>CM046483.1:2400000-3000000 GCA_025433615.1 Fusarium sp. LHS14.1 | reverse complement strand
TTGAGAGCTTTCTCAAGCTCCCCAGTCTAAAAACCTTCTCCATCCGTACTGCCACCTGGAAGCAAAGAGATTCTGACCAAGACTACTTGATGCTGGATTGCAAGCTTGAACGTTTGTGCACGGCCTAGTTGGAGATCCGGCCCAGTGGCATTCAAAACCTGCTTTTAATCTGTACCAATCTTCGGTTTCTAAGCCTGGGCATCGATCCCATTTCAGACCTCGATTCTCGCTACTACAACATGGGAGACATGCTCCGTGCTTACGGAAAAGGCCTTGAATTTCTCGAGCTCCGCGTTCATGAGCGATGGCCAGGAGAATCATTGACAGAGGAGGCATACGTCGCCCGTAGGATCGGAAACCTCCAAACCTTGTCAAGGTTGAAACATCTGGAGCTCATATTCTGGTTCACAAACGATGACAAGAAGACGGATAATCGTTATCCAACGAAGCTGAACCTCGTTGAAAATTTACCGAGCTCGATTGAGGTGTTCCGCGCATATCTCCCATTCCGAGAGGAAAACAAGGAAGGTCTAGGAGAAGAACTATGTACCTTGGCCGAGACAGAAAGGTTTTCTGGTTTGCGAGAAGTCTACGTGGCAACGGCTCCAAAGTTTCCGAGACCTATTCGACGGACTGGGTGGACATATTGTGATAAGGAAGATAGATATAAGATCCGCCCAATGCGGACGGCAACTGACCCAGGAGACCGTGGGTGTGATTAGAGATGACAACGTGGAGTCGGGCTGCCCTCGCATGACCTTCCCTGGGAGAGATTCAAATTAGCTAGGTCTAGTTTAAATAAGCCATTTGCATCACTGGTTGTAATCACTTCTGTCAAATTCATTCTTTTGCGGTCCCTCTCTGGAGCATTAGCTTAGAGAGTAGAGACTACGCTAAAAAGTATTCGCTTCAACGATTCTGGATTACAGTGAATGACCTACCACCTACTAGGGATTATGTATGGACGGGGAAAATGTCCTCAGCTGTAGCTTGTCTACAGTATACGGACTCCACCCTTCAACTTCTAGTGCGCTCATTGCAAGTCTTTGGTTCTTCGTGATATGTGAAGCTACCAAGGGAATATGCCCAGCACCGTAGAGACCTAAGAGACAGACCCATTCCCTCTTGTTGATAGCTGGTATGCCCTCTGCACCACCTATACTGTTGAATGAACAAGATTTAATGAGAATTTCCGCCGAGTGCGTGCCTGATAATAGCCTGATACCCCCGGACTGCCTCTTCAAGATCCGAGACGGTCAAGAACTCATGAGCCGAATGAGCGTTTAGAATGGTTCCAGGTCCATAAAGATACCGCTTGTGACTGCCCTTCAAATTTGGGATGTCAGTTCCGTAACTCAGTACTACTGTCTCAAAGCCTGATGACCTATTAGTCTGATTTCTTTTCTGAGTGGTTCAGAATACACATACCATCAATATCGTAATCGATTGGCACGGGCCCAATGCCATAGGTAGAAAACTCGACTTCAAGGTTCGGGTCACTCTCCAACACAGCTCGGCGGATCAAGTCTCGCACCTCGTCCGGAGTTCCAGCTGCTACTCTTACTCCGCCTAGAGCAGACGCACTGGCGGGTATCACATTCCCAGCAACACCGCCTTCAATCTTCCCGATGTTAAGCGTACTGTTACCAAATTCCTCGCTCCAGGGGAGCTCGAGACGTTGAAGGGCACCAAGTCCACGAACAAGGCTATCGATGGCATTTGAACCGGTTTCAGGATACCCAGAGTGACCGGCCTTGCCGTTCGCCTTCACGGTGAACCCCAGTCCTCCCTTGTGCCCGCGAGCAAGCTTGAGCTCTGTGGGCTCTCCGAAGATAACTGTCTCCCAAGAGAGGCCGAGTTTGTTTGCATCCCGCATTCCAGGGCCTCCCTTTTCTTCTCCCACCACGAACAGCAAGGCCACGTCTCCCTCGGTGATTCTTTTATCACCGAGGAGCGATTCAACGGCAATTACTTGGGCCGCCACGCTGCCCTTGGCATCAACTGTTCCTCGCCCTCTTATCACATCACCGTGTCTCTCATAGGGCCAGTATGGAGGGACGGTATCCAAATGTGAAGTTACGAGGACACGGGTCTGCCTCGAGCTGTTGAGGTAGGCCAGAACGTTTTCTTGGTTGTTTTCGAGAAGTTGTGTTTCAACTGTGAAACCCGCATGCTGGAGATAGGTTGTCAAGAACTGAGTCACATTCTGTTCGGACCCTGTAATCGAGGGTATTTCGACTAGGAGTTTGTGCAGGTCGATCAGTCGTGATGAGTAGTCCGGCGTAGTATCTGCACCCTGTAGGGGATGTTGGGTGCCTCCACTGGCAGTGCATACCTGCGCAAGGGTGGCAACAAGGAAGATAGGCCTCATGTTGAGAACTAGATAAGAGAGAGGAGACGAACTTAGGAGCAGCTTGGGGCGTATCAAAGACAGGTATGAACAAAACAGGATTGATTTTTATCACCGTATGAGATTTTATGCCGTTACACATCGTTTGATTGTTAAGCAGCATGACCCAGAGGCCAATAAATAAGACCAACCCCTCGTTTGTACATGTCATCATTGATGTGCATTATTTCGAGATGCGCTAGCACCCGGGTGGGAGCCGTAGATAAAGACGCATTCTCCACCACCCGGAAATAGCAGCCCATGGCACTGCCAAGCGCCCCTTATCTATGGAGGGTTCGGGTTAGATTGAGTTCCCGAACATGCTGGTATAGTATGATTCGGGTGATGATGGCTGCAGTCTGCCCTCACGAGTAACCGAGGAGTGGTTCATCACACAAAACCCCTCTTTTTCGCAATCGGGCCCCTACAATGACGATCCGGATAAATAATGCCGATTGTACGACAAGTGGGAGGATCATCATATCTTTATATGTCTCGGTGATCCCGCACATTGTCTTTGAGCTTGGCAGTCCTGGTTCCTCGTTGCCAAACACCAAGCAACCATGGCCTCTCCAAGAACTCCTCCTTCCGGACTCGAGCCGGAAATCGATTTTGACCGCCAAGTATCGAATGAAAAGTCCTCTGTGGCTGCACCCATATACTCATCCACAGAGGGGCCATCCCAGGAGCAGCACTTCAAAGTCGTCACACGAGGTGATCCGCTCTCCAGTTCTGATGACGTACGGGGTGAAATTACCGGTTACGATGATTCTTTCATGAGGGCCAGGGCCGCTTTGAGCAGCACTGAAGAAAAGAAGCTGCTAAGAAGGATTGACTGGCATCTTATCCCTCTGCTAGCTATCATGTACATGGTGAAGACCATTGATGCTTCCAACGTATGTGGCAATACCTCCAAACATACACATTCTTGCTTACAATCTCTTCAGGTCTCCAATGCTAGAATTATGGATCGAGGAACTCCTCGGAATATCATGATTGAACTTAGCGTGACTCCCGATCAGTACAACTTTGTGACTGCAGCATATTATGTACTTCGAGCCCTATACTGCCGCGCAGACACACTCGCTAACGATCGCCAAAGATTCCATACATCCTCGCAGAGACACCCTCGAATCTCCTCGTCAAGTACTTGAAGCCCTCGGTATGGCAAGCTCGGATCATGGTGAGTGTCTACGGAAGCCTTAATTGGAGAGAGCGAGCTGACAGTAGCAGATATCCTGGGGCATTGTTCTTTGTTGCCATGCTGCTGTCACGAACGCTGGCGGACTATACACTGTCCGTGCATTTCTAGGCCTTTTCGAGGCTGGTCTCTGGCCTGGTATCCTCCTGCAGCTCTGCTACTGGTATAGGCCAGATGAGATGGCGTCCCGAATAGTCCTGGTGACATTGCTTGGCAACTTCAGCGCCGTCATAAGTGGCGTTCTCTCTTTTGCCTTTGATGGCGTCCATGCTCGAGGCTTATCCGGGTGGAAGTGGTGAGTAACGACCTGGCCTCGGGTAAACACATAGACTGACCCTGGCATGCGAAAGGCTCATTTTAACTGAGGGTATTTTCACGATAATTCTTGGCATCGTTGTCTACCTTGTTCTCCCAGATTGTATGTGCACCTCATCCTCCCGGCCCCGACGAAGTCATACAGTATACAGATGCTGACACCAATCTCAGTTCCTAACACCGCCAGTTGGATGTCTCAGGAAGAGAAAGACTTTATCCAAGCTAGGCTCCCTATTAATGCTCCAAGAGCAGCCGAGAAAGACTTTGACTGGAAAGAGTTTTGGCAAACCCTCAAAGACCCCAAGCTCTGGCTCTTTCTGCTCTGTTGGGCCTTTTACACCATTGGAACAACTGGCTTGCAATTTTACCAGCCCACGGTCATTGCAAATCTAGGTTTTACGTAAGTTTCTCGATTAATACGCTGTATATAAGCTAACCTTATGCTCTCAGGACGATTGCTCGGGCTCAGCTCCTTAATATCCCTCCGGCCATCTTTGCTTGCGTCTTGACCATTGTGTTCGGATGGGTAGCGAATACCGGACATGTCCCTCTGCCCGCCATCCCTTTGACTTTCATGGTCATCATTGAGGCATGTTATGTTGCTTTGTACACATTCCCCAATACTGGGGGTGTTTATGCAGCTACTGTCATTGCTGGAGGTTTTTCCATAGCCTGGTAAGCAAGCACTCTCTCATCACCTATCTAGACCACACTAACGTGTACAGGTACACAATGATGTGGCCCTGGCGAGTTCAGACCACAGGTGGGGCTACAGGATCGGCATTTGCCATCGCCTTTGCCAACAGCTACGGACAGATCGGTGGCGCCGTGGGATCCCAGTTGTTTAACTCTAGGTTTGCACCTCGCTATACGACATCGTTTGGGATTGCTATGGGCTTCATAGGAGCGGCAATTGTTATGAATCTTGTGACCTGGTCGGCTACTTGGAGAGTTGATGTGGCTACTCGACGGTTGAAGAGGGCGCGAGTGGCCGCTGGCAAACGCAATGAAGCTATTCTGGACGACGTCGACATTTATGTGGGGAAGAGAAGAGGATAAGCCCTTGCGGAGACGAGTATTATAAGGCCATGAGACCTGGCGTTTAAATACATGGGAACATAGGGATTCTTTTGTAAGAGGCTTCAAAGGAAAGATGAACAGTGCAAGAGGACATCCAAGCCAAGAGAGTCAAGCCAAGCTCCCATCTCCAGCGGCCTCGCGGCCCACAAGGTTTTAGTGTGGGTGGGTCAAGGTGCTCCCTTCAGTGACAAGGCGGCCCGGTTTCGTTTTTGCCCTTGAATGACAGGACCCCCCCTCTCAACATCTCCAACAAAGATTCGACACTGTTCACTTTGCATAGCTACATGTGTCTCGTTTTCAGTTACCGGTAAACACAAAACTCACATACTGAAGAGGGCTGCGATCCAGATGGTCCAGAGAACGCCCGAACCCATTGTCGGGATCCCGTCCGGGCGCGATACGGAAGAGCTTCCCTCCGCTACCGAGTTCGCCCAGGATCTGGACTTAGACCTCAACTTCCAGGAAGACGATTTCTTTACCTGGATGCAAGAGCAAGTCGAGGACACTGACGAAGCCTGGGCCACTACAGACCTATTTCTCTCCACCTCTCCCTCAGAGACACTGGGTCTCCAAGCCTCAGCTACCAATACTGTTGGTGAGCCTTCTGCGAGCGCCACACAATTACAAACCCTGGGAGCCAGCATACCACCAAAATCTGGTCGTCGCTTTTCCACTCAGGTGGCAAGGATACTGAGGAACTGGTTCGCAGCCCACCAACATCATCCCTATGCCACCACTGAAGATCTAGAGAGGCTCCAGGGCCAGACGGGTCTCAGCCGGCAGCAAGTAACCAACTGGCTCGTAAATGCCAGGCGGCGCTCTAAGCCTCACTCTTCCCGGACACAATCCTCATATATCCGCGATGCTACTCAATCAACATCGACCGGACCTGGAACCATCAATATCCCCCGAAGACCTCCGACACCAATGCCTTGTGACCAAATGAGCCCCCTTCAGCGTTGGCAAAATTCTCCACCTGAATGCGAACCTGCTACTGTCGCCAGCATCTCTCGCGCCGTCGCGGCCTCGCCTAAACTTGGGCCCTTCTCGCCATTATCTGGCAGATCTTCAGATAATGCCTCATCGGTCAGTAGCGCAGGCAACTCCCATTCAAGTCGCGGATCTGGGTCTTGCACCTCGGCCCATTCCTACAGCTCCGGAGGGTCTCTCAAAATCCTGACGCGACATGCCGGTCGGAGGAGACGGCGAAGGGCACCAAAGCGACAAGGCCCCCTCCAGCCAAGTCTGTTCCACACCTACCACAAGTATCAGTGTACGTTTTGTCCAGAGACGTTCAAAACAAAGCATAACTGGACTCGACATGAGAAGTCACTGCATATCTCGCTCGAGAGATGGGTTTGCTCTCCAAACGGGGCCACTGCTATGCATCCCGAGCAAGGCATATCTTGCATCTATTGTGGACAAGCCGATCCGGGCGAGCCGCACTTGAATGCGCATAGTTATGCTTCATGCATAGAACGCTCGCTCGAGGAGCGCACTTTCTATCGAAAGGATCACCTACAACAGCACTTGAAGTTGGTGCATGGTACAAAGTATATGGAGTGGCCGATGGACTCATGGAAAACCGACAACGCCGAGATCAGGTCTCGATGTGGGTTCTGCGGCGAGACTCTATCGTCCTGGACCACACGAGTTGACCATCTCGCCGATCATTTTAAAAGTGGAAGCACAATGGCAGATTGGAAAGGCGATTGGGGATTTGACCATGACGTGAATGATATGATCGAGAATGCTATACCACCTTGTGAGTAGCTGTTTCTGACATGGGAATTCCCACAACTAACCGATAGACCTCATTCATTGCGAACAAACCTCGCCACTTCCATTCTCTGTCACCCAAGGACCGGCCGGCTCACCTACCAGTGCATATGAACTTATCAAACTAGAGCTCGAATATCATATGTACGACTATCTAGACGCACATGGCCGTTTGCCTTCAGATGACGAACTCCAGTGCGAGGGGTGTACTATTATTCTTGGTGCAGAAGCCACTTCTGGCCATCACGTCCCCCCGGCGCCGTCATGGCTTCGAGACATTTTCACCAGTTCGACCGAGATTGTTCAACAGGCCCGCTTACGCCCCATCGAGCAGATCAACAAGTCACGCATGAGCCAACTAAAAATCAATGGCAAAAGTGACATTTTTGATGGTTGCGAGCTAGAGGCTCAACTATGCCGACTAGTTGCGATTCATAACATGATAGGCCTTCCGATGACAGACTATGAATTGCAAAAGCAGTCGGCTAGTCTTCTTGATCGTATGGAATCTGGCTCTCACAACTCCTCGCAGCTTTTTACCGGATTCTTGACGAGGCTTGTTTGGATGTCCAACAAGTGGCTTACTCCCTTGCGTGATCGAGGACGACAATTGCCAACCGAGAGCATGACAAATGGCAATAGTCCCCAGCCAAACTTGGCCACCGATGATTCGCCCAACAGGCTGGTCAATTCTGAGCCCAACTCCGGACATCTTCAAGGGGGTATTGGTAATTTGTTACAACTCTTGGATCACACCAGAAGCCCTGCTTCACCCACAACGGCGTCTGGTGTATCTCCCTCGGTGTTGCTGAGCCCAAAACAAGGCCATGGTATTGTCAGCCCTTCAGCCATCCATCATGCGAGGCCACCCTCTACAACCCAAAACCCTTTCCAGGGAACCGGCCCATTCAATGGGACGCCCTTCAACAACGACAGCAACAGCTACAGGCGCCTTGCGAGAGATCTCTCCCGATTTGTGATTACCACCATGTCGTCCAACAACCCTAGTAGTCACGTACCAACTGATGAGGAGTTGAAATATCAGGCACGTTGGATTTGGTATGACGAGTGAGTACACCATGTTCTTGGATCATTAGAAATGCGTCCTGTGATGTTCATGCTCCTCTCTCATATGTATCGCAATCGCTAACAGTGTCTATGTTTTTATAGTGATGATCCATGGAACCAAACTCCTGCTGACAATGATGAATGGCTTCATGACTTTAAGCGTGATTGTGGCCTTCTCTCTGACGATGGGCGGGAAGTTGAGAGGTAGACAATTAAAACTCATTACATAACAGCAATCAAACAATACTTCATACTTTCATTCTATATAAAACTTGATCAACCGTGGGTACCAGCCGTTCAACTAAACTACTTGAGTTCCAGTCTCAAAGCATCGTACTGGACGTATAGCGAGTCAGGTAACACAGCTGTCTCAACGCTCGAAGCATTGAAAGGCAAGCTCAAAACAAACTCGTTCTTCCCTGCTCGAAGATTTGAGGACGGGAAAACAAACTTGTGTTCCACATTCTGGCATGCAACAGCGCTTCGAACGGCGCAAGAACCGCTTCGCCAGTAAGGAATCAGCCAGGTCGACTCGTAAGCTCCGTTGACGTTCACGGTCCACGGCAAGTCGTTGATTCCGCCCTTCACAGGTGTCCACTTTGCGTTTCCATTGGCGCTCCTCATACCGGCTACTTGCACCGTGAACGTGGCAGTCTTGGCTCGCAGCTGGTTCTTGTTCAAGTCAAACGTGATGGTCCAGTTGTTCACGTTGTCGTAATATGGCTCCGAGAGAAGATGGTTGCCCTTGGATGGGAAAAATGACCAATGAACATAGTTGAGATCCTTGGCTTCGTCACTTTTGCCCACGTGGAAGTTGACTCCATTGGGGAACTCCTTTTGATACTCATACTTGCCCCAGTAGATCCGGTATTGTTCAGGCTGAAGAGGCTTGGATGTATCAGGTGCGTACCCATGAAGATATTCGCCAGATGACTTGTCTGGCACGCCGATCCGCCAAATCTCCTTGCCTGCGCTTTCCTCACGCCAAGCAAATCCCTTGCTGTTGTGTGATCGTGAGATTTTGACGTCGTCTTGGATGAACCAACCAAATACTCCATCAGCGTAGATGGTCACTCGGTAGGTTCCCTCCACCACTTGGGGGATGCTGTAGCGCCCAGACTTGTCAACCTCAGCCCAGTACTGGAGTGATTTGGTGTTGAAAACATTGAGCTGAAAGTCTTGCTTATTCTCAGAGAGCACAATGATCGGCTTCTCAGCACCCTTCGGGAGCTTGATGTTTCCCTTGAAGGTGACCCGCTTTGACGAAGGGGCATAGTTAGGGACGTGGTGTGCGATGCTATCGTAAAAGTCCACGTTCCACTCCGAGCTGGCATATTGCGCAGCGTCAGCCCTCAACTCAGCAAGAGTTGTATCCTTGTCGCCTTTGTTGAAGTAGTAAAACTGTGGCCCCCAGGTGCGATCAAAGCCATGAGTAATGTTGGGCATAGGAGCGCCGTGGTGGCCCGACACCATGTAGTTATAGACAATGCCATCAACAACAAGATCGGAATGCAATGGGCCGCCGTAGTATGTCTCTCGCGTGTTGTGCACAAGCCAGGATCCGAAAGTGCTCTCATCATCGCTTGTCGAGCCATCGCTGAATTGGCCGTGAACATCGTGATTTCGCCAGCTCTCAGACAAGCTGTACTTGGTAAAGTAATCCGAGTACTCTTTCGCATACGCGTCATCCTTGTCACCCCCCACGTACCAAGTCGCATCCTGAACCGAGACGGAATTGGCCATTGAAGGGAGGGGTCCGTAGTTGCCATCGCTGGTCGAGAAATGCGTCCATAGCTTGGTGTTGGGCCTAAAGAGGGTCCGGAGCTCGCCCAGGTCCCTAAGGAAGGGAGTTGCTGAATTAAAGTAGGTAAGACGAGAAAAGGCGTGCAGTCCGGTCTCTCCGTCTCGGAGGAAGAAGTATTGCGACAGTGTCTGGTTTGATGGCTTATAGACGTCGCTCATAACAATTCCAGCGTAGTCGGTTCCAGTAGAGTCTTTGCCTTTGAGAAGCTGAAGCTGTGCGGTGCTCCCCGGCGTCCAGAAACCTGCGGGAGTACAAGAGCAGTCCAGGTAGGGTCCTTTGCCACTGTTACCGTTTTGTGGACCGAGAAGATCCTGACCATCAAGCGTGACATCGGTGATATGTCCAGTAGATTTTGTCAAGACCACATCGAGCCGATCATTGGAGAGGGAGATGTGTGTCGAGTTCTCCTTGGCATTCAGTTTTGCCTGAGAGAACCCCACGAACCCTGAAATGAGGGCAAGCGATTTGAGAGTTGGAGTCCGCATGGTTGTAAAGGCATGCCAAACAAGAAACAAGGCTGGAAAGAGAGGGATTCGGGAAATGTGTGGTGCAGAAGAAGATCATTTAAGCAACATCAGGATATAATACTCGGTGCCATTCACTCCGAAAGACCTCGGCAATGATCAACCCGAGAGATCGACACCGACTATTCTTGTGGATGGAAACAATGCCCCCGCCCCCATTGAGGACATGATCCCGGGAATGCATAGGCGGGGAAGCCAAAAAGACCACCTGTTGATGGATCGACTTTGGGGGAGATGGCATGCTGTGACATGATTGGTGGAACGTGGTTGGTGATGACTTCTGGCTAATTTGGCAATGCAACCTATTTACAACAATATGCGGGGAAGCACTCAACCTGGTTAGCTATACGACTTGAGTTAATTCCAGCGCTTGGCAATATTCATGACCAGTTCTAGAGAAAATCATGCAAGATCATTTCCTATTCTGTCTGTTCGTATCTTTTCACTATTCCTCTGTCTTTAATGTACTCCTGTCTTTCTGCCTACTACTATTAGAACTTCCCAATCGGACTGTTCAAGACCTTATTTATATCCAATACGTAAACAACCATTTGAGCCCTCATTATCAACGTCTTTGGGTAAATGGTTGTCACTTGATGGCCCTGCTGAGATTTCAATATAGGGACCTATATGAAAAGAGTCAGAACGGGCACCAACTATAATACTCTAGTAATCACATGTTACCCATAGTTTCAGTCGATATGGAGAGCCTTTGATTCATCTATCGTCGAAATATTTGTCCTAATACAAGACTGGTATGAATGAGAGCTAGGGTGATGTTCAGTGGCCTCCCTCTGGTGAGTCAAGTAGACAACTTCGCTCTTGGCTAGGGAAACTGACCACTATTAAATCCATACAGTATCCTTCATTCGCCGAACGTAATTTTATTAGTTGTTTCGTTCTCCGGAATAGATGACTTCTTGTGGCGTCACTGTTCTATGCAGGAGGCCGACCAGCCCCAAAATTTGTCCATGCACAAGGAGACTCTTTCGACCTTTTTCTCTCCCATTTCACCACAGTCGATACCGAGTGTCAGAGAGGACCTATATTTCTGTTCTGAGATCCCAGTGTCATTCGTCATGGCATCCGAACCGTTCGACAGTTTTCAATCATCGTTGAAAGGGTATTTCACGCTGCAAAGATCCCTTTAGCATCGACTCACTTCTTTGATAGGTATTTCAACCAAGACACTCTCTCCGATCTTTCTGTCACTCGCGACGGGCAGACCTTCAAGGTCCATCGACTGATTCTGTGCGCCCACTCCAAGTATTTCTTCAAACAACTGAACGGCCCATGGAAGGTATTGATTTGTCGTATGAGCGAATAATCATTGGAAAATGCTAAAATCTTTCCTAGGAAAGCTCTGAAAAAGTGATCAGCATCCAGGACTTCGATGTTGGTGTTGTTGAGGCCATGTTGCACTTCATGTACACCTTTAACTACACCAACGTCAACGGTGCTTCGTCCATGGTCTTTGACGCCCAGGTCTATCAGATCGCCGACAAATACGACTTAAGCTCCCTTAAAGAGCACGCCAAAAATAAGTTTAGCATGGCCATAAACACAGGTTGGGCGTCAGACGACTTCCCTTCCGCCATTACTGTGGCTTACACCACCTCACCCTCGGAAGACCGAGGGCTCCGAGATCTTATTATCGAGACTTCCAGTCATAAGATTAATGACCTTCTGGGCAACAATGACTTTTACGAGGTCCTAAGAAACATAAGCGATTTCGCCGCTGACTTGGTGCCATCCTTGCACACCAGAGGCGCCCATGGTATAAACAAGTACCGGTGTTATTCATGCAAAGAAACCTTTTCCTATAGCCTGTCTTCCGGCGAGTGGTGCTGTCCAGTCTATGGAAATTGGCACGATGATTAGGTAAGCCACCAACGATAAGCCTTGAGCGAGTGATGGAGCTGTAGTTTTTGGGGGGACAGGTAACTGAATTTACCATTGAATCTCGTCCTCCACAACGAATAGAGTTTGGTTTCTTACTTCTCCATTGAATTCAAATACTTCATTGTGTTACTAGCCTCTTTAGAGTACCTGAAGACAACAAAAGTCCTTTATCTGTGTCCTTGGGCCGAATCTCTCCTGTGTTCAGACCCCATCTCAGGCCCAGCGTTTTGAGAATGACCGGGTTGTCTGAACTGAGAAGATGTAGGTAGTCTTGAGGGAATGCTGCTACAATGTAAATGACACATGTCTGACCACGCTAACGTACACGCATATCGCTTAAAAAAAGCTATCTTGATTCCTTTTTACGGAGAACCAGCCGAAACAGACACCAGATGTACTACTCTACTGATACGGGTTTTCACGGCGCCACTGATAGGTCTTCTCCATAGTACCGAGGGCATCTATTACTCGCCAAGGTTTAATTTAATTTAAGAATCGTAATCATGAACCAAGAAGCTAATATCCACCACATCTTCCTAATCTATCTCAGAGATAAACCAAGAACAGTAAAGCAAAAAGATCACACATACAACAGCGGGTATTCGCTAGTCGTCACCGACCTAACTACTAATCCGCCCCTTACTAGCTTGACTCTGGGAGAGCAGACGGGATCCCGTATTTTCTAGTAGGTATGGTCGTATGTGACTGATTGTTCGTGCGTCAAGCTCATGAGTTTCCCCAGGGGTCTAATGCCCGAGTAGGCGGGAGCACAGTGAAGGAGTATCGCTTGAGATACGGTAGGGACCTATATCAGAACTAAGGAGGAGCCTCAGTCAAATGATCCTTCAGCAGCTCAAGTTGGGAGAAAATGTTTCCAAACGTAGTACCCTATATCATGGTGCATAGGCAGACTATCACCAGACCAGCCAGCAGCCACTTACAGAGACCGAGGCCCTATGTAAGGAGGGGCATAAAAACTCCCCTTGAATCATAATCCAGCATATAGTTGCTAAGTGGGGTAATATCATTTCACAATGTCTTCAGCTATCACCAAGGTTGTTGCAGACGCTGCAAGATGACGTGATAAGTAGGTGGACGTTTGACACTGAGGAAGACACCAATCGATGTCTCTAATCCCGAGATTGAATAGGGATAGATGCCAGTTCCCAGAAATAGATACTGCTGACCAGCTATTGCATTCAGGATCGAGTATTTTACTGCGCCAACGCGATTTTATGTGATGGCAGAAACTCCATCTCCCAGCTCAGAGGGACAATTCTCGCAGCACTACTGTTCCCTGAAAGTCCCCTGAAACTTCAGGGGGTCGAAAAACTGTCATAGCCAAAGCCAATCATAAAACAGTGCTTAATGAGCCAATGAACGCGCGTACATGGGTGGGCCATCGCGCTCAGGTCGCACGGTGTGGGTCCTAGCAAAAGTCGCCAGTTGCCCAAACGCTTCATTACGCGCCTTGGGATGAATACGCCAGATGCCTTCTCGAACCTTTCTAGTGCTCAATTATGCATCACATCTACTTCTTTCAGCTTGCCTTGGTCTGCAAAGGGAATCCCTAAAAGACCCGACGAATGGGGCCCGTGAGCGTCTCGGGACTTGGGATCTTCTCGTAAGTTCAAGACAGTTTAGCGTCCACGGATTGGATGGATCCCGACGATGTCCAGGTGCCGTAAGTGCCGTTCGTTCCGGGGCCCTTGCAGAGACACTCTGCTCTTCAGCCTATCAAGTTGCGTCTTGCGAAACGCCGCGTCAACGCCATCTGTTAGGGCTTGTTACCTGTAAGCTGCGGTGGAAACCATATCGTCACCCTGTACCGAGTACTTATCACCAGGCGTCGTCGACAAAGCTGACAATCCCCTCAACTGATCTAAGGTCCAACTGTGGTACCGAAAGGGATCTAGACCAACCAGAGGAGGTTAAAAAAAGGATACAAGAGAGGCCACTATATCAACACTCTAGATTAAGTATTGGCTTTTCTCTCGCTACCTCTCGCCGCTAGATACTTAACATACTTCTTACTATCATCAGTGGAATCATCATAGTGAGATAACTGATAGAAGTACTCTCACAAAGTGGAGAACTGGGCCCACAAATACCACAGTTGGACCTTAGGTCAGTCCAGGGGATAAGATCACATCAGTCACAGGCATTGCACAAAAGCAATGCTCACTGAGCACACCCTTCTCTCTAAATATGCATACCGGCCACCATCACTGTTGTCAGACGGCGTACCTAAACCCGGTGAGCAACGCATGGTTCTAGATGGTCCATATTCTAAGCCCTTGTAAAAGAAGCTTCGTCTTCGGGAAAGCTCGCTTCAACGGATCATTGTGCGGGGACGTTGTACGAGCGACATGGAACATGCCGACCCCGGAATGGCGTATCCGGCTACCCTTCTTATTACCGTTGATAAAGCGGCGTGTCCCACGCGACACAAGACAGCGGTTTCTGATCAAACAGCTTCAATCTTCGACCAAACGTGACTGACGCCATGAATAAGACATCTCACACTGATGAGCCCCTCAAGGGTGATAACGGCTACAACCAGAGCCCCAATCCAAACTCCAGTGACCTCACTACGAACGAGGACTTCAATGGGCTCGTCAATACTCGGGCCGTGGTACAAGATGGCTCTCAAGCACTGCCGGACGCGACCTCCAATGTCCCAGGACAGATAGCCAGCGACACTCCTACTGAGAACGCCGGCCGTGCCAAGGCCACGTATCGGCTGGCCTATCGGTCAATCGACCGGGGCCAGCCACCCGACGGCGGTCTGCGGACGCCTGCACCCGCCCACCCTCCGCCGGCTCCGGCCGGTGATGACACCGACCGCGGCACGCCGCTACAGCGTCTTAAGAAGATGCTCGTTACAGTTGGCTCGTTTGTCGGGCCAGGTTTTATGATTTCGGTTGCCTACAGTATGTTGGACATTGTCATCCTGCAGGCATTTCCCCTTCACCTCACTTACATGTGTGCGTCCAGTTGATCCTGGCAATTACTCTACCGATATCGCCGCGGGAGCCTCGTATCGCTTCCGCCTCTTGTTCATCGTCCTCCTCTCCAATCTGTTTGCCATTTTCTTGCAGAGTCTGGCCATTAAGCTCGGTAGCGTCAGCGGCCTCAATCTCGCCGAGGCTTGCCGTGCGTTTCTCCCTCGATGGCTCAACTACATCCTGTACGTCTTTGCCGAGGCTGCAATCATTGCCACAGACATAGCAGAGGTAGGCCCTTGATCAATTCTTTGTTTCTACCTTCGCGGCGATAGATGTTGACCAACTAGGTTATTGGATTTGCCATTGCATTGAACCTTCTCATCCCTCAAGTCCCGCTAGTAGTAGGATGTGCCATTTCCATCATCGATGTTATGGTTATCCTCTTTTTCTATCGTCCACATGAGTCTATGAAAGGTCTGAGATATTTTGAAATGTTCATCGTTTGCTTGGTTCTCGGTGTCGTGGTTTGCTTTTGCATCCAGCTGTCTTTGATACGTGACACCTCCCCGAGAGAAGTCTTCAGAGGCTATCTTCCCTCAAGCTCACTGGTTGAGTCCGAAGCGTGAGTTCCAGATCCTTAATCCCTCGTCTTTGCCCTCACTCTAACGTTCGGGCAGTATTTACCAGGCTTGTGGTATTCTTGGCGCGACAGTCATGCCTCACAGCTTATATCTAGGATCAGGCATTGTTCAACCTCGCCTACGCGAATACGATGAGCGAAGCGGTCTGTTACCTCGTCAACTTACCTCAGGATCATCGGTTCTTGATGAAGGCATCGACAAAGGCTACTACGTCCCCTCTGAAAGCGCAATCAAGCACTCGCTCAAGATTTCTATCATTGACCTGGCCACCTCTCTCTTCACATTCGCGCTCTTTGTCAACTCCGCCATTCTTATTGTTGCTGGTGCCTCGCTTTACAATAATCCAGACGCTCTCGAAGCTGACATCTTTGGCATTCACGATCTACTTTCCAAGTCTATCTCTCCTGCGGCAGGCACTATATTTGCCCTGGCACTACTTCTCTCAGGAGTCTCGGCTGGAATTGTTTGCACCATTGCTGGACAAATGGTCAGTGAGGGCGCCCTGAACTGGAAGATCAAGCCGTGGCTGCGCCGCCTTGTGACTCGCAGTATCAGCATCACACCAAGCATCATTATCGCGGGAGCCGTGGGCCGCTCTGGGCTCAACGCAGCGCTCAACGGCTCCCAGGTAGCTCTGAGCATCATCCTGCCGTTTGTCACTGCGCCGCTCATCTATTTCACCTGCCGTGATAAATACATGACGGTTCACACCGGCAGGGCGCGCTGGCGTACGGCTGACGGGGATCATGAAACTGCATTGGACCGGGTAGTTGGCGAGGGAGCCGAGCTCGACTTCGAGGGCAAGAAGATGACCAACTCGTGGTACACGGCGATTATCGCTGTCTTGATCTGGCTATTCATGGCAATCATGAACGTAGCCAATCTGGTGTTCCTAGGCAAGTAAGCGGTGTCATCTTACTGCGGTTGCTCGGTGAGGAGCAACTGCAGTCACTGAATCTAGGAGAATATGCATTCCTGCGCCGCATGTGCCATTGAAGGGCAAGGAAATATCAGCAGCACATGAGAAGCACGATTGTCCTGAGTGTCAAACCTGTTGCCCATCAGTAGGGGAAGGGACAGCATGTTGGCATTTTCCCACCGATTAGAATTATCTAATGCAACGCCATATCTCCTAGTACAGTAGTCAATGTTTAGTGACCAAGCTGTACTTCGTAGTCGAATGTTGTAGCTTCAAAGGAACCTTCAGGGCACGATTAAAGACTGCCCCCAAGAACATTCCCTGCAAACCAACGTACTTGAATAGAATCGGCGACTCGGTATGGTATTTCTTTCGTGGGCACAGCCCTCGAACAATCTCATTCAAGCATATAGACGGTCAAGCTATTTTTACACAGATTGGTACAGAATCATCTTTCCATATCGCCATCGACATGGCTCATCGCTGAAGCCCCCTTTCTAGGCTTGGACGAATCCACAACCTGTCTTTCCATTCTCATTCGCCACTGCAATAGCTGAGCAGGCGCCGTTAGAGCTTCCAGCCTTTCCTGCACAGCATTTGGATGCACAGTCGGCGTCAGAGAGGCACTGGCCCGTGATGAACTGTTGGCCATTTCCCTTGCCCACATTCTCGGCACCTGGTGTGTCGCTGTTGACTTCGCTGTTGGCAGGCGCTTGGGCTACTTCAGTTGGTGTTGCCTGACCAGCAGGCTCTGTAGAGACGACAGCTTCTTGCTCGCCGTTGCCACCGAATCCGCATCCCTGCTTGCCCTGCTCGTTGGCTGCCGCCTTTGCTGAGCAGACGCCACTTCCATTGAGAGTCGCACAACATTCACTTGCACAGTCAGCGTCACTAAGGCACGCTCCCGTGATGAACTGAAGTCCTTGACCGTTCCCGACGTTCTTATCCCCCGCGGGGTCAGCTGGGAGGGCGAGTGGGTTGGGAAGCGCCAGGACGCTGGCGAATACTAGTTTTCTGTTAGCGGGAAGAAGGAAATGTGGGAGAGTTTAGGCATACGGGCAAAGGTAAGTGAAATAGCGAGTTGAACCATTTTGTGTGGTTTTGAACTTGACGTTGAGAGTGGTCGTATTGAGAGTAGTATTGTTGTGAGATCTTTGTGTGTTGATGTGTTGATGTGATGAGAGACTGAAGTAAACTGGTGACTTAAGCTCTTAAATACTTCATTAGAGAATTGTGTTTGTTGTCGAAAGCCCTCGAGTCTCATACTTGTCGGCCGACTCAAGGCCGCAGACGAGCGCTAACCGATACATTCTCACACATGCTCCAAGGCATTCACGTTACGGATGTCGGCCTTCCGGTTACACCACATGTCATTCACAACTGCTCGCAAAAGGGGCTCTGCTTCATGATCTTTGAGTCTTTTTCGTTCTATTTTAGCCCAAACCCCGACCAACCCACGTTACATGATCGTCTAACGTTTGATGAGCGCCAACATGCGCTAACGTTTGAGGATCGTCGCAGGGTTGCGCATTCAAACAAACTGAAGCAAATATCCCGATTGGGGGCCAAGAATTATTTGTTCTCCCGACGAGCCGGTTCTCGGGAACATGTGACAGGCTGTCAAGCTACATAGAGGTTAGGTAACAAGCCCCATGAACGATCCAGCGTCGTGTCCGGAACTTGCCCCTATTATGCGAGTCAGAAACCCGCCAGCACGAAACTGTTTCATATTTGGCCCCATGCCAGTTTTTATGCACTCTGTTAAATGCATATCAGTTTGTTACCTCAAGTCTTCTTTCTTTTCATTCTGATGGCCCTGTGTTCAATGTCGCTTGGATAAGGCTTCAATGCCCTCATATCCCAGTCCATCATTAAATTTACAATCCTCAATAAGCCCGTGCAACTCGCGACTGGGAGAGTTTTAGTATATCAACGTTGGAACTATCATCGTGCCCTACTTACTTGCTGGTAATAATAGCTCTCGCCATCCCTATCTGGAAACGGAGCAGCATGATGAGCCCCTTCTCTTCTGCCAGCTCCCCAACGTTTTCCGCCCATAAGAGAGACCGTCAGACTTCCTATTCTCTTATTCCTCGGGCTAGTTGTAGGATCTAACCGCCAAATGTACCGGAACCATGCCACAATTGCGAACAAGCCCCCCAGCACGCCCACGGCGAGGTAAACCACGCCAAACGCTTTGTGCTGTAGCTGACAATACGGAAAATACGCTGCCTTTAATATTGCGCCCATACCAACACCGCCAACACGAACCGCAAGCCCAATGACCACAGTGGGAAATGCAGAAAGCGCATCGCTTCGACTCGCCAGAACAGGTAGACCCATGAGACCGTAAGCAACAATGGCTGCGATCCAGACTTTGTTCTCCTTCCCGGCAGGGGACAACAAAGCAACCGGGGTGATGATCGCAGCGCCGACCGCGATAACAACCAGCATGCCGAGCCATATGGTCCATCTGCGGCTCCAGCGAATCCACGTACCACAAACAAGGAGCCAGAGACCAATCACTGCGACTGGAAGGGAGGGATACACCCAAGTTGATACGGCAACGCCCGATGTGTTGCCGACGCGAAGATGCACCGCAGTGTTGACGGTAAGACCTGTAGCCACGATCGACAGCGAGTCAATCAAGATGGACTTGATGAGCTGAAACTTGCTTAAGCCGCGAGTGGCTTGAGGTTGCACCTCTCGAGGCTCCGGCTCGTTCTCTCCTCTCACCACCATGTCGTGACTCTGACTCTGCCTCGGGCCCTGGTTCTGGTTCTGGTCCTGTTTCGGAGCGTTCAAGACATCGTAAAACGGGCCAATATAGTATATATACGGCTCTTCCTGCGTTGTCCTGGCGTAACTGAGGGCGTATATGGCCGCGCTGCATGGCATATAGGTACGAAAGCACTGCCACATGACAGAGTCCAAGTACATTTGTGCGCCATGGGTCCACAGCAGCGGAAGTTCAAGTAACCACCAGGTAACGTTGATGGCAATGATGGTGATGATGAGCATAGCCCATTCCAACGCTGAGTCAGTGCATTGTGAGTTGGCGAGATCGCTATCGGTGTTGTCGCTCTTGTTCATGATGCTGGTGATTCTGCGGCGAGGGATGCCAAGTTCCCAATGCGAAAATTATTCAGCCCAGGCAGCCGTCAACTAATAAGGGCCAACGGTTTTCAGCTGGTCTTGGCATTGGCAACGGCTCGATGTGCCTTGTATGTGATCATCACCCGATAAGCTTGCGAATGACCATGGCCCATTGATGCTGGTTGGCTAATGCCTTGGCAAATCTCTTAGCGACGTTACATCTTCCGGGGAACAAGAAAATGCACGTATCAAACCCCAGAAATCCCTCACCACCCCAGCCTAGTAGGGCTCTCCTTATCTGAAACGTCTGCATATGAGAAAACGCCTTGTGGCTGCGGCGCAGTTATCAAGACTTGCAGAAAGCATCTGACTCTGTTCGAAAAGGAGTGCTGCTTGTTAATGTACTTTGCGTCACTGTGAGAGGACGTGGGATGTGGCGATATCAAGTCGCAGTCAACTGAACGCCAGCTGGTCTACCAAGGAGATTGCCGCTTAGCTACCCATGCATTGGTTAATTCACTCAAGGCGTTCCAAAAAGAAGCCATTGTGAAGTTCGAAAGCGACCGTGTGCAGTATTTACTGTCGAATATAACCGTGAACCCCAACAAACACCTTCTTAACCAATCTTCTCAACGGCAAGGTTGTTTAACGCCGTAAGTGCATACTGAGGAGTAGCAATCCATCTCACTGTTATTTGGCTATATCCAGCCGCACTTTCGGGGATATCAACCGTGTTCTGCATGCTCGTCACAAACCTCTTGTTAAGGAGTTTTTTGGTTGCGACCGCGGGAAAGGTGACGGTGATGTTGGTGCCCTTTGAAGGATTGACAATGTCAAACACAAAGTACTGGCCCCAGGGCCCTGTCGGGGCAGGAAACTGCAACAGATAACTGGTAAATCCAACCTGATATTGACCAGCCTCCATGTAAACCAGTGGGAGGTACCGCAGTGTAGCAAGGCTGTTGTCCATGGGGAAGAAGTTGAAGGACCACTCTGTCCCTCCATTAATGATGCCCTTTCTCATCTCTCCTGGCCAGGTCGTAGGAAGCAGCTCCCAGCCATTCATGGTGCCGTTCTGGAAAGAAAGGCGGTTTGTTGTGCCCGTGGGAGCGACTGTGACAGTTTGGACTCCAGCGGCAGCTGTAGAGACTGTCGTCCACGTCGTTATCGTGGCCGGTGAAGGAGTTGTAAAGACAGTGCTGGTCTATATATCATCGTAAGCCCAGCCCTCACAGCACATACAAGTTCTTTCTGACAGTTACGTACCTCTGTAACTGTCTCGGTGCCTGCAACATATGTCACGCTGACAGTTGACGCAGGAACGTCAATGCAAGAGCAAGCTGATGTGATGCGGCTGGCAGGGTAGGTGACTCCGTTGGTCATGCACTTAGGGGGGTTCACTGAAGCATCACGCTTGGCCAGAATATCCGGATCAAAGGTCACAGTGGTGGTTGCCGTCGCAATAGTTTCAGTGAATACGGTCGTAGTCAAGATTTCAGTACTGGTGGCGACGTCGGCAGTGAGTTCAGTCTCAACTGTTGTGGTCCTGGGTAGAGAGTCAGTTTGTGAATCATCGAGCTGGCCTGTACATGGCAGAATCTCACTCAGTGGCAGTTATCGTGGCAACCGTTACAGTGGATGGCGAAAGGTTGGCGCAGAACTCGCTGGCTTGCACGGAATATCTTTGATCGATGAAACATCGGAACAGGTTATCACGGTTGCATGCCGCACGCTCGGCGAGTGGAGGTGATAGGGCAGCAGCATCGCTTCCGACGGCGGCCAGCGCCACAGCAAGTAGTACGTTGTTTCTCATCCTGTTTCAGACAAAGACAAATTTCCGGATGGTCTAAGAGAAGCGAACAAAAGCCACTCATCTTGGGAGGAAAATTCCATATATACCAATTGACAGCGGAACAAAAAGATGAGGCCTCATGGATGGTGCCACACTATTCGGTGGACACCATCAGTCGTGATTGGGCAGGCCACGGTCGAGACCGAGGCGAGGAGGAGCACTCTAACCACAATGGCTGAGCTGCTTCAATAGTCATGGCAATAGTGTGCTCGTTTAGATTCAGCTCGCTCTTTCACGGATCAGCCCGCCACATGGCTACCTAGAAAAGACATGAATCCGAGCTCAGCTTGGAAAAATTCAATTCCGCGCTTATGTACCCGCTGAAGGTCTCGTTCGAATTGCTTGTTCCAAGTTGCTATAGGCTCTACCTAGCAGCGCTATTCGCTATGCCTGTAGCCAAGCAATGCCGGACAACTGAATAAATTACCACTATCATTTGCTACCATAGGCATTACTAGCTCTTCTTTCTCTTGGCAACCAGTCAAGTGAGGTTTGACTTGTTGACAGTTTTGATGGTTGTTCTTAAAGGTGGCTCTGGAGACACGTGATATTGGGATCAAATGGATCACCCAAAAACCACGATATTAAATCCGTGGATTTTCTCAATGAGAGATTGCTAGCATCGAAAGACCCCAAACTCTTAGGCCCCGACTTATAGTCACGCTTCTACTCATGTCATATTGAGAGAAATTCCCGCAAATCTTCGCCCTTTGACTAGATTGAGTCTGATGCAGAGAGCGGCGACTTAGATAAAACTAGGCCCTAGACTTGATTATATCGCGATTATCTACCTTTTTCAGAGGCCGAGATTCGCTCAGGCTCTCATCAATTAAGATAGAATTGTCAGCAGGAAGGTTCCACGTCTCGGTTCAACCACGCGTTTCTTTTCCAGTCGCATAACCATGTTTAAATAGATAGGCCATGTCATATTCTCACATCACACAATACCACTCTGCCAGAACTGAATTACTCCTGGCTTCATGTGAAGCATCAGCTTTCACCAACACGTACGACTCCATCTGCACTCGTTGGGCCGTGATGCCACGAGCATTAGCCTGGTAAAGCCAACAAGTGGTAGGAGAATGATTGGGATCGTGCAGACGCTGTAACTGAGCTAGAAGCCAGCTAATATAACTACTGCGCATCACAATCACGACAACCAACGTCAAGTCAAATCGAGCCCAAGCACAGATAACAATCACAGTCCATCTTACTGCGGTGCTGCCTCACTGCTCCCTGAGTAAACGGACCAGTGCCCGGTGTCTCTCAGAACTCAGGGCAGGATTACGCGCCAGACACAGCGGAGCCAATCTATCGAGGTACTTTGCCATGTGTGTGATAGATCACCCCGATCACGACTGGTTCGGTGGAGCTGTCCAAAGCTTCTCGACATGGGAACTATACCAATCATTCCAGTCCCTTCTCGTATTACCCCTACTATGGAGTAGCCAGGTCCTGTTTTGACCCCTGGTATCCATCATCTCCACACCGGTATGCAGCCGGGGCACCCGCTCGCATCAATCACGTTGCACGGTTGCATGGGAATCTATATTAGCTCCCGCGCCTCTCCCGCTTCATGAATCACATCTCACTCTCATGCTTCGCAGAAGATTTAAGCTGGACCCTGTATCGGCTTTTCATGTGGTATCGCAACAGCGATCTCGTCTCACCAGAGGCGTGTCTCACCAGTGGCGTGGCTCCTTTGCTGGCCGTGGTTGTTGGACCAAGGTAGCAAGGCAATCCTCCCAGCTGCACTGCCCACGTCTTACATGCAGTTTCTTTACCCCCCCTTGCACATGTAGACTCTGCGCGTGGCCGACCTTGGCCGATCCCCTTGACCTCTTTGTACTTCTTGACTCAGTGTGCCGCAGATAACGCTGAATTCTGGACATTTTGCCGCTGGTTCTTGTCAATGCCCCCACCAAAGAGTTCTCCTCAATCCTACAGCAGCCATTAGGACCATTGCGGAATAGGTGGCGTGTCTCAGCCAAGTTCTGATATGGGTCCTGTAGCTCACTGCCTCGTAGTTTACCCTATCTATCCCAGCAAGCGGAGTGGGGTATCCTGCATCAGAACACATGGGCCGTCAGTCTGAGGGATCTTTGGAATGGACACATCAGCCGAGGTTCACATCTTGCACACCGGCCGAAGATGTGATGCACAAGACGGGCCTGGTGACTGTCAGTCCTTCCACAGCTACTCTGCCAGCTACAATACCAGCAAATGCCACCGGCAGATGACTTACCGGTGGATAATGAGTCGATGGCCTTTCAAGGTTAGTTCTGTCTCAAAAGTAAGTTTGTAGAATAAATTTCTCATTGACATAAAATAAATTGCCAAGAATGCCGTCAAAAGTTTATCAAAAGCGGGACAGCAAGGGCATATCTGACGTTCACATGCTCCGTGCTACACCCACTGTTCTTTGAGACACTCTGCACAGGGATTGAGGCATTTTGTGGAGTTGGTATCATCAGTGCACCTGTAGCTATTCGGTCACACCTGCGGTAGAGGTGGGCCACGCCGAATCCAGCAGCTCGTTCATGCCCACGGCTCAATGATGTCCATTCTCTTATGGTATTGCCTGGTCTCTTCCCCAAAGGGCCTCAAAGAGCATGAGTCAAGCTCAATAGCCTGTCCTATCAAAAACATAATAAGTGTTGGCCTCTCCCGGTGTTGTTTGGCATCCCCCATGAGCATAAATTGGTTTCATATCCCCTCATAGCTCTCTTCCAACAGGCTTCGCTACAGGCCGCACCCTTGTCTCGGAACAACGGGAAGCCTACAGCAGAAGTTCTGATTAGCATTTCCCTTGTCCTCGCGGGGTTGTAAGACATGTCTGCACCCTGCCGTGCAACCCCGCAAAATTGCCGGGCGTCGATCTTCGATATGACATGGGTCAAGACCACCTCAACTGGGGATACCTTGGGCCAGCTTGAAACTTCCCTGTTGGGTAGTAGCGCAGTAGAGGTGCTATCATGGTATATATGACGACCAACCAACGTGAAATTGATCGAAAACCTAGCCTTCTGAGGGATCCTTCTTGCCATAAATTCCCCTATCTCCTCAGGAGTCAGGAGTCAATTTGCCACCAGAAATTCACAGCCATCACCTCCCATCATGTTTCTTGCCTTGCTACAGGTCTTCATTGTTCTTGTGGGCATCATCCTCTGGCGCCTTTCTGTTCGATGGAAGGCACCGCGCGATCTACCCCCTGGCCCAAAGCCTTTGCCCCTCGTTGGCAACATCTTTGACCTCCCTCCTCCAGGCGTGCCAGAGTATCAGCACTGGATCAAGTTCAAGGACACCTACGGACCCCTCAGCTCTGTCACAGTACTCGGAACAAACATGATCCTGGTCCATTCCCAGGATGTACTGCAGGATCTTATTGTCAAGAGATCAACAAAGACATCTTCACGGCCGAAGCAACACTTTGCTGGGGAACTCTGTGGCTTCGACGCACTTACACCCAGCCTTCCCTACAACGCAACACATCGACTGCACCGCAAGTTCATGCACCAGCAGATGGGAACTAGACTCATCTGCGAGAGATTCTGGCATGTTCAAGATGTCGAGTCACGACGCTTCCTACTTCGCGTTCTGGACGACCCATCCAATATCATCAGTCATATCAAGACGTAAGTTCATCCGTTACCTTGGACGATATCGCATAATTCTACCAAGCCTTACACGCGAGCCGACTTACTGACTTGACTTAATAGTGAGGCGAGCGCCATTATTCTGAGAATTACGTATGGCTACTCCATCGAGCCTCACAAGGTTGACCCTCTAGTTACCCTGATTGAACACATGATGGGCAACTTTTCCGATGCTCTAGTCCCCTTGACCTGGTCGGTCGATCTTTTTCCTTTCCTCAAGCACCTCCCCACTGGCTTCCCTGGCGCCTCTTTCAAGAAGATTGCACAGGAGTGGAGAGAACGAGCTCGCATGGCAGCAGATATTCCCTACTCTTTTGTGTTGCGCCAGATAGCGAACGGGAACCCTACATCTTCATATGTGTCTTCACTCGTCACCGAACACAGCAAAAATCCCGAGAACAATTGGGAGCCCACCGAGAGCGAAGTGGACAACATCAAGAACAGTGCTGCCATTATCTACGGAGGAGGTGCTGATACAACCGTTTCCACCCTAAGCGGCTTTGTGCTCGCCATGCTTCTGTTCCCTGAAGTTCAACGAAAGGCCCAGGAGGAACTTGACCGTGTTGTGGGTTCTGACAGGTTGCCTGAATTCGAGGACAGGGAAAGGCTGCCATATGTCAACGCCTTGATTAAGGAGACACTTCGATGGCTTCCTGTTGTTCCAGTTGGCACGACGCATGTTACAGAGGAAGAGATGTTTCACTCTGGCTACAGGATTCCAAAGGGCAGCTTCCTTCTGCCGTCAATCTGGTGGTTCTTGCATGATCCAGCCGTTTACCCCAAGCCTGAGGCCTTTGACCCCGAGCGATTCTTAGAGCCACGAAACGAACCAGACCCGGCAAATCATGCCTTTGGGTACGGTCGCAGGATCTGCCCTGGAAGGTACCTCGCAGATGACAGCCTTTTCCTCACAATCTCTCGACTACTAGCCGCTTTCGAAATCAGCAAAGCGGTGGATGAGAAGGGCAATGAGATCGATGTCGAGGTAGAGGTGACATCCGGCCTAATTAGCCATCCAAAGACCTTTCCATATGGCATCAAGTCGAGGAGTGCCCGCCATGTTGAAATTGTTCGGTCTACTGAGAGCGAATATCCGTGGGAAGAGCCCGATGTCCGTCATCTAGAGCAAGACCACCTCCAATACCTGGATGTTAACTAGTGGTGAAACCAAAGGGGCTTTTGATGGACTACACTGTGTTCAAGGGAGAGTCAAGAAATGTATTGGAGTATGGGACTTTGGTAAAGACGGAAGGGTGTGAACATAGAAGCGTATACAACTATGACTTTGTATCCCAAGAGGATTTGCGGGTCACAATTCAACAAGTTGGCACTTGAGCTATTTTTACCGTACGCTTGAGCCCTTGACAACCAGTACCGCCCATTTTTTCACTTAATCAGTCATTGGAAGACAAATAGCAGGGGATTAAAGCGTCTAAAATAAGGAGGAAAGGTGTGTGGGTGAAGCAAAAGAGGCACATGTGCTTCCAATGGCAAAGCAGTGGACAAACGCCCGACGGTTCCGTCAACTGTAGAACATAGAGCTTGTGAAGGACACGGAGTCTCTAACAACCACCAGCGGGTTTAGCTCAGTTGGGAGAGCGTCAGACTGAAGTCAAACTTCAATCACTCGATATCTGAAGGTCATGTGTTCGATCCACATAAACCGCAACTTGTTTTTTTTGCTTCAGAGGAAGCCACCTACCCTAAATCTACCTTGTTTTTTGCTCTGTCTTCTTTTTAAAATTATCGCGCTATTTAATATCCTCTCATATAATTCGTAGATTTTAGAGGTAATTAAACTTATATCTTAAATCTCTTTTCTCTTTCTTTTTTATAGGTATATATTATTTTACTTTGGTTTTATTTTCTGCGTTAAACTTAAGATTCCATATATAACTCTTTGAGATGAAATTACTTCGCGGTCTTATCCCTGGTCCTATTAAACCGGTAGGAATTAACTCTCTCCCTGGTCAAGAGACTCCTATTATCTCAGTAGTTCTTTTAACTAGTAATTTTCCACTTAAAGTTAAATTTCTCCTCTGCAACTATCCCACCGACCCCTGAACTTGAGCAATATTTGCTTCTACCGCTCCCAACCAATCACAAGGCGTGGTGGCAGAGTGGTCTAATGCGATAGACTAGAAATCTATTCTCTTCGGAGGCGTCTGTTCGAATCAGGCCCACGTCGATTGGCTTTCTTTTTGCTGTTTTTGCTTATTTTCTTTCACTGTGGCCATCCTTGGTGAGGTTTTTCTGGTGTTTTGGTTGATGAATGAATGGACATGGCAGTTGCGGATGACTCAGCTCTGAATCATAGCCTTCCATGTTCAATCCTATCTAAACCATTTCAGACAGGTGTTCCTTTTTCATCATATATGCTTATTTGTATGGGCAACGTTGGTTTTCTTCTTCTTCTTCTTCTTCTTGTTCTTCTTCTTGCTTGTTTTCTTCGCCTCTTGGCATTTCCCTTTTTCGGTCTTCGGTCTTCGGTCTTGCTCCACGCCGAATTTACGGGTCTACTTGGAGGTTGAGGAAGCAAGATGGCCCGAATAGCGCACAATACAATAACACGAATACCCCGGATTCGTAAAACACCGATGACCTCATTCTGGGAGCTAACGTAACAGAGCGTGGAGAAGGAATCTTGCCCTGGTAAACAAGTCTCTCATTACTGGCGATATGTATGTGAGACCATGCATGTAAGAATGGTCGACATCTGCTCACAATAGACCCGGCCGAGAGGAACCTCGAACAGAGACTTCATTGGGCACCTTGACAAGGCTTCCGAGAATTCTTCCCATGCGTGAATTTCACGTTGTTGATCTCGCCAGCATCTCGTGCTTGGCGTACCTTCGGTAAATACGGAGCACCAATACGATGCAGATTTTGTCCGCTAGAGAGGCCTCGGTGAGAGGAGATCTCCGACTACCGACACGCTTTTTGCTAGTAACAACTCCACGGCCAATCAAGGCCAATGAAGCCTTGATGATGACTGCATTCGGAGTTCTTGAGAAGCACATTTATAAGCTTAGATTTGTCTTTGCTGACAATCTTGCCAACCTCGGCTCGCTCTCCGAGCTGTGACGTAACAGAAAATAGCGTCGTTCTCTTATGAGCACGCACCTTCATGCCGCCTTTTGAGTCTGTATATGCGGGACTCTGGGTCTCTTTGACCCACAGGCGGTGATAAGAGTCCCTATAATGAAAGTAGGCGAGTCAGTATATCCGAAGAACCGTGATCGTCTGACCATTTATGACTACAAGAAACTCCGACATATCCGTGAATCCGGATATCCGTCGACTTATAAGACTGGTGGTGTTCTGGATAGAAATGATGGTACTATTGTCTGCATCGGTCTATCAAGTGCCGAGATCAACTACCAACCATGAGACAGACTTCAGTCTTGTCCGCTTTCGCGGCTGTGCTCACTGGAGCTGTCGCCAAATCCTCTTCCAAGCTCTTCAGTGGAGCAACCATCATTGGATGGGATGATTCTACAAACCTCCCTCGGATCACCCGTGATGGCTATCTTCTGGTAACCGACGATCGAGTTACTAGCATCACGGAGTCAAAGCCTTCATCGCTGCCTGATGATACCGAGGTCATCGACGTCACTGGCCAGATCATTAGCCCCGGTTTTATCGACACACATCGACACGGCTGGCAGACAGCCTTTAAAACCCTGGGATCAAACACTTCGCTCGCTCAGTACTTTGGACGATATGGAGAGTACGCAGCCGCTTCTCATTTCACAGCTGATGACGTTTATTGGGGCCAACTCTCTGGCCTTCTGGAGGCTCTGAACGCTGGTGTTACAACCTCTCTTGACCATGCTCACCATACATGGTCCAATGCAACGGCATACGCTGGAATGAATGCCTCTATCGAGAGCGGTGCCCGTGTGTTTTGGGCGTATGCATTCCATGATGTTGCATCCCTGAATTATACCGTGGAGGACCAAATCCCCAACTTCGTCGAGATCGCAGACGGAGACCTCCTAAAAGACACCAACGTCGAGCTGGGCATTGCCTACGATTTCTTCGGCCCAAGCCCACCTCCCGTCGCCAAGGAGATTGCACGTCTCACTCAAGAGTACAACGTTTCAGTACTGACAACTCATGCCTTATCTGGTCCTTTCGGCATCTCCAATATGCCGGAGGATGTCCACGCCTTGGGCATTCTCAATACCTCTGTCCCGGTTGTCTTCTCTCATGGTAGCTTCATAACAGCAGGTGGCGCAAACCTCCTTCGAAAGACGAACCAGTATCTGTCAATCACGCCTGAATCAGAGATGCACTATGGTCACACGCATCCCTTGTCCTATCTCATCCAGGATCAAGCTGCCCTTGGTGTTGACACTCACTTCACTTTCTCGACGGATATCTTGACTCAGGCGAGGATCTGGCTGCAGAGTGCTCGTTATTATTTCTTCGACAAGGTTTTGAACAACTTGGAGGTCCCCAGGAACAATCCCATGAGTGTTGTCCAAGCTTTCTCTCTTGCGACACGTGCTGGTGGGCTGGCACTTCGACGACCGGATCTTGGCGTCATCAAGAAAGGTGCAAAGGCCGATCTGATCGTGTGGAACGCGGCCGAGTCTCCTGCTCTCCTGGGATGGACTGACCCAGTGGCAGCCGTGATGCTGCACGCCAGTGTTGGGGATATTCTCCATGTCACTGTAAATGGAGATTTCGTCAAGCGAGACGGAAAACTGACGGCGAGCGACTACAAAGAAACGAAGAAGCAGTTTCTACGAAGTGCCAAGAAGATCAAGGATGCGTATCGGAAGCTTGAGTATCCTGTTCTTGAAGGCGAGTTCAACAACGGGGGTTACTCTTACGCGTCCGCACAGACTGCAGATACTGAGAGGGGCGAGGGAGATGGTTATGGAGAACTGTATGTGTAAGGAAGAATAATTGAAGTACAGCTGTACATTCTTTGAATTGAATGTCATTTTAATGTCATCTTTCTGCGTTCTTTGAATTGTCTCGCTGCTATCAGACTGAAAGAAAACGAGATAACCTAGGTAGCATATATAGATAATGACTATATATTTGCCTGCACTCTTCTTACATGGTGCTGCTATTGACCCTTGTAAAGTCAGTCTTATCTCAGATACCATAGCCACTTCACCTGTTTATGCATATAGTCTAAGCCGGCCAGGAAAAGCGGGACACATTGAGGTAGAATAACGTCGCGTAGCCTCAAGTTGCTCAAGCTTCAGGCCTTCTGCAGAGGTAAGCTCAACTATGGCAAGAGATTATTACAAACACCATCTTAATTGGCATCCCAATGCCTTGCATGAGCAGCCAAGATCTTTCGGGCTAGCCCAATGATGTTTCCCAATCTCCTAGGACAACGCTGCTTATCAGGGCACCATGCTGCTTGAACTGCCAGTGTTCGTAGGTTGCACTGGGCGTGCCGTACTTCCGTCGATAAAAGCGCCTCCGTCTCAGAATCATGTAGGTGACCAGCATAGAGTTACTCTGTCGCAAGTCTTTCGGCCCCTTTGTCCACTTCAGCTGCTGATATAGACCGTTCTAGATCGACGGGACCTCCCGCAGGCGGCCACCGGTAAAAATCTCCGTCCTCAAATAGAAAACTGGGGAAAGAAGTCATCGAGAGAATTGTATTTGTCGAAATGCCGGTATGTGGAGCTTTTTCAGCTGCAGAGTCAAGGGTTGTCCGGCTTTCGGCAAGATATATCTCTCAACTGAACTCTCTTCTAAGGTTTCGATTACTCTGAGAATGGAAAAATGTGGCTTACAAGAATACTACTTTCCTAACAAGGATAATTACGAGATCAATTTCAACCGTTATGTAAGGTAGCATGTGAGACACCTTTGAGGAGCTCTGCTTCTACCTACCGAGGCATATTGTAGCTATCTATGTGAGTTTCGTCTAAATCTCAACGATATAGCAGTTCATAAAGTATAAAAGGCCTGTAAGTGCCATACAAGATCCGATGCTCATCCTGCATCATCGCCACTCACTCTCAATCCATCATCAGAAGAAGTTACTCGTTTACCCTTCTTCCAAACTTGTCTTGACCATCCCTATCAACATGAAGACGCGCTTCGCTCGAATGGCTACCTCTGTAGCTGCCATTGGCATTGGCATGGCCCTATATGAGGTTTTCCCCGTGGCCCATGCCATGCCCACGACCAGCACAGACCTGCACGCCCGGAATGCCGCCTCGGCTGACTTTGAGGACATTTACCTGTCCAAGGTCACAGCCCAGATCTTTGGACAGGACGCCACGCACTACGACTTCAGCGTCATCAGCTCCGAGAAGGCCCTCGCCATTGCGGCTGTGCACGATTACGCCGCGGCTTCTACTGAAGAAAACGAGAACAAGATTCTGGTCACCTTTGTCAACGCAACCATGGCCGGTCACTTGAAGGTTGGGCAGGCTGAGAACACTGCATGGCTTTGTGGAGAGCTGGACGAGGTTATGCTTCCTCATGTAAGCCAGTGCGCTCATATCGAGAAGCGTGACATTCTTGAGGCACGCTCTCGGTGGAACTGGACCAAGTCGAGGTCACACGTTGCTAGCACCTTTGGAGCCCAGGTTCTTGCTGGCTACCTCGGCAACCTGGCCTGGTCAGTCTTCCCCGTGAGCCCCAGAAGTGTCTGCTCAAGCGGAGCTTGTCTTTCTTGGGCTCAACCACTTGCCGGCTTCACTGGATACTTTGCCCAACAACTGGTCCAGGATGCCTTGAGTGCAGCCGATCTCAACCATTACAGCGTGGAGGCTTATCGAGGAGTCAACAACATTGACATTTGCATCAGCAACCGAGCCTCAGGTTGCACTTAAAGATGCTACCACTAGGCTGCACTTCGAAGACATCACAGATTTAACATCCATGGCTGAAAATTGTTTGCGATGGGTAGTATTGCACTCAAAGGTCGATCCAGAAGGTGTCTGGCATCAGTCTCTTCTTAGTCAATTGGGGGATCAGATAGAGGTACAACGGGCACGACTTTCAACAAAATGCTAGCATCAAGATAGTTCAACATTAGCACGATAACAAACTCGCATTCATGCACAGTTGCGTCTAATCAGCAATTTCTTCCCCAGCAACCAAGTGTGAACGGGTTCAACTGCTTGGAGGCTTGGGGGGCGATCGCCCTTTGTCAGTATGGCGCCCGTCTAACCTAATCTTGGAAGCAGATTTCTGCAGTGAGTTTAATAGCGTTAAGCATGTCTACTTCAATGCATGGTTGTAAGCCGAGTTCATACTCTTCTACTACTCTTTCATAGAGTACCTAGGTATGCAAGACTAGCTTCCCCGGCTTTTCCCCAGACATGATGGCAAACAATCTGGCCTGCATCTCAACTCACCTCAGGCGTTCAAAGCCTGTCCGGTCTGGTGGTCTAGTGGTATGATTCTCGCTTAGGGCAAACCCTACAGCACAGCTTGCGAGAGGTCCCGGGTTCAATCCCCGGCCAGACCCTTGAGTATTCTCTTTTTGCCGTCTGTGGGACTTTATGGAACTTTCATGGGTCTTCAGAATGTCCGTGCACGACACAATGGAAGTCTAGATCGATAAGATAATCTGATAACGTGTGGATAATGAAAGGGAATGGTGGATGGTTGTCACTTCTTATCAATCCGGACTCGTCAGAGGGGAGAGTTAACATACTGCATATTGCAACTTAACCTCGCTCGCAGATCATCACAATCTTGTTGAGCCCAACATCAGTCGATCAACAGGGGCCGGATAGTCCGATTCCGGCCGGCATTTGTTTACCCCACCTCGTACGATGCAAGGAGGCTGGGTTATTTAACGCTCTCCTCCTCTCCACCGCCTTTACAACGTCACACACGTGCACGACGACGACGACATATTTCCTCTCAGAATGGCCAATTCAGGGCTATACATTGCCGTGGTGAGTGCCCTCGTCGTGGTCAGCTTGACCTTTGGCATTCCTTTATTCTTGGCCGAGTACTTCCCTTGGCAGAGCTTGTACAAGCAGCGCCACGGCAGACCTACCGTACGCACTGAGTCCTACAAGGGCAGGACTGCTCTCATCACTGGCGCCAATGGAGCCTTCGGTTCCAGAGCTGCTAAGCTCTTTGCCCATCGGGATGTTGAGACCCTTGTTCTTGTTGACGTCAAGAACTGTGGAGAGGTCAAGGAGCAAATCGAGAAGGAGCTGAGCGATGCTGGAAAGCCCATTCCCAACATTCTGGTCTGGGAAGCCGATCTCATGTCCTTTGCGGGTTGCCAAGAGCTTGGAAAGAAGGCACAGGAGCTGGATCACCTTGATCATGTCTTGATGACTGCGGGCATTCTCGCCTTCAACCGCCGCGAGTCTCCTGAGGGCTGGGAAACCTGTAAGTCTTACATCTGCACCTTACAGGATGATGCTAATTACCTGAAACTCGATAGCTATCCAAGTCAACTTCCTTTCTGGAGCCCTTGTCTCTCTTCTCTTGCTGCCACTACTCAAGTCCTCTCCATCCAACCCAAACCCTCCTGTTCTCACCTTTGTCACCACCTTTGGCATCTATCCCTCCTCCTTCACCATGGGTGTGCCCAAGAAGGGCTCCTACCTGAAGAAGCTCAGCAACAACAAGGAGGGTATGGAGCAAGCCCATCAGTATGGTCGTTCCAAGGGTCTTCTTCTCTACTTTGCCCGTGAACTCGCCTCCCGTGTTGCGACCCCTACGGCCAAGGAGAAGGGTGTTCCCAAGGTTACCATCAACAGCGCCGATCCTGGCTCAGCCTGGACACCTCTCACAAACCCCAACCAGGCGAAGCTGATTCCGAGATTGATCATGAACTTTGGCGCGAGAGAGCCACAAATTTGTGCGACTGCCCTTGTCAATGGTGTGTCGGTTTCTGAGAAGGATCATGGAAATATTATGCAAGACTTTGATACCGCCCCGTAAGTCCATCATCCCGAAAGATTGAGCCGATTACTGACCCGAGATGTAGGTACCCTCCCTTCATGAACAGGAAGAGTGGCCGTATCGCTCAGCAGCGTGTTTGGGACGAGGCCAGAGCTGAGTTTGAGGGTAAAGTTCCCGAAGTCAAGGCTATCTACGAGATGTTGGACCAGTAGTCGTAGGCAACTAATTGGGATGGGCTTGATGGATTGCAAAGCAGGGTCATGACTATATGTTACAGCCTTTGGCAATGGACATTGCCCAGGACATAGTAAGCTGTACCAAGCCTAGCTCGCGAGTTTAGCAAGTATTGGGTGGATGTGCCGCACGAAATCAGACATGTAGTGTTTGGTGTTAACCACCATCGGTCAGCTAATTCTAATACGTGGTAAGAAAAAGAATGAATTCGTCTATTTGTGCAAGTATGCTATTCTACCCAATCCACCGTGCCCGATATCTACAATTCTACATGATACTGCCTTGCAGGGAAAACCTTTGCCATGGAAGGGCTAGGGTGAAAAACCCTGCATATTTACTTCTCTGGCACCTTCACAAATATCACCCAATGTGGTAGATGTGACTACCATCGGCCTCCCTTGTAGGACTTTGTCTTGGCCAGCAACGCCTTGAGCTCGTCCTTCCAAAGGTTCGCCTGAATGTACGAGCTATGTCCCCTTGTCTCCTTGCTCGCGGGAAGAGTAATTGCCTTGCCCAAGCCACGTTTCATCTTATTCTTGACACTGCGTTCCAAGATTCCAAGCTCGGGGGGGTTCATCCAGTCATCAGCCGTGTTCACAGCAGTCAGGGGAACCTTGATTCGGCCGAGGTCAGCCTCAGGGTCGTAGGTGTAGGATGCGTTCCAAGCAAAGAGTTGGTCGTTGGCGTCAAAGTCAGCAATGTGGGGGACAAGCTCGTCAACGTAGGCATCCACTGCAGCACGGGTAGGAAATCCCCTCTGCCAGTAAGCAGGCGAGGAGAGCATGACTTGTTGGATCATCAATGCACCTCCCAGTCCCACAGTTGGCTGTTCCTCATAATTGCCTTCGTTCCATGCAGGGTCTCCAGTGATCAGCTCGGTCACAAACCTCCTCCACAGTCGGTTATGACCAGCAATCTGAGTTGGCAAAGAGGAGATGGGCATCAACGCATCCATGAAGTCTGGATACATCTCTCCCCACATCCAAGTGTGCATGCCACCCATGGACACGCCCATGACGAGTCGCATGTGTTCGATGCCGAAATGCTCAGTCAGGAGAAGATGATCAGCGCGAATCATGTCGGAATACTGGTAGCTTGGGAAACCGGCACGAAGAGCATGAGTGCTGGGCTTGCTTGAGTTTCCATGTCCAATACCGTCACGCAGAATGAGAAAGTATTTGTTGGCGTCAAGAGGCTGGCCGGGGTTGAACAAGACGCTCGCAAAGTCGTCGTTGAGGAACTGCTCGGTCTGGCCTGTGGTCCCGTGCATGATGAGCACGGCGTTGGTTGTTCCGTCAGGGTAAACCTTGAGCTTTCCCAAGGTTCGATAGTGAAGATCGAGTTCATCGAGTGTCTCTCCAGAGTCGAAAGTGAAGTTTGAGATGGAGAAATGACCGCTCTGAGTCTTGGGCCACGCTTGCTTGGGTTGTTCATTGGCAACTACCGTGGCGACAAGTGCACCAAGTGCGAAAGAAAAGAGGTTTGAAAGTCTCATCCTGTCAGCAGCCAACTAGTTCCAGTTGATTGGCTAGAAGCTCGTTGACAAGCTGTTTTGGAAGTGTTGAAGGGCGAATTGTTGTGAGTGCTGTTTGATGTGTTAATTAATTCATCTTGACGAAAAGACCTTCTCTTAAATATTCCAACAAGACGGCATTTTTGACACATTCTTCCACACAGAAAACTTACAGCCGTGTCCGTGTGCATCTTCAAGACGATGTCACTGTCAGCTCAATCCGAGTGCGAGCTTGAGATCAGGCTGAGCCAGTGTGAGAGCCCGCTTCTGTCTCTGTGTGACAGCCGACTCTGAGCGAAAGTCCGTTCGAAAGTCCGTCTTACTAGAAACCAGTGGGCTGTACACCACGAAAACTGACGCGTTGCGATTATTAAACAGTTCTACTTACGACCCAGACAACGCAAGTTGGTTCCCACTTTTGGTCCGCAGCAACTTGTCCAAGACATCAGGCCAAAGAAGTGGGCAGGTCACATAGAAGGCCTGGCCAGATAGAGGGTCAGACCGAACAAGTGACCTTTTGTGTTGGTTGCAAGCTGGGCTGTCCCGGGCACTTTTGTTGTCTCATCTCTCAGCCTGATTCTCAGCATAGCCAGGACATGGGCAACTGCACGGAGTACTCGGGAGTGCCTCCTCAATGATAACTTAATTTAAAGTTGCCATCCCAAGTAGAGAGACAATTTCGGCGTATAAAATCGTATATCGCATCGTAACTCGGGAAAGAATATGTGTGACAGCGCCCCCATTTCATCTGGCCCAACCGTAAATGAGATATAACCCAGCGATAGTTCTGAAGCTGTATAGGGATCAAAAGAAGATGCCAAAACAAGTAAATGAAGATAAATTTATTAAATCGAACTCCTGGAATGATTAGACACCTCCTCAAACTTGTTCCAACACTTCCACTCAACACGAGTCACTTCCAAGCCGCAATCAAAGGAAGGACTATGTCAGAGACTGTGTTTAATGATGGTAGATTCTTTTCTTGTGCTTTTCGAGTCCCACTAACACGTACCTTATCAGGTGACTTAGCCAAGAGGATCCAGACCTTGCTTTGCCTGGTCTAGATGGGTTGAGATGACGCCTATTCTCAGCTTGCATCACCGTCTACACACTAGGCGCAGCAGCCATGATTCAACTCAAAAACTGTCCCCCAAAGACTTTCCTAAAAAGGAATCTCCTGCATTGTAATCTGGTTGTGTGAGGCATTGCATAGATGTGATTGGTAACTGGGACAAATAGTCTTTGTGGTGCATTCCTCGCAGGGCTTTGAACACAGCTTCTCGACTGACCTTTGGCACAGGCAAATAGAGTATAGTCAGTCCTCTGAATCCATTGAAATACCCTTCATTTCATTGCTAGTGTTTGCAGAGAAGTTTCTCGAGCGGCTGGCAAGTATCCTATCTCAGGCTTCTCAATATGCTCGGTCACCAACCACACAAAGACTGCCAACGACATAGAGTACATCAACTATTCGAGAACATGTCTAACTCACAAAACATGCGAGAGAAAGCTTGAGCTGGCACAGCACAAGACTGCAAGCGATTCATGTTCCTGCAGCTAGCAAAGTCAATCATGGAATCACCAACTCAAGTTAATGACCTCACATGTCAACCATTGCCATAGGTGACAGGCAGAACATACGATGGCGTCAATGTGCACAAGTCAGCAAGGACAAGACATGAACCAGAACTGCCGACCACGTCGAGGTGCGTTAATTTAATCACGTTGCAACAGGACGAATGAGCCGCTGCGCACAAGTAAACAAATAAGCCTCGCCCCCACTGCATAAATTTCACAATGTTTCCCCGCCACTCGGTTGCCCAGCCACCAACTGCTTGGCGCCTTGATTCGTCCACGGGTTCCCGTTGTAAGATGCCAAGACTGACTAAGACTGCGTCAGATCACCGGTACATGCATGGCACAGATACGAGGCCAACCATACAAGGATGAGGCGTCATTCAGGCTTGGCTTGCTGATCAGAGGAGCCGTACGCATCATTGTTGTGACGAGGTTGGGGAGAATCCATATATAGTTCGGCTCTCCCTCAGAATTGTGTCTATCAATCTCCACACAACTAAGCATTTACTCAAGTCAAGAATTGCTTTGATCATCATTCACAATGCCTTCTCTCACCAACATCTTTACTTCCTTGGCCTGCCTCATGGCAGTTGTCAATGGCATGCCCACCATCAACATTGCTCGACAGACAGCAGACGACTGTTCCGCGAAAACTTCCCGTCACGGACCTGCAGCCAACTACAACGTATTTCCCAAGTATCCCGATCTTGCCAAGAATGCATTGGGCTTCCACCTTGAAACTTACAACAACGCCTCTCAAGTCGAGCAAGTCGTTGTCTTCAAGGGCATCCCTTCCAACGCCAAGGACTGCACCGTTGGCTGGGACCAAGGCGAGAGGATCTCGAGAACCTTCATCGTCAAGGGCGGCGATGCCCTGGCCGGCGTGAGACAACTCTCCGGTTTTCCCGAGGGAGCTGTGACATACAACTCTGTCAAGCCTTTTGAAACTGCTGAGAAGGATGTGGGAGGTGCAGACTTTACCAACTGGGATGACCTTGCCCCTCAAGGCCACATCACCGGTGGTATCGACTGTGCCGAAACCTTGTACTTGAAGGTTGCCCTTCGAAATCCTGATGGCAACACCAAGGTTTTCCTCGGACAAGATGACACCAACGGTCTGCATATTACCTACTCTTGTTAGACGATGGGACTTGGGAAAGATATCTGTTTTCACTTCTTAGTAGGATTTTAGGGAACACTTATTTATAATGGCCATCCTGGTTTGGACACTGGAAATTCATGTAGATAGCTATAGCTTTTGACGAACTAAAAATGACGAAACGATTATGATTATGAAGCTGGACTCAACTCTTTCTGGTTCCTGCAACTGTCCTGTTGGCCATCTTCTACTCCAACATCCTGATCCTCCCGTGGAGCAATCCAATTTGGACTAGGCATGCTCGCAGTTTCAAATCTGAAAACCTATCTAATTAGCTACCCCTACACTGTTTTAAGAGGCAGGGCCTGATCCGGGTTCTCGGAGTGACACGCGATCCCAATTAGTGATAGGTGACTGCAAGAAGGTGAAGGGTCACATCCATGCATGCACGTTAAACCATGCCAAGGTTGATCCGCACCTCAAATTGGAACGCTAGCATCGTGGAACATTGGATCAGTCCATGATAGGACATCATGACGTTCCGGGGATTACCAAATGCATTTCGCCGTGATAGTCATGTATGAGACCCCCATAAGGAGGGACAGTGCAGCGTGATATTGGGGCCCGAGCAGCGCTGTCATGTGCTGATACGTACATAAATTGTTGTCTGTGAAGCGTTTCATATCCTCGAGCTGAGTTGTCGTGTATGACGGTCTAAAACTCGACCGTTAACAGCCAGCTCAGCTATCGAAAGAACATGGGTACACTGGATGGTCACATTATTAGAGAGGATGCCAATATCAAGGCCTCGTGATGTTGCTGGTCATTTAAAGAGATCCATACGGTACAACTCAGCTCTCGGCCACTTTGTTTCTATCGCTGGACATTCTAGTGATCTTCAAATGCCCTCGGCTATCCAGCAATCATGAGCCAAGTTCACCTTTGGCAAGGATCCGCAACAGAAGTGACAAAGCTTGACGTAAGATCGGTAATTGACAAACCAGCTTACTCTGCCCTTACAAAACAGATAAAGGCAAACTTGGTAACCTGTGTCAACAACAAACAAATTTGTCAGAGCTTCACCAACTAACCAACCACGATGGCAGAGAGGTCTCGGCGCAATATCGCTATAGACGAACCGTTAGGGGTTCACGGGTGGCTGGCGACTGAATCAGGGGGCACCGAGGACACCGCGCTCTGATAGTGCACACTATCCAAGTCATTTGTGCGAGATCGACGCTTCTTCTGGCTCCTAGTTTCTTATGAGGATTCTGTTCCACTGATCAGATGAATGAGCATGCTCCGAGAAGAGCAACAGGCTTCTGGCAACCGAGAAAGAGTCTCACCCAAGCGCATAACTCAAGCACGGGGTTCAGGCATGGTATTGAGAGGAATTTAGTGTTTTAATAGCACTAGGAATAGAACTTAAAACCTTAAGGCCCTAATTATGAACGGGGTTTAAAATAAATCACATTTCGGAAAGTAATATCTTATCGCATAAAATTAACATAGCTACTATCTTATACCTAAAACCCCGTTATATTTATAGCTATTCCTCAACGGGCGATAGCCCTGACTGCCTTCCCTACCTATTAAATAGTCATAGTAAAGTTATTACGGCTATAATACTAAGTAAGTAAAGATATTAACTTTAAAGCTAAATTTAAATGCGTTTAAATATGATTTTCGAGAAGAAGAGAGTTATCTCTATATCTCCTATAGAAAATATACCTAATTTAAAAAGATATTACTTATATAAGCCTATTAGAAGTCTAAGAAGAGGACCTAGTTACCGCTGGCTATATAGGAAGTATTATAGCCGCTGCTTATATACCTTAATAATCCTAATAGTTATATAACGATCGTGGGATTCCCAAGGGATAAACCGGTTATACTAGTTTATATTAATAGAGGAGAATATTATATAACCTTAAAGGGTAATATAAGTTATGTCTAGTAATATACTTAAAGGTATTAAGTATAACTAAGTTATATTAATAGCTAAGGTAGCTAATATATAGGAAAATACTAATAAGTATATTTTATATACTTAGAGTCTCTTATATAGCTTATATTAGACTACGTAAGGCTTACTCTTAGAATCGTAAGGCTTATACTTATAATTATAAGGCATATATTTTAGAAGGTAAGTAATCTTATAATAGGTTAGTATCTTTTAGGAATAATAGGGGTTTCTTATCTATATAATATAAGGCCTATTAGGTTATAATATAATCCTCCCCTTCTATTAGTCTTTATCCTCGAGATTAGTTTTTTAGGCTAGGGTTCCTTTAACCGGTTAGTCTTAATTTCCTCCTATAATTATTTTCGCATAGCTAATATAATATTAAGGAGGATTAAAAAATCGCGTAAGACTAATATTACTAATTAATAAGTATTATTATAATATTTTTCTTAAAATTCTATAGTTATTAATATGCCTTATATATATTATTTTAAGTAAAAACTTATTTATAAAATAGATAACTTTAATCGCTTAGTAAAGTATAAGTAATATATAGGGCGGGGTTACCTTTGCGATAGGGTTTATATTATATTATTATATTCGTAGGTTTCTTATCTTAGTATTTATAGCTAACCCTTTAATAATAAATAAGCTAATTAATTAATAAGAGAAGTTAGATTAAGAGGAGGATAAAGCGGGTAATAAAATCTTCTTTTTTTATAATTAGTTAATAGAGCTTTAGACTTCTCTTATAATAGCTATAGCTTATTTATAGAGGATCTAAAAGATAAAAAAGAAAATAAAAGAGCAAAGTAATAATTTATTTAAGCGGGGTATAATAAAATTAAAGGCAAAGGATAATCTTATTTTAGCCCTTAATTCTTATAAGAGGTATATAATATAAGACCTTTAGGCCTTAGGTATCCTAAATAAGATAGATTAGTTATTGCTAGGGTTAGGCAAGGATTTTAATAATATTATTTTACTTATTATTAGTAAAAGTTCTTTAGGAGGTATTATATATTAGTAAGTTATTTTAGGGGTTCTTATATATTTTCTAAGTCTAGATAGTTTTTTTATTTAATAAAATATATTATTTTATTATTAATTTTATCTATATCGAGGATAATTTCTATAATATATTCTTTTAATCTATTAATTTTAGCTTTTAGCTAATTATTATTAATTTTAATTTAAATAATATCTTATATTAACTTAAGTAATAAGATATAAAAGATTAAATAAAGCTTAACCTTAGGTAGTAAATCTAATTTATAATTATATTTTAAGATTTTTTATTTAACTTTATATAATCTAATATATTTATAGTTAAGTTTTTTATTTTATTATTTTATTTTAATATTTTTTATTGCGAGGTAGACTATATCTCCCTCTAAGAAGGTTAATCCCTTAATTCTTTTCTTATTTATATAGTTTATTATTTTATTCCTAATAAATTTAAGTTTTATTTTTATCTCTCTATATAAATTATAGAGCTAATTATTAATAAGAATTATTTTAGGGTTAATAATAATATCTTATAATTATTAGTAAGTATTTAATATAAATTTAAAGTTAGTATAGGCTAATATAGTCTTTATATTTTTATTTATAGCTATATTATAGGCTAGCTAGGCGGCTAATAATTTCTTAACCTAGTTAGTTTATTTATAATTAATATAGTATTAAAGGTATTATTTTAATATTTAATTTATATATTTTATTTATTTATTTATTTCCTTATGATATATGATAGAGAGTTTATAATTAATCCCTAAGTATTTAATAAGGCTTTATTAAAACTTAGATATAAATAATAATCCTTAATTAATAATAATCTTAAGTAATATACTATATATTTTAATAATATAAAAGTAAAAGAAATAAGTAAATTCTTTAGTTATTATTAATTCTTTATAAGGTATAAAATAAGAAAATTTTATAAGTCTATTTATAATAATAAGAATATTATTATAGAAATTTCTAGTTATTAATTCTTCTAATAGGGGTAATTTAGTAATAAAATCTATTATAATAGCTTCCTATAGTAACTAAGGTATTAATAGGGGTTATAATTTGCCGTAGGGTTTATAGCGTTATGCCTTAGTTCTTATATAAAGATTATATTAATTAATAATAATTATAATTATTTTTTTATATTAAGAAATATATATATTATTTTAATCTATTCTAAGGTTTTATTAATTCCTTAGTATCTATAAAGTTAATATCTATATATTTCATATATAAGGTTATATTATAGTTCCTCTAGTATTTATTATCTATTAGTTTTTTAATTATCTAGTAATTATTTATTATACTCTAGGATTCTAATAAGAAGTAAATTACTTTATTTTACTAAGTAGGTTATTCTAAGAGTTTAATTAGGGTTATATTTCTTATAATATTATATAGCGCCTTAAATTTTTTTTTTAAATAAATAATTATTATAGACTTAGTTTATAGTATTAAATATAGGTATATAATCTCTATTATAGGGAAATTTATTATAGTAATATCTAAAGATTTATAAAAATACTTTACTAAAGATAATAATTTTCCTTTTAAAGGTAAAAAATCTATTTTCCCTATGATTATATCCTTATATATAATTAATATAATTAATTCCTTATTTATTATATTTCTTAATAAGTTTAAGGTATTTAGGTAATAATATAAGTTCTTTAATTTATTTACTATTATTATTAGTTTTTTATTAAAAGTATCCTTTAAGAGTAAAATATAATAGTTATTCTTTAGTTTTAATCTTTCTTATATCTAAGTTAGGTCTATAGCTAATAATGTTTATTTTTTTATTTTTTATCCCTTTAATATAGATAATAATATAATTAAATTTAAATAGATATTTAGTGTATTATAATTATTATTTACTAAGTTATTAGGTTATTATAAAGTAGGAGATATTCTTATAATTAATATAAACCTTAATTTAGTAATAACTTCTTAGGAGGTAATACTTAAATTCCTTAAAAGTATTAATAATTATAAGGAATTCTTTATTATAAATAAGGTAATTAAGTTTTACTTTATATAGCTTATAAGAATAGAATATAATTAGGTATAATAATTCTTTATTATTTTATTATTTAATCTAGGCGCCTAGGGTAAAGTCTAAGGTATTAGTTTTAAGTTTAATTAATCGAGATAAATTAAATATCTTAAGTATTAGTTTACTTAGGATAAGTCTTTTAATTTTATTAAAAGATTCTTTTATTTTATTCTTGTAAAAGACTGAAGAATAAAGACTATAAAGTCCTCAAAGACTGTAGGGTAGATGACTTGGATAGGAGGTGAATAGGCAGAGGAATTAGTCTTAATAATTAGCTGTGAAGCTAAATAGCAAGGCATAGGGTAGGTAAAGTCAAGGGTAAAATAGATAGAAAAAATAAGAAGAAAACCAGCTTCTTATTGGTATGTAAATTGTGAGTATTCATACAAGATCTAAGGAGCTAATTCTAAGAGAGGGCTAATAGCTTATATAGCTAATGAGTCGGAATCTATTAGTCCGATTCGGGTGAAAGTTATACCGCCGGATAGCCCGAATTCCGGGCTTTCTAACGGTATTAGTTTCACTAAGAACGAATAACTAGAAGCCGAGTTATGCGTTATTCTAATATAAGACTTCTAGGGTTTTAAACTAGGAAATTTAAAACCGGATAGAAAATACCCATTGGAAAGGCACGGCTTTCACGGCTTTATCGGGCTCTTTAAAAAGCCCTAAGTCCGAAGTCACGTGACCTTCCTAATTAGGAAATAGAGCTAAATATAGCCGAAATAGACTATCTTATAACTCCCTAATATCTTGCTTATCTAAGCATATATTGCTTAGGTAAGCCTATAACTGGATAGCGCATAAGCTAAACTATAGGGTATTTAAATCCTAGGCTTATATCTTATAAGCTTATTTTTCTAGAATTTTATTTATAAAAGACCTTCTTATTATAAGGACTTTTACAATTCTTAAATATAAAGGTCTTATCTTTTTTTATAAATTCTATTAATAATATAGCTATCTTTCTAAATACTTTAAGGAATCTATAATAATAATTAGTAAATCTAAGGAAGGCTTATATTTCCTTAATATTAATAAGTTCTTTTTAGTCCTTAACTATTAAAACCTTCTTAAGGTCTATATATATCTTATTATAAGAGATAATATATCTAAGAAATTCTACTTCTAAGATATAAAATTTACTTTTCTTAGGTTTTATTAATAACTTAGTATTCTATAATATCTATAATACCTTATAGATATATTCTATATATTTTTTTTTTATTTTAGAGAAAATAAAAATATTATCTAAGTAATATATAATAAATATATCTAGGTATTCTTATAATATATTATTAATTATTCGCTAAAATATAATAAGTATATTAATAAGTCTAAAAAGTATAATAAGGTACTTAAATAGTCTATATTTATATTACGTGCTAAAATAGCCAGATTGCTAAAAGCGGCAAGAGAGCTATCTATTAGCCGGTCAGACGTAGCTAATGCGGGGCTTATTAACTTTATAAGGGAAACCTCATAGAAAGTAAGTAAGGCAAGAATTAAGACTATTATACTAAAAGACCTATGTTTATAATGCTCCCTAGCTACTTAACCTCTTTACTCCCTTCTATACCCTTTATCCTTATAATAAGTTAATTCTTCTACCTATATAAGAGAAAGAGACTATTGAGGTAAATAGAGGGATACCTAGAAGTAGCGCATATACGGCCTCCGTATATATAGTAAATCCCTTAATACTAAGAATAACCATCACGAGACCTATGGTAGGCCTTACGCGCCGGTAGCCCTACGGCGGCGTACCCGCTAGAAATACCTACTAAGGAAGTAGCTATTATATTAGCCTTAAAGCCCTAACTTTAATCCCAGTCTTACTATAGACCTTTTATTACCTTATCCTATATTAAGTTCCCCTACCTATTAGTAGAAATATATATATTAGCTATTACTATTAAAACTATAGCTATAAACCTAGCTTTAACCCTAGAATTAATAGCTAGAGACGCCGCGAGAGCTATACTAAAGGATACCGCGTAGGATGCTTATTAATAGCCATAGGGCCAAAGTATTAACCCAGAAGAGGATAAGTCCTTTTACCTATGCCTAAGTAATACCTATATTAGCTCTAAGCACCTATTTACCTGCTAGACTACTGGCCTTAACCCTAGAGGCGATAGCCTGGACCGATTAATAACCTTAACCTAAGTTACCCCGACCTATTAAGAGATGGTTATAATGGACCTAAAGAGCTATTACCTTCTATAGCTAAGCCGCAAGAGACTTAATGCTAGACCTTTGCATTAAGAATACCGCTATGGCGATAGTTATAATCCTAAAGAGCGCTAGCTATAAGCCTAGTATACCCTTAAACCCGGTCGAAGATACCTCGCTATAATACCCTAGATTATTGTAAAAGTCCTTATAATAAGAAGGTCTTTTATAAATAAAATTCTAGAAAAATAAGCTTATAAGATATAAGCCTAGGATTTAAATACCCTATAGTTTAGCTTATGCGCTATCCAGTTATAGGCTTACCTAAGCAATATATGCTTAGATAAGCAAGATATTAGGGAGTTATAAGATAGTCTATTTCGGCTATATTTAGCTCTATTTCCTAATTAGGAAGGTCACGTGACTTCGGACTTAGGGCTTTTTAAAGAGCCCGATAAAGCCGTGAAAGCCGTGCCTTTCCAATGGGTATTTTCTATCCGGTTTTAAATTTCCTAGTTTAAAACCCTAGAAGTCTTATATTAGAATAACGCATAACTCGGCTTCTAGTTATCCGTTCTTAGTGAAACTAATACCGTTAGAAAGCCCGGAATTAGGGCTATCCGGCGGTATAACTTTCACCCGAATCGGACTAATAGATTCCGACTCATTAGCTATATAAGCTATTAGCCCTCTCTTAGAATTAGCTCCTTAGATCTTGTATGAATACTCACAATTTACATACCAATAAGAAGCTGGTTTTCTTCTTATTTTTTCTATCTATTTTACTCTTGACTTTACCTACCCTATGCCTTGCTATTTAGCTTCACAGCTATTTATTAAGACTAATTCCTCTGCCTATTCACCTCCTATCCAAGTCATCTACCCTACAGTCTTTGAGGACTTTATAGTCTTTATTCTTCAGTCTTTTACAATTATTAATAAATAGCCGAGGTGCCCCGTTATAAGCTAAGGAGGTAAAAGAGCTAGCTATAACTATAAAGAGTATAGCTAATAAGCTAGTAATAAACCGCTAGGGTATTAGCCTAATACCTAAAGAATATTAATATAATATCCTTAGATATCTATTAATAAGGTTAAGAGATAAATATATATTAAAGAATAAGCCCTACTAAAAGCTAAATAGCTTTAACTCCCTTAAGACTAATACCTATAGATATATAAGATTAAGGAGGTATTATTATTGCCCTTACTATACGCTATTTAGCTATACCTATAAAGTAAGGAGCTAGGAGAGAGATAATAGAAGTTATAACGCGAGATATATATATAACCCGACGAGGGTATTTATAATATTACTAAGGAAATAAGAGTCTAAGTAGTAGTTAGATTTACTAAAGAGCTTATAGAAACTCGCTAAGCTATAGCTAAGAAGGCTATAGGCAGAAGGGACTATAGAGCTAGGTATATAATAGTCTTCCCCTACTATATATATATAAGAAAGGTTTTAACTATAAGTAAGTAAGTAGCCTTCTTATAAGACTTAGGGATAACCTAAGGCAGCGAGAGATTAATAAGGATTAATTAGCTACCTAGGGAGTTACTATAAGGGCGCTATATAAAATATAGATAGTATCTACAAGGATATAAGATAGCTAGAAGTATAAAGATAGAAAAGATAAAAGATAATAAAGATATTACCTCCCCTACCTTAGGACTAGGGCATAAGCTAGTAAGGAGTTAGTACTTAGAAAGTTAGAGGAAGCCCTTAATAAAATATAAAAGGAGCTCTATAGCTATTATTTCTCTTTTTCTTTTTTTTTAGAGATCTCTTTAACTCTAATTTTAACCTCTTAGTAGATAAGTAGTTAATTAGGGGATTTTTTCTTACTTACCCCCCCTCGCTCCTTCCTTATAGCTCTCCTACTCCTTCCTTATAGTTAGGAAAAAAAGAGATAATTAGGAATAATATAAATATTATAAGATAGAGATTAAATAATAAAGATTAAGTATATATCTATAGATAATTAAATATATAAGTAAGAGGATAAGTAGCCCGGAAGTAAAGGGGGTAGGGGCTCGGCAATAGCGCCGTCGCCGCTTATAGATATCGCTTATAGATCTCTCTTATCGTTATTATCGTCTAATAGTAGCGTAAGATTAGGCCGAGTAGGCAAGATGGGGATAATAACCCCGGTCTAATTTAGCTAAATAAGAGTATTAATAGTATTAAAGAAGCTATAGAGAAGAAGATAAGAAGACTTATAGAGGTAGCTATTAGTTAGATAAAAGTAGCGGTAGCTTTAGCTAGATTATTAAGAGAATTAGCCTAATTAAGATAAATATAGTAGTTAAAGGCATCCCGGGCCCGGTCTTATCTATAGGCGAGCTAGACCTTGTCTTTATCGTCGTCTACTTAGCTATCGCTATAACGCTTCGCGGTAGTAGCGCTAACTAGTTTCTTTATATAGGATAGAAGTCTATATATCTTAGCCCATAGAGGCATTATATTAGTTTACTAATAGTATATTAGAAGAAGCTATTTAGAAGAGAGGAAATACCTATGTCGCTCTTAGCCTAATTAAACCGCTAGAGTAGATCCTTAATAGCGGAATATTATAGCCGAGAGATATATATATATGGCTTATTTATATAATTATATTATCTATAATAATTAAGAGTCGCTATATTAAAGAATATAATTAGTATATATTAAGATAGTAGCCTAGTAGTAGCCTAGTAGCGGCATAAGAAGATAGGGAATAAAGATATTTACCTAGATCCTAGGTATAGCCTCGCTAGGGTATATTAGCGGAATTTATAGTGCCTATATAGAAGAGGTATCGCTAGTAGCTATCTTCGAGGGCGCGGTCCCTATATACCTATGTTAATACTAAGGAAAAAGGCCATAAGAGGCGAGGACTTACGCGAGTAATAGCTATATAGGCGCGGCAAAGGATAAAGCATATTCTTATATATAGGTCTTTAGGGGCATCTAATAGTCTTAGGAAGGAGTAAGAAGGTAATAAGGAGGGTATTTAGAAGCTTAAAAGTAGGGTATTAGCGGAGGAAAAGAAAGAAGCTAAATAGGGGCCTAGATTAAGAGATCGAGGCGTAGAAAGGGCGCGCTAGGGGATATATAATATTATAACTAATATAAAGGAGAGATAATAACCTTTAAGACTTCTTTTAAGACCGATATAAAGGAGCCTATATAGACGATAATAAGGCTATGACTATAAAGCGACTCGCCCGCTAAAAGCCTAGTATAAGCGGCTTAAGTATAGACTAGGCCTAAAGGGGCATAAAGGAAGATATAAAGGAAGGCAGGAAGTAAGGCTATTCTAGGCCTGTTATGGCCGGGATAGCTATATGGAAGCAGGGGTAGCCTATTACGTGCTAAAATGGCCGGATTGCTAAAAGCGGTAAGAGAGCTATCTATTAGCCGGTTAGACGTAGCTAATATAGGGCTTACTGACTTTATAAGTGTAAAAGACTGGAGAATAAAGACTATAAAGTCCTTAAAGACTGTAGGGTAGATGACTTGGATAGGAGGTGAATAGGCAGAGGAATTAGTCTTAATAAATAGCTGTGAAGCTAAATAGCAAGGCATAGGGTAGGTAAAGTCAAGAGTAAAATGGATAGAAAAAATAAGAAGAAAACCAGCTTCTTATTGGTATATAAATTATGAGTATTCATATAAGATCTAAGGAGCTAATTCTAAGTGTTACGGCTTGGTTCCCCGTAACAGCGCTATAAGCCTCTATATAAGGCAGCTGAAGCACCACTATGATTGCTACAATAGCGATTATAGCCTAATCTTTTGCCCTGTGGCGTGACGGCTAAGGTGCACCGTTATACTAAGAGAGAGCTAATAGCTTATATAGCTAATAAGTCGGAATCTATTAGTCCGATTCGGGTGAAAGTTATACCGCCGGATAGCCCTAATTCCGGGCTTTCTAACGGTATTAGTTTCACTAAGAACGGATAACTAGAAGCCGAGTTATGCGTTATTCTAATATAAGACTTCTAGGGTTTTAAACTAGGAAATTTAAAACCGGATAGAAAATACCTATTGGAAAGGCATGGCTTTCACGGCTTTATCGGGCTCTTTAAAAAGCCCTAAGTCCGAAGTCACGTGACCTTCTTAATTAGGAAATAGAGCTAAATATAGCCGAAATAGACTATCTTGTAACTCCCTAATATCTTGCTTATCTAAGCATATATTGCTTAGGTAAGCCTATAACTGGATAGCGCATAAGCTAAACTATAGGGTATTTAAATCCTAGGCTTATATCTTATAAGCTTATTTTTCTAGAATTTTATTTATAAAAGACCTTCTTATTATAAGGACTTTTATAGAGATATAATTAGGACGGTTAATTCTTATATCCCTTGCTAGGAGCGGTGCCAGATCGAGGAAAGTATATCCCCTTATTTATTTAATAAGAAAATTTAAATTATAATTCATTTTGAATCCTATTTATGATTAGGGCCTAAGAGGCAAGGGAGGGGATCTAAGACACGGCGTGTTCTCCCTTGCGGAGACGCTCGGCGGGGAAAGTTAGTTGCTGTTAGGGGTGGGCGATCTTAGTACTGAAGAACAGGTGTAGGAAATGCTGTCGCTCTAACAATTATCAACACCACTTCTGCTCACCTCAGCTGGACCCCTGTCCTTGCCATTAAATGCATTTATCCCCTATATTGTTATTCAACTTTATTTGCGACACACATGCATCATTAGAACCCGGTTTGCGGGACTGATGCTACCCTAAAGCAGGACATGACGTGAGTTTATTCGCGGAGAAGCATGAAACGGGAGTGAAATCTTGATGAAACTGTAGATCGTAAGAAGGATATACAGTGAATATACGTTCTTAATACCGTTCTACAGTTCACTACCATCATGCAAGACGGTTGAATGCTCTGGAGAAGCAAGCCGCTGTCCACTCCAACGGCGACTGTGGCATTCACTCATTGGTTGGTTTCCTCGAGCTTACTCTCAACGACTGGAATTGTGTGACTTGCAACCCTACCAAAACTGTGAGACTAAAAATGTACCCTTGAATGCGACACGCGTTAATTGGCCAGATAAGCCTGGCTGGACCCTGTCGTCGCAGCCCTACTGCACTGCTGACGCTCACGCTGACGCATTCAGCATTTGGCTCAACAGGAGGAACTCTACCGACACCGCCAGCCCAGCCGTTGAGATAGGGGCAGCTGGCAGTTGAACTTCAGCAACACGGATGTCAGTGGCGTCTAGACATAGAAAAGTCATCTACACATTCTCTCACAACCCCTGAAGGCTTCAACAGTCGTGGAGATGACGGCGGGTCGGCGGCCGTCGACTTGGGACCGGCGTCAGCTCGCGACAGGGCCCGGCCGCTTCCAAACGGAGAAACGGTCAAGGATCACTCAGCCACTATCGATGCTAGAAGTCAATAAATCAATGATAACTCAGGGGCTTATCGTACTAGTTTCCAACTACCGTCTGTCGGAGCGTGAGGCTGATCCCCCTCCCCCTTAATCGTACAGTGCTAGCCCAGGACCCTAACCCGCTGAAGCATGACGGGGTGGGCCGCTAGCCAAGGCTCTTTGCCCGCTGAGCTCCAGCGGAGGGGTTCCCCTATTCGCCTACAACGTTAGCGTTTCAGTTTTTGTCTTTAAAGAATATTGTTCCGTCCCGTCTCGTCTCTCCCCTGTCGTTCCAGCTAATCTTGATCTGCCCAACTCTCGCCATTCGCTTGCTTCGCTTCCTTCGCGGACTCGACATCTCTCTCGCGCTCTCCAAGTCATACCGACATTCCTTTTATTCCCTTCTATGACTTTGGATTACTGAGTGCAACCATGATGGGCGCTGTTCGCTCCAACCGGGTGGCGCTGCTTGTCGCGGCCGTTTTCTTCACATTCTTCATGGGCTTGGCCCATTTCCATCTTAATGCAACACCATCCCGCCCGGCCACTGCCATGTGAGTACTTGCATCTGTATGGCTTCGCGATCGATTATCTGACTGCTTCCACCAGCTCCGATTCCGACGAGTATATCCCCGATGTCGATCACGCCGTTGCCAGCCCCGATAACGCGCCCAAGGTCGCTACCAAGGCTGCGCAGCCCGCGAAGGCCTCTGTCTTCCCCTCGGCCAAGCCTGTAGAAGAGCTCGAGACCGTCCCGGCCATTCCTACGCCAGGATCCGAACAACCCGAGATTGAGGTCGTCGAAGAGGTTGTCGAGGTTGAAGTCGAGGAAACACCTACTCCCACTCCTACACCCACCGCCGCCGAGTCCCATATCCTGCGACCCCAGGACTTTGTGATCCCTTCGGTAAAGCCTACAACTCCCCAATTCGCCGACTATGGCGCTTGGGGGTGGAAGCTCCCTCATCCCGACCCCATCTGGAAGGAATCTCTGGGCGAGCGTCTCTGCATCGTCGATCTCGAAAGCCGTCCTTTCGACAAGCCTGGACAGATTTGGGATCCCCAGGGAATGAGCTGGAGCCGTGCCAAGGATGTCCATGGTCCTTCTGGCGGTACCCTTAACCACTGGGTCTATTGTACGTTATCTCTACTTCTGTCTTTCGTGGTCTGAGGACCATTTCTAATATCTCGCGCAGCCCAGATCCACGGTTACAAGTACTACTACGTCAAGATCAACACCTACAAGGATCGACGTGATTCTTGGAAGAAGCCATCTGTTCTGTCCAAGATCCTCAAGAACCACGACGTCTGCATCTTTATTGATTCCGACGCCCTTTTCAACCATCTCGATCTCCCTCTCGAATGGCTCATGAACTATTGGAGCATCTCGCCTCACAACAACTCCCTCGCCCTCGCCGTTGACCCCGATGTCCAGCACAACCACGACCGATTCGGCAAGCTGTTCCTCAACACTGGCTTCATGATCATGCAGAACAACAACAAGACATACGACATCTTCAGAGACTGGGACGACTGCCCTAACGAGGGTAGCAAGTACCCCGGCTGCACCGAGTTCCGACACCGCAAGGGCTGGCAGCCCACCGACCAGGGCGGCTTCGGCACCTTTGTGCGATACGACTACCCCAACGATATCAAGGAGCTGCCCTGCACCGAGGCCAACGGTTTCCCTGAGGCCAACCAAGGCTGTATGGGCAAGTTCATCAAGCACGTTTGGCTGGGCAAAGAGGATAGGCTCAAGATTGTTGTCGGCAACGTGTTCCCCGGCACTCTTCTTGAGACCTTCCACAAGCAGTTCCTCGCAGCGAAGAACACCTTTTTCACAACAGAGGACGCTCTCATGTCTAATGAGTAAATAGACATCTTGTATTATAGTTAATGAATAAATTCCTGGAGTCTGGGTTGGGTATTGGCAATGTCTTTTGGCTTCTCATCATCTTCGATCTTCCTTCGTATGCCTGTGACTTGCTGAAGTGATGTCGACCACTCAGTAGTTCTGGTGATGTCTTTCTCGACTGTTGCTCTTGAAGTCACGGCAAGAGTCGTTGCGGCTTGCGGTGCCCTCCAGTCAAGATGCTCATATTGCACTGTACTCGACATGCTGCCTGACCAACAAGTACGCAAACTATTACAGCTAGATATCTCTTGTTTAGACTTCAGCCTCCTTGGTCAGTGTGCTCAGCCTCTCCCGAATCCGTGCCAAAGAGTCTAGAGCGGGCCGAACCGCACGAGGTCCAACCAACACCGTACGCTACATCGTGAGGGCAGTTGAGGGGTGTTGCGAGATTCATGGGCCAAATGTCTACCTATCAAGGCTTCAAGATGCACCAATCTGACAACGAAGAACCTGCAGCTTGGTGATCGGCCGGGCATCCTCCATGCGCATGCATGTTCGCCAGACCCCTCGATTGTAATAGGCCTTGAGTCGTCGGCGTTCATGCATCAGTTGTGAGTCGATTCATGGCTAGATGGGGTCAACCGAGTCTCAACATCGTCAGTCGCCAGCTGCTTGGCACAGACATTTGGAACGCTGCGTTGATGCAGGCGATTAATGTAGGCCGAGAACCTCGCTTGGCGTCTCGTTTGCCACGGGATCACTTGACATGCTGTGCCGAGGGTAGCATTACCTGCCAGCCACGACATTCGGATCGGATGCGCATTTACGCCAAATGTTCGAGGCTCTTGTCGTGCAAAGTGGCTGGATCTCAAGAGGCTGGAGTCCTTTCACCAAGGCCACTGAGGCACGACGACCAGGTGATACCCTCGTGACACGTCACACTAGAACACGTATCATGTTTGTCTCCCCGAGCGAATTGCCTGCCTTTTACGAGTTATATGAAAGGACTCAGGGCTTACTTGCATACGCTGGTAAGGGTGGATGATTCGAGCCATGCATCGTTCACAAGCAGGCTGTGAACATTGATGCTCCCATTCGGTCGCCGCATTCGCCCACGACTCTTGACACAACATATGAGGAGAATTACAATAGCTTGGGTACCCCTCAGGCACAAGTGTGGGAGAGAAATATCTACGATTCGCTCCTCTGAAGCAATGCTGGCCTTTATGCAGTCTTTGAACACAGCGATTCCGCCTGGGGCTGTGCATATGCCTTGTCTCATTGAGGTGCTCCAGCATCAGCACTGATTGGATCTTGATGCATGGTTACCCAACGTGGCATATTGTGCCTTTGTTGAATCAGGCCTGAAAGCCCCAATCACGTCGATTGAAAGAGTCAGTGCCTTTGGTACGCGGACCATTTGCACTTTTGACAAAGGCATCCTAAGGTATTTCTTCCCCGTTGGCCGTGCTATTTTCTGTTCCGTCACAACTTCACAATTATTTTTCTCTGTTAACCCAAAAGAGATAAAGTCGTGCTGTCTACCTCCCTACCATGAACGGATACATTGAGTGGATTGACGATGACCTACTCTGCTTCTGTGAAGAAGACGACATTTGCTATTGCTTCGAATCAGATAGCTACGACTCTGAGAGCTCCGAGTCTGATTCTGAGTCCGAAGACTCTGATTCTTACGATTTCGATATGGCTGAACCCCAGCATCGCAGTCAACAACACGCAAGTTTAAGCCGATCAAGGCTTACTTCTCGATCTCACCACAAGCCGACATCTCAAACCCGACAAAAGTCTTCCTCTGATGGCGCAAAGGCTGGCCTTGCAAAGAATAACGTCCTGTGGCCTAGCGAGAGGTGTAATTTGAGGGTACGCTTTCTCAACGGCGACAAATTCGATCAAGAGACGGTCAAGAAGTGCGTGACAGATCACTACAACTCGATACCGATGCGCCTACGGTTCAAGTTTCTTGAGCCGGACGATTCCGAACACTCTGACATCCGCATTACCTTTACCGATCAGTCAAAGTGTCTTATTGGCCGTTCTGCAGAGAACCATCGAGGCGAGCCGACCATGTGGCTGAACATGCACCGAGATTCCAGTATGGGAGCAGACGCGAGGCGAGCCAAGAGACAGTACGACATCTTGCATGAATTTGGCCATGCCCTGGGCATGCAGCATGAGCATCAACATCCCGAATGCAAGGTCAACTGGAATATGCAGGTTATCCAAGCAAAGTATGGCTGGAGCGCCGAGAAGGTGCACGACAACTTTGACAGGTTGACACAAGGGGTAAAGCCTGCTGCATATGACCCCGAGTCTATAATGCACTATCCAGTTGAACCAGGAGATACCCACAGCCTTGTCACATATGTGCCCTTAGCGACCAAGTTGTCTGAAGGCGACAAGAAGTTCCTCATGGCCATCTATCCAAAGCCGACCACAAGCGTCAAGCTTCGACAGAAGCCACCAAAGGTTGTAACAAAGAAGCCGATGCATAATGACTACATGGTACAGCGTCTGACTGCTCAGTTGGTTATGCAGTACTGGATTCAGAATGCAATATTGGAAGCAATCAAGTCTGAAGAGAGGCGTTTAAGAAGAGCCCAGAAAGAGCTGGAGATGATGCAGTATGTCTTTGCCCCGTTTGTGGTCAATCAAGTTGTCCTGGTTCCATGTTACTACTGGTATTAACCTGAAGAATTGAGTTCCAGGGGGGGGGGTGTAAGTGTTATAGTTGGGCTTTCCTAGGTTTGCTGACTCCAGTGTTAGGCTGGGCCCTTTTGTTCCTTACTCTTGAGATCGGCCTATCTCACGCTCATTTATAGTATTGTATTAACCAACTGGACGCCTAAATATTCTAGACGACAATTCTTGGTATCTTATGATTGACATTTGAACAGCAGAGAGCTGTCAGTAGACATTATCCTCGCTCTATTTACAGCATTGCATTTGCCCCTGATAGACATTCTCTTGGGGGCTAAAGAATGCTAGGCTCCTCCTTGTCCTGATATGTTTTTAATGACCGAAACAGACCACAAGGTGCACATTAGCCATTCGGAGCTATAGCTGGACGGGGCAAGTTGATACCCGGCTTAGCTTTGTGGAGAGACCCTGCGTGCGAGTCAGTCCACAGGCGAACGGACGCAGCTTGCTTATGCCCCTGTCTTTTAGGGTTTGCGATCTATGGACACAGTCAAAGCTCTAGCGTCGGCTGCACTTTGCTTACGCCCTTGTCCAAGCAGTGTTCACACTGAGACTGTCTCGCCTCGTTCGGGGCCGTGTACACTCCGACAATGGCCACATCCGTAGTATATTAAGAACAAGAGCTTTCGATCACATTGATTCCCTGGCCTCTCTGTTTTCAATTGTCTCCGTGACTTATACTTCAAGTTTACCACACACACCTGCGTCTCTTCACATTCCGACGGAAATATTCCCAATGGCGCCTTTTTCTTCGAGTGATATCCCAAACCTCAGCAACCAGGTCATCATTGTCACAGGAGGCAATGTTGGCCTTGGTCTCGAAACCATCCGACAACTCAGCCAACACAATCCAGCCCGCATCTACCTGGCCGCTCGGTCTCAGGAAAAGGCCGACAAAGCGATCCAGGAGCTCAGACATGCCGACCCCACTGCCAGCGACATTGTCTTCTTGAAACTCGACCTTGCTTCGTTTGACAGCGTGAAAGCTGCTGCGGCGGAGTTCCTCAGTCGAGAAACCCGCTTGGACATTCTCGTCAACAACGCTGGCATCATGATGACGCCCGAAGGACTCACCAAAGACGGATACGAAATCCAATTCGGCACAAATGTTGTTGGACCTGCCCTTTTCACGCAGCTTCTGCTTCCAGTCTTGCGCAGTACCGCCAAAGTCAACAAGCAAACGCGTGTGGTCATGCTCTCTTCGGCTGCTCACGCCCGAGCCCCCACAGATATTTACAAATTTGACGAGTTCCGAACCACCATGTCCGACCGGGCAACGACTCAGAGATACACCATCTCCAAGCTCGCCGATCTTCATTACTCCAAGGCTTTGGCCGAGCGAGAAAAAGAGGTCAAGATTATCCCTGTCCACCCAGGGATGGTGGCCACCAATCTCCACCATGCTTCAACCGGATTCTTCCTCAAGTCGTTCCTCAACGTTGCCATAATGTTTGCAACTCCTGTGGAGAAGGGTGCCCTCTCTCAGATCTATACAGCTGTGAGCCCCGACGCGAAGAGTGGACAGTACTATGGTCCTATTGGCAAAGCTGAGACCGGCTCTAAACTCGCTCAGAATCATGAGCTTCAGGAGGAAATGTTTGGGTTTATCCAAAAGCAGCTCGAGGGGCATGTCGAAACGATTTCGTGAAGACAAACACGTTGAGATTGGATGGGGATTGGGGGATTGAGCATCTGTCTGTACTTAATAATATCTGTGATATTGGTCGTTTGGAGATCCTCTAGTTAGTATTGACCTACGGAGCATTGGCTAGCAATACGTGTTCCTGTGAAAACCAGGATTGTAAATTGAAGTTCAAGAATATTTTGAAGCATGTTTTCATGAACACATGATGGTTGGAAAGTCGAAAGGATCATGGTGGTGACCCCTTCATATCCTACTATTGAGCAGTCGAATGCAAGGCCGGGTGGAGAGGAGGTGACTGTTGGGGTTGAGCATCATTCTTCTGGTCGAAACTCCCCAGTTCATGTGTACCCTCCATTTCCGGGCTTCTAACAGTTAATACGACCAGGCCACGTGTCGGAACCCATGAGGCGGCGAAGATTCATCCCAGATACCTAGCTAATCTGGCGCAGATACAGCTTCACCCATGCCGTCCTGCATCTTGCTTACACCCCTGTTCCCCTGACGCGATTCTTAGCTCATTGAAGTTTAGAATCAGTCCACAGCCCGTACGTACTACTGTAGAAGCACGAGAACTATCCTAGACACGGGCTCGAGAGGGTCTTGTGTCCCAAGCCTCGGGGGCCTACGTGCTCTTTCTTGTGCTATGGGCAGTTCGATAGACTTGTGAAAATTGCCTCCTGACTCCTATAAAGTCTCTTGCTGTGTTGCCTCTGCATTTCTCCAGGCTTCATCAACATCAAAAACCCAATAACCATTCATCCCAGGCCACAAAACCTCTCTTCCGAACCAACTCATAATGTCTGACTTCCTCAAAGGTTGTCCTGAGCCTCCCACCGAGCTGGGACGCTATCGTGTCCTTTCCTCTACCGCTGGAGTCCGCGTTTCTCCCCTCTGCCTGGGTGCCGGATCCTTTGGGACTGCCTGGGCTGAGATATCTACCAGTGTTGACGAGGAGCAAAGCTTCAAGATCCTTGACGCGTTTGCCGAAGCTGGTGGCAACTTCATCGACTGTGCCAACGTTTACCAGAATGGACAGTCTGAGACTATCCTCGGGAAGTGGATGGCCTCACGAGACAACCGTGACATGATGGTCGTGGCCACCAAGTACACGGGAGACTACCGCCTGTTCGATCTTGGCCCTGGAAGGACCGTCAATTACTCTGGAAACCACAAGAAATCCATGTTCCTGTCACTTCAGGCCTCCCTCGAGAAGCTACAGACCACCTATGTCGATCTGCTTTTCGTCCATATGTGGGATTTCTCTACTTCAGTAGAGGAGGTCATGGATGCCCTTCATGTCCTTGTTCAGCAATCCAAGGTTCTGTACCTTGGCATCTCAGATACGCCTGCTTGGGTTGTTGCGGCTGCCAACACTTACGCTAGAGCCCACTGCAAGACCCCGTTCAGCGTGTATCAAGGGCGGTGGAACATCATACGTCGTGACTTTGAGAGGGACATAATCCCCATGGCACAGCACTTCGGCATGGCGCTTTGTGCCTGGGATGCTCTCGGAGGAGGAAGACTGCAGACCAAAAAGCAGCTTGAGGCCCGTAAGCAGGCTGGGGAGGGTCTCAGGGCGATTCATGGTCCAGAGCAGACTGAGGATGAACGAAGGATCAGCGAGGCCCTAGAAAAGGTGGCAGCTGAACACGGCACCTCAGGCATTCAGCAGATCGCATTAGCGTACATCTCACAGAAGACGAGGAACGTGATTCCCTTGGTTGGCGTTCGCAAGGTCGAGCAACTGCAAGATAACATCAACTCACTAAGCATTCACCTGACTGATGAGCAAATCAAGTATCTTGAGGGTGTCAAGGAATTTGACCCTGGCTTTCCCGCCACCATGATTGGGGAGGATCCAAAGGAGACGGGGGTGTCTGGACCCATGATTGCTTCATTCGCTCACATTGCCTGGCAAAAGGCTTCCCGGCCTATTGGGAGGGGCTGAACAGCTGGCTGCTCATGTACAATACCGAGATAGGCTCCTTACGACCTGGAGGATCTAACTAAATTGCGTCTTGATAATTACCCATGTCTGAAGTATGGGGCCCCAACGGTCTGCCAGTAGATCTTGGATTACACCGCCACCCTACCAATGCAGCTTGCTTACCCCCTGTTCTTGATACCAATGGTGGGCCAACTAGTCCATGTAAGGCCATCCCTGAATGGCAAACTCCAGCGTTGCCTGTCACTCTTCGCGCGTCATGGCTTTTATTTAAACTTGCCATCCGGCTTTGCCGTTCCAGATACCGAGCCTGTTTCTTGTCATTCTTTCCAACCCATCCCAGAAATCATGCATCTAATCCTTACTGGGGCGACGGGCCTTGTTGGCTCCGGCGTCCTCGATGCCATGCTCAAGTCGAAGGAAATCACAAAAATCTCCGTTTTGAGCCGAAGGCCAGTTCCTCTAGCAGCAAACGACCCAAGAGCCAACGTTATTGTCCACAAAGATTTCGGAAAATATGAACCTGAGCTTCTCAACAAGCTACAGGGCGCCAATGGAGTCGTTTGGGCTTTGGGCATTAGCCAGCTCAAGGTCACGAAGGAGTTTGTTTCCTTCATCTATCTGCGCTGAACTGCAACTGACGAGGTGTAACCAGTGAATACATCACCATCACCAAAGATTTCCCTAGTGCTGCTGTCAAAGCCTTCTCCAACCTCCTACCCGATGACGAACCCTTCCGCTTCATCTACGTTTCCAGTGGCGGCGCAACCTTGAGCCCAGGCCTCTCTACTCCTTTCTACGGGCGTGTCAAGGGAGAAACCGAGAGAGCATTATCTGAACTACGAACCCCCCGATTACACATTGAGTCTGTCCGACCTGTCGGTGTAGACGCCTCGAATCACGATGCCATTAAGCCATATCTTCCTGACCCCGGTATGGCCTACCACGCAATGAGCTTCGTTTTGGGACCTCTTATGCGAACTATATTGCATCCGCTGCATAGTCCAACAGATAAATTGGGAGCCTTTCTTGCAGAAATGGCAATGGGCAAGTATGACAAGCAGTTGGATGCAGGTGGCAAGGGCATCACGGATCTCAACGGTTCCAGGATACTTGACAACGGGGCCTTTCGAAGGCTATATGGGTTATGAGACATTCGTGTCTATACGGAAGTAGTGCAAATTAATTCATGACGTAGCTGATCTTCATCTCACCTCGCTTCTGGCGCCAGTGGTTTGTCGTCTCCAGCACCTCAGGGCATCCTCGTAACAACATGCCCCATCTTTTGAAGAACTCGGGACTGAACTCCCAAGCCCCTGCATCCCAGGCCTCGCCCCATACCACAAGTGATGCTTTTGTATTGGCATCAAAATCCAGTAAATCGCAGCAAAGCGTATCGCAGAGCAAGTCCTCATCATATTCCCCGGCTTCGATCCCCAGGAGAATATTATCTCGCATCCCGGGAATCGGGAATAGATCCACCCAGGAATGGTGTGGGACTGACTTCTGTAGCTGCGTTGGAGCAAGGTAAGCCGGAAAGGCAGGTTGGTTCCCGGAAGATTGAGGCCCCAGCCTGTTGAATATGGAACTGTAGTCATCTGTCTCCAGATACTCAAGAGGAATTTGAAGCATGAGGGCGTTTCTGGCCAGAGCGTCAAAGGTGTTGAGGCGTGTGAGACCGGGGAGATCACAAACAGACGGAAAGTTGAGTCCCCAGTTTGTGTAGGCTCTCTGCATAAAGTCCCTGATATTGTTGTGTAACTCGGGGCATCTGATAATGACCAGGATGGGCAGCTTATGAAGCAAGGCGATGAAAAACTGAGACTGATTCCGCCGAGTCGTTGCAAGTTGTTCAGGAGATGCATCCACCACCTCTTTACTTCCAGGCTCAGGATTGCTGGAGGGAAAGGCTTTCAGATGTTTCCGTTTGCCTTCGGGCACCAGAGGTCAGCATGAGATGGATCGTTCCGTTCGACAGGGTTGGTACTCACGATACGCCCTCTGGTGGAGGCGATTCTGGCGTTTTCTCCGTTCTTTAGCGCTTGTCACCCCTGTCCAGTCATCTACCGATTCCCAAACTTCTGACAGCTGCGGAGGCATGGCTGCTTATGTTGATAACTTTGGTCCATTTGCTGTGGATGGAATGCAAGAAGGAAAACGCGAAGGGTCTTCAGAGAGTTGTCGAGGTGTTGATGCGATCTGCTGACACCCTTGCTAGCGACGCCATGGTTCAGAGTTTATTGTGGCTCCAGTGGGGATTCATGCAGTCTGCTTATGCCCCTGCAGCCAATCAGCAGAAGCCTGAGCGGACTCGGGATTGGGCCGAGTCATGTCATCCTTGCAAGACATTACAATCCGACGAGGCACAGCAGAATGGATCTCCCAAGACTCACATGTAGAATGGTTTGGGCCATATGTGAGTGATCAGGGCTTCAGTCGGATGTGACACTTCATTTCCATTCGGCTTGCGTTTTCAAGTAGATGCGTGGAGAAAATGAACCGCTATTTCTGCCAATGCGAACCCCTGGCTTAAGGTCACCCCTGAAGTGGAATGCTATAAACGGCTGTAAGTCTTTGTCGAACAGGAAAAGATTTGCAGACAAAATACTCATCTTTCGGCTTAGAACATAAATTAGTGCTTCCCAACAAGCTGAGGCTATTCTAGAATGGCCTTGTCCATGCCACCAGAAGCTCCAACGATGGTAACAACCGCTATCTGTTGACAGGTAATTGTGGTTATCAAATCAAGGCTTCAAAGTGAAAGTAGCTAGGAACACTGAAATGACACAATCATGGTGAGCGATTCAACTTGGTTACCAAATTAACGCTCAGCGTGCTGCTAGGATAGATGGCCTACTGGTTTCTGTCAAGACCATCTCCGTTCTAGCTCTTCAATCTTCGGGCTCAGTTAACCCATCAAGGGCCGGGCTAGTTCTAGCCCTTCATGAGATGAAGTATATTATCTATTCCAAACTCGTACAGTTACCTGAATGTGTTACCAATGATTTAATCTTGGCTACCCTCTTCGCCCGTCGTCCCGTCATCCCCCCCTGTTCTTTCTTTCCAACTTGCGTAAATCCCTTCATTCAGTTCATGGAGCGTGCGAGCTAACGGCAAAAGGTCTTGGTCTGTCTCTGCTATAACGCCCATACTGTGAGCAACCCCCTCTAGCAGCTTCATATCATTCGCTGCGGTGGAACCAAGCTCCTTAGGGTCGCTCTTTGAGAGGTGATTGACCATACAGCCGTAGGCGACGTAGCAGCGGAATGCACCAAACTCATAGGATGCAGTTGCTGGGCTCGGATACCTTCCCAGACTTAATTGCGCGAGATCCAATATGCGGCGGGCAGTATTGACCGATAAAGGGGTGACAGGTACGTCGTCAGCTGTGCAGGGTGTTCCAGGCCTGTCGGACTGGAGGGCTGCAATTTTGTATATCATCACCATCACACAGGAGTATCCTGTAGTCGCCAGGTCGTATAGCATCCACCAGTAGGCGCTGTTCTCCTCCTGTTTTGTGATAGAATCTCTCTGTTCAGGTACGACCGGTCAGGGAACGTTTTTCTTGCTCGGCTTCATGGGAATGCACGAAGAAAAGACAAGGGCGTAGAACTCACCAGCGACCATTCTTCGAATAAGTCTTCGATCTCTCCACAGAGTCCCTCAACGCTATTGACCACACTGCTCTTGTCTTGTGTATCCCCGGTGAATATGTCAAAGAACCGGAGAAGGAGGAACGTTAACCGCGACTTGACAAGAAACACCAACGTAGGTACGACGTGCTCCGTCAGTCCAGGATCTGAATTCAGCCAGGGAAGATTAACGCGCCATTCAGTCAAGTTGGCCGTCATCGTGGCAGGCTTGTCGTGCAGGAGCCGAAAGAAGAGATCCACAAGTACCAAACCCCAAAGGCCTTTCCTATTATGGTCTGCGCCATCTGAAAGAAGCTCCGGGCTCATCAAAATGTTGGGAAAGCTCTGGTCAATCTTGTGCATGTTGAGGGTTTGCACGCACTCGCATACGAGCTTGTACATTCTCCAACTAAACTCGAAGTCACACTGTTGTAATGAGGCTCGCACCTGGAAAGGAATCGTAAGTCTCCTGATACATTAAGATGATGAAGGGTTGTGTAAGGTCTCGGTCTACGTACAAGAAGAATTGCAGCGATTAGATCCGTCTTGGTCTTCCCAGCTTGTCCCTCCCAGGCTGGTATGGCACGGAGACAGCAAATGTATATTTTCTGTTCCAAAGTCCCTTCTTGCCGTCTCGTTTCATCAGAAATCATCAAAGACCCGTGATAGAGCACGCTGTAATAGAGAACAAGGGATGCTGGGTCGACACTGACCTCGGGCATGTCGACGATGTCCGGCATCAGGTTCATGAGCTCTGTGTTGATGAAGCCTGGGAATGTGTCGATCTGGTAGTGCTCACAAAAGTCTAAACACTGTTAACGGGGGAACCATAGGGTTGGCGTCATGGTAAAAGAATAAAGTTCTTACTTTGGACACAGGCTCTGGCAAGTTCTGGCTGAATGTGGTCGTCCATGTGTGCAATCTTGTCGTCCAAGCCCTGACGCTTGACACTTAAGACGTCGTCAAGAACTTGTTTGAGGAGCGCGCTTGCGCTGGGGGATGTGCTCGGACAATTTGTCCAGCTAGCTTCCGACACTTCTTCAATAGCATCGGCTTCAGTTCTCGGGGGTGCCGAAGAGACAGTGGATTTCACGCTGGGAGATTGCCCAGAAGACGCTGAAAAGGGGGTATGGTACCTCCTCATGTCATCATAAGCGAGGCTGATGGATTCTCTGTCGGTGGCTGCTTGTGGTGATACACCGGCAGCCGCCAGCTGGGAGCATTTTTCTTCGACCTGTTGGATCCTCTCCAGGATGGCCGTGAAGTCGCGGTCTCTGGTCCAACTCAGACAAGTTAGATGAGGATAGCTAGGAGGGCCCATCGAGAGTAAAACATACATCGGCTGAGGCCTTGTCTTTGGGACATTAGATCTTGTTTTCCTCTTATTGGGATATGTGCATGTCAGATGCCGAGCAAAGCATCCATCGCAGGTGGGCTTAACCCGGTTGCAGCGAGTCTAGTAATGCTGTAAGCCTATTTTTGAATGAACATGGAACGACATGAGTGAAAGAGACAAGCTCCAGTTCAAGCAATGGCCAGCGTAGAAGGGATGGGAGGAAGCAGTGCTGTTCATTACCTTTCGAGCCTTGCAGCCAAGACACTGTTTTACATCCGTGTCAGAATCACAAGTAATTTCTTACAGAGAGTATCGATCTAGAGCCTAGGTCTAGTCATGCTTACCGCCAGCTCACTGTGGCCCTGACTCGATTGCGCAGTAGGATCCATACAGGGGGGCACCAATATCGAGGTTCCGGGGATAGCGTGGGCTCTGGCGGGTACTGGGCATTAGGAATGACAAGACGGATGATGAATAAACTGTCATATCCGATCCAGGGAATTTTGACATTTTTTGAGGTTAGGTACGGTCAAGGAGATGGTCCGGAGTCCGAGAACTCCGTCACGGTAGTTGAAATCCAGGGGCTTGGCAAAGCGGGCGTCTGGGTGACGAGGGTTAGCCAATAGGCTGCTCTGTCTTTACATGGTACCCTGGCGAGCGAGGAAGAGCCCCAAAGTGAGGTGCAGTAGCTACAGTCTCTATCCAGTGGTCCTATTTAGGTAGGCAGGGTCTAGGGAGCATCTCACGATGAACGTTGTGAGATATCTAACCTTCTCACTGGCGACGTGAATAAGTGAGCGAAACGAGAGGTTCCCGAGCGAGAAGTAATTCGTTAATCCATCCCATGCGGCTAAGGGACCGCGACATTGTGCATTCCGGGGCCACCAATCACAGACTAGTCAAGTCAAAGAAGGTTTTATGAGGCCGGACATGCGGACTGCCGGGGATTTTGAAAAGTCCGACACTCTTTCCGGCGTACGGACTTAACAAGATAGCGAGGCGGCGGAAGACCGGTCTTGATCCCAAGTATGTCCGAAGCATCGGGGTACTGTGCTGTATGAAGGATAATAGAACAAATTAATTCCTCAGCTGTTGCCCCATCACGGCGTAAGCCGCCTAGACAATGCACTTTTTTTTTGGAAATGGTATGTCTCGGCTTCATTTGTTAGAATAAAAGAGTTAGGAGTTAGAATACTGTCGGGTCTTGAATTTCAGCATCATAGCCTCATTATAGTGGTTGACGATATCAGGAAATGAGAAGGAGAAGGAGAAATTTAATTAAACTGCTGCTGTTTCTAAGTCCAATCTTTTTACAATATGGTGATACCTATACAACGATCCAAGGAAAATTCCATGTCTACAAGTCCCCCGCTTTAGTCCTGGCGGAGGAGAAAAAACACCACTCTTCAACCATTCTTACTCTTTCTTTGCCTTCTTATTCTTCGGAACCCTTGCCAACCAGTAAAAAGCAAAGGCCATGGCGATGTTGAAGATGCAAAACACCCACATGAATCCAAAGTCCCTCCACCTATTTCCAAAGCTGACGTTGACGCTGGCCAAGAAGGTATTGGTCTTAGACATGGCGCAGTATTGACAGTCGGTCGCGTTTGCGTCGGCGAGGTGACCTCCTGCTTGGGACAAGAAGTTGGAAGCGTACTCTCCGCATGTCATACCATCTGGAGCTATGAAGCGCACAAACTCGTTAGACTCGCAATACATGGGGGCGTTGCCTAGTGAAGTGCCTAGGAAACTCTCGATGATATAGGTGAAGGGATTGATGCGGTACATGAAGATCCAGAAACCAGGCAGGGCATCAGGCCCAGCAAGAACACTGTATATTAAGTAAGTTTCCATCCACGGTAGTCTTTGTGATTTTTACTTACCCGCAGAATGTAAACATCATGATTAATAATAGATTCATGGCGCCTCCAGCCATGTCGGGTCTTGGAATTCCAGCAATCATCATGTTTGCAAACGTGCTGGAGAACATGAAAAAGATCCACAGGTGCAGGAACATGGTGAAGCCTCGTGAGTGCATAGAATCGGTCCACTCGGCGTTCTTGTACAGACCGATAGGATAGTACCAGCAGACGTAGCAGAAAACCGACATGAGCTGTCACCGAGATTAGTTTTATAATGAAGGCACAAAGAGGCTCAGTTTGACTTACCGAGTTCCAGACGAGTTCAACGACAATGTTTGCAGACATGAACGCCTGCCAAGAGTACGCCTTGGAGGGGCGCTCGCGGGCCTCGTATATTGTGCGTTGAGCAGCAAAGATAGGCATGATCTGGTTGACCAACTGCGGGAAAACACTGAGGAAGATGAACACTCCAAACATCTGGTTGAGCAGTCCACGTTGTGTGTTGTCTCTATCTAAGAAGGAGAGGCCAATGAAGAGTGACTGTGTCAGTTAGCAAATCGGTCTCAAGAGGTCCTTGGCTTGTATCCTTACCGAGCCTAGTGCCAGAAGAACTTTCGAGTAAATACACATGGGGCTTCTCCAATACTGTTGAAAAACGCGCTTCGTGACCTGAGTGTGCTGCTCCATGGCAGACGCCGCAAACTCCTCGTACACGGACGCATCCTCACGCGGTTGCGCAGACGTTGCTGAAGACGCAAGCCTTCTAAGCTCCTCCTGGACCAACTGATATTCAGGGCTGCTTCGCCAAATCGTAGGCCAATCGATCTCAGTTGTTGCGCCGGGGGCTGCGCCAATGACTTCAAGCATGTACTCGGCTGGGTTTGATCGGTCGGGAAGGTCGTGAGCTCCGTTGCGGGTGAAATAGTCGACGAGTACGTTTGCGTCCTTGCCGATATCTCCGAAATAAATGGTTTATCCCTTGGATAACAGGAGAAGTCGATTAAACCTCTGAAAGAGCATAGCAGAAGGCTAGTGGATAATACAGAGAATAGCTTGACCGCTCTTAGTCAGTTTCTCCATCAGGTTACAGATAGACCATAATGTCTGACTATCTAAGCCCGAGGTGGGCTTATCGAAGAAGAGAAGAAGTTAAGGACGAGCAGCGAGCTCAACACCAATCGTAAGTCGCTTACGCTGCTTGACATTGAGGCCTTCGCCGGGTATACTAATGACAGCATCGGCATATTCCTCTATGCTAAGCAACCCAATGACTACGTCCACATAATCGAGCTTCTCTTGCCGACTGTAGTGCGATGGTTGTCAGAGTAAGGCACTAAAGGCCAGGGCCTTACGTATAGTCGAGGTATATAGATAGAGGTCTTGTTGCTGAACGTAGCCGGTTTTCCGTTGAAAGGACTCGTCTCGGAGCTTGCCATTGACAAGTATATCGCCCGTGATAACACCCGTAGTGACACGGCTAGCGAGCACGTCGAGAAGTATAGTCTTTCCAGCTCCGGAAGAGCCCTATGTACTCGTTAGCTATGGGATACGCGATTACCAGAATATATAGACTCTTACCATCAGCGCTATGAGGGTACCCGGCTTAACCTAACCGTCAACCCGATTAAGAATCCATCGAGGCTCCCCCTTAATCTTAATATCGTAGTAGATATCCTTCTAATGAAAGACAGAAGTTTATTTCTTAACCTCGTTCCCTAAGGTAGATCCGTCGTGGGTCTACTGGTGCGAGGAAGTCACCTAGCCGCTTTCAATATCCCCAACTAACTTATTAAGGTGCTTCATGGCTTTGCGAATATAGACGAGCACCTCTCCCTTAGGCCGCTCAGATGCAACGTACTCAGCGGCGAAGAGGTAAAGGAACATATAGAGAATCATAAAGGCAATCATAACTCCGAAGTTGCGCCATTTATGAGCGGTATCATATCCATAGGCTATCTTCACGAAAGCAATGCCGCTCACCGTGTCCTCCCCAGGAATAGACCCTTATGCGGAACATACTCTGGCTCCTAACGACACGTTGTCATAGCCAGGGCCAAAGGGGATATATGCAGAGCATGGGAAGTCTCTGCCCACAAACTCGTTAAGCATAATAGACTCGAGGCCGTAGAAGAATAGATTAGCCCAACGACTCCAGCTGATCCAGCTTCTCATATACTAAAGAGGGATAGTAAAACCGGTATATAAGATCAACCCGAGTAGGATAATCACAGACGGCGCCATAGCCTAATCAATGGATTTAGTGACGGAACCAATCAGCCGGAAGAGCATAGACATAGTTAAGGTCATTATGAAAATAAGCAATAAGAAGAAAAAAAAATATCCTAATTCACGGCGTAGATTCCCCATAAAGTAAAGAGTGATATTAGTAAATATACAATTAATGACCTTATAGGGCATATCCACGACGATTAAAGACAAGGCTTCGGCGCTTAGGTGATATAAGGCATACTTCTCAATGATCTTACGCTTAGCATAGAGGTTAATAATCTCTAAGATACTAGCAAAGGCATTCATAAGGATAAGGAAGAATAGTAGGACGCCACGCTACTAGAAGGACTCGGTCGTGTCGGGCAAGTTATAGAAAATACTGCTAACAATGATAGCCTGCAGGAAGTTGGTGACCAGCATAACGATAAGCAGGCTAGGGTCAGTCCTAAGTAGGACAAGGCTTCGTCGCATAGTCAGCCCTATCTATTAGAGATAGGATAAGGTAAATGGGGATTTGGCGCGTTAAGCGGATAACTAGTCCATACGTCTCGATTCAAGGAACTTATCGTAGTATTCGCCGTGGAAGGGGTATCATTCGACATAGTCTTCGATCTCTTCAAGCAGTAAGGCGCGGTCTCGGCTCTATTTCCAGGCCTGGGAGAATTCTTCGGGGCTTCGAGGAGTCTTGCCCTCCCAGCCTACACGGACGATACGTTCGGAGGGACTCGTCATGGACGTCAGGAAGTCAGCTATGGTTTGCTGTTCTAAACAGACAAACCCAAGCTCCTCGAAATACCCCTTTGCCCTATCTGCTTTGCCAAAGAAGATTTGACGGCCCTTATAGAGGACTAGAACCTTTTCAAAGACCTTTCAATATGTTAGTGTAGTTCCTAGATTTCGGAAAGATCTTATAGACACTCACATCATAGGCGTCCTGAGGGGCTTAATAGATCGCGACACACGAGGTACAACCCATGACATCAGCCTAGGTCCTCAAGGTTCGGCAGAATTCTACCGCGTTTACGCTATCGAGACCCCATATGCTATTATCCCAGCATTGCAAAGGGGAGTAACTAAGGGATACCTCGGCGATAGTAACTCTTTTCCTCTCGCCGCCACTCACACCTCGAATAAAATCGTTACCCACGCGGGTATTCTTAGTATATAATATACCAAACATCGCCATCGTCACATCGCGAAGATGCTCAATATGCTCGTCTCGCGTGACTCCAGAAGGGATGGCCTTTGGGCAGCGGGCAGCAGCGGCAAAAGCCAGGGTTTCACCCACGGAGAGTTGCGGAAAGTGGTGGTCAACCTCTGCGGTATATATAGCTTCGCCACGGAATGCAGTTTTAATCTGGTCGGGGTATATGCCCTAGTAATTAAGACAAGACGATTCTTCGATGTGGAAGCCGTGGGTGTCGCCGGCGATGGTCTTGAGAAACATCGAGCAGCCGGATCCGGGGGGTCCTAAGACACAGAGCATCTCCCCGCTGTGAACAACACCCTCTAGGTCGTGCAGGATATCGACTCGTTGCTCCTTTCCGCGGAGAAGCTTACTGTGGAACAGCTTCTTCACCATCGTGCCAGCCTCCAGCAGGACGTTTCCGACCGTCTTCTGGAAATCGGTGTCGGAGCCGAACCCGTAAACGTTGAGGTTCTTGAAGGCGACTCCTGTTGTCTTAGGTGGGTTCCCCTCGAGCGACTCGGTCCTGGCTTTGAAGAAGGCTTTGGCCCATTGCTTTGCATTGAAGTGCGGGCTATTGGGGTCGAGAGGCCCTTCCTGGTGAAGAGGGAAGAGGGGGGGTAAACCGCCGCCGTGTTGAGATTGGGTCGTCAGCCTCCTGGCGAGCTGGAGAACTTCATCATGGACGTGCTCTTCTCCCTCGTCGTAGTTGTTACTGTTCGCGACATCGGTGATGGAAGTGTTGAACGAAGATGGTCTCTTGTCCGTCGTGGGAGGTGGTGTGTCGGCCCCGTGGCCGAGAGGTTTTTCGGAAATCATGGTGCTACTCAAAAAGATGAGTTCAAGAAGACAAGTCTAAAGAAGATGAAACGCAAGAAAGGTGAATAGGAATTAACCAAGGTTGAAGAATAGGTAAGGAAAGAGAGGGTGGAATTACACATCGAAGTTGGCTTTGAAGGTGGCCAGTGATTGTGCAGACCTTGGACGCATTGGTGACTCCAATAAAGCGAAAGAAGCTTGTTTAAAATATTTACATCTCGATGCCCCTGGCATACTGACTTTGATATCTACAGAACATCAGTTCGGCACTCCGAGAAGTCCCCCCTGGAGCTTTGGCAGCTCTTGGCAACAACCAACCATGTGGGACGGGGTTAAAGGCGTGGGACGGGCTTTCAAGAGTGGGACGGGCTTTCGGGTTTGATGGCCTCCGCCTAACGTCAGCTCGCCATGATCAAACATGTCGTATCAAAACACAGCAATCTCCCCCAGAAGCGGCTCCCTTGTAGAACTCAGTAGCTAACTGAGGCTTAAGCGTTTAAACTTTTCATCGTAGGTCCACTCACTAGTAAGGATCGGCGGAATTAGCGAGAGCGAGCCGCGGTTGTGATTCTTGTCTCAACCCCTGCACCTCAAATGTCAAGATCGCCTCGGCTTTAGATGGCTTGCTTTGTCCGAGATCAAAAACTCTTGCAGCCAAGACAATAGAAAATTCCAAATTTTTCGAAGGGTCCAAACGGTGGCTTGGATGGCTAGCTAATTCCAAATTCTTGTCATCGTTTCGGCGTTGAGATAAGCTAGCTTCCGGTGATCCGAAAAGTCATCTCGCAATGCATTTTTTGCTACAAGTCTTCGATAGGATAACTGGGACAGAAGACCGTAAAGCTCCATCCTGAGCCTGTTAGTCTCTGCAAAGTAACTCTAAAGAGAAGCTTGATCGAGTAATAAGTGCTTAGGAGATATGCATATCACTCACTCCAAGCCACGATGCCTGCTCATAGGGTACCCAAGCCTCAGTTGTGAAATTTGTAGTCAGACAATCATGGCGCATCGTTCAAGTAAACGACGTCATGCTCTGTAACCTCCGAGGAACAGGTAGTGGACACCGTTGCCAAAGTCCTGTAGCAATCGGATGAAAACGTCTTGAGCACGAATGAATGAATAAATGGGTCTTTTTGCGTCCGGTAGGACCATGTATCGCGGGACAGCTCAAGGAAGAGGCGGAATACTTCTGAAACTGGCAAAGCTAAAAGCCGGAGACGTGTTTAGCCGTTTTCTCTAAGGACTCCTAGCCCTAACAGGCGACGTTGGACGAGTTGGCGTGATCTAATGAGTGAGGAGGAGGGACAAATAGATGAAGGCGACTTAGACCCAGTGTCCATGGAAGTATATTCCTCGTCTCTTCCGCTCCTACAGGACTAAATTAACGAGCCCAATTGTCTATTCATAGTCTGTGGTCAACTGTCCCGTCACGGGAAGTTTAAGTAAAACCCGAATGCCAATATCTTTCCTGTTGAGTGAGACTCTTGCCAGCCATTCCACATCTGTGAACCATTACTTTGCCAATATTCTTGACAAATGAGTGATATTAGAACACGATGTTTTTCCTTTGTCGCATTAAGTCCAACTTTCTCAAGATTTTGACCACTTCAAATGCATGGCATCGAGGTGCTGAGTGTAAAAAAGCTGAGTGGCAAAAGAACGCCAACCATTTCATCAGTTTCCACGACTCTCTAGGATACCGACATATGGCCTTCAGAGGTCCAGAAGAACTGTTTGAAAGAAAACATAGGCTTTGATACGGTCCTTTCCTTCATTCCGTACCTATACAGGTCAGTTTGAGTATTTCCCCAGTTCTCATCCCTTCAACTACAGGGTAGGCCACATGCTTGGTAATCATGTCCCGAACCCACGGATAAACTATAAGCCGGGCACGAAGGCACCCGAGGTTGACATCACCCTCGCCAGATCAACCAGGGAGTTTGGCATTCTCTTCTGGCCAATTCCTCAATTCGTTAAGAATCATGGCGAACCCGGAGGTGGGATTGAAGGTAATCTTCTACCTCTATCCTTGTCTCCTTTTTGTGACATTGTTGGGCTCGCAATGCCTTCAATTTTACCTCAGTCGCGGTCGGGAACCGCGTCGCATCGCGCTAGATAACGACCAGAAGGAAAAGGCCGAGAGTATCCGACGAGTCTACGCGAGAGTCATTTGGTGTCTGCAACTTGTCTTGTCTCTCTTGTTTGTGGCTAGTATAGCTATTACGGCACGAGAGGCAGTTAATGGTCACCATGACTCGGACGGCACCGTCGACTTCTCCTTCAGCGCGTACCTGGTTCGTTCTTCATCCCTTGCCACCGATGCGACTGTGCTTACTGAGTGTGAATGTAGGCATCTCATGTCGGTGTATTGCTTTACTTCTTCGCAGGGTTGCTGCCAGATCCGGAAGGGCCGTGGTCTCCGGGCAGTGCGCATTGCTATGCATGGCTCGCCGGTGCCCTTCTCGAGACTGTTATTGCTGGCATCTTTTACTCCGAGAAGTCGTTGCTGCGACCTTCTTCTGCCTTTCTCGACATTCTCATCACTCTAGGATTGTCAAGAATTGCTGTCTTTATACTCATGATGGGCAGCCTCGTCTTGAGAGAGTTTAAGCTGAGACCATCTCAGCCCAAGTCGGCACCAGAGGAACGCCAGTCCCTTCTCGAGAATGGCAATGGCTCATCCAACAACTATGGTAGCGTGCCCCAGTCCGCAGCACCAGCCAAGAGAACCCAAGTCTCAGGCACAGGCTGGCTGGACTACTTTGCTGGATTTCGGGTCTTGTTCCCTTACCTATGGTATGTTAGCATACGCGCCTATTGATTCTCTAGGCTGACCCTGTCTAGGCCCAAAGACTCGCCCATGTATCAAGGTATCGTAGTCGTTTGCCTGGTTCTCTTGGTTTGCCAGCGAACTGTCAACGTCTTGGCTCCTGTGCAGCTTGGAGTCTTGGTCGACAACTTGGGCGAAGGCCGTCTACCGTACAAGGAAATTGCCCTCTACGTCGTGTACCGCGCCCTCCAGGGCAACCAAGGAGCTCTTGGTGCCGCAAGATCCGTCCTTTGGATCCCCGTCTCACAATCACTCTTTCGAAGACTCTCCTCGGCGGCATTCGAACATGTGTTGGGTCTTTCGCTCGAGTTCCACCTTAACAAGAAGATTGGCGAAGTTACCAGTGCACTGAGTCGCGGCGCATCCATGAACACATTCCTGGAGAACTTCTGCTTCCAAGTGTTTCCCATGGTCTTTGATATCTTCGTCGCCGGTGTCTTCTTCTTCGCCAAGTACGATCCTTTCTACACCATTATCATCTTTTTCATCATGTGGTCCTACATCTTCCTCACTATTTACGTTGCCAAATACCGTGGTAAGCAGCGGAGAGATATGACGGTCAAGGCACGCGAGATGGAGGCCATCAAGACGGATGCTCTGCTCGCGTATGAGACAGTGCAGCACAACTGTGCCGTTTCCCGCGAAACCCAGCGATTCAAGGATCATGTGGTTGTCTATCAATATGCGGAACGCTTGGTGCAGTGGTCGCTCAATGGTCTCAACCTCACCCAGAGCTCGATCTTTACCCTCGGAACCGCTCTCCTTGTTGCTGTTTCCGCCTACAAGATTTCAATTGGCGAACAAACGGTTGGCGAGTTTGTTAGCTTGATCAACTATTTTGTCCAGCTTCAGGGTCCTCTCAACTTCTTTGGAACTTACTACACCATGCTGCAGAACAACCTCATTGAGGCCGAACGCTTGCTTGATATTGTAAGTCCGATGTCTTGTACATGGTCATCATAGTTGCTAACTATTACTAGTTCAAGGAGACGTCTGGCGTCGCGGAGAAGGAGGATGCTATCAAGATGCCCTCGCCACGAGGAGAGGTTGCCTTCAACAACGTCAAGTTCTCTTACCAGAGCAACAAGGGCGAACCCGTGATCAACGACATAAGCTTCACCGTCGCCCCTGGTACCAAGACGGCCATCGTGGGAGAGTCTGGTAGTGGCAAGTCGACTTGTCTCAAGCTTCTCTTCCGCTTCTATGATGTATCTGATGGTTCCATTACCATCGATGGCCATGATCTGAGAGACGTGACTCTGGACAGTCTCCGCAAGAACATTGGTGTTGTGCCGCAAGACACGGTCCTGTTCAATGCGACTATCATGTACAACTTGCTTTACGCCAGCCCTCATGCCTCGGAGACTGATGTCTTTGCGGCTTGCAAGGCTGCCAACATCCATGACCGTATCCTCGGCTTCCCTGATGGATATGAGACCAAGGTTGGAGAGCGTGGCCTGAAGTTGTCTGGAGGTGAACGCCAGCGTGTAGGTGGCCCATCTTGTCCCGTTTACTCTACTGTGCTGTATCAGTTGGCTGACCACGTTTGACCCATAGATCGCCATTGCCCGAGCTATCCTCAAGGATGCCCGCATTCTGCTCCTGGACGAGGCCACTGCATCCCTCGATTCTCATACTGAGAGGCAGATCCAAGACGCCCTTGAGCGTGTTACCGCTGGTCGAACTACGATCACCATCGCGTACGTGAAAGACTCGCAATGATTCCCCGACTTCTTTTTATGAGGCATTTTCTGACAATTTTTGCAGACATCGTCTTTCCACCATCACTACTTCTGACCAGATTGTGGTGCTTCACAAGGGCGTCATCGTTGAGCGCGGCACTCACAACGAATTGCTTGCCCTTCAAGGCCGGTACCACGCCATGTGGGAGAAGCAGACGACTATTGAGAAGAGAGAAAAGGAGAAGCTGGACCGCGAAAATGAGTCGGAGACTACAGAGTGAAGTCTCTGATCCCTCGGGGTGTAACCATAAGCTAGGGAGGGCGTAATTGGTCTTGTTGACTGTGTAGTCACATGCGTGGATAATATGTGCTCTGTGATAATGTATTCATATCTGGCATTGGCCTTGAACTTGTTCCATCTTTGCATGTACTATCACCAAGGACCAGACGGGGATGAGGCGATGAGGGAGATAGGAACGCCCGCATCCATAGAAGCTCATGGTGATAACGGTTGAAGGACTCATGTCTCTTGATGCGTGATGCCTTGTCGTTGAGTTGGGCAATCCAGCTCAAGAGACGAGTTTGGAACTGATGAAGCCATGCAACATATCCCCTGTGGCTTAGTTGGCTAAAGCGTCCGACTGTTACTTGAAGACAATCGGGAGATCGGAAGTTCGAGCCTTCCCGGGGGAGCATCCTCATCCTTTTGCCTTCCCTTCTTTTTTGACTGCCTCTTTTGTCTTCATCCTTGAGCCGTATTCGTGTCCTCGAGACACAATTCATTGTTATAAATACGAGTCAGGCGTTGCGTCATTGACCAATGCACGCGTCGCTATTCCGGAATGGGCTCAAGCCCCGGGCGGACTTTACGCAGCCGGGCCAACTACCGAGACCCATCTCCTCCAAATTGACCTCTCTACTTCGATCCTGTCTCATACTCTATCATGGAATCTCAAGATACGGTCCCAAAGCAAAGAGTGATCCCAAGAGCTGTCAGTCACCGACACACACCACACGTTGACGCGACACGGTAATGCTAACGACGCGTTCCTAGTGCCACAATTGCCGAGCACGCAAGGTAAGATCTACCTGTAGCCAATGGATCGACCGGTAGATGGATGACCAACAAATTCATGCTTCTTCTATGATAGGTTAGATGTAATCGTCTCGTGCCTTGCTCCAACTGCACAATCTCTGGGCTGGACTGCCCAAGGGGTGGCAATCCTCGCAGTGCTCGACCGCCTGAGGACGCACAGGTCAGGTATGCACACAGGCCACGTATCAAAACCAATACCTAGTCCAGAGTTGATCATTTTGAAGCAGCCTACCAAGTCAGGATACACTCTCCTATTTTGCACGCTTTGAAGCCAAACTCGCAGATCTTCAACTTGAGGTCGATAGTCTGAAGGAGCAGCTGCAAAACCGTGACTCTACAGACAACACAGTGCTTTCACCGCACTGCTCAAACAGTAGCAACCCGGTAGTTCGACAGAATGATGTCTTTGGAGACCATACGCAAGAAGAGGGCGACTCCTCATTTGGGCGACAGGCTTTGAATGCCATCCAAGTCGCGGAGTTGACGTCGTCCGACTCTTCTCAATCACCTGCTGTCGCTCAGCAGCTGGCGAGCCTGCGTGATATGGCCCGGGAGCATGAAGCCTCAGGCGTGAATAGGGATGACTACATCTCGGCCCCGGTACCGGCGGCTGATAATCTCAAAATGCGCTTGCCACCATCAACATTTGTGTTGGCGATCCTGAGGGTGCTTAGAGAACGAAAAGGTTTGCTCCAGCTCAGCTTGTTAGTGCCAGGAACTAAACATCCAAGGTGTCCAACCCATTCTTTACTACTTCCATGGCGTTTACGACCGTCTCCAGATTGAAAAGTTATGCCGCCGTATCTACTTTCCTCTGGATTCAGTATCGGCTGCGATTGTAACCCTCCTCAACGGCATGCTCAGTGTTGTCTTGCGAGAACTCGACAATATTGAAGATTCCGAGATCACCTCTGAGGAAATGACACGTTACCAAAGTATTTGCGAGAGCTAGTTCCAAACAGGACTTGAGGTATATGAGGTGATGGCTATGCCGACGAGAGAAAACGTCATGATCCTTGTCATAGGGGTACCGCTTCCTTGGCCTAACCCGATAACAAAAACTAACTGGGTCATAGATGGTGCATGCTCAGGTTAGAGCCAAATTGCCTCTGCAATGGAGCTTGACATCTACCGCAGCTAGACATTGCCTTGTCCTCGGCTACCATCGCGAACACCGCGTCTCACGACTCCCATCAGCTGAGGCGTCATCAGTGAGACGGCTATTCTGGCACATCTATATCGCCGATAAGAATCTATCTTCTCGCCTTGGACGAACTTCAATCATCCAAGACCTAGATGTCGATACTGGCCTCAATGCTGTTTCTGACGAGCCCGGAAGGACACCTTGGGACCAGGCCTTTGTCTCGTTTGTCGAATTTGCCAGGATTCAGGGCAAGATATATGACTCGCTGTACTCTCCAGCTGCCAAGAAGTCGCAGCCAGAAAGCCGCGTTGTTGTTGCTTTTGATCTTGAGTCACAGCTCAGTGCGTGGCATGCTAACTGGACGAAAATCGACTTCTCTGAAGCCTTCGATTACGAGTCGTTTGCAGCTACATTCGGGCCTGCGGATATCATATACTATTCTTCTCTCACCCTTATTCACCGTGGCACGGCTTCATCAGGTTCCGCTCAAGATATCTCACCGGCGTGCTATGAGGCTGCGCATCAGGGACTCCAGGCTCACCTCAACTACTATCCTCGCCTGAGCTGTTCCGCAGACCATGTCTTGTCTAACTACGCATTCTGGTCAGGATATCTACCTTCCCAAACAAACTGTTTGACTGATCGTATGAACAGGATATTTTATTACACTTCCTTTACGCCATTCGTTGTCACTTTTCTACACTGCATCGCCCACTCCGACCGTGACGATCTAAGACTTCTGCAGGAAACTCTGAGTAGCCTGGAGCAAGTTGGCAGTGCTCTCGACTATGCCGAGAAGCAACTCTTTCTCTGCAAAGCTCTCTTTCGAATCGCCGAGGCATTCTTGAATAGCCACACAACTGCGCAACACAGCGAGACTGTCGCCGGGAGCACTGCTACTTTTTGCATACCATTGCAGAACCCCTTCTCTGACGAATGGGCAGGATTGGACAGGTTCTTGGAGGGGACTGAGGATTGGGATATGACCACCATCGACCCGGCCTCTTTTCTTCTGGATGATGCCATGTAAAGGCAAGACGAATTAATGTCAGGGGATACAGAACTTCTTATTGGTTCAATTTTCAGAAAGGATGGAGAATTAGACACCCCAGATGGCATCTTCGCTCATTTCCACATTGTGTACAATTCACATGACTATTGGTATGGCTAAATAGTCTCTCCATGCCAAAGTTCCCCTCCTATTCTTGCTTCTCCTTAATGATGGCCCGGATGGCTTTACCGATGGGTGTCCAGATAGGCTCTGCGTCAACAGAGACACCAACATCCATATTGTTATGGCAGATACTAACCGCAATTCTGTCACGAATATCTGCCCATGCAATAGAACCGCCTGCTCCAGGACTATAAATAACGTCACGATGATCTCCAACCAGAGGGTCCGAAGCACCCTTTTCTCCCCCAAGCCAGAATCCAGCTGCACCAAACCACACAGGAATTGGAAGCACCTCGTCCTGGTCATGGGGGTGTTGGCGAAACCGTGTCATACCCCTGACGTAGTTCTTAGAAAGAAGCTTGACACCATCAAGCTCACCCCCTTCGGCTACCATGGCGAATACTCGAGCTATGGCTGGCGCATTGCCGATGGCTCCTGCGCCAGGATCGCAAGCTTGTCGAACGACTTTGAGGTTATGCACGTCAGAGCCAGGGAAGACGGCAATGGGACTGGTGTTGTACGTGTCTTCTAGGAACATTTCGTTACCACCAGACAAGGTAGCTACTCTAGAGAGCTCAGAGTCGGGAACGCCGAGGTATAGATCCTTAACTCCTAGAGGCTCGCATATCTCCTCTGCGATAAATTGGCCAAAGGGTCGGTTCTTGGGATCAGTTCGACGGACCACCTCTCCAACGATCCAGCCCCAGACAAGGACATGGTAGGCATTGGCAGTGCCAGGCGCAAACTTTGGTGTGAAGGCGGCAACTTGTTCAACCATCCAATCCCAGTCTGCCATTAGTTCAGGTGTGACACCGTCTGGCATCTGTGGGATACCGGCTCTATGAGACAAGGCATCCTCAACAGTGATATTCTCTTTTACGTTAACCGCAAATTCGGGCCAGTACTTGGAAATTGGATTTTGTAAATTGAGAAGGCCACGGTCCGCGTGTATGTGAGCTGCCAATGCGGTGATACCCTTAGTGACGGAAAAGACGGGGAATAGCGTCTTCTCATCAACAGGACGCTTCTCAGGCACATCGGCGTATCCTGCGGTGCCATGGGCAATGAGGTTGCCACGATAGTAGGCAGCGACGGAAACACCGGTCTCTCCACGGTCGAGCACAGCTTGCAGGGCTGCCTCGAGATGAGGGCTTGTAGCGTTGATGTTTGATGACATGATTGAAGGAGAGTTGAGGTATAGTGAATCCAAGTTAATGATAAATGAAACTTATTGCGAGAGTTTCAACATGATGCCGGTAATGGTCATTGACATAAATACACTATGTTCTCTCTGAGATAGCCGAGCAGACCCTTGCGTCCTGGGGCGGCTACTGTACTCCGCGTATTCCGTGGAGTTCGGACTCGGTGAATATCAAGCCCCCGGACTAGTCTTTACTAACTCGGCATCACGAGGACAGGTAATGACTAGCCCCCGCATGACGGGAACGGGGGATATCAAACTGGTCAGGGTCCTCTCCCGAGACGCTTCTTCAGATTGTTCAAACTCTTCATTATCGTCCTCTTCCTTCTTCCCTCTTCCCTCACGACCTACGACTCTACACACCAAACACCCTCTTATCCTTTGAGGAAACTTCAAAATGGCTTACACTGTCGCAATGCTCGTCTACCGCAACCCCAAGATGACGCCTGGTCAATTCAAAGATCATTACGAAAACAAACACATTCCTCTCATGAAGAAGCTTCTCGGGGCCAGCTCCCCCCTCTCAAATTCTCGAAGATATATCTTTCACTCTGATGCGGATGGACATACGGCAACTGTCCTCGCAGGAACTCAAGCCGACTTTGAGTTTGACTGCGTGTCCGAACTCAAGTTCGAGAGTGAAGCCGACTTCCAAAGCATGTCGGCTTTGCTTTCTAGCACCGAGAACTCTGCAGCTGTGGGAGAGGACTGCATGACATTCATGGATCCTGGAAAGACAAAGATGGTTGTGCTTGGGGAGGTTAATATTACTTCTGGCTGATCTAGATCTGATGCTGGGCCAAAGACTGGGGGAGCTAGGAGAGAGAGACGGTTGAGGGTATTCGGGTCATAAGAACATTAGAATAGACGAACTATAAAGGAGTTCATGGATAGCAACCTCCCTGATTGTTGTCTTGAATTGGAGAATTGTTTTCTAAGTGAGGGTGAACCATTGTGCTTCTTGTGACAGTATTCACAAGAAAATGAAGCATCAAACATAACTTTGGGCTTCTCCTGATGGACATTCAACAGTCACTGGGGCAGAACTGGAAGTTTAGGAAAATGGTGTTTGCTATCATGACAGTGCTGTTTCATTTTTCCAATCGCCGGTTTTGAACAAGGAGGTGTCGCATGGTTGCTGATGCATGGCAGCCCTCATTAGCCTGAAGACGATAATGGCAGAGCCAAGTTAAATTTGAACATAGAAAAGGGCTTTCGACAGTCTGTCTTAGCTATAATTCTATCCGCACGCAAACATGCCATACCACCTCAAATCACCTCCACAGAGCTCGACTCTGGCCCCGACCAGATCACTCCTCCGTGATGCCTACATCCAGGTCAATCTCTACCTCTCTCCTCCTGACCATGACATTGACGGTGGGATCTGTAAGGAATCCAGCATCCACCTGAAGATTCTTGGGCCTCTCGGTCTGGCCATCACACAACTTCCAGTCATACTTGAGGATGAGATGGCACAGAGAAATCTTCATCTCGTTACTGGCAAAGAATCGGCCAGGGCAGGCATGAGTACCATGACCGAACAGCATGTGCTGAGGAGATGTGGTGACAAACTGATGGGCGTTCTCCTGGCCAGGTTGCGATCTGAGATTCAGGAAGCGATAGACGTCGTACTTTTCAGGCTCAGGATAGACCTTGGGGTCAATGAATGGATCTGCAGTGACACACATTCTGCTGCCCTTCTTGATAACGTTGCCGTCGGACAACTTGATATCCTCGTCCGCATGACGATGGATAGAGGCTATTACAGTTAGCATCGTGTCATATTGCGAATCGTGTCTGACTTAGACTTACTCATGCCCATGTAGTGGCGGCGTTGGCTCTCCTTCATGAAGCTGTCCATAAGCTTCAGCTTGTAAAGAGATGTCTTGGCCCAGCCGTGTTCACCAATGACACTGATGATCTCCTCACGTAGAGGTTGCACAATCTCGGGATAAGAGCTGATATCCAAGACACAGCCGGTGATGGTCTCCGTGGTGGTATGAATGGCTGCAAAGCTCAGAAAAAGCTGGCCGTAGACATAGTTGACGTCGCGGCCGCGAGAAATCTCAAACATCCAGCCAATAGTATCTGAAGTTCGAGGTAGCTTCTCACCAGATGCTTGGGCCTTCAAGACAGCCTCTTTGCGTCTGTTTACCTCAGGCATGATCAACGCATCGGCGTCCTTGACCTCCTGGCGTAGCGTGCGGCACAGCGGCAAGAACCAGTAGACAAAGGGTCGAAGGAAGAAAGGCCATTGGCGTAGCTCGGCAGCCGCAGAGTAAGAGTCGTGTGTGTAGTGCATGGCGATGTGCAACCAGCGGTCGTTTCGGGCGAGGTTCTTGCCCAGGAAGACACGGGACGAAAGTCTTGCAACCATGAGAGAGATGACGTTCTTGAGTGTGACTGTCTTGAACTCCTTGTCTTATCCGATGAGGTCATGGGCAGAAGCAGTCATCTCATCGACGAGATCATCAGTGACCAACCCCAATGACTGGGTGAGCTTGGTTCGGACAACTTCCTGGATAAAGGTACCATCTTGATATCCAGTCTTATATGCCTCAAGGCCCTGATCATGAACGGGGTTCAAAATAAATCACGTTTCGGAAAGTAACATCCTATCGCATAAAATTAGCGCAGCTACCATCTTATACCTAAAACCCCATTATATTCATAGCTATTCCTTAATAAGCGATAGCCCTAACCGCCTTCCCCACCTATCAGATAGTTATAGTAAAGTCATTATGGCTATAATACTAAGTAAGTAAAGATATTAACTTTAAAGCTAAATTTAAACGCCTTTAGATATGATTTTCGAGAAGAAAAGAGTTATCTCTATATCTCTTATAGAAAATATACTTAATTTAAAGAGATGCTATTTATACGAGCCTATCGGAAATCTAAGAAGAGGACCTAATTACCGCCGGCTATATAGGAAGCATTATAGCCGCCGCCTATGCACCCTAATGATCCTAGTAGTTAATTAATTATATTAGGGTCTTAAGCTAGCCGGGATTAGCGATAGATTAATAAATAGACTTTATATTTCCTTAGAAAACTCCTTAAAGCCTGCCGAAATAATAATCTAAATATTAATAAGAAAAAGGTATACTAGGATATATTAATAAGCTTTATCTTAGGCTTTAAGATAAAATAGCTAAACTAAACTTAGTCTTATAATATAATAAAAAATAAGCTATAAAACCTAAAGGATTTTTAATATACTTTTTATAATACTTATAATCTATTAGGAGGAATATATTATAAGAGGATTAAATATATTAATCTTAGCTAGGATAATAAAGATAAGATAAAAGAAAGATACTTATAATAAGGCTATAAGGTTATAATAGATAGACTTCTTATTAGTCTATATATTATAATAGACTTATAGGAGGAGATATTTATAGATAATCTACTAGTAGGCTAGCTTATTACTATAATAAATAATAATATAATCTAGGTAGGCTAAGACCTAAGAGGTTAAATAGAGGGTAAAAATAAAGATATTATAATAATTAATAATAATAATAAAGGAATTAAGGAAGTTAAGGAAGAGGAGGAGAATAATAATAAAGTAAATAATCTACTATAAAATTAGCTTCTAGATTCTTTTTAGCTTCTAGATTCTCTTTAGCTTCTTAACTCTTTAATCCTTAATACTTTAATCCTTAATACTCTACGTAAGGAAAGATTCTTATTATCGCTAGCTCTAAGACCTTTAACGCCGGGGAGAGGGTTAACTCTTTCTTCCTTATAGCTATAGCGGCGATAATATAATATAATATCTAAGTATTAGACTCTTTCCTTAGTAATAATAAGGAAAAAAAAAGAATAAAGTAAAGGACTAATTATAATAGCGGAGTTAAAAGAGCTACTCTATAATAATTCTTAGAGGAGCTTATCTATTATATTATAGGCAGCTAGGTTAGAGGACCTAGAGAAGGTAATTATTAATTACTTAGAGGTTATTAGAGAGTTAAAAGGTATGCCTTATACTATAAGAGCGATCTTATTATTTAAGGAAGTAAGGAATATAATAATATAGAATATATTAGGTTTAAAGGAGGTAAAGGAAGCTTAGGTTAAGAGCTAATTTAGCCCGGTAGAATAAGGCTATATAGTTACTATACTTAGAAGACGAGGCTTAGTAGTATTTAATCTATTAAGGTAGCTTTTCCTTAGTAAATTAACCCTAATTTAAATACCTTATTACTAACCATAGTTAAGCTATTATAAGTCTACTTTTATAGCTTTAAATTACCCCTTATTACCTTTAGCTATACTATTAGCCCTCTCTTTGTTTATTTTCCTTAACCTTATTATTTCTATTACTCTCGCTACCTTTCTTATACTTATTACCTTCCTCGCCTTAGCTACTCTCACGGCGCTACTAATTTCTAGCCTTATATTACTATTCTTCTCCTCTTATTCTTAATATAATGCTATATTACCGCTAAGTCTCTTTAGTAATAATATTATATAGCCCGAGCGAAGTCTATGCCGGCATAAAGTTATTCGTATACCTCTTAGCTACTTCTATCGCTTCCTAGGCGAGAGAGAAGTTATTTAGGTATATTAGAAAATTAAGATTATACTCGCCGGGCTCTAGGCTATTTACTAAGAGGAAATTCTATAGACCTATAACTATAAATACGATCTAATACTAGTCTCTAATAGAGTATTTAGCGGCGCTATATCTTATGATCTTAAACTTCTTCTTAACCTTGTAACGGTGCACCTTAGCCGTCACGCCACAGGGCAAAAGATTGGGCTATAATCGCTATTGTAGCAATCATAGTGGTGCTTCAGCTGCCTTATATAGAGGCTTATAGCGCTGTTACGGGGAACCAAGCCGTAACACGATGCTCCCTCCCCTGTGGCTTCGTCCCGAGCCACTAAGGGTCAATCCGTTACAGGGGGAACCAAGCCCTGTACGGCACGCTGCAGCTGCCAACCCCCGGCGCAAGCCCCGCATATGCCCCGTATGCATTAGGCAAGCCCGTGAGCAACTATGCCAAGGGCAGGGATCGAACCTGCGAGCCTCGGGTCACCCGCTTCAAGCGATTATCGTGTAACGGTGCACCTTAGCCGTCACGCCACAGGGCAAAAGATTGGGCTATAATCGCTATTGTAGCAATCATAGTGGTGCTTCAGCTGCCTTATATAGAGGCTTATAGCGCTGTTACGGGGAACCAAGCCGTAACAAACCTAGCTAAAGATCTACTTAATAATTACGCGAAGCTAGGTATAATAAAGGTTATATATCTCTTCTAGGCACTATAGCTATTAAGTAGCTACTTCTTAATCTTATAGATAATATCTTATTTCAAGGAATAGAATTAGGATACCTCTTTTAGAGCTAAAGCCTATATTAATAATATAAAATTATACTAAGGAGATTTATAGGTTTATAGTCCTTATTATCTATATAAGTAAGGAGTTATTAATAGATCCCTCGGCGCCTATAAGTATATATATAAAGAACCCTTTAAAGTTAATTACTATAAGGATATTCTATAAGATATTATTCTTCCTTAATTAATATCTTCTCTATTATTAATAAGGAATAAAAATAAATATATAATATCTATCTATAGCCCTAATAGTACTATTAAATACTTTTATTTTTAGGGAAAGCTCTATAAAAGTCAATAAATTAAGGAGATAACTTATTAGCTATATAATAAAGCGGATATATAATCGCTAGAGAGGTTTAATAAGTTTATAGAATATATTTAAGATTATTCCCTAATTAATATAGAAGCAAAAGGTAATATTCCTCTATAGCTCCCTATATATAAATATCTATAATATAATTATTAATTTCTATTTAAGAGATATATACCTATTATTATAAGTAGTAATATTAATCTATAATTACTAATAGAGGGCCTAAAATAAGGTATATAGTATATAGAATAGGTATTTAAATATATTATTATCCCCTTTAAGTAGCTATAATATATATTCTCTTATAAGGTATATATTAGCGCATAGATAGCGGCGATAATAGCCTCGCTAAGTTAATCTCTTATCGCCGATAATACTAAGGAAGCATAATATAATAAGAACCTTATAGCGGTTAATAATAACTTTATTTTCTATTACTAATTAATAAAAAAGCTCCTTATCGTCGAGGAGGCTATTATTATTAATTAGGTAAGTAATTTCTTCTATTTCCTTATCTTTAGATATTATTTTTAACTAAAATTAAGACTATAAATAGCTTCTAATTACCTTTTCTTACCTAATTTATTTTTAATTACGAAAATCGGTATAATTAATATCCCTCTTGCCTCCACGGGTAAGCCGAAGGCCATAGTAGCCCCCGGCTAGCGCGATATATATAGATAATGATCCTTAGGGTTAGAGATATAACTAGGACGGTTAATTCTTATATCCCCTGCTAGGAGCGGTGCCGGATCGAGGAAAGCGTATCCCCTCATTCATTTAACAGGAAAATTTAAATCATGATTTATTTTGAACCCCGTTCATAATCAGGGCCTAAACCCGGGATACTTGACAAAGAAGTCCTTGTCGAAGAAGCGATTGAAGCTCAGGTGAGGGTTGTTGCGGACTTCGTTGGCATAATTGTTGGGCAAGACGAGAATAGGACCAGTGCCAGTCATGACCTGGAAGGGGCCAGATACCGTCTTCAGTCCCCTTAAAACCATCTGATACCCTTCAAGAAACCATCTTGTTGCCGGAGTCCCCTTGGTCTCGGAGGAGACGATGGGAAAACCCGAGTAGTATGTGGGTTTGGAGAAGTAGAAGAAGGCAAGCCAAGAGACAACGCCGAGGAGCAAGGTCTGAAGGTACAAAGAAAGAGTGTTTGTTTCCCCAGAAGGAGAGCGATGGAAAAAGTCGAATATGTTTGATAGCAACATCATGCCTGTCGCTAGTAATTGAATTTGCGTGGTTGGTTGCGACTCATCCTGGGTTCTTGTCTCTATTTATTGACGATATCTAAAACCACACCGGCCCCGGATTCTCCACGATTTGACTAGCCATGCAAGTTCCGAATGAAGCAGGCCGAGATCTACCCCATTCCTACTGTACTAGGTAAAAGCCTATGTTTGTGACAGCCGTGGAGGCTTCGGGTGTTCTAGGCTTTGCGTGGAGACCGTGTACACCGCGGAATCCGCGGAGACCTCGCGAGGTGGCTGTACTACCAAGGGCCTGCCGTAGACCTCGATTACGTTGAAATTACTATGCGTAATGCTATAGGTTCGGAATTCGGGTCGTTAATAGCTGTCCGGTTGTTTTGAATGGTTCTATATAAAGCAATTGAGAGATTATTCGTCAGGGTCCCTCAACCACACCCACGTCTTGCATACACACATCTCATCTCCCTCCACATCAGCCCCCATTAGGACTTGATCTTCGCAACCCGCATCTTGTGCAATAAAATCTCCATAAATTCACCTACAACATCATCATGGCTTACTCACCGACTCTACTCACCAACAAGGTCGGCATCGTCACCGGTGCCGGATCCCCTTTTGGCATCGGGAGATCGCTTGTCATTTCTCTTGCCCTCGCAGGAGCCAAAGCCGTGTATGCTACCGACCTAACACTGGTCAATATCCCTTCCCTGCAGCAGGAAGTTAAGGATGCTGGATCCTCGTGTCAGGTTCACGGAGCCATCCTTGATGTCACATCTGAGGACCAGACCGTCTCTGTGCTGAAGGAGATTATTGCCACGTATGGACGACTGGACTTTTTCTTTGCCAACGCAGGATTTGGTAACTACAAGTGCGGACTAGAGCATCCTGTATCCACAGTTCACCATGCTAACTGGAACATAGGACACTGGAGGATACAGATGCCAAGTATTACGATTTTGCCATCAACGTGATGCAACGATCCTTCTTCTTGGCTCTTAAATATGGTGGAAATGCCATGTGCAACACTTCTGATGAGAAGCCTCGTCCCTCGGGCTCTATTATTGTCACAAGCTCCATGGCTGGAGTTTCAGGAGCTATTTCGGACATTTCATACTGTAAGCTTGGGTCCTGATGTCTCTGAGCGTCGAGACTGACCAAACTCTACCAGCTACCGCCAAGGCTGCTGTTGCTGGCATGCTCAAGTCTGCCTCGGTTCAGCTCTCAGCCTCGCACATTCGTGTCAACTCGATCGCTCCTGGCTTCGTCAAGTCGAGCATCGCTGTGACATCGGCCAACACAGTCTCTGGCGCTGCCTTTGACGAGAGTCTGAATAAGGAAAACGCCAAGGAAGTGTTTGACAGCGTTCTGGGCCGCCACGCTGAGGAGAAGTACTACTACAACCGTATTCCCGAACCCATTGAGATCGCCAACATTGGTGTCTTTCTTGCGTCGGACTTGTCAGCCTCTGTCAACGCCCAAAACATTGTGGCTGATAGTGGAAAGACGGCTGCGGCTTTTGGAGAGACTATCATCGCTCCTGTTAAGCCTATGAAGCCTCTAGAGCCTTGAAGTTTGTAGAAGTAGTAGCTAGCTTGGTTAGGCATGGAAAATGAATGGGGTTTAGATAGTCTAATAAAGTGCTAGTAGCGCGTGTATGAAAATAATTGAACCTGAATGAACGGCCCTGGCAAACTGCTATCGTTTGTCAATGTCCCCATCCATAGTTGAGGCAAGCATCTCCGCCTAACCCTTGAGTCCCATTTGGCTGACGTCGTAGCCATTCTCCTCCAAGTAGGCCCGGAAGCGGGCATCCTCCTCCTCCAGTGTTTTAGGGTGCTTTGAGAATGTCAGCTGGGATATTGCCTCCTTGACAGAGAATACTCACGTTGGGAATCAAGAACCACACGCATAGAGTTCCAACGACGGAAATACCACTGCCGATGAGGAACACTACCTGCTGACCCTTGAGTCTATCGTCAAAGCTAGTAAGAGCCTTGCTCAGCGCCTCTGTGCCAACGGCAGCACCAGCTTTGCCCACAGCCGCGGCAAAGCCAAGGAAATGTCCTCTAAGCGGTGTAGGGAAACTCTCGCTGCTCACAAGGAAGTTGCAGTCACCAGGTCCCACAGAAAGGAACGTCTGGAACAGGCCGTAAAGGGTAACGAAAGCAGGGAATGCCGACGAGCTGCTCAAAGGGAACATTGTACCTCCAATGACAAATCCGAAGACGCAGACGATGGCCCAGCCTAGAGCATAAGTCTGTCGTCGACCGATGCGATCCATGAGCATGGCGCCGATAAAGGCACCTGGAAGAGCAAAGAAGTTGATGAGAGCTGACCAACCGATGGACTCCTGCATAGTCTGGTTGTCCGAGAAGCCGGCAACGAGAGTGGGAGCCAGGAGATTGAATGGGTAGACAACAGCATCGTAGAGAAACCAAGCAGAGCAGCATCCGAGCAGAGGCTTCCAGTAGAACTTGATGGCGAGCATATATGGCACCTTGCGCTTGATAGCGTGTCTGTTGTACTGAGTGGAGTCGACAAGTCGGAGACGGAAGAGGAAGATGGCAAGAGGGAGCTTGACTGGTCAACTTGGAGCCCGATTAGAGGTATGGAGGGTAAACTTACAATGATGCCGATACCAAAACAGATACGCCAGATGCCATCACTTGGCTCACCCTTGTAGGCAGCAATGACGATCAGCGACACGATACTGGAGCCGACAAAGCCCGAGATGATGGCAGCGTTGGTCGCAACAGCAACGAGCATACCACGGCGCTTCTGCATGGCCTCAGTGCTATCGGCACACTCGACAGCTTGAGCAGTGCACACGGCATACTCTCCGCCTATACTGTATATGAGCTTGTCTATTGTCAGGTTGGTAAGACGGGGACGAACCTGCTCCGACACCAGCAACACCTCGACCAATGACCATCATCCAAAACATTCCCTCGACGGTCGCGCCATGAGAGGCAGTGGCAATAATGATACCCTGAAACCAGTATGAGAGAGCTTAACTTATAAAGCTGGGATGTCCACGTGCCAGAACCAAGAAAAAGGTCGTGAGGAAGATACCAATACGTCTTCCGAAGCGATCAATGCAGAGACCAAAGAGAAGCATACCGAAAATGTCACCGATAAGAATCGAGTTGGACAGCCTGGTCTTGACTTCGGGTGTCATCTGCTTTGGGTACCTGCTCGCGTGAGTTTAGCCTCTAAGAACTGGATCATCAACGTACAGCTTGGCAAGAACCGTGTTCATGTATCCAATGATCTGGATATTGTATCCATCAGAGAAGAGAGCAACACCTTGTACAAGGACATCTAGGACGCCAGGTGCGCGCTGAGTTTGCTCCTTTGGCTCCGGTTCTGCAGAGACACTCTCATCTGAAGCGACCACGATGGTCTTTTCGGGAGGGACATCGTTCTTGTTGGCTTGTTCCATTGTGTATCAACCTGGTAAGAAAGAATTTTGCACAAAAGATGATGAGCTGAGTTGAGTTTGTGAGAAATCGTCAGAATGCGCATCTTCACTGCCATTTATACATTCCCCTCACGCAAGACATTCGATCCGGACGAACGATTCCGACAGCTTGGAACGTAACTAAAGTTTGTCCGTGATAAGCTGCAATGTCACTATAAAAACCCTGCCCTTGCTGAAGGATTTTTGAGCCTGACGTTTTTTTCTCAATGTCACCTTTTAAATGTCCACCCAGCGGCCGAACTTCAACACGGCCGAGCGACTCGGGGGCTATCGCGACGCACGTGGCGCCGGTGATTGTGGAGGAACGGCATTTCCATGCCGGTTGATGTTAGGCCCAACGGTGTATCAATATCTCCTCGGCGCTGATTCACGCTCTTGACCCGGCTACAGAGTCCGGTGTATTGCGGGCGTTGGATCCCACGTGGGCTTATCTATAAGGCAGGACAAACGTTCGGCTAAACGAGAAGCACCATGGAAGAGGGCGATGGATTCAGGGTCCACCACGCTACAACAACCCTACTGGCATCGGCCAACGGACATCCCTGAACTCCACGTGTGAGAATTTTGTGGCTTCGGCCGCTAGAAATGACAGGTAAAGAGAACGACAGTTTTTCTAGGAAGGGAGACATTTTTGAACTCGAGGCATGAGCAAAATTGACAAGGTCCAAGACAATCATGGACGGGAACACAGTGGTTGTGAGCCTGCTTGACGCCCTCATTGGAATTTCGTCTCTGACTCTGCGATACACGTCAATTCTTTTTGTCCGATTCGTAAGTTGCGCAAGCTCTCTCTTGTGGCGTCATACTGACCGTTTATTCCAAGCACCCGCTAGGCAAAAGATACCTCGATCGAATCTATTGGAGCTTTGCTATTTTCCTCTTGGCTTTCATCACCCAATTTTTCTTTGTCAGACGTGCCGGCTTGAGACTGAAGAGAAATCGAGGCTTTGCTCTCTTATTAGCATTCCTTGATGATGCAAGGCCGATCTCTACGGCCCTGAGCTTCCTAGTCAATCTATGCTGCCTGGCGGCGGTTCTTGACTTTCTCTTCCGCGGCCACATGCTTCATCAGAGCAACGAACTTTCATTCTCCCGGGTTGGCTTCGTTGACTCTTCAACCGCCCGAGTAGTGATTCGAGCCCCCAACTCCGATTATGTCGACATAACCATTGCTTCCAAATCGGACGTTTCGAGCACACAACTCGATTCAGTCGTGATTAGTCCTGAATCTGACTACACAGGAACTTTTCTGATCGAAGGGCTGGCTGCCAACACGTCATACACGTATTTAACCAATGCCAGCCATACCGGATCCTTTCACACATCGGTCTTGCCCCAAGACCTGACACGCTGGAGCCTCATTTCATCGAGTTGCATCAAGCCATTCTACCCGTATAGCCCCCTCGCCCATGGCTTACGTATCAAGGGACTGGAGCACCTTGGGAGTTACATCTCCACTAATCCTGTCGAGATGATGCTTTTCCTTGGAGATTTCATCTACATCGACCTTCCGATACCGTTGGGCTGGGATGCCAAGGCGTACTACACAGCCTACCGACAGGCTTATGCTTCCCCATCCTGGTCTTCCCAACTGCGAGCCATCCCATGGCTTCATGTGTATGATGACCATGAGATCATCAATGACTGGGCCGCCAATGAGACAGGACTCTACGTAACAGCCATGCAGCCTTTCCGGAGCTACCAAGGACATGCTAACCCTCCATCTGAGTTTGGCGCGGGAACAACCTACTACGTCTTCCAGCGTGGAGGCGTTTCATTCTTCGTCTTGGACACTAGGCGGTATCGATCAGACAATGCCATGGATGACGGGCCAGAGAAGACCATGCTGGGTGAACAGCAGCGTGCGGCTCTCCTGCGTTGGCTCAAGTACGAGACCCATTATAAGGTTGTCGTGAGTAGTGTGCCATTCACTAGAAACTGGAGAGGCCCAGACTCGGCAGATAGCTGGTCTGGGTATCTCTGGGAACGCGAACAAATCCTCGACACTATGAAGCAGAATGGCGGAGCTATTATCCTGAGTGGTGTAAGTGATTAGACCTTTACTTTCCGATGGGAGATCTCTGGACAGTGCACATCCTTTTGTTCGAGAGGCTAACCACATTTCCAGGATCGTCACGAACATGCTACAACAAAGTTCCCACCAAAGAAGGAGGGCGAGATGCCAGTGATTGAGTTCTCAACCTCACCATTGAACCAGTTCTACGAGCCCTTTGATCGATTTCACAAAGAAATCGAGGACACCGACATCTCCATTCACTCTCATCCATGGGGCACGTCAAAGTTTGGGGTTGTCTCCTTTGATACAACCAACAAGGATCGGCTTCTTCTCCACTATGATCTGGTCGTTGATGGGAGCACAGTGTGGCAGTACGATTGGGAAGTCCAGCGCAAAGGGATGGTACGGGGATAACGATGGCCAGAGATAAAATACCAAGAGGTTGCTACTGATGGGAGACACCAAAGCAATATTTTTGGCCAGTGTCAAAAGAAGACTGGCTAAAAGGATGTGGCAGTCTAGTGGGTATGGGTCTTAACATGAGGAACAAGATAGGTGTATCATTGGTGTGCACATATGAGGGGCAACCTAGAGAAGAAGTTCAGGCATCTCCCATAAGCACTTTGTGATATGAGCAAGTATCCGATTTACCTACAGAGTGCAGCTCAGCTTACATTAGTGAGGTGAAGTGGCGGTCATATCTGAGGGCGTGACCACTTAACGTTATTGTCTTGGGTTGGGCTAAACCGATTCAGGAATGTGTAGCGTGAACTGCGCTTAACATACCGAGTTGGGAATGTTTTCCTGACCACCTCAACTGCCGCGATGTAGTCAAGAGGCTGTATTAAACTAAAGAGAGGATGGGAGGAGGTATTCCTACGGCTAGTATTGCACAGATGATTTGAACCTGCGGTTAACATACCGAATCAAGCAGCTTGGCTTGGATAAGATGACCTCTTCATGTCTACCGACCCCCTCTCGGTGGCATCTTGATTGCCGACAGCAAGTTATAAAAAGGTGGCCGGCTCGACCTAAGTTGAGGCAGAGCTTCAATACAAGCCAACATCATGCAGCTATTCATCGTTTCCACTACCGCCCTTTTACATCTTTTCATCATCGAGCCTTTTGCTCGATACCTTTGGGACTCCCAGAACCTGCGCCGTTTTCCATCCCACAATCCTCTCTCCGGCATCACCAATCTTGGCTATATCATCGAGCGCTGCCGCGGTTTTCGTTCCAGGGATCTCCATGAGATACACAAAAAGCACAGTGTTGTCCGCATTGGCCCCAATTCCTTATCATTCTCTTCTGCTGAAGCCATCCGATCCATCTATGGCCACTCCACCAACTGCGTTAAGGGTGATATGTACGCTGCCCCTGCTGGTCCCCACGCCAGTCTTCTAGATGTCATAGACAAGGAAGCGCATGCTCGCAAGCGTCGTTACATGTCTCATGCACTTGCTACTCGCAATCTAGAGACGTGGGAGCACAAGGTTACCGATAAAGTTAGAAGGCTCATCCGTCAATTTGATCACATCTGTGATGGAGCTGCATCAGCAACGAACGCAAACACTGGGACCTTGGACTTCCGCAAGTGGACGAATTTGTTCACTGTCGAAGCCATCGCGGATATTGCTTTGAGTCACAAGCTCGGATGCCTTGATCGCGGGGACGATCAAGTCACAGTCATGACCACTGATGGCACTGAAAAGCAAATTCACTACATCGAATGCCTCCACACAGGCAAACGTGCGACCTCTACGCTCGTCTGGGCGACCTCCTGGTTCCGCTTCCTGCGAGCTGTTCTGACTCTTCTTCCCGGATGGTTCCGCTCCCAATGGCTAAAGGGGAGCCAGTTTGATGACATGGTTCATCATCTCACAAGAGTGCGTGTTGAGTGTCACCGAACTGGCGAGACCTTGGATGACATCGTCCACTGTCTCATCGAGGATAAAAATGGTGAACTTCGCGGCCTCGATATCGGCGAGATCGAAGCTGAAGTTGGTGTGCTACGTGAGTTGCTGATACTCCGTGTCAATCCTTTATGCGGTTTACTAACGAGTTGTATTTAGTTGACGCGGGCTCCGATACGACCGCGATCGCCTTGACTCATGTCATGTATAATCTCATTCGCCACCCTAACGCGCTCCAGCGGTTGCGAGACGAGCTGAAAGAGGCACTGGACGTTGATAATCCGGTTGCCTCGTATGGTCAAGTCAAGAACTTACCATATCTACGCGCGTGTCTTGACGAGGCTTTGCGTCTCCTGCCTCCAGTCTCATTCGGCCTGAATCGCAAGACTGGCCCGGGAGGCCTAGCCATCGACGGTCAATGGATCGACGAGGGTATCACCGTAGGGGTCCCGGCATACACAGCTCATCGCAACCCCGAATTGTTCCCCGATCCAGAGCGTTACTATCCCGAGCGATGGCTGGAGGAGATGCACAAGGACGTCAAGACATCTTTTATCCCGTTCAGTGCCGGTGCTCGAGGCTGTATTGGTTGCAACATCACACATATGGAGCAGATGATACTTATCGCCTCACTTGTTCAGCGCTACGATCTTACACTACCCTATGATCACTGGGAGTTGAGCCATGAGGAGGCATTCAACCTCTGGCCAGGGCCCATGCCCTTGAGCATTGCAAAGAGGCAAACCTTGGATGATTAAGGAAAAGGATGACGAGAGCGAGGGGTATGCCACCATCCAATCATGCCACTCAATTCAAGTACTTTCCCGTCTCGGCACCCATTCACTCTGTAGTTTAGCCACCCTGTTCCGTGTATGAAACCCCAAGCGGCGTTCGATATCCTCGAGAAACCCCCAAATTCTGGCCTCCAATGGCAGTGACCCGATGTATTTTGCGGCTATTCGTAGATAGCATCCCATCAAGGTGTTGTTTCTAAGAAAAGGATCAAACCAACCATAGAACAAAGGATTTACTGCAACAACCAAGGCGCCGTCAGATATGCCCGGTAAGAGGCAGATAGAAGCGATTTCCAGAGCGTGGTTGCGGAGGCTGGCAGATAAAACATGTTTTGGAACCGGTCCAGCAGGGCGCTGTAGCCAGAATTCGAAGCACAAAATCTTTGCCAAATGATAGTATAGACAACCAGCCGCTGGAAGTGTTTGTTAGTGCCTGAATTCCAAGGACAGGGCGTCATATCCGACCTGCTGAAGGGACGCAGAACCATGTCTGCTTGAGGCCGTCGGCCAGGTCTCCTTGGATGTCAACTCCGCGAGCGTGCGAAGGAAGGCTCTCCGACCAATGGACAATTTCTGATACTATAACATCGAGATTATCCTCCTCTGTGTCGCCATCGACATCGCCTAGTATAGCAAATCTAATCTCGATTACCCTGGCGAGCAACCAGAGAATGCGCTTCCCGAGAGCGTCTTCCTGTCTCTCGTTCAAAAATGGAACAGCCGGCCATTCTATTGGCGGGATAAGAGTTGGCCGTTCATTGACCAGCGCCAACGAAACATCTTGCCGTGCGTAGATCCAAAAACTGGCATGACCCAGGTTGGTTGCCGACACGACGTTAACATCTGCCTCGATCAGGGTCCGGCCACCAAAAAGATGACGCTGATAATCCGCGCCAGGAAAGGCGAGCAACTCATAGCTGCACAGAAGGATAGTCGCCGAGAGCATGGTGGCTCTCTTTGTTCCTTCAACAGTGACGTCATGAATGAGCAATCTGAGACTCTCGCCGTAGTGATGTGAGGAGATGGGCTCCCAAAGACCATTGTCTTGAGTAAGACTCATCTGCTTGGCTGAAAGGGCACAGATAGAGTGGAACAAAAGAGGTGACGAAAGTGCAGATGATAGGACTTGACGCTGGAAAGTGAGCGAGTGATCCAGAATATCCATCCAAGTCCCAATGCCCTGTTGGTAAATTCGCAATAACTCGGCCGTCTCATTAGTCAAAACCTCACTGCTAGTAGTGACCTCAGTTGAAGACAAGGCCCTTCCAGCGTGTTCGGCTGAATAGATTTGTCGAAACGTCTCGTATGACGTGGCTGGCTCATTGTTGGTATCCGTGGCCGCCACAGCTGATTCTGACCATCCATGACGGACAATGAACTCTGGCTGTATGCACTCAAGTCCTCGTAGAGTGCAGTAGCTGCATGGCTTCTTTTCGTCGCATTTTATGCGGCGATTGCGGCAGTTTAGACTGAAAGATTAGCACGCCGAAGATGGTCAAGGTAAACCCTAGACGTACCAGCCTATATCTCTCAGTCAGTATCAAGCAGATAGTTTTATGGTTGTCTAATCACCAGTTATTCGTCTTCCCTTAGTAGTGCGGGAAGTCTTTGAACGAGGCATCGGATAAATCGGTCCCCAGACATAAAAGAGAACCAAGAGCCTGTGAATGGATGAGTGAAGAATGGTGTTCATAGTGCCCTCCTCCCCGGCCCTTGAGCATTACTAAGCTCAACTAACGTATGTTATTAAGCCTCACCGCGACTTCTGCCTCGAAGCACTGCAAGGGGCTCATTTGACTGGATGGATTGAATGACTGTGTTCGTTCTACATAAAGGATACGTTTGGTCACCAATAGGTAACTACGGGGTGCGTGGATTGACGGGTACAAGGCATATTTATGCTCCATAGCATTATTTCCATAACACCCAACGCTCTAGAACTCTCATCTCTGAGAGCTATTTAAACTACACGCGCACAACCGTAGCCTCTGCCTTTGTACGGGTCGGTTGATCTTGTTCCTTTTGGGTAGTTCCAACCCGCCTGGGGGCGCAAGGGGAGTCGGTTTGATCACATCGTTAATCGTGTGACGAATGTACGAGATTGGCTGGTCGCTCAGCAGCCACAGCGCCAAAGTCTTCCCCCTGCATGGGAAATGAGTTTCACTTGCACAGCCCACAACTGCTCCACTTCAGCGAGTTTCGTGTCGAACCAACAGCGCTCAAGTTACGCGCTCCCAACAGTCAAAGGAGTTTCGCTCCCAGATCCAATCTCCCCACTTCACTCTCTCCTCTATTCAACACCAACCACCCAAGATGGACGTCTCGGTAGACTCGGATATCCTCAAACAGCTCAACACGGCTGAAGCCAAGGACTTGCACGACATCAGTGACAGCCTGAGTGCGTGCGGCGTCGGTAAAATCGTCAATCTCCCTCAAATCATCGTTGTCGGGGAACAATCGGCAGGCAAATCATCGGTACTGGAGGCCATCTCCCATGTTCGCTTTCCGGTTCAAGGCGGCCTCTGCACGCGCTTTGCGACAGAGCTGGTCCTCCGTCAAGCACCCGAAACCCGTGTCGACGTCAGCGTGAGATTCGCCGATGAGACAAAGAAGCCCCAGGCCTTCCAGAGAACCGGTTTTCGCGAGGATGATCTCCCAGATATCATCAAAGAAGCTCAAGAATGCATGGGTTTCACTCGGGCCGGGCGGGACTTCTCGAAGGATGTCCTGCGTCTTGAGATTCAAGGGCCCGGCATGTACCCCTTGACCTTGGTCGACCTCCCCGGTCTCTTCCACGCAGAAACGGAAACACAGTCTCTTGCTGGAAAGGAGACTGTTGATCAGCTTGTTGAGTCCTACATGAAACAGAAGAACAGCATCATTCTAGTGGTGGTCTCTGCCAACTCTCAGCTCGCTAGTCACATGGCCCTCCGCAGAGTCAAGGAGATGGACCCAAAACGACAGCGCACCATTGGCGTAATTACCAAGCCTGACCTCACTCACCCTGGGCTCGATGATGAGAAGACGTATATCAAGGTCGCCAGGAACCAGGAGAATGCCAACAAACTTCAACTTGGCTGGCACGTCCTTCGCAACAGATCGGAGAAGGAGGCCAGCCTGGAAGCCCGAGATGAGGTCGAGGAGGAGTTCTTCAAGTCTGGTGCCTGGGCAACCATTCCTGAGAACGACCGCGGCATTGCAAACCTGCGAAGGAAACTGAGCAAGGTCTTATATGACCACATTCGCAACAGTCTTCCAAGCGTGGTCGAGGATATTGAGAACAGTCTCAGAGAACGACAGGAACAACTTGATAGGCTTGGAAAGCCGAGAGCCGATGACGCTGAGAAGAGGCTGTTTTTGGTCTCGATCGCGGGCGAGTTCCAGCGACTGGCGAGAGATGGCATTCAAGGCCGTTACAACGAGCATCGGTTCTTTGGAGATTTAGAGGCCGAAGACCGTAAACTTCGTGCGCAGCTCCGAAGCTTCAACCGTGCCTTTGACTACATTCTCAAGACCAAGGGATCCAAACAGTTGATCGTGGCGGATGACCAAGAGCCTGAAGATGAGGTCCAGTGCCCTGATTACCTGGAGGCCTTTTTGGGGCAATACGAGTTTCCCGACCCAGAGATGATCACCACATCAGAACTGAACGCAGAACTCGAGAAGCACGCTGCAGCAAACCTGGGACGAGAACTTCCAGGATCCTCCAACACGGATCTCGCAATCCAGCTCTTCAAGAAACAAGCAGCCCCATGGAAGGAGATTGCCGAGTGCCATATCAAACAGGTCATCGACATTGCCAAGGCTTTTGTAGACGATCTATTCAGCCATGTCGCCGGACCACCAGGAATCAACCGAACGACAGAGGCTATCTTGACGACATGTGTGGATCCCTTTTTTGAAGACAAGGAGAAGTTGCTCCAGGACAAGCTCGAGGAACTCCTTCGACCCTACGCAGAAGGCTATGCTCTTCCCTCGGACGTTGATTTCTATAGCTCTTTGTCCCAAAGGGCTATGAGCCGGTTTGCCAGTCAGTTGTGCAGTGCATTACAGGATCAACATCCTGAGTTGTTTGACAAAGAGGCTCAGTTGGAGCTGCAGCCATGGATGATTACTCGAGCCATGGAACAAGAGGCTGAACAGGGTGAATTCGGCACGGAAAAGGTCATTGACATGATGCAAGCTTACTACGAGGTATAATCCCCCGGAAATATGCTCTCTTGGTTTCACTGACCCGTATAGATGTCTCGACGTACCTTTACTGACAACGTCATCAACCTGGCCATCGAGAGCTGCCTCGTATGCGACATCCCCAAAATTCTCACTCCGACAGAGGTCAACTGCATGAGTGACGAAAGGCTATCGGAGCTAGCAGATGAGTCAGACAGCACCGTTTCTCGGAGGGAAACACTCCGGGAAGAAGTCAAGATCTTGAGCCAAGGCCTTGCGCTTTGTCGACGCTACAGACCCAGACCATCCACAGGTAAGCAGGTTTCATGCGTTCCAAGGCAGCCTTGACTAACTAGGTAAATAGTCCGCCCTTCATCCAAGGTCAAGCTCTCGGCATCGGTTCAGGGAAAGGCTCCTGCAAGTAAGTATATGAATTCTGCTAGCCATGTGCTGTCTAACTCATGATAGAACCGGCGACTAAACCCGTGGCGGCTATTGAACCGGCACCCATTAGCACTTCGGTCTATAACACAGGCCTGGATGCTCTAAAGAAGGAAATTGGTGCGGCATTGGTCCAAACTGGCGTACTGTCGGTTCCGGCGACGGACACGAACCACAAGGAGAAGCCCGCGCCCACTCCCGAGTCTAACAATATTATAGCTACCGCTGTTGCTGCTGCTGCACGATCTCAGAAGTCTGAGGAACCAGTTCGTTCGGTTTTCGGCCAAAATACTGGTGGCACTACCAATGGCTCTACTTCCAAACCTGTGACCAACTCGGTGTTTGGCCAAAGACCCATCTCAGCTTCTGCTAGCCCGGCCGACAAGCCAACTGCTTCAGGTGGTGGACTTTTTGGTGGAAGTGCTAGCTCGTCGACCAAGCCCACAGTTCCAGCTTCTTCTGGTTTCGGCTCAGGTGGGCTTTTCGGCGGAGGTAGTAGCTCGGCGTCCAGGCCTGCTGCTTCATCTCCTTCACTTTTTGGTGGAGGTGCGCCCAAGTCGACAGCTCCAGCCGCTTCGCCAATATCCCGTACGTCTTGAACATGAACCAACTGAGTCTAGCACTGGGCTGACGTTGTGATTCGATGGTGGGTGAATCAGAGACGGGCAGTTCAACCACAACTTGGGACTCGCTGCAGTGGCAGAAATTCAGGACAGACTACCCTTTCATCATTTTTGAAAAACCTTCGGAGCCTTTGGAGGAAAGGACTTGGCGCATGCAACACATTTGCACCCTAGACGCTCACTTGTCCTCTTCTCCAGAGGAGCTCAGACTTCAGCACCACAGATTCATTGGCAAGTGAAAGGCAGAAACGATGGTCATCACAACAAGGTAGTTTGTCGAGAATAATAATTTGCACATGAGCTCTCTACAAACAATGATAATTTACTCTCGGTATAGTCATGGTTACTTTATCAAAGCAATGCTTCTATTCGCACCCTCTTTCAGAATGCATTCTCTCCTCCTTCATTCTCACTGCCCGGCCGAAACCACGCCTTGCGAAACCACTGCATATATCGCAAAAGTTGGAAATACCACCATGAGATCTGCGTAAATGCCCATAAAACTATTCTTTTGTAGTTTTGACTCTATGTTGGGGGCAGTTGAAGGCGTGCTTAGAGTGAACACGGATGAGGCATCGCGGACAGTGCCATCAGGCTGTGCTGTGAGATGGTTTCTCAGGTTCTTCTTTACGGATGATAACCCCGCTTCGTAATGTCTTCGTGATAAAATTCGCAAGAATGATCACGGAAGTGGTCGCAACCATGAGATAAGCGAGAGTGGGTGTGCGGTGGGTGGACGTGTAGAACAGTGTTCTTGTTGCGGTTCTTGATGGAACCAGAAGCCATCTTTGGGGCTTTTGAGGGGAAAATGTTTTTTATTTTTTTTATATTTTTTTTTTTTTTTTGGGGGGGGGGGGGATTTAACAATGTGTGTCCGAAGTTTTGGAAAAGGAAACACAAACGGTAACTCATTCGTAAGGTCTGTCCCTCATGTTTATACTCAGCACAGTCGGGGTGAGGCTCTGCAAAATGTTCCTCTCCGCACTCTATGCTTGACTGTCTTATCGTATGACGTAAAAAAACTTGAGACACCAAGACACCTACGCTCAGCAAGACAGGCAAAAGGGACCAACTTCATAGCCTCACCACAAGCCAACTAAGCGATTAAAATAAAAAATAATAAGATATTATTATAGATCTTCCACTAAATTATCTATATCTCTCTTTTTATATCTTATTTATCACATATTTGGCCCTCTCTGCCCTGGTATCTGAAAGGGGTTGATGTAGTGTCTCAAGTTTTTTTACGACCGCGTGGCTAGGCCCAAGATACACAAATCTGCAGCTTTCGGTACATATCAAGGCAGCTACATGTGCACCTGACCACAAAGAGCCAATCTCTCGGCCATATCCAAGATATGACATGCAGTCATCAACACCACTACACAGTACAGCCAATGTGAAGTGTTTCTCTTCTCCCTCACATGTCGACGCTTGCCACTAGACCAGAGAGAGAAGCTCGAGCGTTTTGGCGTGCGTGGGGGAGCATGAATAATTGATGAATTTCCCAACTACCAAAGATGCAATGACGCACGTCTTTAGTCAGGCTGCAAAACTACAAGATAACTCGTCGGCTTCAGCAAGTAAATCTTTAGATCGTGCTGTCATAACAGATAAAACTGCATGGGCGGCACCTCGACAGGTTCCCCTGGTCAGGGTATCGGGTGGCTGTGCGGTCGGATTTAGCATCAATACGTGTAAACTACGCAGGGATGATGCCGTCACGTTTGTGAAACCACTGATGAGTTGGCTATCGTATTTACTTTCCATATTCTTTCAGGCTCCCTCTTTGTGTTTCTTTCATTTTTAAAACCCGTCTGATCCATCTTCTGCGACTAGGGAGCGACGTCTTGGACGCCCCGCGTATGGTTGCATGAGTGTGCAAATCAGCCCACGTGCATTGGCTCACCATAGCATACACATTTCGAAGAGAATCATATGTTATAGCCTTTGATCTATAGCCGCGCCCAATTAGCTCCGCTTTACAGCTGGCCCTCAGGTGAGTTGCGGTAGCCATTTACAAAAATAAGTGTTGCTTTCTTCTGTCTGCCGCCTTTTACTGGGTTATCCATCCTCTTTGTTTCAGAACATTTATGCGCGACAGGGATGAGGTCCGCGCAAATATACTCCACAGCATCAGGAACAAACATATTGAGCCTTAACCGAATTCCCGGTGTTGGCTCAAGGTCAGGATCCCGGTAAAGCAACACTATCGGCCCGCTTGACAGGCTGGCCCAACCCGCTCAGATGTTGACGCTGGACGGCGGGGAAAAGCTGCACATGCACTGACCAACCGACCAAGTAGAGAGAGTTTGCATGACTTGTTATGTCCGTGTGGAGTTGGGCAAAGCCTCCACCAGTGTACACGTCGAGTCCCGTGGAACATTGTTGGCAACAAAGCATTGGACGGAAATATGTTTTTATTTTTGGACTTTGACAAAGAGGTGATAATCTCGAACATATAGCTGTTTAATGTTCAATGACGTGTTGTAACGTGAACATATAAGCTGACGAAGTATAAGAAAGCACGGCAACCTCTCCTTCAGCTCAATTCATCAACTCATCAACACAACAATCACAACTCACCAAACACCAACTCAGAACCACAAATCATCTTTTCAACCCACTATCACCATCCTCTTATCAACATGAAGTTCACAACCTTTGCCCTTTTCGCCTACCACGCTGCCTGTGTCTTTTCTCTGCCCACAAATGCCGAGAACGAATGCGGCGCCCTCGGCGTCATGGACTGGAGCACCGTAGAGCTCCCCGACTACGTCGACCGTTCTCAGCTTCGAAAGTGCAAGGAGCACCCGGAAAGAACCGTCAGCCCCAACAAGCGAGAGGCCAACATCCTTGAAGAGAGAGCGTGTTCACCACCCGGAGAGCACGGAAAGCGATGGGGCTGCTCCAAGAAGGGATACTGCTGGATCAACTGCGGCAGCCTTCTCAGGGGAGAGTGGTGCTGGGAGGCGATGAACCACGGAACCGGAGAGTGGTCCAAGTGCAAGGAGGATGACGACTGTTATCGAAACATGGAGAAGGGCGCTCGATGTTCTGTCGGCGACTGCAAGGCTTGTGGATGCGGCTGTTAAATGCTGTTAAATCCTTTGTGCTTTTTGGGTTCTACGAGGAGTTTGGGTGATTTTCAACCGTAGCCGTCGAAGTGGCCTATGTACTTAGGCTGATGGATCGAGGATGGTAATCCTGATCCGAAATTTGGACGGTTACTTGGGTGGTGTACGGGGTTTGTATTACATAGCAACTGGATGGGCCTAGAATGTTTTATTTACTTAATAACAGTTGCGATACGTCATATCATTGACAAGAAATGTGCTTTAAAAGAACGTGCTGCTAAAGTGAATGCCAAGAAAAGTAGGATCGTGAAGCTTTACCGGTGTTAGGGAGAATTGAACGTTTTCTACACCGAGGAGGCATTTAAAGTGATAACGTTGAAAAAAGGCTCCAGAACCTGGACAACACGTGCCTCTGCTTATGCCTACTATTCGCAACTCAAGCGAGTTGCGTGACGATCGTTCCTTAGTTGGACGACTAGCAAATTAGCCGACTCTCCACGTGTGGATGGCCCTGATGTTCCTTGGAGAGTAGGACAACAATTGTCTTGGCAGTGAGAGGGGGTTGTTCTTAAATATCTTTAATGTGCGACGCGTACAGAGGCAAAAACAGGCTATTGTTCTCTTTGTTATCGTGGCTGATGTCCTGTTCCTCTAAAAAGAGCAGTGCCCTCATAATTGATAACAGCGACAAAGAGGAAGGGTTTACAGCTTTTCATGTCCAAGCAACGCATTCACTAAGCCGCTGGACCTGACAAGCCCTTGCCGTGATCATGCATTGGTCTGCACTTACAGCTGTTGCATTTGGGACTATTGTCTCTGCAGGTGTCCCCAATCGCGCCAATCAAGCTCTGGCTTTTGGACGCCTTGGGACCTTTCAAATCTCCATCTTTGAAGATCTCCACTATGGAGAGGGTAAGCTCATCCACGTCTCTTTGGTCGTCTACTGACTAGTGTAGCTCCCAGCACCTATGGGCCTACCCAAGATGGCCTTACTTCAAAGGTCGTGTCCAAAATTCTCCGAGATGAGCGAGGTATAGATCTTGCCGTCATCAATGGCGATATTATCTCTCGCGATAATCTCATGCCCAACAGCACGGGCTACCTCGACCAAGCCCTTAAGTCTCTCGTTGACCGAGGAATGACATGGGCTTCGGTGTATGGAAATCACGAAAACAATAACATGCGCAGTGTCAAGAATGTCTTTCACCGCGAGAAGAAATTCAGAGGGTCCCGGACTCTATCCATGGTTCCTGGCAAGGATGTTGGTATCACAAATTGCTATCTCCCTGTTTACGACTCGAAGTGCAACCGCGGCCACCGTTGTGTTCCCAAGCTCATCCTGTGGTTCTTTGATAGCCGCAGTGGCTTCAACTACAATGACTTGGATGAACAAGGAAAGCAAGTGCAGCGTGTGAACTGGGTTGACAAGAAAGTCGTCAAGTGGTTCATCAAAGAGCGCAAAAGCATTGAGAAGAAGTACAGGACGGCCATCCCATCTCTGGCCTTTGTTCACATCCCGCCCAACGTCTTCTACGCCGTTCAGAAGGATGTAGGCATTGACCCGATCCGCAACCCTGGAATCAACGACATGTTCCAGCTGGGCCAGGGTGAGAAGTTTTGCTCCAATGATACGAGAAGCGATGGTTGTACTTGGGGTGGCCAGGACATTCCCTTCATGGATGCTCTCGGATCAACTCGTGGCCTCATGGGTGTTTTCGTGGCTCACCACCATGGAAACTCCTGGTGCTATCCATGGACCGACAAGAGCTTGCCTGGCTATCCCGTGCAACCTTCTACTGGAGGTTTGAAGCTTTGCTATGGCCAACATACAGGCTACGGAGGCAATGGAGACTGGGAACGCGGCTCTCGGCAGCTTCTTCTGCGCCAAGATCGGATCAAGAAGGGCGAGGTTGAGACCTGGATCCGTCTTGAAACTGGAGAGGTTGTAGGAGCTGTCACTCTTAACAGGACCTTTGGCAAGGACAAGTATCCCCAATCACCCAACAGAAAGACCTTCTGCGAAGAGTGTAAGTTTCCTCCCGAGTACTCTGAAGACCATACTGATTCTGTTCAAAGGCCGGAAGTGGGATGACTACAAGCCCGAGCCTTGACGGGTTGGATGAAGGCAGCAATTGTGACCTTGTGCGGAATATGTTGTTTAAAAACAAGGCAGTGGCTTGCTGTCACCACTTTCTTTGTAGTACTTGGCATCGCTACAACGGAGACTCATTTTGCCTCTGCTCTATCCCGAGGTATATGTCAACAATATTTCTCGATCAAGTCGTTTAGGTAGTGAACATCATTAGATTCATTTCTTCGGATTCTGCTGCCTGTTGGCTCATCTTAAATATGAAGCAAAGAAACTTATAAGATGACACATCTCTTTTTCGTGAACTTGGTGACACCATCGAAAAGCAATCAGCCGTGATAAAACAATAACAGTCTCCGCCACATGCCGGCATTTCTTAACTCAATGCAAAAAAAGAAAACACCAGAACCTCGCCCGACTCCGAACCATATAATCCAGAACACTTGTTCTATTCATCAATCGTCATCGTTAATTCATTTTAGTCATAGTCCACCCCCTTATGCACCGTCATCAAGTGCTGGTAACAAGCATCTCCGTTGTCAAAGGCTGCCATACATACCCAGCAAATATCAGTCCCGCATCCTTCGCAAATGATGTGATCACAACCAGCAATTTTTTCCAGCGACGTTTGGCATCTCGGGCAATCTTGAACGCCCAGCTTTTTCTTGAGCTTGTTCAGGGCCTGGAGACCTCCTGAAGCGTGGTCCTGATGTTCGGCGCAGGTGAGCGCAGGGTGTGCAGCGTGGCAAGCCGTGCATATGGAAGCTAGACAGTTGTTGCAGGTGAATTCTGGGGGCTCTTTTTCCGTCCGTGAGGTCGCACGGTATACCTGAGAGCAGTCAGGAGTAGGGCAATACCGAAATTGGTCTTGATGACGTTGGACGAAAGAAGTGAAGGATTCTTCGAGGATTTTGTCGAATGTCTCTGATAGGAGGAGACTGCGAATTTCAGCAAGTTCAAAAACCTTTCTGCATTTCCCAGCATCCCCTTCGCAGGTGATACAAAACTCGCCAGGATTCGTAGCCATTGCTTCGCACATTCCCACGAAGCAGTGATCACAGTAGGAATGATTGCAAGAAGTCATGACTGGTTCCTCGGCTACCCAAAAGCAAATCTGGCAATATTGCTTCGGCTTCAACGAATCCCCTGAAGCTCTAGCTTGTCCGCGAGCCATGATGAGTTTGGCCTGGGCAAGGTCATCCTCAGATCCTTGAATGAGAATAGAATCTGATGACTCGTCGAAAGCAGCCTTTTCTTGTCCGAGCTGTGACTGTATTTCTTCAAGGCCTCCTCCTACTGCCCAGCAAAACTCACTCAGTTGGTCGAGTCGAATGACATGAGGTGAGCTTATGTCTTTGATAAGCCGATTCAAGGTTTTTGCCACCAGTGCTTGCCGTCCTTCCGCACCAAAAACTCGAAACTGGGAGAGCCATCCATCTCGGACGATGGCAATTCCCAACTCCTTCTCAATTGTCTTGAGCGTCTCGTAGGCTTCTCCAGTATTGTTGAAGCTTGAGTGCCAGATATTCTTCCCACGCTGTCTCATCACCTCCCCAGCAAGAATGAGCTCGAGCTCATGTTTGGCCTTAGCCATCGATTCACGGTCACAACCTTTGAGCTGGAGGGTTACATAAGAACCACGTGGAGGAATCGCGGCAAAGTCAATGTTCTGGTCCTCCCAAGATCTTTTGTGGGCATTGATCTGGTCTTGAACAACCTCGTACACGCGTGGCAGTACGTCGAACTTCACCACGGTGACTAGTGTGGTTGATAACCTTCTTGACTTGGAAAATGGTAACCGCTTCCCGTCAAGTGATGTGGCTGCATTGCGGGCGTGGGACTCCTCGAAAAAGACAGCCTGTCCTTTTATTTGCCCTCCTTCAGAGATCTCTGAAACCTCCCATCGCTCCAAGGGCCCATATTCATCCAGCATCGACCGAACAAAGGTCGACTCGGTTTCCGTATCATTGGTATAGACCAGGTATCGAATTTGATTTTGGAAAGGCCAGTGTCGCTTTGGAATGATCTGGATGACGTCTTGGTCCCTGACAATCTCAGGCAAGCCCGTCAATCTAACCACCCAAGTCACTAAGTCGTCCCCAAGAGCGGGAGGGTGAGCTATGACTCGATATCCGTGCACCGTGAACCCTGTAGGAACCTGCCGATGAAGCCTCAGAGCAGCTTCTCTAGTACTGAATATGAGGTTGACTTCTCGACTCGGTCGATACCATGTGAACTGAACTTCTCTGCAGTCTACCCGGCGAAGGTTGGATCCTACCGGGAATGGGACGGGTATCGGGACAACTTCAAGGTCCGGGTTGCGAGTCCCTAAATATCCCCAGGCTTTCTTTGGAAAAGACGGACTCCAGACTCTGACCATTGCGGTATCTTTTTTCGTGCTACTGACGTATATGTCACATCTAGATCTGTTCAAGCCCGCACGCCAGAGCATGTCTTCGATGAGTTGAGTTGAAAACCCGGTTGGGAGATTGCTGATGCGGACGGCGGAAAAGTCAGAGGGTAAAATGATTTCAGTGGCAGCTGCTCCTGGGCCGAATCGAACCCATGCTCCTCCAAGTTCTCGTATGGAATCGCGGCCCTTCTTGTTTTCCTATAGTAATTATCTGTTAGCTGTTGTGGACTTAAGCAATTGGTCGTATGGACGGGAGAGTACTTTTGATCTTTCTTCCCCATCGTCTTCCTCCGGCTTCCCATGCAAGAGAGTGCAGGTATCCCCGCTTTTGCAGTACCCTTTGGCATAGAATCGACATGGTCTCCGTGGCTCTTGCTGTGAGGGTATTGTCGTCGGATCATGGTGAGCAGTATCGGTCTGCAATGGAATTCCTGAACTGTCATGTCGTGAGGCTTCTGAGGCAGCCTCTATATCCAGGACTGGCTGCGCGTGAATGGGCTCCCCTTGAGGCTGGGCAACTCGCGGTGCCAGCTCAATTTCGGGTTGGGACTGACGAGACTCGCCATCGCAGACATTGCCCATGTTAATGGATAATGACGGGCAGAGTGCATGCGTTGAGTATGGACCTTGGAGGTGAGATTTCGTTCCAGCAAGACTCCCGTATCAAGCAAGATCCGGCATTAGAGAGCATTCGAGGGGGGTCGGTCACTTATGTAACCCGCAGTGTGACGGGGAAAGGGTTGTTGCCCTCCTCCCCTGCGTCACAAAACCACCGAAAATATGATTGAGAACAGTCAGCCTTGCTGTCAAAAAGTACGTTGGCCGCAGTGACGAAGGGGACGATTATGGACACGTCACTGTGTTGCTGAAACCTAATATTGTAAAGCCTCGTGATGTGTCCCATGACCTTCCCCTGCCGCAGCCACGACAGGCTAAACAATGAGAATGATCCTAACAAATTTCGTGAGAGTTGTAATTTGATCAATTATGTCAAATTGCTTCCGACACTCAGACTTGTGCCAATTCCCAGAGACCGGGGCCAGTAGCTGAGATTAAGGCCATGGAGGCCGGACCCTGACCCTTGAGGTCTCCAGACTTTTCATATTGACCATGAACATGGAGGGGGGCCCGAAGAGTTCCTCAATGGAGTGCATGATGATGCGATCTTCTAGCTCAGTTGACTCATCAAGGGCCGGCCGGGCTTGAATCATGATGAAAAGCACGTTTGTCAACACATCATAGCATCATCACCCAATTAACATAGTGATGCAAGATGATGCATTGTGATTCAATCAGCCAGGCAAGAATTACAGCATGCCTTTAGGATCAAGAAGATAATATGTCTTTCATGTGTAGGTAAGATCCGGGATAGTGCACCTAATGTCTAGTAGAGCGGCGACCGAGGAGGCTCGCAGTCAGTTTTGCACCTCTCTGCCGTCGAGGCTCAAGCTTAGAGAAATACATTATAAACTACGATGAAGTTTTAGAAAACCTCCTACGAAATAGCAACGGGGTCCTCGAATCGCTAATGAGTATAAGGATCTGACATCGTGCTTTGTGAACATCTTTGACCAAATCCTTGAGCGCTTGCCGCACTTCCGGGTTTTTCGTGAAAAAAATGTCCAGTAAAATCGCTAATAGACTAGATACCAACTGATCGTCGCGGCAGTTGACGATTGCAACTCATTAGAGATGCCGAGTTCCATCCCACATCCCGACGCTGACGCAAGTCAATCTGCCGCGCGTCTCTGGTTACACGCCGAGTGTTACTCTTAGTTACTCTTTCTAAACGACTATAAATCAGGCATGCCAAGACTTTCTGTATCTTCATTATCTTCATCGCCCTCGGTCTCGGTCTCATACTTGTTTCGTATCCGCTCTCCACTTGTCCAAGGATGATTCTCACAAGGGTGTTGATCCCTCTGAGCACCGTCTCGGTTGCTTTTGCCGAGACCCATCATCTCTTTTCCGGCTTCTTTTCCGGTTCTACCATTGCAGGGATCGAGTTTGACGATATTTCCTCGTCTCTCACCCTGGTGAAGAATATTTCATCCGAAGCATCTGGGTCTAAGTGGATAACACTCGATGTCAGGCACCACAACTTCTCCATCGACCCTGACATTCTTGTTGACAGATAATCTTAGGCGCGCAAGAAAAACTTATACGTGGCTACGACAGGCGCTTTCCAGAGCTACAAGCTCACCAAAGACTTGAACCTGGCCTACGAAAGCAGCGTCAACTTGTCTTCGTCCTGTAAGAACCCCCATGATACAATCGAGCATTATGGTGCCTAAATTTGGACTAATACTTGGCGCAGGCAAGAACGCGAATTTCGTCACCGCCCTATCAAAGGCTCCGTACACCGTCTTTGGCACTCCATACGGAAGCGGCTGTCCAACATTGGCCATTTCCACCGACTCGTCTAATACTCTTGAGGCAACAGTCGCGAATGCTAGCTATCTCGACTCAAGTGGTGTTCATGGAACCGCTCTGAGCCCTAAGAATGACTTCCTCTACTCAGCTGATGATATGGGGAATGCGGTTTGGGTTCACTCCTACGACAAGGCGACGGGCGTCATTCGTGAAGTGCAGTATCTTGCTGCTGCCTCTGGTTCGAACCCTAGACACCTGGCCGTACATCCTAGCGGACAATGGGTTTACGTTGTGTACGAAGAGGCAAATGCTATTGCTGCGTATGAACGAGACGCAACCACAGGGAAACTTGAGTTCCACAACGAGACGTATAGCCTACTCCCTTCAGGTAAGAAATACCCTACGCGGGAAGACTCATCTTCATTTGTATGACTAACCGCTGACTTGATAGGATTCACCAACTCCTCTTCCTACTGGGCGGACGAGGTACTCCTCTCAATCCCAGCGAACGGTGGCGCGCCCAAATATCTTCTTGCCGCTACCCGATCACGTACGACTGGGACACCTGGATATGTGTCAGCTTTCAGCTTAGATGCAAAGTCCGGTGGCATCAAGGAACAGTTATTCCTGCAACCCACGACTGGCAGCGGGGGGTCCGCCAATGCCGTTTCGCCAGCCCCATTCAGCGAGGATTACTTTGCAATCACAGACAGTGGGGATAACTTTGTTGAGGTTTGGAGGTTTGAGAAGAAGAAGGCTTTAGTTGTTGCTCATTTGGATCTTGAAAATGGGCCGGCCAATGTCGTGTGGTATGACTGATGGAGGTTCAAACTGTCACCTCAGTAAGCCCGATGACGCTTTGGCATCCATAGCACGCACACATCGAGCTTAAACCTTCCAACAACTAGAAACTCTCCTCTTTATAGACTTTTAAAGGGCCCTTCACTCATATGACCATGAGAAATGTCAAAGGATACGTAGATGACGGGAGAATCTAGTGTTGAGTCGGAACATGCGGCAATTCAACGGAGAGGTTATAATGACCGAAATACGGGGCTATGACTAGAACATCTAGCAATAACTAAAACACGTTGTGAATGGGAAAGAAAAGGATCATGCAGTTGAAGCATAATCTAAGAAGAAGACAGAACACAACCATCAAAACCAACAACCTCTACACAAAGAACAACCCCTTGCATCACTTCTTTCTCCACATATTCATCCCGTCTCACACCCGTACAAGCCTTATTTCGGGATCGGTTCGCATCTTCACTTACTTCTCCAGGCAGACCTGAGAGTAGTAGGTGGCAAAGGTGGTGGCAGCAGCAGCACAGCAGAAGACGCTCTCCTGGTTGGCCTTGGCAGCGCAAGCAACACAAGCAGCCACAAAGTTGATGCCCGAGAAGTTGGCGCAGGAACGGCAAGAGCTGGGGTGAGGAGCACTGTTGCAGCTAAAGGAGCTGGCTTTCTTGAGAGCGGCATCCTTGATCTGAGGGCAGTTTCGGGCGCGCTTGTGAATTGAGCGCTCGCCACCAACAAACTCGAGAACCGAGTCGAGGTTGGCAAGGAGGTCCTCCTTCTTGGCCATCTCGACGATGGGCTCAAAGTAGAGATCATAGAGAGACTCGGGGATGCACTCGGAGGGAGCGTTGATGAACTTCTCGGGAACAGCAGGAAGAGAAGCGTCGCTGGTGCTGTTGGCGTTGAGCCAGTCGAAGGTCTGGCCAAGTGCCTGAATGTGGGAAAGGCTAATGCAGCCAGTAGCGTCGCCAGAAGTGAATGAGACATTCTTGGCGAGGGCCATGCCAGCCAAGGTGGTAAGGAGGAAGAAGATACGAGCCATTGCGTTAATGAAAGCTTGGTTTCAAGATTGACAGATTGTAGTGAGTTGTTTTGGGTATTTGAGGGCTGGTGCTTAATTATTCTACTTCGATGAAGTGCAGAGCGCCTCTTTATAGTCCCTGAGCCATCTAGTGGGAAGAAGATCTTTCTAGGATGTTGTACACACATACACCTGTCCATCAGGGTCTGCGGATCCTCGGCCTTGAGTCTATCCCCATTTCCCGTCACATTTGCCTGATCCCCTACGCGTTTTCGGATCATAAGGAGGATCCTTTGCGGTTCTTCCTCGTCAACGCCCTCGACTCGGATGCTCGGCATGACTTTGAGAATACTACTCGAGATGTTCTTCCCTTAGTGTTTGTGGAAACTCTCATCGCCCGGTCCGTATGATGTTGAGATGATTTCCTCACGCCTGTCCATCAGAGCGTCATCCCCTTGTTCGCTAAATGCCTGCAAAGTCAAAATACGAAATAATGCATTTGGTGTCTGTGAGGCCGATCACGAGGTGTTTCATCGCACGTTTTTCTCCAAGAAGACGGTATTGGTGTTGAACTGTTGTTGATGCTCAGTTTTGACTTTAATTGGAGGAATATATCGACTGACACCACGATGCTCACTTGGAGCTAGCTGAGCATCTTTGCCGTGTTATCCGGGCCTCGACCGAGTCTTGACTTGCTAAATATTCTATTGATCGTCTATTAATTCACGCAACTCGCGGATCTCGCTGGTCAAGTCTACTATGAAACCTTAACTACCCAGGCTAGACACGTTATGCGATCCCCTGGCTACCGGATGACATTTGTAACAACCCCGGGCTAGTCTACCCGTCCCTGTGAGCCCTATATTACGAGCAGGGATAACCTGTCCACTTCTTTTACTGCTTTTGGAAACCGTTTGTTCATTTCCAGCTTCATGGGCCCCCCACACCCCACGTGGGCCAGGGCATCGTACGCTCGTCCAATGTTTTGCTACGCCCGGATGCATCGTATACAAACTCTAATGCTTCTACCAAAGCTTAGTTTCGGGTAGACGGCAGTTCTCCCTGTCACTGCAGCCTCATTTCCACTGACATCTGCCGGCCGGAAGTGAGGGAGAAATCTTACGATCGTTACACGTTTCTATTCTCTATTCTATGATAGGTAGATATGACCCCTGAGACAGGTCATTGATTGGGATTCGCTTTCTCGTCTCTACTATTCCTGGCAACGTACCTCTCACGGATACCATACGATTAATCCATTTCTAGGCATAGGGAGGATAGAACCTGAGGCCAGCTTGAGTTTCATTCTGAGCAAGGATCGAACTTGTCGTCAGCGTACCGCTGTTCAGGCATCAATTCTGATCGAGACAAGTCGAATGACAAATTCTCCCGGTCTCTAAATCTGCTAGAAGAGGACTTTGTACAAGCAATCTCTTCAAGACATTCTGCCAAGTATAAAGACTGGCCATCTCGTCTCCCTTCAGGTTCGTTTTCCACAAGCACTCAACAACTCATCAATCTCACACAATCATCTCTTCTCACTCTCCGAACCAGCAACAAATTTCCTCCCAACAAACCGACAACATGAAGGTCACTGCTCTCGTTCTTCTTGCTCTTGGCGGCAGGTAAGTTTTGTCTCGCGGTCCCTGATGCTTCCTGAGCTGACTTGTCAAAGCGCCATGGCTGCCAAGCACCACAACTGCGGCTGCAACGTTCGCGGACAATACAATGTCGCCTTGAGCCAGGCTACCTGCGCTCTTTGGGGCGCGACCCAGATCCATACCCACTTTGGTAAGTGATATTGCCCTTGCTACATACGAGAGCTCAAGGCTAACCAAAACCAGATGGCTACTCCGTAAGTGTTTTGATAAGTAACATAGTAGATTGAATTACGGACACTAACAAACTATATTTTAGTGCATTGACAAGGGCACCGGCCGTGGTATCGATGGACAGCCCTGGGAGAACACCTGCAAGCAGGCTTGGGATGTCAACTTTGGTGGAAACCCCAATGATGTCCTCGGCAAGTGCTGGCACTAGATGCCTACCTGGAATCTCGCCCTTCCAAGCTCAGTATCGAATTCCTTTACTGGCCTTTCAGCTTGAGAGGATCCGTGGCTGGGCTGGCTTTCCCGGAACGAGGGCATTTTGTGCGACTTTCACTTGACTTCTGGATTGTGTTTCAACAGCACAGTCTACTTTTTGTGCTCTGATTGTTGTTTGATTATTATATAGTGCTTAGATTGAGTATTTAACTTGTATTTGAAACGTCTATTGCCTGAGGTGAATTCGACAAGGCTGAGGTTCACGAAAGAACATGGTCAGATCTGCATGAAGAACCGAACCAGACCGCTCAACGTGCTTACAAACCTCCTTTCCGTCCAGAAAGCCTTTTTTCAATCATCATATCTCTTAATTGACGCCGGTGTCTGATATGTTAACTCCCTCTGAAATGATCATCAGTCCACTGCTTCTTGCTCACCCTATCCCCGGCATGCGCCTCACCAGGGCCACATAAAGTTAGTTGTCAATCTAACCCAACCTATCCAAGTCCGATAATATCATGTTCATTTTTAGGGCAATCCAATTATGATGTTTGGTTCACCTGAAGGTCGCGTCGCTGTCGAGCACGCCAAGTCTTAACAAGCTCAGGGTAAAATGGATAAACCCTCCCAGCCTCCACTCAGAAGGTAGGGTCGTTGCTATATCCAACGAATTGCACCTGGTACGACTTGCGGTGAGATTTCGCATCCATCCTCTCGTCGTGGATCGCCAAGAAGTGTGCCTTCTTGGTATCAAAATCACAGCACGCGTCCCGACCCCCTTTGTCCTCCCAGCACTGCAGGACCAGGGATTGATTCAGCCCCTGCAAGTCTTTCTCGCGGAACCAGCCTTCAGGCAATTCACCTTCCCATGAAGGACTATATGTCCACTGGACTTTGAGGTCCATGGTAAACTCGATCTCGTCACCGAATTCGTCTTTTTCCTTCTCTCCCTTCTTAGCTGGGCTTTTGCCATGGCTCTTGTGATCTACGACTCGAAAATCAGCCGCGGTCGCCAAGACTGTATCGTGTCAGTCACCACCAACCACAGGAAGATGTTAACTATGGTACTTGACTTACTTGCAATATCTCGTTTTTCTTTCAGGATCTCTCTCTCCCCTTGGCTGGGACGCCTTGTCTCTCTTTGGGACTTGCCCTCTTTCTCCCTCTGCGGCCCTTCTTTTTCGGTGTCATGGTGTGTATAAAGGGATGAAAGTCCTAAAGATGGCGCATGGTGAGGGTAACAGGCGATATTTAACATGTGAGCAACGGGATCATTCAATTTTTACAAAGAATTCTGTGTGGTAAAGATAGGTCCACGAGGTATTCCAGATGCCGGTTTCCGACGCCAGGCCCTTGAACCTGCAACTAAGCGGAAGTCCATCGATTCATTGGCCGACAGGGGATATTTGATGTCTTGTGGGACTCCAAAATGCGGCAAAGTGCATCGTAGCCAAAGACTATCTGCAAGCAACCGAGGCCACTTCAAACGGGCCCCAGAGATGTAGCTAAGCTCGTTTACCGTGACTACGGCATGTCGATAGTGCGCTTTGACAGAAGTCCTAGTAAGACTCAAGCTCACTTCAACGCACGCTCAAGTCCCTCTAGATTTGCCTTGTTTCAATCACCTGCTCTCATCCCCCGTTCTCATTATCTGCAGACCAATCTCAATCTCCCAAACCTGCCTGCATTGCGGTTTGACAATCTTCATCTCGAACCTCCCTGCCGAGCAACCAGCCAAAACCCCGAAGAACGTCCACTTGATGCTTTTTACAGCTAGTCAAGGTTGGAAACAGGTTAGCTGCGCCATGGGGCACCCCGGGATACGCGTCAAGTCGAGTTTTTACACCGTGCTCCCTTAGTACTCTTTCGTAGATCAGGCCATCATCTCGTAGGGGATCCTGGCCACAGACCTGGAAATAAACTGGGGGTAGGCCCCTATGAGGATTAGGGGAGTTGAAGGGCGAAAAGTCGGGCGATCGGATGTCAGGCTTGTAGACCCTGTAGACATATTCCCGAGACTTGGCGTTGATGACCATGGCGTTGGCGTTTTGTTTCCTGGATAACCAGAGAGCTTTGTGATCTTCAGGTACAATGGTAGCGTCGAAAATCATCGGGATGTTGAGCCAAACTCCGAGGATTGGTGGCGACAGCTCTTGTGCAACCCACTGCTGAACCGCAACGGCGGCGAGGTTTGCGCCTGCAGAGGTCTCGCCAATGAAAAATCCTCTGGATAAGTCCAGGCCCAGCTCCTCGGCCACGGTTGAGCTCGTCAAGGCTACAAGGGAGTCCCAAACATCTTGTGGCGCCGTAGGGAAGGGGAACTCTGGGGCCAAACGATACGCGATGTTAACAACGGTCACATCGTAGAGGGCAACTAGCGCCCTAGAATAGGAGCTGATGTGAGAATAATGTCCAAGGTAAAAGCCTCCTCCGTGAATTAGAACGACCAGCGCTCTAGTTGCTAGGCTCTCTGGTTTGTACACTCCAACTTTGTGGACATGACCATCGCGCATTGTCAAGTTCTTTGTATACTCGGTTCGAGATGGAGGGGATGATTGAAGGGGATAAAGGCGAGACATCTGGGCAATACTTTCCAGTGACATGCTCGCAATCGGGCTGGCAGTGCCATCAGCAATCATCTGTTTCTGTTAACTGTGGGACTTTTATGTCTTGCCTCCGCCAGCTCCGGACTAGAAACCGTCTTGTCAGCACGTGAAAGGGGAGGCCTAAGATGTTTGCACTTACTCGGTCGTGCTGCCCAGGGCTTCCACGGACTCAACTGTGTCATATGTCTTGAGTGGCAAATCCATGGCATATGCTTACTTGAAAGTCCATTAGAAAACAAGACCCAGCGATAGTGGTGATTAAGAGAAATTGAGCTGGGGATTCTTAACGAGTTCAACGCTCAGTAAAGACTAGCGTTCACAGGGTGTAGCTTAAAAGGAATGGTGGGATAGGATTCTCCAATTGAGTGAAAGCAAGCTTGTGGTCAGCGGCTAAGATGGGACTACGTACCAAATTAGAGAAGACATAAAGAGGGTTGAAAGATATGATGTCCCTACTGCAGACACCATGAGAACAGAGGCGACCAACAGCGACGGGGGTGTTGCAAGCCCGAGGCTTGGGTCAGCGATCTTCGGGCTCAGTTAACGAACCCATCAAGGGCTGTGCTGCGCTTGGGTCACAGCTCGTTCTGCTCGAGAGCGTCTAATAGGACAGCGCCGGGATTCGCGCTGACTAAGGTGAGACGCCGATGATCCTCAGGTTATTTAGGCTCTCAGGCCTCCATGCAAGTTGTTCCGTCACAGTTTGATACCCATACTAGCCTCCCCAGCATGGACTGCCGCCTTTGCAAGCACATCTTTACGCATCTCTTGTCATTTTCCGAGTTCAGTGACGATGACGAAATCGAATGGACGGATGACGACCTTTACCCGGATTTCCCAAATCTTGGCTTGTCGGCATCCAATGGCTGTAGGCTTTGTGGATTTCTTCGGTGTGCCATCATAGACGACTTCGGTGTGAGACCCATCGACTTGGATGTCGCCGCGTCAGAGGAAACACTGAGTCAGTGGGACGGGAGGGTGTCTTTCAAGTCGCAGAAGATTTCTGCCACTTTTAGGGTACCTTGTATTGTTCGACTCCGGCTAGAACTCAGATGGTCTCGACGCGATATTCACATGTCTGTTTATAATCCATCCGGTACGTGATAGATACTGGATCGTGGGGACATTGCTGGCTGATAGCATTGGATGTGTTTAGACAGATCCCGTCGATGGATTACAGACATGGATTCTGATCCGTTTAGCGAAGTTGGCTCGGCTTGCATTAAAAAGTGGCTAAAACAGTGTTCGAAACATGAAGCATGCCAACCGCCGAAGACTGCCTTCGTTCCCACCCGACTTCTCGACGTTGGGAACGAAGTAGCAGATGATCAACGACGTCTCCGGATCGTCCTCGGCAAAGCGCTTGATGAGAAAGTGAGCTATACAGCGTTGAGCTATTGTTGGGGAAACAGTCCTTCCAGTCGGCTCAGCGCCGAGATCGCCCGGACCGTCCAGGCAAACCTCGCCGCGAGACTCGGCCATGTGTCTGAGGAAACCCTCTCGCAGACGATACGTGACGCTATCACGGTCACACGCTGGCTTGGGATACGGTACCTGTGGGTGGATTTGCTGTGCATTGTACAGGACGACCCGCTCGATTGGTCCAAGGAATCCCAAGTCATGGAAAACATATTCCACCATGCATCCCTCACCATCGCCGCCACGTCGGCTGTTTCCATAACGCAGGGATTCCTGCGGCGTCCACGATGCCAGCGAATCAAGCTCTCCATCAACAGCAATACTGAGAAACCTGATCTCGTGCTCCGGTATCCCGAGTGGCTAATGCATGAGTATATCTGGGACAATGATTGGCGCACGCGTGGCTGGATCTTCCAGGAACAAAAGCTCTCGCACAGAGTGCTGCATTTCGCCCGAGGGATTCTCTACTTTGAATGCGCCTCTGGTTTCAGGTGCGAATGGATGGAGATGAGACCTGAGTTGTCTGACGACGACAACGAGTGGGTTTTACAAAATCCCTTTTGGAGTCCCCAGTGCTTCCTTGGAGCTAATAACCCTACGACATTCGACACCTGGTACGGAGACGTGGAGTGGTTTTCTATGAAGACCTTGACTTTTCCGGAAGACAAGCTTCCTGCCATTTCCGGTCTGGCCAGAGTAACGGCCAAGGTGGTCGGGAGCCGATATCTTGCGGGCCTCTGGATGGACGACTTGCACATTGGACTGTTGTGGAAAGCCCCGACGAGTTGCATTTTGCGACGTCCCCCTCGATCCCGGGCGCCCTCCTGGAGCTGGGCTGCGTTAGATGGGGGTCTCGAATGGCAAACTTATCGATCCGACTCCGACATGCCACTGGCAAAAATTCTGAACGTTGATGGTGTACCGGACCCTTCTGACCCCCAGAAAAGACTCTTCACGGGCTTCCTAGACCTGAACGGATGTCTCATGAAGTTTCAGGATGCTGAGGATCATGATATTCTACAGAATCCTTGTGGCAATAACGGGGACTATCGCACTGACTCGACTTGGTACGTGTCCGACTTGGGGGTTGAGTTCACCCACCAGAGTAGTCTATGGGTCCTGCCTATCTTGCTGGAAGAGATGGTTCGCGGCCTCATTCTAGAACCAACGTCCAAGGGTAATGAATCCAATGAGTTCCGGCGGGTTGGCTGGTACGAGTCAGAGCCTCAACGGAACCGCGTGCTCAAATCCCTGGAGAGTCAGAACACTACCTCTGTTAGAATCGTTTAGCCAAATATGTCTTGGCAATTAATGTGTTCTTTATTATAGTTGAAGCCCGACTCTTGATGGGTTGACTGAGCCAGAAGATCGTGAGGCGACCAACAGGGATGGGTAAGCTGCAATGCCTGGATTGCGTGATATTTGGGGTACCTGGCACAACTTATCCTTGCTTGTAGCGCTTCGGCAGAGCTTGTGGTTAAGATTGGGTCTCAAGCTTATGTAGAGGCGACAATCGAGTCCTCAATTACGATTTTTAAAAGAATGATGGATCAATCTGTGACATGATTTGAAAACTGCTATTCCATATTGTTACGATGTGATAGCTATGGTTCCACGACAAGTTAAGATGGAGAATCCTAGAATACATCCAAACATCGCAAATCTTGTGCAAGGAACGAATTCGCCAAGATAAACGGGCTATTTGGGTCATACAACCGGGTCTCTCGGACTTGAACAGACAGACCAAGACAAATAACAACAATTTTCTCAGAAAGCCCATTGGTCTCCAACTAAATCGTGTAAATGAAATCGGGACGCTTGTCACCAGCAACCCATCTCTGCTCCTCAGTCATGGAATCCCATTTCTCGTTCATTCTACCCTCTCGTCGGATCTTGTTCTGCCTTGCCAGAGCAAAGTGCATAAAAACAGACCCACCGAGGAGAAATACTGCCTGGTATCCAAGGACGACACCGTGGCCGGACCAGAACCGGGGAGCTTCCTTGACCAAGTAGATGTTGGAGGACACCACACCGTTCAAGTTGCCCCATCCAACCACCATGCCAAGAACGACAGCACGCTTCAGCGATCCTTCGGTGTTGTTGATGAGCCAAGATAGAGTGTTGGGAATAGTGGGGTAAATGCCAATGGCTCCAAGGAAAGTTCCAGCATATTGGATCTTTGGATTAGAGGTGGCGATGAGCATGAGGAAGCCGCCAATGCCAACAATAACTGTAACCATATTGAGGTATCCGCGCCATCGGGTCTTGTCAGCAAGTAGACCGATGGAAATGGTCATCGTTGCAGCAGCCGCGTACGGAGGAACACTCAGAAGCTGGGCTCGAGTTCCTGTGTATCCCATGCCTCGAAGGATTGTAGGGAGGAAGAGAGAGAAGGCGTAGAGAGGAACAAGACAACCCATATAGATGGCCATGTATCCATACGTCTTCCAGTCCTTGAGAGCCTCATAGATGTGTCGCTTATCGAAATCTTCGGCCGTCTTGCCTTGCCTATCAGCGATGATGCGTCGCTGGACTCGGACTTGGTCGTCAGGGGAGAGAAAGCGAGCGTTCTCGGGCCAATCAAAGACCATCCACCAACAGAAGAAACCGACGAAAGTTGTGGCGAGACCTTCAATGATGAAAATCCATGCCCAGCCTGGCTTGCCGCCGATACCATCCATCTTGGCGATGGCGGCAGCGAGAAGACCACCGAAAGAGCCTGCAAGAGCAGCTGCAGAAAAGAAGACAGCGGATCGGGCGCCGATTTCTGATCCCTTGTACCAGCAGGACAGGTAGTAGTTCACGCCTGGAGGGCAACGGTCAGCCAGATATCAATTTGAGCGGTGGGCTTATCTCTTCTTACCTGGGAATAGACCAGCTTCCGCGACGCCGAGAAACCAACGTGCAGCGAGAAGGCCCTTGAAGTTGGTAACAAGGCCCATCAGGGTCATGATGATGCCCCAGACGACAATGATGATGGTAAAGAAGATTCTAGGTGTAAGCCGCTTCAGAAGAGTGTTCGTAAGGGGCTCAAAAACAGCATAGCTGATGAAGAAGATGGTCAAAGACAGGTTGTAGTCGGTTCCTGACATGTTGAGATCAGGTTCCATGCCAGCAAGTCGGGCGTTGCCGATATTGGTTCGATCGAGGAACGAGAGAAGGTAAAGGAGGGACAGCCAGGGGATAAGCCAGAGGTCGACCTTCCACATGAGCTTTCGGTCCTACAAGACAGAGTTAGTTTACACACGGAATGAATCTTGGATGGAGAGCGAGTCGTACAATCTCAGCGCGTTCCTCGTCGCTTTTGCCAGCGTCGGGGTCAGGCAAGTTGGCAAGCAACTGGATGCGTTCATGGTGAGCACCAGTGGGCTTCTCGTCTACTCCAAGCTCGATGTTGGGGTCGGTAACTTTAGTCATCGTGAGGGGATTCCCACAAGATCCCTTGCGGTGGTGGCTTATGAATGTGATAAACTGTAAGGCTTCAAGAGAGAGATGTGCAAGAGATGATGAGCCAAAGTTCAAAGGTCATCCAGGATACTAGGATCCTTTTATACTTCATCTTGAAAGAATCTCATCTGAAACTGTCGGATCCCGGGGTCATCTAGAATCCGGGGATTCTGGGGAATGTTGGGGTCGTGAGGTCTGTGGCAGATGGAAAGTGCCCGAGCCCCGGAATGGACGGAACATCTAGCCAGAAGGAGAAGGTCTAGATGCTCAACTGCGGGACACACCACGTTGATGCTCTACTCCAACCTGCAGTGAAACATACCTCCACATTGCAACTGAGCTTATTCTGTCAGAGTGCCCGCAAGTCGGACAATGACCCCCGCTCTCTCTAATCAAAGCGTCAGCGTGAGACACGCTGCCAGGGACCCTAGTCGTGATATGGTCAAGGGTGAGGGCGATATGTTCTGGAGGTGTTCTAAAGACAGGCTCGGCTTGTGCCCCGACACCTCGCCGTAAAACACCGGCCCAATAAGCGTGAGGGTTATACACCAGCCATTTCCCCGCATCGCAGAGGCTGTGAACGGTGTGGGCGAATGGGGTGACATCCAACCCCTCAAGGTTGGATTGGGGCTTGTCTGATAGGCGGCTGAGGCGAGTCATGAACGGGATGAACTGGGAGGCGCAAGAAGAATGGGGCCTCCGCATGACGCTATCGCAACTTTAAGCAGTCTTCCATCTCCCGTGGGCCGTGAATAATGCAAGGATCAAGTCCCATGTTCGGCGGTTCTTGGATCTCGACTGCGATCTATCGACAGATGGCGCGTCAGCGGCAACGTCCGGGTTAGAGAAATCTCATGGCAAGATTGGGGTCACGTTCATTGGTTGCATGGTTTGGAGTCAAGGCACAAGGTGAGATAGCTAACCGAGAGTCATGCCGTTCTCCAAGTCAATCACAATGGTAAAGATAGAGACTGCTCCTCACGCGACCAAGTACGTGCTGCAGATGTAGTTTAGCAGCTACCATGATAAACCAAATTAAACGCTGCGAATAGGCTTGAAAATTAAGAAATACTGCGTCAGGTCACCGACTCCAAGTCTCCCTTCCTCCGGCGCGCTACTCCAGGCCCCAGTCCTTTCCCCAGTTCCATCCTTATCCTCCCTGGCACAATTGCCTCACCCTAGCGCTAAAATACACTATCCTCACTGCGGTATGGTGCATCCAACCCTGGCCATACCCTCCCCTGCCAAGGGCTCACCAGGCGGTCCAAGTTGCTCACCTGCCTCCACAAACAGTATCGATTGTCAAATTTCTATCCCCCATCTTATCACATTTCTCCCCCTCATACGATCTTGATTATTTTACTACCCCGCTCTCATTCCGTGTCCCGGGGAACAATGCGAACTCAGCTGGGTGGCAAACATCGGAACCAATCATGCCCCAGGTGAAGACCAGGCTCACATTGCCATTACACTTGGACGAGGAGGCCTTGCAATAGATTTGGTCATTATCACAAATATTATCACCATTCTATGGTCCCGTGGGACATTGAAACCTACCTCTGACTTCACGATCCGTGTGTCCACCACCAACGTCACTAACTTGGCTTGTATTTTCATACACGATCTTCGGGCTCAGTCAACCCTCTTGGGCAAGGAATCTTGCCACAACTCGTCTTCAGGGAGAAAAAAAACTCTAAAAATAAATGAAGTTTCGCTCAGCTGGCATCGAAATTTTACATAATAATTGCAAGCTTTGCTGCTCTATTCAGCCTACCATTTTACTAATGAGTTGCATCTACCCCCAGATACGGACGTCAACCTCTCAGCCGATGTCTCCGTCTTATCCTAATAACACATTCACATCCCTCCCATCCTGGCGGCCTCAGCTAGCGTTGCCCTTCAGGCCATGGTTATGTCCATTTCGGATTCCTCTGCTGTGGCCAGCCTAGAGGCTTGATAGCTTTCTACAAGTAACTGCCTCATGCCGGCTAGGACATACTTCCTTACACGACGTTAACTACTGTGAGATGTAGGCATTTTTATATCTCTCGGTCATTCGCCTCGTCATCATGAGAAGCGGCTTAACTCCCAACTTTCACGGTGCCATTTACAGCTGCGAAAGATGCCCCGATGTTTACAAAGTGATGCTAAATGTCCAATAGAATACAGTTGCCGAGTATCGTTACAAAGCCCCCCCCCACCTTTTTTTCTTTTTTTGAGTCGACCAGCTATTTCAGATCCTTCATTCTCAGCCCATGCCTACTCCCCGATAACCGATACGATAGTAACAATCCTTCATGACAACAGTGCAGTCAGACTCAACAGCTGTGTTCCATGATATGAACTCTCCGATCGAGATATTGTTTTCCTTTCACGATCTTCTGGCTCAGTTAGCCTTTCAAAGGCCAGGCTTCAACTATAACAAAGAGCACCTTGCGTCTCCAACCTGATACGACTTTGTGACTCCTCTTTGTAAAAACAGCGACTCATAGGACACATGTCCCTCATACTGCTTGAATCGCCATCACCAGTCATGTGATAGACGCCCACAAGACCATGGATGGGACAGCGATCGACTCCTACTCAGCTACTCCGACCGTTTCCAGGACGCTACCAGGCACGGTCGATGATTTTGATTGTGACATTCTCCAAGACCTTGTAGTCATCCTTCGCTTCTTGGGGGAATGAAAAGCTTGCAAGCTCAAGAATCTTGGCCTCGTCGAAGACGAAACACGCAATCCGACGAGCGGGCCTCGATGGACCTCGCTGGGAGCAACCAGCAGGCCATAGCCCGTGCCCTCTGAGCAAAACATTGAACTCTTGACAAATACGGTCATCAGATGCGCCGTCTAGGGCCTCTTTATCTTGAACAAGGTCTGAACAAAGTCCAACCTAAAGCGCTTGTAGGTCTCGGTGGTAAGGGCGGGATGAACTTTGGCTGTCAAGCCGCGATGCACCATCTCAACCAGCTTCTGTGCCACTTGTTCAACGTTATTCATTGCCGCTTTAGTGTATGAGGTCAAAAAGACATAGAGGCTCCAGGTCGGATCTCTCAGCCCGTCAAGCTTGTCGAGGAGATACATTGCGTCGCCGCGTCTGTCATGAGCAGAGAATGGGCCAGCTCGGTCCTTTAAATTAGGAAACGGTTCAGCAGTGTCGGGAATGTCTAGAGCGGCGCCAGGGCCCACAGATCTAATGTCGAAAAGACGCTCTCGAGGCACCAGTCGAGTTGTGAGTGTGGGAGGGAGACGAGGAGGAGCGGGAGTGCCGGCTTCTCCACGTCCAGGCATTGTGAAGAAACATTGCGTTTCAGAGGATGATGCAAGTGCAAAAATGGAGAATTGGGATGAAGAGGTCAAGAGATGAACTCAACCGATGCCCTGGCAACTTGTTGTATGGGCACTGACTGAAGGAGGGCATCCCACAGCATGTTTCAGCTTAATAGCCAACACCAAGAAGAGCATGGCAACCAACAACCGACACCAGAGAAGCGGGCCACTTCACTTCTAATGTTAGTGTTAGTCTGCCTTAAAGCCTGGACTAATCAACTACATAGGTTTCTATATGCTTCCCATAGCAGAGGGAATGCTTAATGACGCATCATGCATTCCGGCGAATTGAGCAACCAACTCACCGACTCCCTCTCAAACTCGGGAGTCAGGTTCGATTGTTGGTAAGCTCTCTGGGATGGACAGTTCCACTAAGAAGTTCAAGGCGATGCGATAAAACGATGATCATCATTAAACGATATGTAAATAATTACAGCCCATAGTCTCATTCGTGGGGCGATACTCGCTGGTAAACACCAGACGGTGTCTGTGTATTCCCAGGTGACTCACTTGACACAGGCTCAAAGCAGTAGCCACTGGAGTTTGCAACAGCCGAGATCCTCCAACGCACAGCCATATGACTTCTGTGCGGGCCATCAACGGCACTTCCCACCATCCTCTCAGTTGGAGGGCTATTGATGGCAAGCGCGAAGTGATTCTCTGGCTCAGTAAAGTCGGCGACCAGCCCGAAATGAAAGACAAAGTAAAGAAGACACATCAGGTTGGTGACAAAGACAAAGGCTAGGACAGCATAGAAGGCCTTTTGCCAGTCATCAGTGTGGCCAGATGTATACTGCTGACTCGAGATGGACGCATGAAATACCTCGACCCTGCCATAGTCGCGGAACGTGTCCTTGTTTGCCCGGGGATCGTAGGCACCATAATCCCACTTGTGTTGAAAGGTCGTTCCCAAAGCCGAGCTGGTTAACAATGCAAGAGTAAAAACGCAGAAAGCCTCGGCCATTGAAGGAAAGTCGGTGGGGAGCTCTGGCTTTTTGAGAGCTAGCCGTGTCACAAGGCTTGGGTTACTGGATATGCCCAGGGTGTCGACGTTGAATAGCTTGAGAGCTTCAGCTAGAACAGGCCCGATCACCTGAACATGAAGTTAGTCATTGCCGTCCTCCAGATATTGACACTGCTTAGATGAACTAATAATGATACTCACGGAAAACCCAATACTCTCATCAATTAGTGCTGCATCTTCTGTCGTATTTGCACAATGCGCCTTCAATGCTGGTTGCGGTGTGCCTCCAATAGACAGGTGAGTAGAGCAGTTGGCCGACAGCCAAGTCCGTAAGTGACAGAGGGTATAGTTTCCAAAGTTAGGGGCTTTAGTCAGAATGTATTGAGTACCACCATCTTGCTCAAACAGTTCGGGGAACAGCAAGCCATAGTCTTTGGGGTACTGTGATGCAACCTGTCAGTATGGATAAGGTCAAGTGGGGAGTGCAGGTTCATTTGCCTCTGAAAATAGCGGACGGCCTCGTTTGTTTGAAGCGTCCCATCCAAAGATGTCATCAACGACAGTGCTGCCAGGCTTGGCTTCATTCTCTTCCCTCTGTTGCGTACTGTTCTTGTCCTCACCATCTGGCCAAGTTTCGGAGACAATTGGCTGGAGCTCATTGCCGTCCATGTTGACACAGAGCACGTTAAGTTTAGGTGACGAAACACGGGCTTTGATGTTGATGCCGCCGAGCCCTCCAAGATCTTCGGGCTGGAGGATAGCATTGGACGGCGACCGAAACGCTTCCCAGACTCGAGGGTGTGGAAGAGCAATGGTAGCATTGTCAATGATTCTCCCCCATTTCTTGTAAAGCTCCGAAACGTCCTTGTACTTGACGTCAACCCAGGAGGCTTCCATGGTGATATTGTTGTCGACCATGGTGCTTCCAGCAGGGCGGTTGGCAAGCTCAATACCGGTAGCATCCGTGTTGTTCCAATCAATTAGGTACGAGTACAAATCATGGGATGATTGGGAACTGAACTGAAGTATCAGACAGTTGTAAAACTCAAAGAACGACTCCATGTCGTCGAGGTCAGTGTCTGGTCCGGGGTTCTGCTTGAGAAGAGGCTGGCACTGCCTGGCTGCATATACAGGGTTACCGTACCATGTATGCACAGTAGCCGCCAAGGTTGTATCTTTCCATGGGCTGTACTTGAGCTTCGGTGCCACAAGAGCTTCCGAGGCCGTTGTGTAAAGAAAGGTGGCGATCAAGACGGCAAACGTCATGACACCAAGAAAGGTAAAGCCAGCCAGCGAGACGGCCCCAAGGTGGGTGAAGACAGACCCGGGCTGGACTACCCAATTCTTCATGGACATGTCCGCCAGCGTGATCCCCTTTGTATTCGAAGTCATTGCGCGTCGGCTGAGGACTTGTCCAAGGTAGCCGATAAACACAGTAGCAAAGGAAATCTCTATCGTCTTGCTCAGAAGTTGAGAGACCAAAGCCGCATTTGAGGGCGACAGTCTTCCCTTCTTGGCAGAGATCACGTCACCCCAGCGTGGCTGGACAATGGCCGTCGCGAGCCAAAGGCCGCTCATAACGGTCGAGTATAGGGCGAGGAAGAAGAAGCCGGCAGTGACAAAGCCACATCGTGAACGTGTGAGCTTCTTGTCGGGCGGTGTCGTACGCGGGGCGTATTGCTCTTGAGCCGACACGGTGACGGGTGCGAGGACTGGATTGTTGGGAATGCCAGGTTTTTCGGAGAACTGTGTCTGTTGTGGGTAGCCGTAGTTTACAGGCGGTGCGCCGTAGGGACTGTTTGGCTGGCACATGATTACTTGAGGCTCAAGAATTCTCGATCAAGTGCGGGGCTGAGAGACCGATGTTGTAGGGGATCGAGAGGTTGGCGATGTCGAGGATAAACTTGACCGTAGGCGTCGACCAGTTGACAGCCAACTCGATTGACAACCAGAAAAGAAAACGCGCCCTACCTTTAAACCCCAAAAAGGGAGTCAAGGGGCCAAGTTGAGTTTTTTGCAATGCCATTCTGAATCAAAGTGGCTGAACGCCCATCCAAGCTGAGAATTGCAGTGGCGGAAGAGCTGAACCTCGATTGCCCAGACAAGCGACCACAAACGCAGGCCAAGAAGTACTATCGCATTCCCGACAGTGTCTCGGCCTTACCAGGCGAGAGCTGCCAAGACGTTGGCTGCGGCGTGTGACTAAGAAGTGCTTACATCCGACGGTCTAGCCCTCAAGCCTCAAGTCAGCAATTGACCAGTCTTGTGAGTTGTAAAGAGAGCAAAGTCTCAGAGTTCAGCCAGCCACGGCTTTGTGGCTTTTTTTGGTCCAGAAGCGATCTGCGCTCGTTATTACTTTAACCTTATTAGGTATGCATATTTTTACCTACGAGAGCCTATCCCGTGAGCCGAGGCAGACTGTTTTCGTTTGGGTAAATCTCGATTCTGCCTTTTCTCAATGGCTGTTGAGGTAGCAATATCGCCCTTGTGGCGCTTGACTCAACATTATTCTGGTAACCCCGTGGCTTCCATTTGTCCTTTTTATGCTCTAGTCCTCCCTATCTCGATTGAGTACCACTACAGTTAGGCTCTGTGCTGCTGTTGTTTTTGCCATGTTTATCGCCCCCAGGGTAAAGGTGTGCTGACTCTGTAGCTTCTCCTCTCACTCATCCCACCACGCTCTTCAATTGCTCTCATTCACAAATCATCACTCGCAACACGAAACGTCAAGTTATGGCCAGCACCTATTATTTCGTGGGTATGTACTTTTGTCTAGGTATATATAGCACCGAAAGAAAGCTTCGTTGTAATTTCACCCTTGATGGGTAGAAGCATGTGAATACCAATCCGTTTCACTCCTTCATCAAGGCTTCGAGAGCCTAAAGTGTGAGAACGCTTAGTTGTTGTTCTTGAACCAGGAGCCCCAGTTCCAGCCACCAGTCTGCTGGTTGTCGCCGGTCTGCTCCTGGTTCTCGACCTCCTCGTCCTGGTCATCGGAAGACTCGTCGTCGTCGTTGCTGTCGTCGCTGGACTCGGTGGGCTCAGGCTCAGCGGACTCGACAGGGGCGGACTCCTCAGCGGGGGTGGACTCAACGGGAGAAGCCTCCTCGTCATCGTTGTTGTCGTCGCTAGACTCGTCGTCACCAGTGGACTCGGTGGGCTCTGGCTCGGCGGACTCGACAGGCGCAGCAGACTCCTCGGCGGGGGCAGACTCAACGGGAGCGGCCTCCTCGTCGTCGCTGCCAGAGGTAGGGGTGGCATCAGAAGGGGCGGAGGTGGCGGGAGCGTCACCAGAGCCAGTCTCGGAACCAGAGTCGGAGCCGGAGTCAGAGCCAACACCGGCGTCGGCGTCACAGCTGCCAACCTTCTCGGGCTCGCTGCCGTCAGTGACACCATTGAAGGCGACACACTGCTCCTTGACGTTGGTCACGCTGATGCCAGAGATGCTCGCAGTGTCACCCATGTTGGGGTTGATGCCGACAAGGACCTTGCCCTCGCTGGCAGAGCCGCCAGAGACCTTGACGTGGCGGGCGGGCATCTCCTTGCAGTTACCGCAGCTGCGGTAGAGCTTGCCAAAATCGGAGACGGTGAAGTCGTTGATGACGACGGTACCGCCACCGTTGTGCTGGATGACCTTGTCCTCAGCGCCCTTGGCACCACCGCCGTTGATGGTGGTGGTCTCGCCATCAGCCTGCTTCTTGATGCTGAAGGCATCCTCGCAGACAGCATCCCACCAGACGTTGGTGAGAGTGCAGCCACCGTTGCAGTGGACACCCTCAATCTGGTTTGGGCCGATGATGACGTTGGACAGCGAAGCGCCGGCCTCGAGGATGAAGACGGCGTCGGAGTCACCACCCTCCTCCTGACCAGTGCAGGAAACACCGCGGTCGAACATGACGTTCTTACCATCGAAGGTCTCGCCGGCGGCGATAGTCATGGGGGCATCGAGGACGCTGGTGCCGTCAGCAGCGGGCTGCTGGCGCTTGGAGAGATCGGCCTTGGGGGCCTTGGTGATCTGGGGAGGAGCAGGGAAGGCGTCGGCAAAGTTGCCCATGGCCAGAGTGGCCGCCATGATCATTCGGTACTGCATGTTGATGGTGGAAAGAGTGTTCTTTTTTTGGTTGATGTAGAAAGGAGAGAAGGATTGATATCAGACCGGTCTGAAACTTTGTGCTGTAAGAGTGAAAAACGAAAGAATGATCAAGCACAGCTTGTCAAAAAGAGAGAAGAAGGTGGAATGAACAATGAAAGTACTGGTGAAGACGAGGAGCAAAAAAAACGAGATGGACGAGATGTCACTGCACCTTTATACATCAGATCTCGGTCTGTAAATCAGGTCACTCCTTAGTCGTCATTCGCGGACATAACTTGGCCTTGAGAGGTTACATCAAGAGCCTCCTCCTCGCGTAAACACACTCGCTTCGCCTACCAAGCTATGGAACAACCGTGCCTGAAACGTCTCCACTGTTTGAAACGGTAAAATTCCTAATTGATACATGCCGTGAAGCTTGTTTCAGCTCATCGGAAATGCCACCTATCACGCCAAGTCTACCCCTGCCAAGCGAGAGCGGCTAACACGACGGTCAGGACGAATTTTCCCGCGCTGAAACGTGCCCCTATCAAGGGTTGACGGTGACAGTTGCGGGATCGCGTTAGTGATTATTTCCGAGAATCTCCCCATCGCCTCATCTGCGGGATCTGAAAGCCAAGCTTGAACCCGCTGCCAAGCAGGATAATAGTTCAAGTTTAAGCCTTCGCTTGCGATCCAGCCAAGACTGCCCCGTAAACAACCATCTTTATCAGATTGAAGCATCTTGAAGCATCTCACGCCTCATGGCAGCCTCAGTAAGTGGCCCCAAACTCCAAACTCCCCACTGTAGGAGACAAATGAGCTGACCGACGGCCCCGACGGGGAATCGGAACAGACCCACGAGGGATAATAGTATCCTGACTCGACGTTAAGATCGTCGTCGGCCAACTTGAGTGTCACCGTCAACGTTCTGTAAGCTTATCTCCATGTAGTAATTAGAAGCGCGCGGAAGATTCCATGTCGTATTTACTTAAGAATGGCCACCAATCAGGTGCAATCAACGGTAACGAGGCCGGCAAGTGGGAGACGTCAAACTTGGAATCATACTCTACCTGACGTGGTTGGAGGAACTGTTGGTCCATGGCCTGGCTGACCTGAATTGGGGCCTTAGCTGATGCACTGTTGTCGCAACCTCGCTGTCTACCCTATTATTTGGCGTGAAGTGCATAGTGCTGAATGAACCAGACTCATTGCGCTTTTAGAGACATTAGAGGTGGTTCGTTTAAGTTTTAAGGGCTTAAGGGTAAATTCTAAGCATGGGATTAAGGTTAACTATGCTTCTTGTGTTTATTTTTTCTTCCATTCTGGGTTAGACGTGATGAGCAGTCTCACGCTTGAAAATTGAGCCAAAATTGAAGTAAGATGAAATCATGGCTACCCTGTGGCATTTCATCACTCTTTAGCAAACACGCAAAAATTTTATACATAGATCATGCACAAACGAAGTAGGTAGTTAACGCATCATTGCAAATGCCAGCTCACTTGTTTCTCCTATTGTTGTATGCTATGTTCGTGACGGAGGTAGCAACGTGTCCGTCATCGTGGTTACAGCCTAGCCCTGAATGAATTAACCAAGCCAGGAGATCGCGACGGAGGCACCAAGTAAAATCATCAGCCGCACACCCCAAAATTTTCGATATTTCGATCTCAGGAAGTATCAAGATAATTGCTGACGCATCCGAAAGTCGAGATGCATTGGAGAGCCGCATTTGTGGGATATTAGGAGATTGAAAGGGGTGGGGAGACGAGTCTGCCATGTTTCAAGACAGCACGGAGTGTTTAGTCGAGACACCTCCTGGATCGGCATTGTTCTTTATCCCCACAACCCGACGATCAGGGTCATATTTATATCTTATACGAAGAAAATAGTTTTTTTGTGATACAAAGGTGGATCTTGGCATCGATGTTTGCCCCCTAAGGAGGATGGAAGGCTGTATGAGCATTGAGGGGATTTGACGGACCCAAGTCTTGACTGTGCAAGCTGAGCGCCTCTTATGCGCAGGTTGGCCCATGGCAGTCAAATGAACAAAGACGGAGAGTGTTTCAACTAAAACGACTTATTCCGAGTCATCCGAACGCCTTTAAGAGCTCGTCTCATCGGCCTTGGGATTACTCTTGGCCATGAGGCGATGAACCGACTCCGCGTCACAAAACTCGACCACTTTGGTCACCTTGGATCCATCCTCGTTGAAGCTCAAGAACCAAGAGTGCTCCATTACAATCGTCTCTCCATCCTTGCATACCATGTCCGTGACTGTCGTGGCAGCCGCTTTCCTTGCTTCAACATCGATGATCAGGTTCGATATGTCGCTTCGCTGAACACCACCAACTTCGAGGTCCTGGGCAAAAAGTCTTTCGTATTCGGCATTGTCAATGACAAAGTCCGGTGGAGCGCCGAGGGCTTTGATCAGAGAGGCTGGGAGTAGGTGACGGGTGCAGCCATCAGCGACGTCTCGGTTGATGATGGCAGGATTGTTTTCTTCCGCGCCGTCCTTGTATGCCGCGATGAATCCTCGCGTAGTCGCTTCGATAGCCTTTCTCATATCTGCAGAAGCCATGATGATGTTGACGCGTGTAGTAGCTGTTGAGTCGCACAACGAAGGAGCTGTAATCGAGAGGGGAAATGTTTCAGCACCATCACGGGGTATCACCATCTATAAGGTCTTCGCGGGCGACTAGTCTAACGTTGATTACTGTTCTCATCTCACGTCAGCTTAGTTATCTGGTCGAGTATGCTTTTTAGAGTTGAACTATCTTGACCCTATTTTAAGGTTGATCGTCACTTTGGCGGCAAATCTCCGCACGCCAAGACCAGTGATGTGCAACCTTGGGTTGACGACAAGACCACTACTCAGCACAATTGCCAGGGCAAGAATACACGCTAATTTATTAGAATATCCTTCACTAACGAAGCAGAATGATCAGTCTGTGATATTTGTCTGACTGGCAATTGATGGTGACTGTTTACTCCGCCTCCAAATTAGGCAGCAGTGATCACGTGCACCAAGTCATGAGAGTAAGCAGACGCGTTGTTCAACTGTCTCACTTGAATCATTCATTTCTTACATTGTCATCTCACACCATCTTCAACATGACTTCTTCTCAAGACGCAGAACTTTCTCCTCGCGAGTCCCGAGTCATTGGTGCTCTACTAGGCGTCCATTGCGGCGACTCGCTGGGTGCTCCCCTCGAATTCATGTCTCACGCCCAAATTGCCCGTAAATATCCTCGCGGCCTCCGAGAAATCATCGGTGGAGGACACTTTGGGTGGCCGGCCGGTGCAGCCACCGATGATACCGATATGACCCGCGGAGTACTTCTCGCCTACGCTGAGGCAAAGCCCGGTGACGATGTGGCCCGTCTCGCTGGTGAATATTTCCTCAAGTGGTTGAACGGCGACTGGCCGGGCCGCAAGCCGGGAAGCTATCCGAAAGACATTGGAGGCGCTACTTCTGATGGCTTGGAAAAATTCGAACACACGCGAAACCCTGATCGCGCCGGAGCCGGCGAAGGACGTGCTGGAAACGGCAGCTTGATGCGATGCGTGCCAACTGGTTTGTTCCAGACAGACCCTCAAAAGTTGATCGCCGAGAGTGAACGCATCAGCAAGATTACTCACGACGACAAGAGATGTACCATTGCATGCGCGGCTTACAACACCATGATATCCAAGCTGATCAACGGAGAGAGCGCGGTTGATGCTGTCGCGGCCGGTCAGGAAGTTGCCAAGACGTTGGAAGGGTCAACATCTGGTCAGGTCTATCATTCCATTGAACTGGCCAAGACGCTCGACATTGCTGCCATGGCCGAGAAAGGCCCATCTCCTAAGTTGCGTGGAGGCTGCAGTGGCTATGTGCTCGCATCTCTGACCCTTGCTGTCGCTGCCGTTCTCGACAAGCGAGATCTTGAAGATAATTTGGTGGATGTTGTTCGCATTGGAAAGGATACAGACACTAATGGGGCCATTGCCGGTGGACTTTTGGGTGCCAGGGATGGAGAGGGAGCTATTCCTGAGTCTTGGAAGGAAATATTGCAGTTCGGGCCCGAGTTCCGGAGAGTTGCATTGAGTCTGTTGCGGGAGTGAAAAATATGATTAGAGTGGACGGTGTCTGGATACGAAAATGATCCGATGTAAATGACATAGTAAACGACTAAAATGCACTCATCTATCATCACGCATGTCCATCATTCTGTAAGATCCGCCTTCCACAGAATCTTTCGGAGCTTTTGCATCCAGTCGGGGCATCGTGTAGATAGCCCACGTCACAATACCAAGGATGGCTGTCTCCATCAACAATGACATGAAAAGGTACATGTAAGGACTCCCAGCCACGGCACTAAACTTTTTAGCACCCGTTGCAGTGAAAGCGACACTGTAAGTAGTCCGAACAATCATCAAGGGAACACAAGCCCCAAAGCTCCACATTCCCCGACGTTCATCTTCGGGGATTGACGACCACCTTTGAACGAGGTAAAAGGTGAGTAAAAGTGCCCAGGCGTATAGGGCCACAAAGAGTCCCATGCTGGCTTGTGCGAGACTTCCAGGCTTTGCTGCGTCTTCTCGTTGGCTTGCCGTGGCGTAGTCGGCTATGGAGAGGCCCATGCCTGCCCAGCAGATGAGCTCAGGGACGCGGAAATGCCACGGCGTGAGCACCTGGGCGAATGTGTTTCTAAGGGAAAAGTGTCAGCCACGGTTTAATCTCGATTAGTGCACTGTAGAACTCACGCTCGCTGTAGCATGTTGAGCAGCAAAAAAGTCAAGAGGACCAGACCAAGTGACTCGCATACATAAACAGCAGCCCACACCCCGTACGAGCCATTGGTCAAGGTCGCCAACATGCAACTCGCTCCGGTAAGGCGAATGATGGAAAACAAGGCAATACTGAACCAGCCATTCTTCTTTTGGAAGTAAAAGAGGGTACCAAAGAATAAGAAGACGGAGAAGATGGGGATTTGAGTGGCCGCTATGCCATGTCGGAACTTGAATTCCCCCGTCATAGTGTCCGATGCAGAGAAAGTTGGGATGTGAAGAGGTAAGCTTTAAAAAACAGTGGATGAATTCACAAGAGAGCTTATTCTTCTATCATTTTGTCCCAGAGTCCGATCGGATCCTGTCGCTCAGCCTCATCTTGGACGGTTGCCCCGTGTCCCGAAGAGGAAATCCATTCGAGCTTCAGCCCACTTGGTCCACTTCCACGATCCCTGTCCCGACAATCATGGAGGCCGGGAAAGGGAATTCATTCGAGGGAGAGTCGACATTGACAGTGAGACTGGTATTTATAAATATTGCTTATGTCTCCCAAGAAATGCACCACCACGCATCAATCTTGGCTTCGAATCAAGATCCATTTCAAGTTAGGCTTGTTCGGCAGTTTGGCGCACATCATTTCAAAACCCGATCGGATTCATCACGAAAATGGGTACGTACGGCAGGACGCCTTATCAAAAACCTTCCATGTAATGACTTCATCGGCTTTTAAAAGCGATCGGGTTGCCTCTTGGCGAGCGTCGGCCACTTTCGATGGACGCGAGGGCAAACGAAAAGGATGATTTAAAGATGGAAAGCGCATCCCTTTGTACGTCAAATCATTAATTCTTACTCTCCTTCATTAATCTTGTTCTTTTCACCTCTTCTGCTCGACTGTCATCTCCCTCACCCGGCTCCACCATGCGTCACGAATATGTGTTGGGAGGCAACTTGTTCTTCTTGATCGCCTTTTCCATCTTGACTCCCATTCAAATCTACTTTGGCATACGACACAAAACTTGGGGCTTCCTCTTTGGCATGTTTTGCGCCCTTGTGCTGGAAATCCTGGGCTACGCATCACGAGTGGGGTTGCACTATGGAAAAGACCTCTTCCTCATGTCCGTATTGCCTTCACATCTTTTGGATGGCAACTAACCACTGTGTCAGGTACATTGTCACTCTCACGATAGGTCCCGCATTCCTCAGCGCCGCTCTTTACCTATGCCTGGCTCGCATCATCACCGTGTACGGAGCCCACTTGGCGCGTTTCCGGCCGATGGTTTATACGACTGTCTTCATGCTACTTGACTTCTTTGCCCTCTTGCTCCAATCTGGTGGAGGCGCTCTTGTCGGCGGAGATGATCCAAGCATGTGGGACACGGGGCTTAAGATTCTACAGGCTGGGCTTTCGATTCATCTTATTGGTATCGTTGTATACGGCGCGTTGTGTCTTGAGTTTGGTGTGGTGGTTCGTCGAGCCAGGGGTGAATGGAGTAGTGATTTCAAGACGCTGCAACTCTCAACCAAGTTCAAAATGTTTTGCGTTGGTACGTGCCGAGTGCGCGACGACAAGTACGGTGATTACTAACAAGCAAACAGTCCTCGGTATTTCAACTCTGGCAGTATTAATACGAACAGCTTTCCGGGTGGCAGAGCTAAGCCAAGGATTCGACAGCAAGATTGCCAAGAGTGAGACAGCATTTCTACTACTTGAAGGGGCCATGATTCTTTTGGCCTGCTTATGTCTCACCATTTATCATCCTGGCATTGCTTTCCAAGGTCGTTGGGTGGACGCAGATTTCAGCATGAAAAAGAGAAAGGACAAAGGCGATATCGAAGAGGAGGTTGGAGGCAGGCACCTATCTCTACGCTCAATGTGATTTGAGGGTTATTGTCGACAAGCGTACAGGGACCGCACGGGAAAATGGTCCACGGCCTTGGGGCTACTATAGATAACAACATTATACTTTCTCTTTCTCTTTCTCCTTTTTATCTGGATGATAGATCTAGGAATGCCGGAAAGTAGGCTTCCTCTTTTCCAGGAATGAGCTTATCCCCTCCTGAAAGTCATTGAGGCTAAAGGTTGAATAATACAACGACTTCTCGTGTACCATCCCGGCATCAAGCGTCGTGGTTTCAGCTGCCGGAAACAGTTAGCAATGTTGTTTTCTTGGACGAGCGCAAAGATGAATAACACTTACCAGTAAGCACGGCTTGTTTCGCGATTTGCACAGCAGGGCCGGAAAGATTCGAGAGCTTTTCCGCAAGCTTTATGGCTGCTGGTAGGACTTCTGATGCGGGAAACACTTTAGTGACAACGCCAAGACGTTCAAATTCTGACCCGCTCGCAGGATCGCCGGTCAGGATAAACTCCATTGCCTAGAAAAGTTAGTTGATCAGTATTCGTGAACGGGCCAAGTGATATGAACGACGAAAACTGACCTTGTGCTTCCCCAATGCCCGAGCCAGGCGTTGCGTACCACCAGCGCCAGGAATCGTCCCAATCTTGACTTCTGGAAGACCAAACATGGCATCTTCAGCCGCATAAATTATATCGCACTAATGAAATGATAAGTTGAGGGTATTTGAACGGAGAGGGGTTCTCTACTCACAGCTAATGAAATCTCAAATCCACCACCCAGCTGGATTCTCATGTTAGACTTGACGGAGTATTGGCTGAGGACTACACTTACAGCATACCCCACAACTGCGGCGATGATGGGTTTTGTGAAACTTGCTAAGGCATCAGTAAGATCCTTGAGAAAGGCCCGTTGGTGACCTTTGGCTGTGGATATTTGGACAAGTTCGTTCAGATCCATTCCAGCTGAAACAAGAAACATTAGTCAACGGAAATGGTACAGATTTCGGAGGCTGAAACACAACATACCACAGAAGTGACCATCTGGTTGGCCAGTAATGACAACTGCACGGACTGTCTCGAGCTGGTCAAGATGAGCAAGAACTGTCACTAGTTCGTTGATGGTGTTTTGAGAAAAAGCATTTCGTTTTGCTGGTCGGTTGAACTGGATCACCGCAATGTTCTTGTCGTCGTCGACGGTGAGTATGAGATCTTGAAGGTTGTCCATTGGGTCTTGCGTGTGAGAAGTATGTGTTATGTGGTTCAAGGGACAGAGATGCTGGGCGTGATAAGAGATGATAGGTTTCTTGGTCAGGTTGAAAATGCAGACAAACTATGGAGAGCTATATTTATCGTTAGAGTCTTTAAGCATGAAGTAATGTGTTCCGTTGTAAGCAATTACTAAACAACGAAATAACCAGGACCGTTACAGCTCGTTTGACGTTTGATGCAACGCTTGCTTCAAAACAACGTTTGTAACTCCCGTTTCGAAAAACGCCGCCTCCGTATTCTCCCCTTCAGCTCGCCTAATTCTTCCAAGAGATGCCAAGTAAATCCACAATCAAGATGTAAAATCCCTGAGTTGAAACTCGACCCACCACTTAGAGTTTGAGAATATCGACAAGCACAACAATAACGTTTCAAATACCAGATCCACTCCGAAGGGTGGCGTGTTTCGCTTAATCTGCTACTTTCTAGATTAGATGTTCTTCTCCGATCTCCGTTTCGGTGTCACTGCTCCGAACGTTCTAGCTTGGAACTTGACGTGGGTCTTGGACCCGGTTATAGGACAGAGCTAAGCGGAACAACTTTCTCCTTGAAGATAATTCCACCCCGGACTTTTCAATGACAGAGATTACCGATGAGACTATAGACGCTGGGGCTCAGAGGGCAAGGAGTTGAGCGTTAACTGTTACAGCTATTTGCAAGGGTTTTGGTTGTCGTCAGCAGTGACAGAGCAGAAGAAAAACAAACAACCTCGGGTTGCCACTTAACACGTTCTGAAGAGTCTTAATTGCCGTGTAGGGAATTACTTAAACATGTCTGAACTGCTGTCACTTTCTCTCCCGTGTCGTGGCGGAAACTCACGGCCAGTTGCCCAACATGTCTGCTTCTTCTTCTTTTCATTCTCTTGACAACCTCTCCCTGGCGGATCGAGTGCTCTTTAATAAATTCAGCAAAGGCCCTAGCCAATCCATTCCTTACAATGTTGTTCACCATGCCTTTGAGGCCGCTGCGCTGGCGCATCCCGAGGTCATTGCCGTTCGACACTACGATGGCACCACCATCACATACCGCGAGCTCAATCGCCGAGCAAACATGCTTGCCAACGTGTTGCGAGATACCTTTGGCCTGAAAGTTGGCGATCGTGTTGTTCTTGTTTACTCGCGATGCATTGAAATGGTTGTCTTTATCCTTGCCGTTCTTAAAGCGGGTGGACAGTACATTCCTTTGGACGGCGGTATTGTTACTGATGACACACTTGGCTTCGACATTGTGGACTCCAATGCCCCTGTTGTCATCTGTCTCCCCAAATTCCGCGAAAAGGTGGTTCGCAGTATCCCTCGTCAACGCCAGGGCTTGGTCGATGTCATTGATCTTGACCACGCCTCAAGGCTTTGGAGACATGGCAACTCGGCGCACCCAATGGTCGATGTCGGCCCGAACCATGGAGCCTATGTCATCTACACTTCAGGTACTACTGGAAGACCTAAGGGCGTTGATGTTCGTCATGGGGGTGTTACCAACACGCTTCTTGCTGAGCCTTCTCGCCTGGGTATCCGCGTCGGTAGTAACGTGGCGCAACAACTGAACGTCGCTTTCGACATGTGTAAGTCAACCATTTCGTGTAACAGAATCATTCTAAAAGATAATAGGCGCATGGGAGATTTTAGGTACCATGATGAACGGCGGCACTCTCCACATCCGAGGTAGTGGCCTTGAACCATGGACCGACTGCCTACGACGAGTCGACACAGTCATCGCAACCCCCTCTGTCGTCCTCAAGTACATGCCCCGAGTCGAAGATTTCCCAAATGTCAAGACCATCGCGGTCGGAGGAGAGCCTTGCCCATTGGCTCTGGCTGAGAAGTGGGCACCATATGTCAAGTTCTGGAACGTCTGTGGCCCTACAGAGATCAGCATCCTCAACACTGCCCATCTGCACCGGCCTGGCAGGACACTCTCAATCGGCAAGCCCAATCCGAACACAAATGTCTACATCTTGGATGACGACGAGAACCCCGTCAAGATCGGAGAGCCGGGCATTATGTGGGCTGGTGGTGATGGAGTCTCGCGAGGATACCTCGGTCTGCCAGATTTGACAAAGACTCGATACAAGCCTGACAAGTTCACTAAAGACGGGTAAGCATTAATTGAACCCAAGAGATCCCGAGGCTAACTAACATGACACAGTCGCATGATGTTCAACACTGGCGATCTCGCGCGATGGCTTGAAGATGGCAGTCTCCTACCCCTCGGTCGAAAGGACGATCAGGTAAAAATTCAGGGCTTCCGAGTCGAGCTCGACGGTGTCTCCCGCTCCATCGAATCAACCCCCTCTGTCATCAAGGGCTGTGCCCTCAAGATCGAAGACAAGCTTTGGGGCTTTTACTCTGCCCACGCAAGAATCGATGAGAGTGAGCTCAAAAGGGCTGTGAGCATCAGCCAGCCTTTCTACGCCGTCCCAACAGTTTGGAAGCACTTGCCAACTTTGGAGCTCACTCCCAATGGCAAAGTTGACAAGAGAGCTTTGTACAAAGTCGCCTCAGAGAGCGAGGATGTACCCCCCGAAGTCCCGGCCAAGAAACCCCGTCCAGAGAGTGCAGAGACCATGTGGCCATCGCCACCACGCAGCTCAATGGGGAGTTCAAGCGATGGAACTCTCGTGGAAGCCGACCACTTTGGCTCTTCCCGAGACCTGGAAAAGGATGGAAAAGATGTCATCATCGACGTCACCGAAGTCGAATCCGAAGAAGACCAGTTGCCAGCCAAGAATGGCTTTCACGGATGGCGCTGGCTACGCCATCGTGCTCTTTCAGCTTATCGCAAGCTGTTCGGTTTCATCTTTATGGCAAACCTCGTGGTGCTCATTTTTCTTTTGTATGAAAGCCGCAACACCAATTTCTCGCCTCAGGCTTCTCACTTGGCAACAGCCGTGGCAGCCAACCTTCTCGTCGCCGTCCTTGTTCGCCAAGACTACGTCGTCAACGCCATCTTCTTCATCTGCTCTCGAGTACCGACCTCCTTGCCGCTAAGCATCAGGCGCCATTTCGCGCGTGTCTATCATAATGGTGGTGTTCATTCAGGATGTGCTGTTTCTGCGACGGCATGGTGGGTCATGTTTACTGCCACTTCAAGCCGCGATTTTATTGCTCTGGAGAACCCACCACCCATCAAAGCGTTCGTCCTCGCGTTGACCTATATCATCATGGCTACTCTTTCCTTTATCTTGGTTATGGCATATCCTTCTATACGTATGAAGATGCACGACCAGTTCGAATGGGCACATCGCTTTGTTGGATGGTTCACCGTGGCCCTTGTTTGGACTCATGTTGTCGCATCGACAATATCAAACACGCCAGGGCCCGTGGGACCGGCTCTCGCCAAGTCCCCTACCATTTACTTGGTGGCATTGACAACTCTCAGTATTGCATTGCCGTGGGTCAGGCTCCGTCGCGTCAAGGTCGTCCCTGAGCCCCTGTCCAAGCACGCTGTTCGTCTTCATTTCGACTTTTGCACTCCTGGGCCTTGTACTTCGCGAGGTGTTCGCATCACCGACCGACCGCTGATTGAATGGCATGCATTCGCCGCTATTCCTGAGCCCCATGGAAAGGGCTTTTCCATCGTCGTCTCAAAGGCCGGTGACTGGACAAAACGCATCATTGAGAACCCTCCCACATCCATCTGGACCCGAGGTACCCCAGCTTCTGGTGTACTCGCAGTCGCGCCATTGTTCAAGAAGGTTGTTCTTGTGGCCACTGGCTCTGGGATCGGACCTTGCTTACCAGTCATCATGGAACGTCGCGTGCCTTGCCGTGTAGTCTGGTCAACAAAGAACCCACTCGCAACATACGGACAAGGGATCCTCGACACGATTCTGGCTTGTGACCCGGACGCTCTTATTTGGAATACTGATGAAAGGGGAAGGCCTGACATGACCAAGTTGGCGTATCAAATGTACAAGGAGAGTGGGGCAGAGTGTGTGTGCATCATCTCCAACAGGAGCACAACAGCCAAGGTGGTGTATCAGCTGGAGAGCCGAGGCATCGCTGCCTATGGTCCGATCTTGGACTCGTAACGTTAGACACGCTTGTATTTTTTAGTCTCTAAACGCTAAACATTCTCTTATTTGAATCTCATTGAAGACACTCTGAGCACCTTCTATTTAGTCATTGTTCGCTTGCAGTTGACCAGCGCAAGGTTCACATCCCATTGTGACTCCCAACCTGTCTGTATAGCCACACATAGATAAATTTGCCATCATTTGCTATATCATAAGTTCATTTGACTCCAACCGATTCAGACGTGCTTGAAGTGTAGATTTAGCCCTTGAGCACGCCATACTTGCCCCGACGCTTGGAATTCTGGTGAGAGAGGATAAAGATGACGAGTCCAATAACTTCCATCGGCACGGCCACCAGACAAGCGATGAAGCAATAGTTCTAAAATGAAGAGTAAGAATTAGCCCGGACTAGTTGCATATGCCAGGGTTCGTGCATACCATTTCAGTGCACAGAGAGCCCCAGGGAATCTCGCCCTGCTCGTCTCGGACGTTGCAAGTCCAAGACCAGAGGTCCCAATGACGCGTCTTCTTGGCATTTTCGTTAGACATCTTGAAGTAGGCGAGTGCAGCAGACCAGGCCGCTGCGATGAATGTCGATCTGGCGTAAACTGCTCGCGTACGCCACGCGCCTTCTCGCACGGCACGGAACTAGACAAACCTTAGCTATGCTGATAGTAGGCTCTGGGACCCTCAAACATACCTTCCTACATTGTGTAATGAGAGATACTACATGGGTCAAAGTTGTGCCGACAGCGACGCCCATCATGGTCCATGTCGGCCTCATATCCGTGCGAGGCCATTGGATAACTCTCCAACCAGACCCATTGTTGACGATCTTGTTGCGCGTTGTCCACCAAATGATGGCAGCATGAAGCATCAATGCCAAAGTACTCAAGTCAAGAAGCAGTTCGAGAATCCTCAAAATGAATCGAAGTCCCTCGACGGTTCGTTGGGTTCCCTGGTCGGCCTTCTTTCGCTTAAGGAGGAGCTGTTGATCCGAGATGGCGGCAAACAATTTGTCACCAGAAAGATGCTCTGGTTCATGGGAGCGTCCCTGGTGAGAGTAAGGCTCATAAGCAGATTTCACATTGAGATCCATTACGACAGATGAGAATATCGTAGTATGGTTTGATGGGCAACAAATGGCAACGACAGAGTGTGTTGAGCAGCATAAATGACCTAATTGCCTCTGCAAATAGCAGAAGGTATCTTCTACTTTTGCTTTGGCATAGTGGTCTATTATGTTCCACAGAGTGCTTATGGGGGTGACACGCTTCTCTCTTTATCTCGCGCCTGTCGGGGCGTCAACTGCGCTTACAGTCACGAGGGACTTTCGCTGAAAATAAGCTACATCCTTAATAGCTAAGTTCGGAATCATGGTAATCGGTTAATGCAACATCCGGCACTTGTCGACTCCGAAAAAGTAAGCGGGCGGCCGCCCAAACATTCGCAGGAAATGCCACAAAGAGCTTGGTCAGCATCAAGGATCCAATAGCCTGCTCAAGCCCGTCAAACAAAGAATCTGATTGATGCCTTTTGACAGGGGTCGCGGTAGTTGGTGAGACAGCTAAAACGTTCAGCTCCATCAGCACTAGGCTAGCCTCCAGGTCAGACTTGATCTAATAAGCGCGATACTACATTGAAGCGCCTCGGTCATATCTCCGCCATCTTTCTGCTACCGTTATTGACCATGTTATGCATAAACTCTTGGCATTCTCGGCCGCTTTTCCGCCGTGATATTGCTTTGTCGTGGTGAGGATGTATTTGTAACTGACCCAAACCAACCTTCAAATATCTTGGTAGGAGACGCGAGCATCAACTTAGTTCACCTTCTCTGTATCCCTATTCTCACGATGAATTCAGTTCTAACAGCACTTCTCTTGCCGCTGGCATTGGCATCGCCTTTGAAGTCTCGTCAAGAAGATGAAAGGCCAACTCTAAACACCGGGTGCGAGCCAGGCGACCTCACTCCAGAGAACTGGAGGACAAACGCGATCGATGCCACGATATCTGGCACTCTTGGCTTTGGCCAAGTCCGTAAGTTCGATTCGCTCAAAGCTCTGGTGACCTAAGCTAATATGTGTTGTCAGCCGAGTACCCCAGACTGTTCCTCCAGGACGACAACCCTCGGATTGACTTTCAGTGCTCCGACTTAAACAACCCAGAAAAATGCACCATTGCAACAAACTTCATCTTTGTGGGGGAGGCAAATGACTTCAGCGGCACTGTCTGTGGTGCCTTTCACAACCCCCAGCTTGACTTCATCGGTCAGGCATGGATCAACCTGTACACCCACCTTCGCAACATCAACAACGCTGTGCAGCCAGCTGTTGACGGCATCCTCAACTCCAACTTCATCGATGACCTCGTCACCAAGTCAACGGCTGAGCCTCTGCCCATTCCTAAGGAGGTCCTATTCAAACTTGCAGAGCTCTCCCTCGTCTTTGTCCCAGCCCCCATTGGGCCTGAACTAGCCGCCTTCCGGACCATCGTCCCACGATTCAAGAAGTTGGCTGGAAAGCTGCTTAAGAACGCACGCAACGAACAAGCTGATCAAGACGAGAACATCGATAACTAGCCTCAGATCCTCAAGGATCTCTTGGGCTCTGTCCCCGCTTGGGTACAAGAGAATATGAAGGAGCAGAACGATGACATCTTCCTCAACACCCATTCAGACAACACCATTGGTGATATGCTCAAGGACGGCGCTGGCCTCAGCACGCCTACTTCCCAGGAGGACTATGAAAAGGCCATCTCACACAACCTCAAGATCTTTGCACTTGCCCAGCTGTGGACAACAATCAGCATGAACCTACTCCTCTCCGACCCTGACGAGTTTGGCCAGTGTATTTCTCAGCCATCCACCCGCGTCCGAGATAAGTGCATGCAGTTCAAGTACTGCGACGGCACAATCCCTGTTACTCTTGCTACCGGTGAACATCCTCGTGATGCGGCTGGAGCTATCGCAAGCACTGGTCTGAACTTTGACACAGTGGCAAATAATGCTATTGACTGCCAAAATGCGGGCAAGACGTTTAGCGATGTCGACTTTGATGGCTTTTTGACTTCAGACAATGACAATGATCAGGCTATTCCTGCGTGTCTTTTTGGGGTCCCTGTCGTTGGCTCGCTAGAATGAGCATCAGTTACTAGGGTCAAGGGCTAGTCTCAGAGTAACTACCCGTTGGCTCATGTGGGTCTAGCGACCCAGGCGAGCCAACCTAGCAAGCTAGGTTGGCCACAAAATTATGAGATAGTCACAAAATGTGAGACAAAGCTATTTTATATAGAGGAAAAGAGATAACATAGGATATCTATATTAGATAAATAACTATCAAAAAAATAAAAATTATAATTAGATAGTTTAAATAATTAGCTATATTTTATATTCTTAAGATTTCTTATGCGACTTTTCTAGAATTATTTAAAAAAGATTTAGAGCTTTTTCCTATATAAAAAAATTTCCTAAAATTTTTAAAATTATACCTATACTTTAAAGCTCTATAACTAATTAAAGAAAAAAGATATAGAAATAAGGATTTAAGATTTAAAATATTTAATTAAGAAATATTTTATAACTTCTTTAAAAAATATTATATCTTTCTTTTTAAGCTTATTATAGCGGGTTAAAATAGCTATGGTTTTAGTGAGTTTTGGCTATATCCGCACCTAAATTGCTGTCTCATAATTTTGTGACTGTTTTATAATTTTGTGGCTAACCTAGCTTGCTAGGTTGGCTCGCCTGGGTCGCTAGACCCACATGAGCCAACGGGTATATCTTGTTTCACATGTAAATATCATTCCAATCCATATACAGTCGACTTGCTTTGTCTATTTAAAACTGCGCCGCTGTCGCTCAGGCCCAGCTCTTACTTGCTTCTACTCATTCCGGTTCCTTTCTCATTTTCGCCAGTGGCCAAACACCGCAGCCAATGATCTCATGTCAGGGGTGAAAGCGTCCAAGATAGAATTCAAAGGAGATCGTGTTCCTACCAAGGGAGAGAGTCATTAGTGCGATGAACTGCCCCTTTTTTGAGTATTTCCAGCAACTCCGTATAAAACCACTTTATGAGATCGCAACAATTCATAGTCCCCTCAGTTTCTCTCGTCTTCTGTTCAAGTGCAGCCAGATCTCCAAGAACTCCCGGCGTGATCTCCACCTGCACCGAGTCCTTGGGAATGAACTCCAACTCAGCATTGAACTTTCGCTTTGCAGCGTTGGAGTAACAAAGAGCAACGCGTTCCAGCACAGGACGGAGAAGGCTTTTAGAGTCTGACATGAAAACCAATGACCCTTTCTCTGCCCTTGTTATACTATCCAGTCTCTCCCTTAAATCTTCAATGAAGGGTAAACATGAGTACTGGTCATGTATGAGATCGCGGCATTGTGACCACTTCACAACTCTTACACGATAAGTCCGAGCCTCCCCCGAATCGAAGTATGCAGCCACCCTTAAGCTTATCCACATTTGAGGACCCGCAGTCTCTTCTGGTAGTTCGAGACCCCTCTTGGATAGAACATTTGCTGTTTGTTGTAGCCTTTCTGCCGCGTAGAAAAGTTCCCCGTCACTGGCTCTGCCAGGAACGTCGTGGGTCAGCACATCCCAAATGTCATGGATGCCCCTGGGATACCTAATTATTGGAGTCTCTTGAGGTGACACAGAAAGACTTACGACTCGTCGAGAACACAATTACACGGGTCGGCTCCTTGTTGAAGCAAAAAGTCGACCGCTTCAGAATTGAGAGAGAGTGCCGCGACCTACGAGAACGCATCATCAGCTACATCTGTATGGATAGACCAAATGATGGAAAACAAACAGCAAGGAGGGAAATTCCGTCTTGTGTGTAGTCAAACGGCGAAGCTTGCCGTTTACTGAATATCTCGCACATTTTGTCAACATTATTTTCGATTACGAACTGATAGATCGGCGAGTCTTGAGATATAATGGTTAACTCGCGCAAGCTTCGAGTGATCTGAGGACTTCTTGTCATCAAAACATCTTGCTTTCGATGGAATGCTGCTAAAAGTCCAGATGGTTCGCAGTCTGGTGGATTTGTTATGCAGGCAAACCGGTAACCATGGAACTTGGTTGCATCTTGAGACTGTCTCGCTCCATCGTAGGCCACTGAGCTGTCAGTAATTAGAAGGCCTCCACTAGTCATATCGGCGTATTTGTGGCGAAATTGAACGTCTTTGGACCGAGGCTGGAACGTGTATGCTTGGGATTTGCAAGACCACAAATCCTTCTCGCTCGCTGTTGGATCTGCAAGTAGGAAAGCTGCCGAACGCTGGAGTAGTTCGATTTCCGACTCCACCCATGAGACTTCGGACTGTGAAAGATGCATTCCGCCTGCGTTGGCCATCTGCTGGATACAAGATAGCAGCCTCGGGCGGATAAGCAGCAATGACAGCAAAACCCGGTGAGCATCTCGTATACCAAACACAGTATTGGGATAACTCGAATGCTCAAGCGCTGTTGCTGGCCGTACTAAATTTGCCTCAATCATCTGAGCGGCGGCGACAATGGAAGGAGACTTCCTGGTGACTTCAAGTGCCGATAAAAGAGACTTCTGTAGGTCTGCCTGACGAACAAGGGCGTTGTCCAAATTTGAATAGTGAAGACGCTGGTCATCCCGGAGATTCTTAAGTTGTTCGCTTGACTCGCCAATTTTCTGGGATAACAGTTGAAACTGTGCATTGGATGGTGTGCTCCTAGCATGCAGCTGGATCTGGTCTCTGAGAGTGCCCACGTCTTGGCGGATGGTGGTGTCCGAACTGAGTAGCACATTCCGAAGTTCTTGAAAGTTCGTGCTCACGGTGTTCATTTCTCTTCCAAGACTAACTCCGTTCTTTCTACAGGCAAATAAGCCCCATCCCAAGGATAATCCTCAGAGGCTATGAAGGATGACTTACAATAAGCAAAGTCGGAGCAAAATAGATAAGCAGTTGTTGTTCTTTTCCAAGAGATCGAAAGCATCTTGGAGGGACGTCTCGTCCCAAACGAAACCGGCCACTGATAGCCACCGAACGAGCCAAGTTGAAGCCGTAGATGGGGCAAGAGAGGCCGTCAAATGCTTGATCTGGTCTTCGGAACCCTTGAGAATTGTCGATAGCCCTTCCAGCTCGTGTTGGCCCTCTCTGGCAGAGGATGCAGACCTCTCACGATTCTCGACCCAAAGTCGTACTTGAGTAGCAGTGAGCGTAAGATCTCTTAGGATACCCAGATATCGTTGCTGTCTCGCTGGAGCCTTTCGCAGTCCCTGCATGAAGTCATAAAGCTGGATGGATGCACGGCAGACAACGTCCGCCAGACCGACCACGCTAAAGCCATTGGCCAGTGTCGAGAGGTCAGCCATCCTGACAAGAGAGCTGCCTCACAACCGACCTGATGTTCTAGAGAGGGCGCAACGAGAGTGTTGGATATGGAAAGAGGGTCTGGGATCTTATCTGGCAGCAAGTGATGAGTTGTCTGGTCCAGAAAATACGAATGACAGCGCATAACTGGGCACAAGGCAGAAAAAGCCCAGCAAGCGAACTACAAGGCAACCTTTGTGCTGGCCTCCTCCAATCCCAACTCAGCACTACAACCACTTAACTTTCCCAAGAATATAAAACAATAGAGACTTGAATAGAAATTGTATGCCCCATTTGGTTTAATTACGGAAGCTTGGGTATTGTGAAGAACTAATGCCTTGAACAGGCTCTGGCTGAGATTATACATAGGTGGTAAGGGATCTTTCGATGGGCGCATATTTATGCTCGCGGTAAGAGCCAGATTTCTCAAGAGACATGGTACTTGAGCAAATAGCAGATGGAAGCTAGAAATAGATATTCATTTTACCTTGGAATGATCCTTAGCTATCAGAGGGTATTGCATCTCAGGGGAATGTCGACGGGTATAGCCGACTTCTAGTTCCATCTTGCTTCCGCCTCTCAACAATATCGCCCTACACGAAATATGCTTCAACGCGGATGCCTCCAACTAATGCATTGGGTGCTATCGTCCTCAGGCCTTAGCTGCTTCCTCCCCAACAAGATTGACAAGCCACTCTCTATGAGAATCGATCAACCACGGGCTGTGTCCTGATTCGATCTCAAGAGGCTTAGCGCCCCAGTTATCCGCCACATAAGCCTGAATATCCTTCAGAAAGATCTTGTCGTTTAGGCAGACGACATAAGTCTTGGGAATGTCAAGGTCCTTCGGCGTGCAGACAACAGGAACCTCAAAGGGACCGCGGCTCTGGTGACAAACATGCGCCATTGCTTCATCCCTGATGGACTTCTCAACATCGAAGTAGAATGCATCAGATGCGATGTCCGGTTTAAGAGGAAGACGTTTTTCCTAGAATTTCTTATCAATAAATGTCCAAGCTGAGCAAGAATAGAAATAGAGTGCATACAGAAACATCATGAAGCCAGTCAGTGGTATACTTGTTTCCCACAGACTCGTACATGGAAATGTCCTTGGCGATGACGGGCGTCGCTGAGATGTAGATAGCTGATGCAACTCCTCCCTTGAGTCCCTTTGCCGTCCGCTCAGCGACAGTATGACCTTGGATGGCTACGGTGAGAGGCACTCCGCCGTAGCTATGGCCGATACCAATAGCAATTCTTCCTTCATCCAAGAAGGGAAGTAGTACATCATGAACACGCTTCACGTCGTCATGGTAAGTCTTGTCGTCGACTGAGTCGTCATATCCAGAGCTTGCCAAGGGAGGTGCCAGAACGGTGAAGCCTTTGGCTTGGAGAGCATGGATGAGAGAGCGATAGTGCAGGGGGCGATGCCACGCGCCATGGACGAGGAAGATGATCGGCTTTTGCTTGTCGTCCGCCATCGTGGTATATTCGATGATCTAGAAACGTCTCGACAACTCAACAACAGGGAACTGCCGGCCTTAAATTCACTCAGCCTCTGTCCCCGCGCTTACGCCTGAGTTGCGCTTACGGACGAGCCGGGAGCCAGATTTGGCTTAGCAAAGAAGGTTGGGCTGGCAGGGCTAACAGGCCTGCCAAAACTTGCCCCTCCTATCTAATAAAGAGGCTTCGGATTGGTGGAAAGATCTCACTTCTGCGTACCAAGCGTATTATCAACCGACAGTGGTTGGGGATGGGCCGCCCGACGTTTTCCGTTCTTTCGGCCGAATTGGATCTCGGCCCCACTCCGACGCCGGAGGCCGAACACCGAAGGCTTCAACCCGGGTCAGCCGGCCGAGAGTCACCACAACACACAAGTCCTTAGGCTGACTATCCACCCATATCTATCCATCTCCGGGACTTCTGGATACTCTGATGTCCGGTAGATGATCTTCAGGGCAGTACTCATTGCAGATTTCGTTCCGGTATAGGGTAGTCTCAATGGATATGAATGCTGGGTTGCACAGGAAAGGGTGCAAATTTACAGATCACTAGATAAGTGTAGAAGTTCTTGTATGATCAATTTAATTTTCGTGTTGATGTTTATGCAACTTGACAATTAGTTCTAGTGAGCGATTGGTAGAGAAATGCCCGTGGTTTGTGGTAACTGTTCCACAGCTTACTCGGCCACCTCAGTATGGGCGTTGACGTCCGTGGACTCGCGATGTCATGCTTCTCCGTACGATTTCACCCCACGGGGAGCGACTGAAAGATCGCATCTTATCGCTTGGTAAGAATAGCGACCACAAGATAACCCGATAAGGATATATCTGGCTCCCCCAAGGGGCTTGGAGCAAGATCACATGGTGAGTGAACATGGGTGTTTTGATCCTGTTCCTCACGCCCCACACACGCGTAGGCTCTAACCAAGGAAGGCCGTGGCGTGGTTGCTTCGCCCCAATCCTATGGAGTCCGGAATTAGTAATTCAGGAACAGGTTTTGGCATCCTCCCTATTTTTACTCACGCGCACTACCAGGGATACCGCGCTTCAACGCGACCCGGAGACTGGCTGGCCATCATGCGGCTGCTTCGGATGGCCATTTCGGCATTTGTAGCTGGGGAGACGCTATTCGTCAACGCTCAGGAACAGAAACCACTGGCCAGGATTGATGAACTGCCAGGCTCACATTTTGAGGTCCGTGAACAGCCTCCTGACCTCTGTGACGCTGGGTCTCGGCAATGGACGGGGACGGTCAACGTAACGGCTAATAAGTCCATGTTTTTCTGTGTGTATTCCCAGCTCCGAAGACGATGGGCCTTGGACTCATGTTGTTAGGGTACTTTGAGAGCCGACGCAACCCAGAAACAGACCCATTGTTACTATGGATGAGCGGGTGCGTCAGAACCAAGCTTCTAATAACTTTAACTTAATGCTGACCAACGTGTCTGGCTGCAATTAGTGGACCGGGCGCGGCAGGGGAGATGGGCATGTTTATGGGTAGCGGCCCTTGTTCCGTGAACCGTGACGGAAACTCAACTAAGCGTCTCGAATACTCTTGGATCGATCACGCAAACGTTGTCTACATCGAGTAAGATCTCTTGCGTCTTAACAGGCAACTTGTGAGCAGCCAATCAACTAACACTGTCCAGCCAACCAGTGGGCGTCGGCTTCTCACAGATATCAGATCGGGATCAGATCGCCGTGACCCTCAAACAGGGAGCCCAAGATGTGTACTCATTCTTGTCGACATTATCACATGACGTCTTCCCGAAACTTGCTGGCCGTCCGTGGCATATCACAGGAGAATCCATGGGAGGTCACTATGTCACCGCATACACACAATACATAGCATCTCTTGAGCAAGAGAATGCCAAGAAGGACCTCGAGCCTCACATCAACATCTCATCTGTTGTCATCTTGGATGGATACATCGACGCGACTCGCCAATTTGTCGGTTACTACGACTTCTTTTGCACAGACTGGGCTTCTGATGGCCGTAAGGCACCCTTGATGAACGATACCGCCTGCGCAGCAATGGAAGCCGTGATACCAACCTGCGAGGCAATGGCAGCTTGTTGTAGAGAATCTTATGATATCGAAATTTGTCGTGCGGCAAATGAGGTTTGCGAAGAGACGATCGGCGAGTTCTTCCTTGATGGAGTACGTCCTGGCGGATGGGATCCTTATGACAGTCAGTTTCTTCCTCACTGACCCTGACATTCCCGGGTCAGAAGTGGGCTTTGTTGCTAACATGGTGCTACAGGCCGTCATCCATGCGAAATTCCTCCTGAATGCTCGAACCTTGCGTACGGGCCGACTTGGAAGTACTTGAATCGCAAATGGGTCCAGAAGAAGCTTGGATTTCATAACTTCCCATTTGATCTCATTGACTTTGACACAGGCGAGCGCTGGGAGAACGATGGCCATATACATCTCCCCGTGACGCGCGAGCTAACCTGGATTCTTGACGAGACAGACATCAAAGTTCTGTTTATCAACGGAAATAACGACATTATTATGTGAGTCATCTAGTGTAAGAGCAAGATTTCACAAACTGACAAGGTCTACAGAAACACACCCGGCCAAATGCGTATGCTGGATGAACAGCCTTGGAAGGGCCAGGCACAGTATCAGAACCTCAACTATAAGGACTGGCACTTTAGTAACGGCGAAATCACAACAAACCTAGACGCATGGGGCGTGAGGCGAGGGGGCTTCTGGAAAGGGACGGATCGGTTGAGGTTCTACTCCGTTGATGAAGCTGGGCATCTTTCTGCGTGGCATCAACCAGAGGCAATCGGTGCTATTTTGAGATTGTGGCTTGATGAGTTCTAAGCTATTCAGTTTCTTGATTAGACTCAACACTAATGTTGCATCGGTTTGGACGTCAGCGGTGAGATATCTCGCTGAGACAGTTCTAACGTCCCCTGTCTGCGGGAGCTCGGCAAGCTCACTTCCTTGTTCGCTAGCGAGATACGTTAGAGTAACCATGGCTCACGTCAATCTTCAAGAAAGCGGTGAGATCGTTGAAAGGCTCTTATCAAGAACCATAATGAGACGCGCGTTGAGGCACAAGGTGGACATAAGAGTGCATAGTTTTATGCCTGGGGCAGAGTTGGCGAAATGAAATGAAATTAAGATTAACTACCTAAGTGTAAAGAAAATGCCTCCAACATGACCATTTTAACTATCCAGTTAGATCCCCCGTCCAAATTAGTTGTGTCCCGTTCGTCCTCCTGACAATGTAAGAAAGTCGCAGTCTCTTGGTTCTGTATGTGTTCCCAACTGTTTTGTTTCCGTCGCTTAAAAAATCAGATCATGTCTCTCGCTAAATCCATGACGCGTCCCCATGATTCCACTTTCGGAAGAATCTACATGACGGTGCATAAACCCGGCTGGTTCGGCGGTGATGAACCTCGGTGAGATCGGCTCTTTTGTTGCTGCCCTCCGTGCTTTGTTGACTTCCGCGTCTCTTCTCGGGGCACCTTGAGCCATCGACGAAGCTCTCGCTCGATACCGGACAGGATGATACGGAGCTTCTCTCGGTATGGGGTAAAGGAAAATGGCCGCCCGTAGGGGGTCGCTCTTCTCGGATCAGACTTTCGGAGTGGGTTCAACAGTTGACCACAGATCTCGTTTCGATATTGCGGCAAGTTCTTGGCTGGTTTTTTGCAATTAACTTCTGACAGGGAAACAGACAAAGGGACACGTACGGGCAATATCAGTGTACTTGCTCTCTGCTTTCACCGAGTCGAATATGGCAGTGAGGTCATTGGCCCCCTTGATGACAGAGTCACACATCTTTCGTCTCTCGATCCTCAGTCTAGCCCGATCTTCAGGCCTCGAAGGTAGCCGAAGATCCTCGACAGCATCGACGACGTCGGCAAGATCATTGATGATGCAGATGAATACAGCTCGTCCCATAACATCGTTATATCCACTCATGCCATCCGTGCGACGGGAGACACGGTAGGAATAACGAGGGAAACGGATGTGGTCGCTTACTCGCTCGTCTTTCATTTTGGCGGCGGTAATGGCGATGCTTGGGGTGGGGGATGGGTTCTTTGGGAGGTGTTGTCAAGTTCACAACGGCGGTAATGCTTGGGATTCATTGAGAGGCAAACAGTCTAGACTTGTCTGATGGAGAGAATCAGACGATCAGCAGCGGCTGCTGGTTTTATAGACAGCAAATTCTCCGTCAGGCATTAACGTCTGGATACCGAGCGTGTTCGATGTGGCTACCTGTAGAAATTCAGGGCGTACACATCAGAGAAGTCAATTTTCACAACCCCCGTCAAGTGACAGCAGCGCGAATCGTATGACCTACAAGGGGTCTCTTTGACCAAAATAGAGGTTTGCAGGCAAATGCCGGCCCAACAGGTCGCATCCGGTGCAGCCAGCATACGATATTACACCGGGTCTCTTGGACCAAAGTAAAATTCTGCATGCAGATGCCTGTCTAGCATGTCCAATTCGGTATGACATATGCCGGATCCTATTTACCAAAGCAGAGGTTTGCAGCGGACCCAGGTCAGATTCGGGACGACAGCATGCGACTTCATGCCTGATTGATGTAACCTACCCCTCAAAGCTTGGTTACTGCACGGCGCTTACCGGGATGTCATTATCGAGGAACCAAGAGCAGCCAGCCACAGATGTTCGGCTGGAGTTTTGGACGTTGGAATTCATAAGTGCCGAATTATTCAACAAAGGCCCAGAGCCGCCAATGGTGGAGTAGAAGGCCTCAATTTCTAATGGTCTCGAGGTTACTGGCCCTCGGTAGTCCAATTGGGTCATGTTGAGTCAGAAGAGCCTCCCTTCGCTGGCAAGTTTGCCACTGAAAAAGTTTTACAACAACGTTACACAAGCATTTTAGTGTGTGTAACCAACTTGGAATTTGTGTGAACTACTGATCAGTCTAGAACGCGTCCGTTGTGCTGCATTCTGAACTTGGTACTGCACAAGAAGCCATTTTCACCTAACTTCACAGTCGAGTATGCCTTTTGATACCAAAACAAAGACATTAAGCAAGACAATAGTGATATGTCGCCTTTGCAGTGGAGGCAGTTAACCATCTGTCCGCCTTGCCCAGACGCTTGTGTGAGTCAGTTCGGCCCGCTGCATCACCAAAAGCTCCACAAGGCCCACCGTGAGGCCTTCACAATTGTGGTCCTGTAGACGTGGACAACAAAGAGTCAGGTTTTACTGTGGTAAGCAGAATGTGAATGAAACAATTGCCATGTTGTCATGAACGGGAAAGATAACACGAGTTAATGGTTATATTAAGAGTTAACATCTTATACTTGCACTTGACAAGCTTCATGATCCTTCAAAGGTAGGACACATAGTGGAACCAACAACTTGGCATTGCTGCAACTCCATCCAACTCGCTTCTCTGCATCGTCAACCCCTCAGCGGGCGGTCTGCTGCATATGCCCGCCATTATGAAGATCATTGTCGGCGGGGCGACCGGATATCGTGAAGCGGATTGAACTAAGTCCAACAAGGAAGGCAGAGAGTGAACGTCCTCAAACAAGCGTGATGACCTCCCGAGGCATCTTCAACAACACATCCAATATTTTCTTGGTGAAAGGTTCCTGACTCGGTCTCTCGTACGCTCCATCCTCATAAGGCCACCCATATTTGGTCACCAATCTCCGATTAGAGTGCTTGAAATAATCTGCATGCTCCACGCCGAACCAACCGAGCCGCTAATAGTTGCAACAGCCACGTCTTCTCCCAACGTGCAAGCCGACAATAGGCAGATGCCACTAGGATTCAGGGCAAGCTATTGGGATAAAAAGCGTGTCAGTGTATACCTCACTGGAGACGGTGTCTGGAGCTCTATCAGGTTTGTACTGGCTCATGGCGAAGTGACCGCATGTGCGTTGATGGCCCTGCTCACTAGTACGATTCTTCTGGTAACTCACAAGACCTGTCTCGTGACTCAACGCGATGGAGGCACCGTTCATCTGCTCAATCCTCACAACTGGGCTTTCAATCTCGATTCTAGCTGTCGAGCAGCCCCCCAGGTATTTTGGTCCAGCGGCCTCATAGTACACATTCTTGATTGTAAAGGAGGCCATCGTAGTGTATCCAGTATCCCATGCTACAGCACAGGATGTCGATGCCCAGGACCAGGTTGGCACGCCACGTGGCTGTGGTTGGCCAGAGGATTCGTAGTTAAGCTTCCAGAGAAGATCTTGCGCAAGGGTGCTTCGCCAGAGGCCCGCCAGATATGTGTCATCGCCAGACCTCATTTCAGCCATGCGTTCCGCCAGGGCGGCCATGGCAGGTAGTTTGTCAGTGTGGTAGGTGATACTGAGCCGTGAGAACTCTCTGACGGTCTGCCACCAGAGGCTGGCATAGTCGAGATGAGCATACTTCCCAGCCTCAATCTTGTTTACCCCTGGGTAGAAAGGCCGCTCTTCAGAGTCTCTGTACTCGTTGCTGATACCGCTCTGAGACCTTCTGGCAGAGCCACACTCCCACATGATCTCGTTTGAGCAAAAGTTCAAGATACGTCGAGAGAGACGCATTTCCTGGTACACCCATGCTCGGCTCAGGAGTGGGAATTTAGAGGAGTCATTAGCGAGATCAAACCACGTGGCTGGAAACTTGGTCGGTTGTTCCCTCACCAGCCAGCCGGGGTGTCCGGGTACCGGGGACCCAAGAAATGCCGGATCAGCCTTGGAGAAGCAGCCTCCGGAACTATCACTGGCCTTTGTTGCGGCGATGGTCAAGAAGGCGGTTTGATAGATACTCCCCATGAGAGCGGCCTTGCGTTTCCAGTCCGCGTCGCAGTCCTGGATGATACACAGAGAATCGATCCAGAGAAAGGGAATATCCAAGCGGCGGCAAATTGCGATCGCCTCTTGAAAGGTCTGCGTGAGGCAGTCCCAGTCAATGGAGACGAGGTGGTCTTTGAACGTCTTCTTTGTCGTCAAGGCCGTGTGAGTAGTTTTACCCCAGCAGTGGCTCAAACAGACGTATCGGTCTGGGCGGATGCCCTCACGATGTATCACCTTCCCGTTCGTTAGGTCAAGTAGTCGGGCTGGGAACTTCCTCTTTTCGCGGGTGATTTGTTCAGCCTTTGCGTAGTATGGGTGCTTCTCCAAGCATTCTTCTATCCAGGAGGAAATCATCGAAAAGGACTCTTTTGAGGATGTGTCTCCGATGAGAGGCTTCCGTACCGTCGATATCTGCAAGATATCTAGCGTATTTCCTTCTATTCATCAATGAGACCTTGTCTGCCCAACAAGCCATGTTGACGCACCTTGAGGTGAAAAAAGCTCCAGATCGATCTCTCGCAACCCATCCTCAGATCCCTCGTCCCTGACCGAACAAAGATGAAGTTGTGCATCTTCCAAGCCTTGGCTCGCACAATCAAAGAATAATCGATCTTTGCCGTTGTTGGACAAGCCTTTAAGCAGTCGACGGTGAAGCTGCATCTTAGGCAGCCGAGTGCCAAGGCTTCGTCGATTCTTTGAAACGTCGTGACCCAGTTCATGTCGCCTTTCCAGTCGATAGGCCCAAGCTTGCGGTCACAGGAGGGGCATGGGGCGGCTTTGAAGCCAGTAAGCCATCCAGAGAGCCACTCCATCATAGGGTTCTTGTGGATTGAACTTCGGATTCAGCTGAGCTGGGAGGATTGGGCTGACTGGGGCTCTCTGCTGAATAAGATGCTTGGCATTGCCAAGCTGCACAACCTGGATCGTGGATGGATGCCACTTGAGTCAAGGCTGAGAGATAAGGCAGACTCTGCCATCTGCCATCTGTGTCTGCTCACGTGCCGCCATCTTGGTCATGGGGGTACCGTGCCGTTGCGAAAATGGGTTATCAGGAGGGGCACAACTGGACAAGAAGTCATTGAAAGATGAAAATTATTGCCAATAAGACTTTTCAACAAAGCGTCATTCATTAGACAAAGATCCTTTTATGGGCGGAATAAAGGTGTGGATAGGTTTGCAAGAGTCATTCGAGTAACAAAGACCACGATTACCAGAACATCTCCGAAGCAGAATGAATAATGAGAATGTATACACCAGAAAGTGAACGCAAGGGCCAAGCAATTCAACAGGTCATAAAGCAGCTGCGATCTCCAGATCAACAGAATCCATCATCAGCAACGCAAGCAGTCAACTGACATTCAGAAACCCTCTTCTCTCACCAACAACTAAATCTCACCTTACCCCATACCTAAGTAAAAAAGCTAACCAGAATGTCTTCTGATCAGGCTACTCTCTTCGCTGCCAAGCGATTCAACGAGGTCATGCAAGAGTCCCAGAAGCTCAAGAAGCAGAAGGAAATCCACAAGCTGGTCCTTTACGGATCTGACGGAGTCGCGCCCGCCAACCTGACTCTCCAAGAGAGAGAGAAGGTGACTCGAGCTCTGGTCAAGACCAACACTGAAATCAAGGCTCGTGACAAGGAGATGGTGGAGCTAGTGGAAGAGAGTGCCAACAACTAGACCTCTGTATGGAGGAGCTGGGCGCTGATGAGTGTTTGAAACAATGCATGCTCTGTTCTAGCTGGTAGGTAACGATGACCCTACATTGGAGAATGACTAGATTGAAGTAGAGCTAGAGTATGAAATTGATCGATTGCATGCCGTGTGCCTATGCGAATGAAGCTCCATCAACAACTGAAGAAGAAGCTGGAAATTAGCTTAAATAATTATTTATTATATGTGATTAAGATACTCTTGTTTCGTGAGCGCACACGGACGACGGTTACAGCTCGTGTGTTATGAAAGGTGAGGAAATACAAGCTGTTGGGTCTTGGGCCTTCTTTATGATATTGCTCTTGAACTCTCACCCAAGAAGTCTTTGCCTGGCAGTACCACCAGTAAAAACGCCGATAACTAAAACTTCCTGGCTTTATCTCCATCTTCCATCGCATTGTTGTAATTAATGACATCTCCGTTGCCCGCAGTATCAAGGAACAAAACAATAAACACATCTTGCATCACATTCCTCCCAGCTTCTTCACGGCCATCTTGAAAAGACAGAACGCAATGAAACAAAACACGATTCAAAAATTTCCTCACCAGGCGAACCCGATGAGAAGCAAAGGCCGGAAGTAGATCTCCCTCTAGCATAAACCTCCCTCAGTATCAACCTCATAGGGTAGGCGAATGCCCCTGCATTCAGATGAAGAGGAGAGAAAAAAGAATCTGAAATTGAAGAAGGAAGGCGGCCTTTTATAGCCATTTTTACAAGATGAGCAGGCAGCGAGAGGCCAGAATATTCCTTGAGGCTGAGCCAGCTGACACGTATGTGAAGTGCTGTAAAGCCTATTTGCATGTTGATTGCGGTGTTGCCTGGTGCAATTAATTTCTGTTGGGGTGTTGCCTGGGCTTTGACTTTGGTGATGTGAGTTCGTGGGTTTGATGCCTGGATTGCGCGTACGGTTGTGCTTTTGCTCCTGTCAATGGGGTTTTGTCGTCAATGACGTCTCCAGCTGAAGTAGCAAAAGACATGGTGCTGCAAATGAGTTTTTTTTGGGAAAGAAGCAGCTCAGAATGGCGGCCTCCTTCGATATCGGCCCGTTGACAAGACTCACATCACAGCGGCGTGAAATGTGATAATACTCGCAGTCGACTTCGCTTTACGCATCACTATTCTGCACCCTTTTCGTTCATCACACCATGACGCCAACCAAGGCACTCTTTAACCTTGGAGCCGTCAATTAACAGGGCGCAATCACTCGCTTGAAGCCATAAAACACCAGATATCGGCCCTTTTACTCCCATTTACGCGGGGCCCCGGATGCCCAAAGACGCTACCCTAGTAGACTTCCTTGAGTGGATGCAGGAATGGAAGCAGAAAAGCATAACCGAGCCCACCAAGGTTTATCTCATTGTTGTGTATCAAACCATGGAACCGGGCCTATTTCTACATCTTCAGCCAACGCCAAGAACTCTACCGAATGTGACGCATATGTGGTGGCTGCAGACACAAAATACTACTCCCTCTTTCAAATCTGCTCACTCTTGTCAGATGCTTTCCTCCCATCAGCCTCGGCCTGCTCGGAATCTAGAACCTGTCCCAACCCTGGCTACCACCCTCAAAAAAAGTCTAGTTTGACAACTGGTGTGGGTTGACGAGACGCAGGGGCTGAGGAAAGGGCCGATAATCAAAATCCCTGCCAACACCTCTGATTGAACAGCCTTACCACGCAGGTCCCCAAATCGAGCTCGAGTTCTCCAACTATTTGCGGTCGCTAGGCCTTCTCTCGGCGAAACTTGACACACGACGACGTCTTCTAGCGCCCGTTTGCCTCCGCGCCGGTAGAGCTTCTGATTGGTGACGTGCCTTGTGCGAACCGCGGGCCTTAATCACCCGCTGTTTTTGAGACTCGCGCTATGAATAATAGGGGGACCACACGCTAGAGAACCTTTCTCCATGGGGAATTCTTGTGGGGGGATTAGCTTCAGGAGAGGGTGGATAATCGGCCAACGGTTAAAGTCGGCAGCGGAAGAGTCAAGATGGTTTGATGGTTTGATAAAAATTCTTCGTCGCCTCCTGACCTTTATTTCGACGACGCTCTGGCTTCTTTTGAGTAATAGTTACTTGATCTATTGAGGTGGCTGACTCGGTCGTTGTCCGAAAGAGTAAGGTAGTCAAGACTCGAAACACAAGAAAGGTTCTGCTTTCATGAGTAGGCATTCAGTCAGTTTCTACTCAATGAGTATGGATTGGTTGCATCATCACCAAAAAGGTCGTTATTGGATGGTGTTGTAGTGTCTTCAACGTCTTGGCTCATATCCGACTCGACAGAGCACGCACCAAGTCTCGTGCTTTTATCGTGATATTTTCGTCTACCATCTTTCCGGCACTCATCTGACATCCATCGTATGATGGTCCAATCTCGATCAACAGTTCAACACCCATGTCCCGTTCCAGTAATTCGGAAAGCCACAACATGGAATAACCACAGGTCCCCTCGTAAACGGAATAGAACAAACACAAGACCCCAAACCAAACAAGGAAATAGTCCGACATGCTCACTCGCATGACGCCCAAAGATGTCCCTGTATCCACCTTGGCCATCAAAACATGTGCCGCCGAGATACGGCCGGAAAGCTGAACCTGGGGTGCATGGCTAATTACCCCAGTCTAGATGAGAATACCCAGCCGAGGCAGACCAGACATGCCACTGCAAAGGATCGAGCTGTATATATCATTATGTCTGGTGCAGCGTTAACCTGGTCTAGTTGACGCTGGGACTGTCGATCTCACGAACCGCCGAAAGGCATTCCGCTCCTTATCTTTTTCTATTTATTCACCATGTTTTCTAAATCGAATGACACCTCGGGGAACAGCAGCAAAGACGACATAGGCTTGCTTCCCGTAAACTCCAAATCGGTCATCATCCAGACAGACATCCATGTCTCACATGTCCAAGAACCCGAACCTACCTTTACCTTTCCAGAGGAACAGCCAGGCAATGCCAGGGATGTACTATGGATCCCACGTGCATCTCACAGCTCCGATGATACGGGGAGGAAGATTCAACGTGGGTTGAATGCCGAGAAGGAAATGACCTTGATAAACTGCTGCAAGCAGTACCCAAAGGCCATCATGTGGTCATTACTGCTCTTCTTGACGGTGGTCATGGAGGGTTATGACAAGTCACTGATCGCAGGCTTCATAGCCTTTCCTTCCTTCCGACGTCGTTATGGAGAACTTTCTGAGACACCAAAGGGCCCCCTTCATGAGATCTCGCCTCTTTGGCAGATGGGTCTACAGAATGCCGCCGTCGGGTGCGAGGTTATTGGCCTGTTTATACATGGATGGGTCACTTATAAGATTGGTTATAAGAAGATGATGATCATCAGTCTTCTGTGGTTGCTCGTGGCCGTTTTTCCAGCATTCTTTGCTCACAACATTACTGTCTTGCTCATCTCTCAAGCGCTTTGTGGTATGTCGAGATTTCTTTTTTTCTCTCTTTGCCCTAGTGCCTTACCTCCCCCTCCCCCTGTGGCTCACCCGCATTACAGTAGACATAGCTCACAACTGAACTTGCAGGCATCTCATGGGGAGTTATCCAAACCTTGGCAGCAACTTACGCCGCCGAGGTCGTCCCCTCCATTATCCGTGCCTGCCTTCTAAGCAACGTCAACATGTGTTGGGTCATCGGCCAACTCCTCGGCACCGGCATCCTCCGAGCCTTAATCCACAACAACTCCGAATGGTCTTATCGAATCCCCTTTGCTCTTCAATGGGCTTGGGCCATCCCACTGCTAGTTGGCATCTGCTTTGCTCCTGAGAGTCCATGTAAGTCATCGTCCATCCCGAGTCTAAATAACGCTAACATGTCTCCTAGGGTGGTTGATTCGACGTGAGAGAAAGGTCGAAGCAAGACATGCTTTGCAACGTCTGACCAAGCGTTCCAACCTCGACATCGACGATACGATCGCTGTGATGGAGCACACCAACAAAGTCGAGCGTAAACTCAACTATGGTGGTGCAAGTTACGCTGATTTGTTCAAGGGTGCCAACCTTCGTCGAACCGAGATCTGTTGCATGGTGTGGTCATGCCAAGCACTATGTGGATGGACCTTGACAGGCTATGCACCTTATTTCCTCGAGGCAGCTGGCTTTGATTCATCAAAATCATTTAGTCTCGCTACCGGAATGTATGGCATGGCTCTGGTTGGAGGCATGATCTCTTGGTTCCTTCTGTCTCACATCGGTCGCCGCAAGCTCTACCTTACAGGCCTCGCCGTCTCGGCCTCTCTCTTGACTCTAGGGGGTATCCTGGCCGTGGTCTTGGAAGGCCATAAGGCCTTGAACTGGTCTCTCGGCTCTATCCTCATTGCAACCACCTTTGCATACAACCTCACCATTGGCCCAACCTGCTACGTCATTGTCGCTGAGCTCCCATCTACCCGCCTACGAGTCAAGACCATCGCCCTCGCCAGAATCATCTATAATATCTTCACCATTATCAACAACGTTATAGCGCCGCAGATGCTGAATCCGACAGCCTGGGACGTAGAGGGAAAATCATGCTTTGTATATGCCGGGACGGCTTTTCTTTGTCTTGTTTACTGCTGGTTCCGATTACCGGAAACAAAAGGTCTTTCTTATCTGGAGTTGGACATGTTGTTCGAAAAGGGCGCGTCGACGGCCAAGTTCAAGCAACTGCAGGTGAGGCTGGCCAACTCGGCCTATCTCACCGTGGACAGGGCGGAGAGGATGAGGAATGCCTGGCACGGCTGGCTTACATACTCTTAATAGGAATAGGAGTTGATGTTAATGTTCATTTAACCCTTCAAAGATTTTCCTCTATTCAGTAATCCATATTTCACATTCAATTCTTTCCTATCTACACCATCATATCTGAGGACTCAAGTGGTTGCGCATCCTCACACAGCACTGGGCACGTACCACTCCCTCTTCGACCCCAACTTCCGAGCATAACCGGTTCCGAAAGCCTCCCGAGATGCAAAGTACGGTGTACGGAACCTCCGTCGGAGCAGTGTGCAACATGAATCCCATATGGCGGAATGGCTAGGCCTATCCCGGGCTTCAAAGAGTATTACAAAGTATTACGTGTTGCTTCAGTCAGGCTCCAAGGTTTTCTACCATGCACAGCAATCCCACGGACCCCTCAGACGCCTCATTACCATCCGCGTTAAGCGGACATGCTCCTATTGCAAAGCTATTATTCCCGTTGGCCAAGACAGGGAAACAGCGTGACCCCTCTTCCCCCGCCTTGTCTCGGGTACTGCATAGTGTCCGTTCATGGTTAGGATATACGTTTCCGAATCCAGAGCGTTACCCGCCCGAGCTGAATGCAAGTCCCCGGCCCGGTTTTTGTAACAAGCGTGAAGCAAGGCAGGGCGTACATCGTCCCTCCGGTTTAATGGAAGCGACTTAAGGCTGTGAACCAGAGACTACCCCAACTTATAGTTATCCATCCCCGTGTCTCGTAGTTCCGCTGAACACATTTCTTCTTCCGATGCCCCCGTTTCGCATTCCGTTATTGTAATTTCCAGCTCCCAAACACCACACCAACAGCCATGTCTCGTGTCTCAACTCCACCACAGACTCCAACACACGCTGTTCTCAACGACCTCACAACTCCTCAAAGCTCCCCTGGGTCTGATGTCCTTCCCAAGCCCCGAGTTGTCGAGAACTTCCGCCCTGTTAGCGTCATCATCATTGGCGCCGGCTTTTCTGGAATCTACTGCGGCATTCGTATACCTGAACGGCTACGCAATGTCAAGTTGACAATATACGAGAAGAATCCTGGAATTGGGGGGACGTGGTATGAAAATCGGTACCCAGGCTGTGCCTGCGATATTCCATGCAAGTATTATGTGGCTTCGGCTGTTCGTCCTTTCTAACAGTCGCAGCGCACTCATATCAGTACACATTTGCACCCAATCCCAATTGGAGCCAGTCTCATGCCCCGGGCCCTGAGATTCTCCAATATCTCGAGTCTGTCACGAAGCGCTACTCAGTAGACCGCTTCATCAAAACCTCGCACAAGGTGCTCAACGCGACATGGGATGAGAAGACATCCCAGTGGTAAGATAGACAGGGCGGCTGTTCTTGTGTCATCATCGCTGATGCGGTCTTAGGCATGTCTCTGTCAAGAATCTACAGACCGGAGAGACTTTGGAGGATACGGCAGATGTTGTCATCAGTGCCCGGGGCACTTTGAACGAGAGGTCCTGGCCTGATATCCCAGGACTTCAAGACATGAAAATCCCGGTCATGCATTCTGCATCTTGGGATGAGAGGTATGTTAGGTTCAGCGCCCTCCATGTAAAGTATACTAAGTCTTGGTTCGTAGTGTCAATTTTGAGAACAAGAGAATTGGCATCATCGGCGGTGGAAGCAGTGCGATCCAGATCATTCCCAACTTGCAGAAGTTGCCTGGGACTAAGCTCAGTTGCTTTGTTCGAAGCAAGACATGGATCTCTAAGCCCATTGGCGAGTCTGTGATGAAGAGTCTTGGAATAGATGACGAATTCTGCAAGTCATGACATATCGCAAACCTTGAGCGAAGAGTACGCTAACACTTTACAGTCTCACCTGAGCAAAGAAAGAAGTTTGCAATGGACCCCGGGTATTACCTCAACTTCCGAACTGCGATTGAGAGAGATGGCAACTCGGCTCACTCTCTCACTATGAAGGACTCCAAGATGCAGAAACTTGCCCGAGAAGACCTGATTGCACTCATGCGAAAGAAACTGGAGAGTAAACCGCACATCTTTGAGTCGCTGCTGCCTGACTTTGGGGTGACCTGTCGACGACTAACACCTGGCCCGGGATATCTCGAGGCCCTCGTCGAAGACAACGTCGAATTCATCAATGCGCCCATCGCCAGAGCGACAGAAACAGGTTTGGTACTCCAAAGTTCGGAGGAGAAGAAGTTGGACATTTTGGTTTGTGCCACTGGGTTCCAAACCTCTGCTCCTCCACCATTCCCAGTGATTGGGAAGAATGGCCAGACGATGCAGCAACGATTTGAGCCCTACGCAGAGACGTATCTATCCCTCGCCACAGATGGCTTTCCCAACTATTTCATGATGCTAGGCCCAAACGCAGCAATTGGAACCGGTCCTCTCACAACAATGATCGAAAGGACAGGAGATTACATCGTCAAGTGTATACGGAAACTCCAAAAGGAAGGCATCTCGAGCATGGAGCCAAAAGCAGTACGAGTCAAAGACTTCTCCAAGATTATCGACGAGTACTTCAAAGGAACAGTGTACCTCGACAGCTGCAGCAGCTGGTACAAGAACAAGGGCGGTAGGGGCGATCGGATCACTGGTGTGTGGCCGGGAAGTGCGCTGCACGCCATGGAGACTCTACGTTCGCCCCGCTGGGAGGATTTCGACTACGTGTACGGTGAGGACAGTGCTGGGAAAGAGGGAAACAGGTTGGCTTGGCTTGGGGATGGGTGGTCTGCGGCACAGGTTGACCCTGGAGAAAGCGAGCTGGCGCATTTCTTGCAGCCGGAGCTCATTGACATTCCATCAGAGCCTTTTCCAGAGGATACTCCTGTGTTCAGGATGCTTCCTTTCTCTCACTAGATATTCTGTGCATCTCACAGCTAGTGTGGCTCGTTTTGGAGTCAGTGTATCGATAAACAGCCTTCCTCTTGACCCAATGGAGACCATTCATGAGACCCTTGAGGTGACAATGATCTCTGAGATGCCCAGGTGACACAAGCCACCATCGGCCCTATCCATCCGAATACTACTTCGGCACTTAGGATCGGATGCCTCGTCGGATCGGCTCCAAAGTTATCATTGCTCATTCCAGCTAGTTTACCCCGCTATCGCTAATGCATCAAGATGGCAAGCCTATTTCCCCGTATTTCCAAGCCGTATATCCGATGGACCTACATTTCCCCGGATGATGATAACCACGCGAGCCAGCACCCGCGCCTTGCCAGCAGGATCACCATCCATGCGCTCCAATTAGCTTGCACGTCGAACCAATCAGGACTTGGTGCATTCCGTCTTTTACGACCCCGATCTCTTGATCTGTCTTTTATCGAGAGAGCAGCGAAAGACAACAGCTAGCATGTTCCTCACGCAATCGACAAAGGAACGGGGCATTAAACGCAAGGCCGGTCTAGAAAGAAGAAAAAGTACAGTATTGCTGAAAGTCATTGTTGCTTGTAAACTCATGTTTCATGCTGCCTGCGCGTGGTCGGGCTTGCGTCCGTATATGTAGCGCGCAATCAGGTAGCTGTGAACCTTGGGGTTGCGCACCGCCTTCCGCAAGCCCATGAGAAACAGCTGATATTCATCCTTGGGCCATTTGAGAACGTCGTGCCACATCATGGTGGTGTATCCTATCATCCGTGAGCAGTCTATTCGACTCAAGAAGAGGTGCGTTCATACCGTCAACGTCATTCTCAAAAGTGAGCTGGACAAATCGTCCAACCTCGGCAAGCTTTGGGTCCTTTGGCCACCCTCCGCAAGGGAACTAAAAGGAATCATGTTAGTCAGTTCACTAACGCTGAGAGCAACCAACCTTGATGTCCACAATCTTGACATCTTCAAACCCAGCCTCTTGAAACGCCTTCGTCTGCTCCTCATGAACAAAGAAAGAGCTCCCCAAGGCCTTTCCACCCTCTCTAAAAAGCTTGTGATAGGTGTCAAAAGCAGGTTCCAGCTGGATCGTGTCGTCGTCACTACGGAACTCGATATCGGCCTCGACCGTTTGCACCCAGCCTCCAGGGGCAGCGCAACGATATGCCTCCTTGAACAAAGCTCCCCAGTCTTTTATAGCGCCGAAAAGGTATCGAAGATGGATGAAATCAAAGTGATTGTCGTTCCATGTCCAGGGTTGAGTAGCATCGTCAATTTCGAAGCGAACGTTGGGGGGAACCCATGTCGGTTGGCATGGCGAGAGGTCAGTGCCGGTGACTTCGGCGTTGGGATAGCGATCCGCGAATTCGCTAGAGTTGATCAGTGGATGGCCTTGTAGCCTTACTTGACTGTCTTACATGGCCCAAATACCTAGGGGTGATGGTCAGCAGACATTCATGTAAGGGCCATTTGGTAACTGACCAGTGCCGGTACCAACGTCAAGGACGTTCTGTCAAATCGTTGATGGTCAGCTTCAATACCGGTTGGCCAAGGAGAACTTTATGGCAGATGGATACCTGAAGTTTATCAGCCTTTAAGGGCGCAAGGAACAGGTCGTCGTTCAGGAGAAGCGTCAAGTAATGGTGGCTACATCTTAGGTTAGCTCACTTCACCAGGATCTATCCATCCGGAGCCGCACGTCATATCCATAGACTCGAGTTGTTGATCATCGTTTGGGAAGAAATAACTCGACGCAAACTTGTCACTGTGATAGGTGCGTCCTTGACTTTGGCGATACTCGAGGAGACTGGCAGATACAGAGGCGGTTGAACTCTCTCTACATGACTCATCAGTACCAATAACATGTTGCGATTTATACTTTCACATACGCATCAGAGCCTAGAGACGAATCAAGATCACCATCAGGATCATCCTACAAGCTGTTAGCGTACTCCTAATCCGAAAACAGGATATGCTCACATCCACATCATCAGCAGGAATCAGCTCATTCTGTCGCGGTGGAGAAGCAGACGGCGACTTTGACGGTGACTTGACCCGCGAACCCATGCTTCTCGGCCCCTCAGGAGGGGTCGTCAACCCTTGAGGTGGGCTGGACATATTCAAGACTGTATCAAACGGAAGAGGGTTGCAGATTGCAAGATCCGATGGGACGGAAAGCGGGGTTGGGGATTGAGGGGAATGACCAACCCCTGGCTGATTTTAGTCATCATGCATCGCTGGTTGTCTGTTGGTGGTGAAAGCGCCACGGTTAAGCTTGTTGTCTTGACTACTTTAGGGTGTGCACATTCCAACTTTGTCTCGGGCCACGTGTGTGCTTTTACCAGTCTGGTAATGAGTGTTCTTATTCTCCGCAACTTTGTTTTGATAGAGGACTTGGGCTTTGAGACAGAAAACGGGCCCATTTGTCGAGTGGCCTGACTGGGTAGGTGCATAAACACTCAAGGACTCAATGTTATATCATGCAAATATCAAGCCCTCAGAAACTCTACAAACGCACAGCTTAGAGCGCCACGAACAAAAAGGTACTCAGTAGAGGAATTCCAATTGCAATACCTATCTTACCCAACCGAAGTTTCTGTTGTCGCAGTGTCAGACCATGTGGCTCTCAGACATGTATTTGCTTTTTGCGGCACGAAGCTAGCGCCACCTCCAATTGGTCATGGTCGACACAGGCGGCAAAGGCGCGAGAAGGAACACTACGAGCGGCTGCTGTAAGATTTGTCGGCCAAAGACCATTTCCAATGTCGATAGATGTGGTTCAGTTTAGCTTGGGATGTTGGTGATACAGTGGAGTTCAAGGGACCCGACGAATCACCTAGCATCTTAGCCCGTCATAACGCAAGCCTAGCAAGAAGAAAAGCAGAAGCTACTGCAGGGAATTAATATCCATCCATGCATTTGTAGCCTTGCCCACCAAGAGACGATTTGGCAGGTGTATGCGTGGATGCTGGTTCATGTGCTATCACTCCAGACGTGATCTTATCAGCAGTCAACCGATAGGGAAGCGAAACAACTAACTAGGATAAAGATGGCACAAAAAATATGGGCCAATCACGCTCATGTCCCTGCAAAAGATCTTAGATCGCTCAGGAAACAATGTGGACATGGGGCAAAAAGCGAATGTCCTACTTGGGGACTATTTGACTGCCTCCACCAGGGATCGAACCTGGGACCTTGTCATTACTAGTGACACGCTCTACCACTGAGCCATAGAGGCTGGCTTCTGATTGGTTGTTTTACGAAGATGGTAGGAAGCCTCATGTCGAGCGTGTCTCGGGATCGCCAAGCAGCAAAGAGAGACAAAAGGGTCAACAGAATCAATATGGCTTGGGCTCCTTTAGTTTCAAGAAAACATACGCAATTTTAGCTTATTGGCCTAGTCTTACTGTCGTACCGCTCACCGCGAATTTCTTCCTCCGGGTGGCAGTGCGTGAGAGGGATGTCACGTGCCCCATGTCCTATTCAGGACATTGGCTCAAACAGAGCTCCCTCTCAGAATAGGAAAGATGAGTCTAGGTTACAGATAAGGACCAAGATGTGTTAAAGGATAAATGGTCCTCGCAAGATTTTCTCCAGAAGACCTTAGGCGCATAGACGTTCAAAGGTGTAAGCGGTTGTATAGCTGGCTCCACCAGGACTCTGTGGTGCAGCAGGAAATTGGGGTGACCATTTTGACGGGCCAGACAAGTGCGATCTCTCCCAAAGAATCACGACCCGATCACTGTCTAGTATGACTAGCAATCTAAATAAAGAAATTGAACCGAAGCACCAGATTTTGAGCATCAAACACTCGGTAGAAGCAAAAAGCGGCCTGGTGTAGGGTATCTGACTTGTGGTATTGTGGTTTTGGTGTGTCAGGTGACCATGCCCCCACACACGCGACCACGCGTGAGTCCACGGAAAATGCCGCAGACAAAATCGTCACTTTACATGCTCGGTTGACGCGTCAAAACCCACCCCCTTCCATGTTCACAGGACGTCTCTCTCATTTAGACATCTCTGAGATGGAACCTAACATACAGCTCTGGCTTCTCCCAGAGTGTCCAGAGCCTCACCTCCTTGAACCAGTCCAGGTTCTTGTTGACCAATTCCCAATCATACGCGTAGACCATGTGGGCAACAACAATTCTGGCCTCGAGGTACGCAAGGTTGATGCCCAGGCAAGCACGTGGACCAAATGAAAATGGACGGCTCGCGTCCTTTTCGTTGCCAGTGTCGTCGCCGATCCAACGCTCAGGTCGAAACTCATCTGGTTCCGGAAAGTAGCGATTGTCGTGTCCCAGAACGTACGCGTCAACTGACACGTCGGTGCCTACTGGGACAAAGTGTCCATCTATCGTCGCTCCGGGACAGACGCGTGGGAGGCCAATTGGAGATGGCGGTAGCATTCGAAGTCCCTCCTCCACAACGGCTTGGAGATAGCTGAGGTTGTTTGTAGAGTCTCCAGTGATCTCGCCCGCGGATGAGAAGGCTGACCGTACCTCATTCTGGAGCTTTTGCATCGACACAGGGTTCTTAAGCAAGAGGTAGGTCACCATGGCGAGAAATGTTGCTGTCATCTCTGATCCCGCCAACATCAAGAGCTTGGCCTGCTCTGGTGAACCGGATCAAAGTTGCCCTTTCGGAGGATAAATGCAAAGAAATCCTCACGGTCGTTGGACTTGATCAACCCGATCCGTTTGCTTATCTTCTCCTCGGTGAGCTTGTCGTGGTAGGCGGCATTCTTGCTCACGTCGCTGGGCATGACAGCACCCAGAGCAAAGGATGGAATGGACAGCCTCTCTGCCGCAGGGAGAAACGTCATGTGCTTTGCCATGTTCAGGAGGAGGGTAACCCAAACACTGGATTGCCAGCTGGACACGGATTCGAAAGACTCCCCAAAGGTAAGAACGCCTGCTTTTGTGAGTCAAGTGCACAATACGTGATCTACTACTGCGACTCACCGATAACGTCAAATGTAAGCCAGTTGTACACCGAGGTTACGTCAACGCCCTTTGTCCCAGGGCCAGCGTTCTTGCTGATCTGCTCCACGAAAAGCCTCGTGTGTTCTTGAATAGTATCTTTAGCTTCCCGTAGGCCTTTCGAGTTAAACGCATGAGAGAGAGCTTTCCGCTGCACGCGATGGTCTTCGGGGTCTCTTGTGAAGACGATGTCAGGGTGTTTGATGGAGGGGCCCACGTTATAAAAGACTTTGCTCTTCAGAAAAGGGGCTTTTCCCTTGGGGGCCTGACTGCAGATGTCTTTGTGTGCTGTCGAGGATCTGAAGCTGAGCTCGTTCGACGCCACTCTGACTACATCGCCATACTTTTCGTGCACTTGTCTCATGACAAAAGGGCGATATCCTCCCGTCCATGACCGGACGAACCAGAGCTAGGTCACAGTTAACATATGCATCATCGGTGCGCCTGTTGCTCGACCAAGCGTACCTCGGTGCATGCTGCTAGCTTTGGGCCCGGATACTTGGCCAGGGGATGGAAGAAGAGTCGATAGATGACCAGTGTCAAGGTGCAAAGGACCAGCTAATGGCCACAATTCTGTTAGAGCTGCGATGCGATGGGACTGATGACTTGCAACTCACAACGACGGACCCAGCAATGCTAAGGAGGAGTGCTGCATGGATGATTGTCATGACGAAATGCGTGACTCGAGAGTCCCACTTGAAGTCGGCGAAGGTGAGTAAAATCGAGCCAGAAGCTGCAATAACCCACACGGCTTTATAGGCGAGGCCTACACACATGCTCTAATATTTAATCTGAGCTCTCGGCGCAGGCGCTACGATGGAGAGACGACATGGCTGGAAACGGTCAACCCGCAGACGCACGCATGAAGCATCCGCCATCACTGCCAAGTCTGCATGGCTAGTTATGTAGACGACTCGCGGGTGGTCAGTTGATAAAAGGCTGGCTGAGCGATGTCACTTGTAACATAGACATGCGTCAGCTAAGACACTTTCCAACCCTGTCCACCTGCCCCATGGGCTGCATCGGCATTGTTTGCCTCCTGCTTTTATCCTCTTGTGCGCTATTGGCCCACCCCTACTATCTCAAATCTTCAAGGCATTTTGGATAAGAAGCTGGAAGTGTTGGGAAGCGTCTTTATGGGCGAGTAAGTAATAGTTCTCTCGTGTCTAGAGGGTCTACTCAAGAAACTGACAGGGGGAACTTGTCTCAGACGCACTGCAACGCCGGTGAACCCGAAATAGCAAAAATCTGCACCAAATTTCGATCGAGATCCAGCAAGGGTCTATCTTGTTCATGGTCTCTTTACAGGCGCGGCTGGTCCTGCGCAACTTCCCTTAACATGCCAAGATCTAGTCCTCAATCTTGAAGGAATTTGTGGTTCATCGCATCCATTATAGGCAGGTAGGGCTACTAATGGTTACAGCGCACGAAGCTGCCTGAAACATGTCACTTGGATGGATGGGTAGGATGCAAAATGTTGTAGTGGGTGGTCAGCTTCGGCAGTTACTGTACACAATGGTGGGCAGCCCCTCTTGGCTACGAACATTCAGCTGTGATGCTGCTAGACAGGGGTACAACCAACGGCCACCAACGCAGAGCACAGATAGCCGCCGCTTAATTCGCTAGGCTGCGTCATGCAACACGACGGTGAGTCCGGGGGTTCTCACCGGGAATGGGGAGAGTGGAGAGGCCGAAGGGTACAGTGCCTGGCCTATGATCTCTGGACTGCGGCACCAAGGACGAATGGTAAAGAGCGCTGCCTGTTTGATCTGTATTCTCATGACCTGACTCAAGATATGCAGCCAAGCTTTCGGTACGTCATTTGCGGCTGGCGGACCAACAGGGATGGTGAGTCAAAGACAACATTTGCAGTCCCTCGTCAAGAAGAGAGGCCTCTGAGTAGCCATGAGCCAGGCTGCATGACTCGCGTGACAGGCCTTGCATCTAGTTGACTGGTAGCGACAACCTGGTTCGTAGAAATTGGTCCTTTTCCAGCATGTATGTATAGAATCGGTGAAACATACACCCAACAGAAACACATCTACTACATTGGGGCTGAACGGCGATCTTAGAGTGATGAGTGACTATGAGGGGACGTTTGAGCTGACAAACGTAACAAGACGATTGGCTTGCATACGGGACAATGTGGGCGGCCATTGGATGGAGAATGTATCAAAGTGGACATAAAACATGGCCCTCACATCTTGGAGATGCGGATCGGATTGTGCCTCCACTCCTCTTGCCTAACGAGTTACTGATGCTCAGATGTGACCCCTGTTGTAATGGCCTTGTTAGTCGACTTGCCCGCTCCATGCATGAAGCACCCGCCGATGAGCAGATTCCGGCATGGTCTCTACCGGCAAATCTTGCCGGAGGATCAGACACGCTGAACCAATAACCAACCAAGAGTAACTCGTTGTCTATTCTTTCGCGGGGGTTTCTCTGCCAGCTGGCGTTTGGGTATCATCACCTCGATCCTCAATTGATATCTGGATGGCTATAGCCGAGAGATTTTGACGCGTTGATGGCCTCAAATTGATCACATGAAGTCATATCATGGCCAGTTTGCACCGGAACACTAGAGGTAACGTCTGAAAGCGAATGAAAATGTCAATAGAAATGATAAAGCACTTGGCGCGGGCGTTTTCCAAGTAAGCCTCAAGATAACGGTGTACAGAAGCGTCTACTTGTCAGGTTGGATGGCGATGTCATTAAGTGGTAGAGCCCTGGGGGATGGTCCTCAAATACGGATGCACAGACGCAGGCCCTGACTGTAAACGACCCATGAATTGTTGTGGGAACTATTATCGAGAGATTGATAAGCTGCTGAAAGGTCACAAATATCATACAGCAGAATAGTCCATCTATTCTACATTGGTCGCGGACCCAAGTTTGCTCATGCGCTTTCCCCTAGAGAGCACGCAAGTACTAGGTATAGGTATCAAGGAAAGCGCACTGAGGCTTCAATCAGGCAGGCAAGAAGCGTGTGATACGCAGTGAAGCTCGGAAGGCCGGAGAGAAGAGGAAACTATCTTGGCAGTGTGGCTGCAGATGACTGTGGGGAGGTCCCTTTGCGGAATCCCCAGCCCCCTTGCGACCGGTCCGGGCCGCCTGCGGGCGACTGGGTCAGAGTCCGAGCCAATTAAGAGATGTGAGAACCGAGCGTGAGGTCGGGTTGACAGGCGGCTAGTCGAAGGCGTAGTGAGACATCTTTGAGTTGGAGCTCTGAAGTGGCTGCTGAGTGGCAACAAACATTTTCGGGGTAAGACGAGCCGAAGAGGAGAGCACGCTTTGTTCTAAATGGTCAAGTCATAATAGAATTGATATCATAGAATGAGGTGGTTGAAGGAGGAATGTACATGTTTTCCCGTGAACAACAACATCAATCCAACAGCGTAGAAAGACAATAAAGAGCACTTTTCACACAGTGTCATAGCTTAGCACTCGCCAGCCTTGGAGCCAGGACCATCATAGAGCTGGCAAGGCGTCTTGGCGTCAGTGCAGACATTGACAAGCTCAGCAGTATCTCCAGTCTCGATGTTGATACCCACAATCTCTCCGCCACCGTAAGCAGAAACGCCCTCGACGTGAACATCACGCTTGCATGCGTCGCACTATGGCTTGGTCAGCATGGGGTTCCGAGTTTTGAGGGTTCGGGATACTTACAGTTCCGCAGGCGCGGTAGACCTTGCCGTAGTCCTCGGCGTAGAACTGGCTTGGTTAGCTCACGGTAACAAGGAATTTTACTTTCTACTCACGTCCTTGATGTTGACAGCTCCGCAGCCGTTGTGCTGGATGACCTTGTCCGCAGCGTGGAAAGCACCTCCACCAATAATGTTGGTGGTGGAACCGGCCGCATCCTCCTTCTACACTACGAGTTAGTGCTGCTCAAGTTTTAAATAGTTTGTGCGGGACGTACGATGGAGATGGCATCTTCACAGACATCCTCGAACCACACGTTCTCGATGGTGCAGCCTCCACCAATGCAGTAGACACCCTCATGCTGATCGGGACCAATGATGACATTGCGGAGAGTAGCACCCTCTCGAAGAATGAAGACGGTATCAGCCTGGCCTGCAGTTAAATCTGTTAGCTATGGATACATCATAGAAGTCAACTGTCTTGCCTCCTTCTTCCTGGTTCTTGCAGGCACCAGCTCCGCGGTCGTAGCGAGCTCCCTTGCCGTCAAAGACCTCGCCAGCGGCAACCTCAATGGGCTCGGTGTTGGAGATGGTCTCGGTGGCCTCGGGGATAGAGTTTTTGGCGACACATGCCAGGGCGAGGGGCATGGCCAAGGCCAAGGTGACAAGAGATTGACGAAGGGAGGACATTTTGGTGGAATATGAGAAACACTGTTGTGAGTTTGTGCCGTGGTGCTTTCTGGCTGTGAGTGTGTGTTCTCTTAGATATTTATATCTAGTCGGCCTCTCAATATGTCGCCCCTTTCATGTTCCCAAAGGCTCCTTACGAGGTCCTGATCCTTCACCTCCATTTTATCGCCGATCACGGTCTTTGTCCAGGAAACGTGAAATTCTCCGATCCACATCGATTTGAACGAAACACAGAGCTTACGCAACCTCGGGCGGCATTGGAGACCTCTCATTGCTTCCTCCAATCAGCAGACTGGGGAGTTTGAGGTTAATGAACTGAAACACGGAGTCCAAGCTTGGTGCGACGTCTTACAGGGTCTCTGTTAGAATGTTTATTCCAATGCTTAATTTAAGCATAACTGGGTCATATATTCTGAACGGTAGGGGCAGCACACTGCAGTGACATGCGCGTTCTTTGGAGAAGGAGTTGCAACACTCATGTTGCATCCAGCTGGCGGGGATTATTCTTCCACGCCGGCAATAAAGCCTTTGGCGACGATCTGTTTTCGCAGATCGCTGGATGAATTGCTCCACCAATGGGCAGCTTATGATAGTTTTGCAACATGTCACCCTTCCCTGTCTCTGCGGCATTGCCCCTGACTCCCACATCGTACAGCACTTACGTACAGTAGTAGAGGGGACGGATGTTGGTCAACCTGTTCACCGATGGTCCTGGTGGAGCTGGACTATGGAAAGCCCAAAGGTCCGGCAAGGTATAGACAGCGAGATGCTGTGAGATGGTTGAATATTGAGGGCAGTAGAGCTGGTAAAGGCCGTAGGCACCTTGCGAGCGTGCCCTCTGTCGATATGGACCACGAGAAATGAAGGTAGAAACGCAGTATCCACACATAGACGTTTGCGATTTTAGCAGTCTGATTACCTACATAGGATCGAGCCAGGCCTTTATTATCCTCCTAATTATTATAACCCAAAGAAAGAGACTTTTAAACATTCATTATTGCAGACGATGATGTACCAGCGATCGTCGTAGGGCAAGGACCATTGCCACCATTCGTCTCGTTCATGTCGCCCCCCTCCAGGTCCACTCTGGTCGTAGACCTTTACTTAGTTGGAGGCTGCATGCCAATCTCGGTGGAATTGGCAGCCTTGACATCCCTAGACTCGGTCCTCTTAGGTGGAGAGGACATGTAGGACACACCGATCGCAATGATCAGAGCGGCGCCTCCGAGACGAACCCTTTGTGATCAGTCAGTACGTGGAATATCCACTAGAACAATGGTATTACCAGTTCTGTTTGATAAAGTCCCGACCGCCGCGGCCGGGTGGTGGCGCCTGCTGGCCTCCAAGGCCGCCAATGTCGCCGTCGCTGCTAACGGTGGATTGCTGCCGGACCTGAAACCGGCGAAGTGGGGCCGCTCCGAGGCCGGGCCGGATGCAGGTACGGACCACGCTGAGGGATGCTCGGTGCATAGACATCTTGTTGGTTAATGATCCAGACTTTCTGCAAAGAATCAGGGAAATTATGCAGAGATTTCAAGGAAGAGAAGAAAGAGAAGACCTGCCTTTCGTGAGGAGGTGCTTCTTTCGACGTCAACTGGAGAGGGTTTACGACGTGATGTCGAGATGACGTTGAGACGTGAGGGGAGACGGCCCCGCTCCCACGGGATGATGGCATCGTCGCCTTCATGTGGCTTGTCTCTCGGTCTCCGTTCCTGGATCCTCATTTTTGACCTCGGCTGACAATTTCCAGTCTCTCGTGGTTCCAGCTGGTGCGTGTCTGTATTCCGAGGCGTAGCTCAAGACAAGGCGGGCATCTTCCACCGATGTTTCAAAACTTGAGACAATCGGTGTAAGTTCTATACATGGCTGGAAGCCTCGATTGTGACTGCCTTGACGTTATGCACATTCGTGTGAAGTGTGATCTGAAATCTTGATCCTCCTGTATTGATTAAAACCGACATTATGCTAATAATCCACAATGTTGAGCTCCGCTGCCCGAGTCTCACGCATGGCTGCCATCTTTGTTACCAGGGCGGTCGCTGCGTCCACTATCATCTCTAGAACCAAAACCCGGCCTTACTGTAGACCGTGATCCATGTCGAGGTGGAAACCCATCGCTCTGTCTGCGACTGCTGTGCATTCCACCGCTGCATTCCGTGCTCTGGAGGCATGAACTACACTTGCGGCCTTGGGTGACGACTATCAACCGGTTGAGGATACTGAACTCGATCTTTAGCTTGACGCTATAGGCCAGAGCTTTGTAGCTTGTTTGTAGGTAGTAGAGGTTTGCGTATTCGAATGCGAGAATGGTGATGTCCAGGATGACGACGATAACGCTCACGGCGATGAGGTGCCGCATCACATCCCGAGATTCATTCCTCCCTGTGACGGCATCGATGCGTAATATCTTCGTGGTCGAGTAGATGTATAGCCCAGAGATGATCATCTCTTGGATGAAGAAGATGGTGACTTGGATCTTCTCATATATCGAGTATGGAGTGATGAAGGGACCCGGATGTGAAGAATTGGCGCCGTAGACCATGATGGTTGTTGGAACGTAGCAAATGACCGCATTGACAATAATCATAATCAGGACCGCTTTCAGCCAGGCTGGCTTTCGTAAAACAAGATGCAACCGCGAGTACAACACCATGGACTGACCCGTCACCATCGGCCACCATCCCACCACGATCAGCGTGACGTAAATGTAACTGTTGGTCTCGGGCAGGAAATTCTTGAGAAGAAATCCGATAGAATAAGGTGGTATACCCCATGTTGCCACGATGAAGCTCCAAAAGTAGAGACCGCCTTTTCGCTTGAATGTCGCGAGAATGATAAAGTTGAGCTCGATGAAGTTGTATATCGCGATGCCGAGAAACACGGCGACGACGATGGCATTTGTGCCGGTCGCCGACCCCACTTCGGTCATGTCTCTCACGTCCCTCGCTACCACGGCTTCAGTGATTTCCCTGGATGATGAACCAGGTAAAGTCTGCGAGAAGATGGGAGCCATGAAGCGAAGACCCATGTGAACCACCTTGTTGGGGAGCTGATAATTCTCATGAAATGCACTGAGAGGTGTGAGAAAAGTGCATCTTGGTACCGTATCGGAGGGTGAGACGGGGTGTATACCGACCATGTGTGATAATGAGATGTTTACTCAAGATATTCTCTCGTAGTGTTGCAAACAGTCTGTCATATGGCCAACAGACGACCCGACTAGCGGCGGGGCATATCAGGTCTCTCCCGGGTTAAGCGACGAGATTCACAAGCAAACCCCCAAAGCGAATTACTTCCTTTTAGCCACTTGATAATGCCAAGCATCAGCAGAGCCAAGACGCACGAAGCACTGCAACCTTTCTCTAGACGCCCCAATAAAGACCTGCCTAGTGACAGCAGCCACAACTCTCTCAAGTCTTGGTTTGGGTAGGTCATGGAAAGTTTCGTCAGCGAGGACAGGAACTCGGCAAATCACGTTGGTGCTCCCGCTGTAGATCAGTGCGTCTAGCCTTCTGCACCAAGACCAGTCTGGCGTGACGCAGATTCTAGACTTTGAGCGCCGTTGAGAAACAAATGCGGTGACAAGTTGCTGCATCCTATCACGACGCCCGGATCAGCAAGGACCCGGGCCCCAGGCTTTTGAGATGGTGTGAAGAGGGCATCCTCGCATCGCGCGGGGTCATGAGGCTGATTGACGCGACACCACCCTCGCTTTGGAATCGTCGTGACCCACGGACGTTTGACCTTCGATTCGAAGCTACGGATCAACCATTCTCTCAGAACTGACGGCATCAGTAGCCGGCTGGGCACCGGTGTCATTCAGGCCCGTCTTCTTCGAAAGAACGGAGCCACGTGCCCGTATGAAGTCTCTCTCGCGACTGAAGACGAAGGCCCAAATAGTGGCTTTCTAGCGTTTGCGCCACTGTAACTGTCGCGGCGGAGACGTGGACAGACAGTTGGAGCTTTGACCTCGACAGTGCATTTGAGGCTGAGCCACTTCTGCCTCTTCCATCATCACCGAGGATTCAGCCGATGGTGCAGACGCATTGGAGTTGTGGCTATCGTATCCGTCGTCCCCGCCAGCCATCATTGCTCGACAATTGCGATGTGATCCTTGCTTGCAAAAAGGCTGGGCGCTTGCTGTGCTTCTCTCATCTCTATGGTGTTTTGGTTTTGCTACAGTATTGCTGTCATGTGAGATCAAGAATGCCTAGGGCTGATCGTTCGATCGCCATTGCTACCCTCTCGTGCCTGTTACATAATAACGCTCAACAAGTTGAAGTCAAAGGTAGCTGATTTGGCTCGCATATCCTTAGACCCGAGCAAATTGGCAATTACTTGGCTTCTCTTGGCTTCTGACGTCGAGGCTTATTACAAACACCAGCTGCCTCCTACACGCCAGCGCATGTCATCGAGGAGGATACTAACGTCAAAGTAGGAAGGTAACGTGCTCTCCTGTAGAGCTGTATAGTAGGTTCAATCTAGGCAGTATTTCGGGGATGAACATTCAGAAACTGCCCGAATAGATTGCAACCTTGTCGCCCAGGCGACCTCAAGCTTTGGGTGCTAGCCTAGGAGGTGTGCTTCCAGATGTTTCCATCGTACACTCGTATTGTAGCCAATCAAGGCAATGTGCCCTTCGCATGGTCTGTCTCAAGAATGTGTTCAATTGTGCTTCACTACTATCTTTGTATGGTAGCTATGTGTTGTTTAGCAATCCGTTGCAAAAGGTTGTCCTTGTGCGGTCTCTCATATCAAATCTCGTCCCTGGCCCCCTTCAAAACCCAGCCACGCCTTTTCATCCCCGTGCTTAACTTTCCAATAACCCCCGTAGCTCCATCAGCAATTTTCGTAAACTCCTCATGATACTTGTCCTCTGCGCTGTCTTCCACGATCTTCAGGCTCAGTCAATCCATCAAGGTAGGGCCGGGCTGCAACTATAATAAAGAACAGATCTCGCTGTCTTCCACTAACGCCCGTTCCTCCGGGCTGATTGCAAACAGGACTGGCAGCAGCGATGACTTTGTCACTCCAACGGTAGAGACAGCTGTTCGATTGATGATAAGGATGAAAAAACTCATTGACACCAGAATTTGGGAACCGAGAAACAGTAGCCATGGCCATCTGACGCTGACGAAGGTCACAGGGCCGAGATTCTCGCCCTTGACTATATTGGCAGTTTCATGCGACCTGTATGGCAGGGTTGGATTAGCAGGCTTCCTAACAATAGTCTCCTTAGGTATACTAACTCTCTATGCTTGTTGTTTGTGGCAATCCTGGAGCAGAATCTATCAGTAAACTGACGAAATGGTTGCTTCTAAATTAAACTCACCCCTTGGAAAGACTGGCCGCAATATTGCGTGAGACATTCGCAACCACTCCCATCACAAGATCTTCTTCCCGGATTAGCAGCCTCAGACTTTTGTCACTTTCTGCTGTCTGGAATAAATGCGCGAACCGAGTTGCTGCCCCTGCCGAGGGATCCTCGCCGCCGTTTTCATTGTAGGTGCCGTTTAGAATGATGCTGAGGGCCCGACTCATTATGGAAAATCCTGTCCCGCCGATCGGGAACTTGGTCTTGTCTTTGTCAGGTGAGAGGATTGAACTCACGTTGCGAACTTGACCTCCCATGAGCTCGATTTCGACTGGACCAACAACTATGTGCGCCGAGGAACCCTTCAACTCCTTCAAGTGGGTCGCTCACGTTCGAAGCTGGATGGCATCGGGGGTGGTCGGTCGATTGAGGGGACCGACTTTCGGAATATTCACTGTCATTGCCATCGTCGTTCAATGATGGAACAGTCGTGCTTCACCTCGGGTCCGAAGCCTGGACATGTTAGTATTGGATGCCAAATGTCATCACCAGCCACAACAACGTACATCTCTATCCACTACCGTGGACAATGAACTATAGCTGAGAACAGAGGGTGAGCGATGGGCAAATAATCCTCGAGAATTCATCTCAGCTTGCGAAACAAAATATGTGATTGAGAACTTGGAGGCCAACGAAGTTGGAAACGTCGTTTCCTGTTGCACCAAGGATAGCTGAAAAAGCGGACTGTCCCTACTCTTTCAAGTTACTTGGGATATACATGGACATGTATAATATAGCCTTGGCACAAGCGACGAAGTGGTGGCTTAGACCAACAATTGCAGCGACGATCATCCGAGAGGGTGACCAGGCTGAATGATCCAGCTCCCCTACTGGCCAAAATTATTGAAGGAAGGGTGTCTGGCCGTGAGCTGAAGTTCCAGCTGCAGGTCAGATGATGCAGCTCCGGCAAATTGGACAGTCGACTGAGAGTACAACCTCTTTTTCTCGGATGATATTACAATCTTTCGCCCACGAGTGCTTGTTGGTTGCGACTTGGGTGGTTCATTCATTGGATATGCCCTTCAGCCACAATCCTTCTCATTTCTCTCACCCAAGAGAAGACGGACACGTGCTAGTATTACTACAGAGAGGCCATCGGGCATTGAAAACTGCGTATTTCGCAGTTATGGCTGATGGTTCCTCCCAAGCTAATCGTTCCACCATTTTAGTTGCCAGCCGGGATAACATGTCTGAAGGAAAACGTGCGATTTGGGTGTTCACGATCAACTTTTGCCGTCAGCCTTTTAGTTGCTTTTTTCTGTACACTTTGTAGGGGCCTTGGCCGTGCTATAAGTACAATGAAGAACAGATCGCCAACACAACATAGCATCTTGGCCCGATGCTAACAAGGTGGCCTTTTTGAACATGCTGCTGCCTACACTTTGTAGCAATTTTAAGTTTAACTCTCACCATATTGAGTGTTCACTCTACAACTTAAAAGGGCACTGACTCACATGACGGCATATCAAAACTTTTAGAATCAGGTATTAATACTCGTTCTCATCCGTTAATGCCGCCCTGATATTCGTCATTCATACTCTTCCAATACCGCCGGTTATGGCGACCACATTTGATCGGTTCCGCTACTTGCCCAGAGAACTAAGAGATGAGATCTGGAGGTTCGCCATCCGACCGACTCGACCAGGTGTACACATTTTTCGACTCTACTACGATTTTGAGGACGACCACGCCGGATCCCGCGATATTTTATCGTTGGCAAGGTTCTTTACAGGAAAATGCCTCGCTGAATCCCCACGGGATCAATACTTCCACAGCAGCAACACCGACTGCGGTGACAGGGATGTATCAACATACCTGATCGATGGCGGACTGTGGTTAGCTTGCAAAGAGTCAAGAGTCATGATGGAAAAGTACTTCTTAAACTCAGACCGAGACTATCTGCGCAGACACCAGAGTGCAGCTTCGCTCCTCAAGCTATGGTTCATGCCAGAAACTGGCTACTTCACGTCTTCCAGCGGCGCCCCCCATTACTTTACCGTTATACCCCGCTGCGACCTCTTCGTGCTACAGCCAGACCTCTTGAGCAGCATTGATAGGAATTGGGGCCATCTGGAAATCCCTGTAGGGTTAACAGAAAGGGTCACGCACATCGCGATAGAATATAATCTCGAATGGGGGTTCATACTGCACCAGCCAAGACAACACGAAAAAGCCTGGGGGATGGTGCAAGCACTGGAGTCATTCGCCCACAATGCCTATGGAAACTCCAGATTGTGGTTCATAGATCACAGCCTAAAACGAAACAAGGACGCTCCTGTCTTCAAAGAAGTCCCAAGTGGATATTTCACAAACGCATTCTATGCTAGCGATAGAAAATTCCTCGAGGTTGAATGCGGCCCTGAAGGCCTAAATCTGGACCACTGGCAGTACACCCAACAAGTGGAAGAGGGAATCTTTGATACCGACTCTTCAGTTTCTTTCCTCTCTTTATTACGCGCAGGGGTTAGTGAGTTGGATGATTTTTTTGGGCTTCGGGGTTGGGATGATCTTTAAACTGTCACAAGGACCACACCCAGAAGCTTGATATGATGAAAAAACAGTGCCGGCAGAAACCCCAGCGTAATATCCCTTACAGATTTGGCCTCAAGGCTTAATATCCTTATGAGCCTGCCCCCTAAATGTTTTTTCTGCCGACTTGTGTTCTGAACGTCTCACAGCAAACTCGTTGGCGCTGGTATCTTGTATTTGTTAGAGATTGGTCAAAACCTTGATGATGGCGTGCCCAGGACTTGGCAAGACTTTGAAATAAATGAGCCATCAAACTATCCCTTAGTAATGATTAGCCTTGCACGCAGTACGATGCCTTTTGTTCTCGGTTGCAACGTGCCTGTGAGCCACTTATAGATATTGTGGCAGGATGCGGCTAAACACATCAGCATAGGGGCTTGGCTGACCGAAGGTTGCCAGCGATGGTTGAGCGATATTCGAATCGGAGTTTGGAAGAAAACTCCGTGATATGATAAGTAAGCCTGAGGTGGTACTCCGTGGAACTCCGTGCGACTCCGTAATCCTTCAGCTCCGCCAAGTCCGCCGATCTTGTTTTGACGTGGCTAGCTGTCAGCCGAGTCCGTCAACAACCACTCTCCAGGACGTAGACCAAGCAGGGCTTCCTATTATTAGTCTGATCGTTAGTGTAACCTTTAAATGCTCAGCCAATGACTGGTCAAGAATATTAATAGGAAGTTCCCGTGAAGGAATGGTGGCTTTGAGTCTTACGCTTAATAATGGGACCCGATTATCAAGCACCATCGCGTTAATCGGAAAGACTTGCAGGTGGGTTGATTGATTTCTCAAGTATTTAAGAGATCGCTTCGCCTCCTTAAGCCTGTTAATTCTCAACCAATTCTCTCAATCATTCCATAATGGCATCCAATCAGGGTATCAGCCTTCACGTCACCGTCTACGTCGACCCCGAGAACGTGTCCAAGTTCTTGGAGTATTTCAAGCCCGTCTACGACAAGGTAGTCGCAGAGCCAGAATGTACCTTTTTTGAAGTTTACCAGTCGCCTGAAGACCCAGGCACGCTCCACTGGGTTGAGAACTGGTGAGTACCTGTCTACGATGATGCGTCTTATTGCTAACCCATTTTCAGGAACCAGACAACTGATTGGCTATTAAATGTTTGACACCAGTCTTGTATTTATCATGCGTTGCTCGCTAACATCTCCTTTAGGTCCAGATCCCGAAAGATTATTACAAGGAGTACTTTGCTGCCACGGAACCAATGTTTGTCAAGCCACGGGAGTTCAAGGTCTACAACCGTCTAGGGCCTCAGTTCTACACGGCTAAAGAAACTTGATTGTTGGCAGGCGAAATGTCGAACGAGTAAAGGAATGGGGATGAAAGCATAATTGTTTCAGATAGAAATAATATCAGGCAGCAGGATTGGCCGCACAGACTCGCGTTCTTGATACATATGTTGGCTGTTACCTGCCTGGCACTACGGCTTGGATCCAGCATCTTAAATTCTGACCGCGACCACAAATTGGAAACACAGTGCCTCTTGAGACCTTCCCGGTTGAACTCATTGAGTCCATTGCCGCCAAGGTCACCTCTGCCGCTGACCTGAATGCCCTCAGTCGCACAAACCGTCACTTCCATCAAATTCTCGATCGGCATCTCTACGCGATTCGGAATAACGACAAAGCGCTCTTTTTCAGCATAAATAAAGGATACAGTTCAGTCTTGGAAAAGACAATACGGGGAGGAGTCGATTTTAATAGTTTATACGAGTGGGCCCCTGGTGCTCCATTCACCACACCACTCGCCTTCGCCGCTGGAACAGGTCATGTTGAGATTGTTAAACTGCTTTTGAAACATGGCGCCTACCCTAACCCGGCTAGGTGGAAAGAGATACGACATACATCGTTGAGCGTGGCCGCCGGGAAAAGACATTACGAGATTGCCAAGATTCTCGTCGAGGCTGGAGCTGACGTACATACCACATTTGGTGAGCCGTGTGGCTCGCTAGCACTTCGCGCGGCAGTGGGCTATTACGATGAGGATGGCGACCTTGTACGGCTTCTCCTCGAGAACGGAGCGCTTGATAACTCCCCCCAGGAGTACAGAGGAACATCTGCCCTAGAAGAAGCATTAACATACGGCCGTGCTTCTACACTGAAGATTCTCCTTTAGATGGGCGCTAACCCAGTTTTCAGGGGCTCTAACGGTTTGACTCCAGTGATGTTGGCGATGTCTGGGGGTCCGAAGAACTTGCATTGTTGTTTGTGAAAATGGGAGCCGATCTAGAACAAACGTGCAATAAAGGGAGGGGCCTGGTATGGTATGGAGTATGGAATAGCTGCACGAACGTCCTCGGATACGTCTTGGAAAGAGGTTGCAGTGCAAATGATGACACCCTTATCCTAGATACAGTATCTGAAGTGCTTGCAGGGCGTGAGACGACACTCCTTCTGCTCGACGCAGGTGCGTGCATAGAGAAGCAAGACGAGCAGGGGCGGACCCTTCTGAAGATTGCCTTCGACGAAAAGGATCAAGATGTAACGGAAATGCTACTGGAACGAGGGGCGTCACTCAAGGGAGCTGGACTTGACGACAGCCAATGCCGCCATCTCGTCAGCAGTCTTCGAGTTGATCATCAAGATGCTATTTTGTAGTAAACCTATATAGTGGGCTACGGTTGAAAATGATAAAAGCTCTTATCCTTAGCCCTCAAATGTTTCACTGATGCTTCGTAAGCTTCATGAAATGACGCGATGAATACAACGACGCCTTATTGGCCTGGATTCCGTGACAGTCGTTCAAGGTCGGTGGAAGCTCATGGTGATTGGTGACTGAGTAGCCGATCTTTGAGTAGCCGGTTGACGAAGACGGCTGTCAAAATGTTAAAACTCGGTGCGTCGCTATGTCTAGGCTCGATTGCCAACGAGGCACGTCTGCAAGGAACGCATGAACTATGACTGGGGAAGAGAGGGCACCGCTAATCCCCGAGGCGGACACTTGGAGGGCTTGGTATGCCCGTATCGCCGAGTTGCCCATTCTTGTTGCAGGATTCATCATTACTCTCTCCTTTAGCTTGACTCAAGTCCCGTGAGTCTACCTCGCGTAGGTTGATGAATACAAGCTGACCAAACCTGGCTGTAGCATTCTTTACGTCTTCCATCTCATGGAATGTGAGATTTTCTACCAAACTCACCCTCCATACACTGGCATTGGCGATAAATGCAGCAGGGATGAGGTTGCGGCCGCCACCGCTACCCAGTTCAGCATTCTAGGGATGACGACAACCTTGTGTGGTACGGCCCTGGTAGCAGAGTTTTGCACTTCGTACGCCACTCTAACTATCTCTAGGGACGTTGAACTACTTTGTTGCTGGATGGCTAGCCAAGAGACTCGGACCTAAAAGTACCCTCCTTATCCAAACGCTCGTCCCAGCGATTCGTGCAAGCGCCCAAATTCTAGGCGTCATAGCTGGGGGCTGGCCTGGAATAATCATCTTTCAGTCCACACAGCTGATTGCCATCATTGGCGGCCCTGCTGGTTATGTGTAAGTCAATATAGATTGCACAGCCTAGGCAATTAAGTGACCTCCTAATCTAGGTTGATCGTCAACATCATGGTGAGTGAGGTTGCCGAGCCCATTCGACGGACTAGGGTCTTTGGTAAGCTTCAGGGTTGTATCATGCTTGGACAAGGCGTGGGATACTTGGGTATGGCCCCGTAGCTCCTACGGAATAGCGCCCACTAACAATATCCACCAGCAGGAGGAATGATCGGAGACGTATTTGGAATTCAGCGGCCATTCGAAGTAGCGTTCTTGTGTTTCCTCCTCGCCACCATGTACGCCAGGATCTCCCTCCCTTACCTTGCCCCCGAGGCCACGCTCGACAGCCAGACAATCAGCAGAGGGCCATCCGGATTCTTTAGCCCTCTTAAGATTCTTCTCCTTCAGAGGGTCCGGCTCCGGAGTGGTCAGATTGCCAAACACTACGGAGTGCTTTTTCTGTGCTGTGGTGTCTTTCTTGGCGTGGTAAGTCAAATGTTGGTGATAGTTACTACACACTCACTGATTAAATTCTGTTGCGAATCAAGCTGGCCACAGACTATGCACCATTTATGATTCAGATGTACGCGACGGCCGAGTTCAACTTTAACCAAGCAGAGAACGGATGGCTCATGGCTGGATGGGCGGTAATGAGGAGCATCTTTCTTCTGATTCTCTTCCCATACATCATAACGCGAGGACGGGCATGGTTCGCGTCAAGGGGATCTAATGGAGTCGCCAATACTGGCGAGCAGCTTTCTGACACGACATCCCACTACGAAGACTTTGACACTCTGATAGAATCCCGGGCGAGGGGTGACCCAACTTCAACCGACCCAGACTGCAGTCATCTTGATTTTGATCTCTTTTTCCTTCGATGGAGCCTAGTCATTGATGGGGTCCTCACAATCATTGCTGCATTCGCGACACACGGATGGCACATCTATCTCGGTGAGTAGTATCATGTTCTACTATTACCTATTCTCAAGCTAACGAGCTATTGCAAGCTGCATTCCTACTTCCGTTGGGTTCTGGTTCAGCACCCGCCGCGAAAGGAGTCATCACGGACATGTGCTCCTCTTCGCAGCGAGCCGATGCCCTCAACACCATTACTCTCGTCGAGAATATCGCCCGACTTGCTACTCAGGGCTTTTTTGGATTTCTTTTTGCTTTTCTCGCTGGGGTCGGCAAAGCATATCTGACATTCTTCTTTAATGCGGTACGTATCGTTCGTAGGGTACCCTGCTTGCCAGGTCAAGATACTAAGAGCATTCTACGAATTATAGGCGATCGCGGTCCTGGGAATGGGTGTACTTCTACTCTCTTATTTTCCTCCCCGTGGAAGTGAAGTGATGGAGCAAGATGACGCAACTAACGCGACGATCACTCGTGAAGGGGTCATCCGAGGGTCAAGCCGTGGCTGAGAAGACGCTTATTATCGCATTCTTTATTGATGGGCTTTTTTATCGGAGACTGTCATTGACAACAAGGCTAGGATGATTTGGTATGGTGGGTAGCAATCAAGTAGAATTACTGAATACGGCGGGTTTCAAAGAGAGTCCAGGAAGGCCAGCTGAATGTCGCGTTAAGTGCGCCGCCCCCTAGAACCCATTTAGTTCGAGATATACGACTTTGCTCTGACATACTGACAAATGGCGGCTTTAAGCCTCCCTAGATGAGCGGTATCTGGCTGTGTATGTAATATGAACAACCTTTGCACTCAAAGGGAGCTACTTGACAGCTCATTTCTGTGATAGTTTCACCGCGCTTGACAGATCCTCTTCCAGACTCTCTAGAAAGCTCCATCGTTGAGGTTTGTAGCCCCATAGCCTCTGGGCTCGATCCGGCTTAGACCGCGAGTTAGATCCAAAGAGCAGACGTGCAGTGCCCTCCAGTGGAATGTAGGTAAGCATAGAGTCCAGCTCCTCCAGTGAAACCTGTCTCGGGACCTCGCTTGGCAGTTGGCCCTGTGCCTTGAGAATCTTTCCAAATGCCGCGGCAATGTCGTACTGTGAGACTTCTTCGACCGCTGTAAAGTAGTAGCCCTGGTAGCCAACAGTCAACACATAATCCTCGGCAATCCAAGCAAGACTGTGGAGGCCATAGATTTATACGTACTTGACGACCCCGTTCAGCACCTTGTCCACCATCCACAGCGGCTTCAACAAGCTTGAGGAACGCCTGCGCCGCGTCTTCAACGTGGGCTCTGGAGTAAATGTTGGACCCCGAGCCTACGTAAAACATTGCCCCCGGTTTCACGCTCTCAGACCAAAAAGAGGGCACAAAGAAACTGTCAACGCGACCAGGGCCGGTACCTCTGCCGTGCATGTTGGGTGGGCAGACAATGGCCGTCTTGAGATTATCTCCGTACTTGGTCCATGCCTCCTGAATTAGAGGGTCCGTTTCTCGGTGAATAGCCTCAGCTGGTAATGACCATATAGCGTCTAGGTCATCGACATCTGACCATACCTTCGGGCCCAGTTCGGCGAGATTGTTGTAGTCGGCGATTATAGCTGTACCACCCAGATGGATGTAAAAGGCTGGCTTTGAAGCCTGGGCGCGCTCGATGACACCGGCGATGAGTGCTTTGACAGCCGGCGCATAGTCCGAGTTGCCATGATCTTGCATTCATCAGTCAACCTGAGCCTATGAAAGGGTACGAGCGTTTTTGCGTACGAATTACAATTTCGGCTTTCGAAGCGGCCTCCTTTAAGAGCTCAGTGCTGTCAAAGTCACCCAGTAGAACCTTCACGCCAGGGTACGCAACTGAGAAAGAGGCGCTTGGCTTTCGGAGGAGAACTGTGATGTCGTATTCAGGATGCGCCGTCACGAGAGTGTTGAGGACGGTTCCACCTGTGTATCCGGTGGTTCCAGTGCTATAGAGTGTGATTAGTGCTCTGTCGATCATAAGGAAGCGCATTAAAAGATGTTGCAAGACATACAGAAAGATTGAAGGGGTCATGGCTGTATAATCTTTGGAAGGATGCTAATGAGGTGGACGATGCGAACGACTGTTCTTTGGTAATCAGCCAGTGTAACGGAGCCTTTCAGATATTAACTTATGAGAAGAAACTACAAGCCATGATAAGTTGATTTGATATATTAACTTTCTTAAAGGGGTATAGTTCGATGTTGTCCACGAGCATTGGTAAGCTCGGGGGTAGTATTCGTCCACAGCCAGTTGTTCGTCCGTCTCTAGCGATCGATACGTCCGTGGTCACCCCGTCTTCATCGGGTTGATCATAGAAGTTCCACCACGGAAGCGAGAGCGAAGGCGAGAGCGAAGAAGCCTATTCGGTGACTATGTATAATGCCGACTAAAAGGCATACCCGGTCATAAAGGCTTTGAAGGTCCTGAACGATCAACCACAGCAAAATATGCTCTCCACCATATCCGTAGGAGATGAGAGTCCAAGTTAGTTCTCTACATCATGGTCCATTCCTACTTCCCACTATTTAGTGCCGTATCCAATTCATTACAAATCGCTTAGAATGCCAGCATAGCGCCGAATATCAGAGCAAAGATTGATACACAGACGATCGGGCCAGTCAACTGCGGGGCTGCCCCAGGGACACTGCTCGTGGAGGCTGCAGCTGAGCCCGAGGCCGTCGAGGTCCCGGTTCCCGACGACTCGGAGGAGATCGTGGTCGTAGTAGACGCGGACCCGGCGTTGGATTTGCTGCTGAGGATGCCGCCAAACGCAGCCTTTGGGCTGGTGCTCTTGTCGGTCTTTGATGCAGCGCTCTGATACTCCTTGAGGGTATCAGAGCCCTGGTTGATAACACCTGCCATTCCGGCCTGGCAATGGCCTTCAATGGCACAGTAGAAGAAAATGGGATCAGTGTTGTTGACAGTGATTGAGAAGAATGACTTGTTAGGGAAAGATTAGCTGTGGACCAAAAATGCAAGAGTTCTCATAGTCTTACGTTGCCTTTCGCAGGAAGATCACCAGAATAGAATCCTCCACTGGCAGCTGGAGTACAGGGCTTGTTGAAGTCACCGGCAACAACTGTGTGCATGGAGTCGAAGTGAAACTCGATGATGTCTCCCTTGGCAGCCTTGATGGTGTTCGGATTGTAATTGAGCCCACCCTTTCCGACCTCAACCTTGTGATTTGCGGCAGATGCTCCTACAGCAAGCAGGGCGAGGAGAGCGACGTTTAGGCTGGTGAATTGCATGTTGACGATCTGAGAATCCGTCTGTTAAGTAAGGCTTGAAATCTTGGCAAAGCTTTCTTAACACCTGTGAACAGGCGCCAAGTAATTTATATACATGTGTTTCTCGCCTTTGAGATGCCGTATCATAACACTAGCTGGCTCGCCCTGATGATCGTGGCTGGCTTTCGTCCTGTGGTGAACACATAGTGGCCTGCGGGCACCAATCATTGCCTTGACAAGTCACCAACGCTAGAGCCTCTGCGAATAGCGCCCGTCGTAATCTCCCACTGCTCCGCCCCTTTGGCCTCGTATTTTGCTGTCAAGGTTCTGACATCTGTTGCTGACTATGGCTTTTGGGCGTCGTAGAGATGCCGACAGGCCGGTTTGGGTTGTACTGTGGTTCCAGGCGGCCGCCCAAAAGCGCAGCCCTACTGATGGGAATGCCTATTTTAATCTCATAATTACCACTAGCGCCGGATGATGGACTGCCGAGCCTTTGCAGTTCCTGGGTCGGGCTGATCCTCTATCCGCGACGAGTTCGGTCGGTGGTATTAGACGGACCGCTCGGCTCGTCTGACGTGGTACGAGATAAGATATTAACAAAAGTATGTTGGAAGGTATGTGTACTTGCCCGTACGGTTCATTAATGCTTGTATCTTGGACGGTAGAAGTTGACGAGAGGCTTATCCACTGTCTGACTACAACGGTAATTTCGAGATAAGATTTTTATTAAATGGATGACTAGATCGCCATCTGCCAGAACCTGAGCCCAACTATGGCTTTCGCGTACAGCGCCCGGCCGTGGAAAGCCCTAGAATCATTATTTGCTTTCTCTCTCTGGGAGCGCGATATGATTGGTGGCATAAAATGGCTTCGGAACCACTCTCAAGCTGTTTTCGTGTTAGATCATCTCCCTTGGCTTGTCGTCTAAACTGGATAAGCTATGAGGGTTATTGCATCAAGAGCCGGGTTATAACTACAATAAAATACATAATATCAATACATTATAGCATCATATCCCAATGGTAATATAGTCATTGCTGTTACTAATGGTGTCTCTATCGGGCATAATATGAACGAACACAATGATCAAAACGTATCGACGACAATGTCAGAGCCTGATTCTTAAGTCTGGCCATATTGGAGACAGGGTTGTTCTCACCGCCAAAAACCCTCTGCTATCACTATGGCCAATCATTAATGCTAAGTCCACAGCCTGCTTCGTTGAAATGCAAGCACGCCAAAAATGACGCCCTCTTTTGTCATTCCAGTTATCGGATACCAATCACACTACGAAGGCGGACAAGAGCTGAACAACCACTTCCCATCGCTTATGCCGAGAGAGCTGCACGGCAGCTCAGCTCCTCACAAAACTCCCTGCGAGAATTTGGATTTATGACCTGCTTAGCGGGCCAGGCTTTGATTCTGTATGCCTGGTCTGTTATTCTCCCCGCTTCCTCATCACCGAGATGCAATTGCGCTGTTTATTATTGTCAACATCTCATTACATCAAATAGCACTATCTCATGAAAAGAAACATGCGCTTCTTTTTACAGAACCGCTGTTATCAGCTTTGGCTGTCCGCGATTTTTGTTACCATTTCTGTCCACCCAGTCCGAGCCGACGACGGAGGAGACGACTTCATTAACAACCTCCTCACTGACATTGCGCCTATCCTCGCGCTCTTTGGTGAGCGAATAACCACACAATTCTTGAGCCATTCATTTTCGATCTATGATTGCATCATCTTCGCAGCCTGTCCCATCGGCATTATCACGGCAACAGTGAGCGTGATCCGTGTTGCTGCGCCAGATGGATGGAGAAGCTTGATCGGTCGGGCGATGGAAAGCCGGGCAACGACTGAGCTGGAGCTCTTATCGTCGACATCTCCCGACGTCTGTGAGCTGTGGAGTGGCTCGGCCCTTGTGAGGGTCATGGGCTCCCCAGGAATGTTGGAGCTTATCTACTTTCCCAAAGATCCCGACCTCGAACACATGGGTCTTTTCACACTGAACGAGAAGGTAGAGAAGAGACCGAGGACAGGATCACAATGGCCGCATATGGAGGGGAAGACGCTGCGTAGACAGCCGCTTTTCAAGGATAATGGGAACGGGCTATCGCAACGCGACGACGAAGCGATGGAGCCGAGAACTCGTGATCGGCAGGCTTCTCCAAGCATTTCAATGAACCTTTCTACTTTCTTCAATGGTTCTCTAGCTGAACTGAGGCTGATGACAATCGGCGTTGTGGTTCAACTATGTGTCGTGGGATACGGCGCCATGATCACCTACTATGGGCCTTGGAAGCCGCATTTCACAAAGGCCGGAGAGCCAGTCTCGCTCACGGCATTCCCTTGGGAACAACAATGGTGCCAGGTGGTATGTTTATCTGTGCCCTGGTCATCAAGAGATGCACCGATGAGATCGCCTGGACAAGGAAACCAGAGCCAGGCGCAGGTCCCAATACAGATGCAACCACCAGCCAACACGCAGTTGAAGCGGCCGAGTTTCAATTGCTTTGGCTACAAAAGCACAAAGTTGTTAACGATCAGGCTTTCAAGTCCTACGCCATTGTTGCTAATGGTCTCAGAGCAAAGTTGCTTCATCGGACGCATCGAAAGATCCACGCACAGATGCCGTCCCACGTCCACTCAAGGTGGGATCAATGGCGGGGGTTTTGGTCAGTCTTGTTGGCTTTGTAATCCAATTTTCTGGCCTTCGACTCATGAACTGGTCCGCGACGCTAGCCCAGCTCATTGGCATGGCAATCATGACTATCTTGAGAGCCTACCTGCGTATGGGGCTTGTGAATGAGTCAAAGGCGCTGAGAGCCGATGATGACTACGAGTTGGAATGGTTAGGTAGTGAACTAGTGACCGGATCGGATCGCCTTTGGGACGTACGGAAGAAAACAACAAATGAGGCAGGGCCCCAAAGCCCTTCATTTTCGTGGCTGTTGGGAAGGGATGAAGGATTGTTTGAAAACAAACCTCAAGAACCAGACTTATCCGAAGAGAAGCGTGAGAGACCTGGAGAAGAGCAAGACTTATCCGATGAAGAACAAGACTCATCCGAGGAAGAGCAAAACTCATCCGAGGAAGAGGAGGAAGAGGAGGAGCAAAACGAGGAGTAAAACGACGGGGAGCAGGACGACGAGGAGCAGCAACGCGGGGAACAGAAACAAGAGGAACAGGAGCAAGATCCACAGCAGGAGCAACGCCAGCATCAGAGACAACAACAAGCCATGAGACTTTGGAAAGTTCGCCAACGGCTCGGTTTTCTCAGCCCCTGGACAAGTGACTACATCGAGGTCTCGAAAGCAGTTTCCCTTGCTATTGAGTCAGTTATGGGTATCCTACAAGACAATGCCGGATATTCTTCCGTCACGGATTCCTTTAGGTGGTCACTGAAAGGGAAATGGTCAGACCCTGAGGTTTTCCCGTTTACACTGTCACTTGGTAACGACAAACTCCACCCTTGGGGATCCCCGGGTGAGATCGAGGCTGCACTTTCCACATGGTCTTACTTTCTGGATAGACTTCCTGAGGAACGAAAGGTAGTTAGGTCGTTGGAGCACAGCCATGAATTCCTTCGTCGAGACATCACGCGATGGGCTGGCCAGAAAGAAACCGGACTTCTTCTCTTTGACTTGGTACAGGAAGGTGGGCCGCCAGTGTCTCATAGGCCATTGTCAGCCTCGACAAGACTACTTGGCACACTCTTAGCGCAGCGTGTATTCTTGTGGTTCATGCTTGACTTGGCTGACTTTCTGCCCAGCCGCCTCTCCAAGGCTCCCACAGTCACGTTCTTGGACGACAACAACCCAACTCTCGAGACAACCCGCCTCGAACACCCCAATTTAACCGCCATGGTTCATAGGATTCAGCAAAGTGGACTCGCATCCACTGAAGAAGCTTGGGATTTGGTCATTGTGCCGCTCAGTTTTCACCGGAAGCTCCCGAACCCCATAACAATCGTTGAGAAGATGCGAGATCAATCAAAAAACCTGGAACAAGCTGGACAATGGGAACAAGTCTTCAAGATCCACGAACAAGTGGCGGAAGTGTTGAAGGAGGTAGATGACAAGGCCAAACACGAGAGGGAGGCGTATTACAGAGCGGCAGCAATCGTTCTTGATACCTACCGACGAGTCAGTTCTATTCTGGATGTGCAAATCCAACAGCTCAGGCGGACAAACAATCTGACTCAACTGCTACAAGTCGAGAGGAAGATGAAGGAAATTGTTTGCAAGAAAATGGAAGCAAGCGTGGTTCGAGCTTTGTTGGACTTCTACGGCCTTCAGAGGCCACAAAGTCCTCGGTTCGAGATTGGTCGACTTGGGATGAAATTCAAGAGGCTAACGGAAGAGTTTGAAGCTGTCAACGCCGACGACAGTTTCAAAGATATCACCGAAGCTCGGCTGCTGCTGCACATGTTTGAGACTCCACTGGGAATCTCAGACGACCTGTTCCTATGGAGGCCGGAGGACTTTGATTGGGGGCAGGCATCATGTCTCTTCCCTGATCCTCTAGGGCTGACGTTGGCACATCACGCCATGATTCGCGGCGTGAACAAATTGGCGTCGGCTCTAGACCTCGTTGGTCCCGATAACGTCCTTGTAACACCCGCAAGTGATATCGCCGGGTGGACATCTTTACACTATACTTCCATGTCACATGAAGTACAGAGGACAATCACTGCACTCTGGCGCTATGGAGGGAGCGTTCACGCACGAAGTCGGGATGGAACGACTCCGCTCCATTGCTTGGCCAGGACCAGCACTCGGGACGAAGTCACCCACCTTCTTGACTTGGGCGCGACGGCAAGGGTTCAGGACAATTCAGGCTATACACCCCTCCATTGGACAGCGTGGTGTGGCAACCTCGATGCGATTGAAGTCCTCTTATCAAGAGGGGCGGATCCCGGAAGCCGTGACAATTACGGACGTACGGCACTACACATTGCCACAATCTCCTGGAAGGAAAAAGCTGTTGCTATGTTGAGCCATACGACGGATATGGGCGCTCAGGATGTGGACGGGAACACGGCGCTTCACTACGCAGCGATGCTTGGGAACTGTGCCCTTGCCAGTAGAAATTGCGCTGAAGAGACTAGCCAAGAAGACAGTCCCAGACTGTCTGATGCTGTGGAAGACAATGCTCTAGTAACTGCACTCTTCAGTGGACAAAATCAAGTCAAGAGGGAGGAAGGTACGTCAAGGTTTGCATCCGAGGCAACGGGAGGGAATGGCAGCCGACATTTGAATCGCGGAGGGAACGATGGGGAGCATTCCTACTCAGTCTCTGGAACAGAAACCAGCATCAACACAGGGACTGAGAAAAACCAGACCAAGCCGCTGCCGTTCGAACCCCGCTTATTGGGTTCCGTGAACGTCGATGGCAACGCGCCCATCCATGTGGCGGTCGAGCACGGTCATCTGAAGGTCGTTGAGAGGCTACTTGGACCTGGCGAACAGTGGCACAAAACGGCATACGGCATCACGCCTCTCCGGCTGGCGGTAATGTTCGGCCGTCCAAAAGTGGTCGAAAGCTTAGTGGAGGCCCACAATGATGGCTCCCAACCTGATGATCTTGAAGAAGAAGAGAATCTGTTCAAAATGATCAAGGACTTCCGACGCCTCAAGGAGGTCCTGGGACATAGTGGTCGTGACTTTGGCAAGCTTCGCACGGTCGTGCTGAGCCGAGTAGAGGTGGGACTGGCCAGCCCGTTTTGCTCTCCGTTTTTGTCCAGGGTATGGCATAGGATGCAGGGGAAGCCACATTCCAATACAGAGTCCCTGCAGGACGCATATAGTGGGAGTCTGTCGTCGAAGACGTTTGTCAGGGAACAGGGCCGCGTGGGTGAGGAATATATCGAGGACTTAACAAGGATCGAAAACATCTTTCGCAGAAATAAGATTTGGGCAAAACCTGTACCGGAAGCGGAGGGTCACTTTAAGATTCCTCACAGCCGGAAACGGAGGCGAGGACGGATTTTATGAGCGGTTTCGCAGGTACTAACGGAAGATAGAGTTATACAACAGACCATTACACAAGCGAATATCGACTTGCAGTGTTTCCTATCTCACCTATAATCCTAAGTCGTCGCCGCTTTTACCTAAGCCGGCGGTGAGTTCAGGGTAAGCTAACGAGGTATGGGCTAGCGGTTCTAGTTTTAGCCCCTAGTAATTAATAAAAATAGAATAGCCCTATAATAAAAGCCTTATAGATACCTATCTATTATATATCTAAATACTTTTTTAATACTTAGCTTAGCGAACTTAGAGCTAAATAATATAAGACCCTTTATTAATCGCCGGTATAAATCTATAGCTAAGGTTATCCTAGAGGTTATATTTACTTCTTAATAGTAATTATTCTATGCTAACTAAGTAAAAAAAAACCTTTCGCTCTAGCCCACGTAGTTACCTATCTAAATCTTAACTTGATAAAGAGTAAGCCCTATAGAATATTATAAAGGTATAGGCCCGATAGGTATAATTAGGATAATATTAGAGATAGAAAGGTAGGTTTAATATATTAATATAACTTTAATTTATTAAAGTCTCTATAAGTCTTTAGCGAAAGGAGTTTTATATAGTTTAAGACCTATATAATAATCTAAGGATTTCTTAACTTACCGGCGATAGCTAATAGAACCTAAATACTCTTATAATTACCCCCTCTCCTAAGAGCTTAATCCCTTAAGCTTATTTAGCTAATTATCTTATTTCTTTATTTAATATTAAATATATCTAAATATAGCTATTTTTTAATTAATCTCTAGCTTTAATAACCCTTTATAATATATTATTAATTATTTATTATTTCTTTTATATTTTTCCTTTATAATAATTATAGTCTTTATTATAGATTTATTATTTTCTTTTATAATTAGTTAATTATTATTAAGTTAATAATTACTTTATATTATTAATTATTTAATATTAGTAGCTTAAATATAGCTATTATTATTATAATTAGAGTTTTTTTATTTTATAATAATTTTCCCTCTTTTATTTTTTTTCTTTTTATAATAATAATTTTATTACTTATTATAATAATATTACTATAGCCTCTATAATCCTTATTAATCTTATTTTTCTAAATTATATATAATTCTTTAGTTTTCTTTTTTATTTTTATATTATTTATTTATATATTTATTATAAAGCTTTTAGTAATATCTCTTTTAGTAATTTATTCCTCTATATTTTTAAAGTTTATATATAATAATATTATTTATTTCTAAAAGATAGACCTTAGTAAGGTTCCTTATATATATTACTTAAAATATATAAATAAGGACCCTTAAATTCCTTATATTATTAATTAATCGCTAAATTATTATTTATTATATACCTATAATAAGAAGAGGTATAGCTCTATAAGTTTTTTTTTTCTTTTTTTATTATTTTTTTTTAAATTATTATTAATATTTTATAGATTCCCTATAAGCTTTAGGGTATTACTTAGTACTTATAGAATAATATTTATAGCTTTTATAATATTATTATTATTAACCTTTTTTCTTTTACTTATATTTAGATTTAGTGTATTAATTATACTATTAAGGATATAATATATACCTAGCGAAAAGTTACTAATTATCTTTATAACCTTATAATATAATTATCTAAGAATATAGTCTAGTTATCTTATATCTAGATATAAGAACTTATATCTAATTAAGAGCTATTATCCCTATTTTGCCTCTAAGGTATAAGTTTTTATCTCTCTCATATTATAATATTAGCTAATATTCTATATATAGGCTAGAGCTTAGATAGCCCTTCCTAAGATAATTAATTATATTATTATTACCGCTCTTATCTATATTTATAATAATACTCTTACTTAGTTATTACTTAAGGCGATTAATTACCTAGATAATATTAAAAATACTATAAGAGTTAATATTAAGGTTAAGGGTAATAATTATAATATTATAAATAGCCTTAATAAGTTATATAATATTACTAACTAGGCTATTACTAATAGTAACTTTTATTATATTTAATAATAAAAAGGCTAATATACCTTATATATATTATTTTTAAATAAATAAATAATATTTAATATCTAAGGATTTAGCTAGGTATAATAAATATATTTATACTAAGAAGTCTTATAATAAAACCTATATAATTATATCTTATAAGTATTTTCTTTCTTTTAATATATTTAATTAATCTTTATAATAATTTTTTTAATAAAATAAAAGAAAAAATTAAAAATAAATAAAAATAAAATAAATAATAATTTCTTAAAACTTTATAAAGAAATAATAAAGCTTTAATTTTATTTAATTATAATAACTAATTATTTATTATAAATTTATAAGGTTTATAATAATATAAAAATAAGGTATTCTAAGGTAATATATTAAGGTCTTTAAGAAATAAAATAAAATAAAAACTTATTATTAATATTAAATATTTATAAAAATATAATTATCTAAGATTTATAGGTAAATTATATTCTTAATAATATTAATTAAGTATCTCTTAATTTAAGTAATAGTTTTTTTAATATTTTTCTTTTATTTAATTTTAATACTATTAATAAAAGCTTTTTAAGAAATATTATATATTAATAAGGTATTTAAGGGGTTTTTATATATTTATAAAGTCTAAATAATCTTTTTATTTAATAAAATATATTATTTTATTATTAATTTTATTTATATTAAAAATAATTTTTATAATATATCTTTTTAATTTATTAATTTTAGTTTTTAATTTATTATTAATCTTAATTTAGATAATATTTTATATTAATTTAAGTAATAAAATATAAAAGATTAAATAAAGCTTAATCTTAGGTAATAAGTCTAATTTATAATTATATTTTAAGATTTTTTATTTAATTTTATAAAGTTTAATATATTTATAATTAAGTTTTATAATTTATTATTTTATTTTAATATTTTTTATTATAAAATAAATTATATTACTTTCTAAGAAAATTAAGCTTTTAATTTTTTTCTTATTTATATAATTTATTATTTTATTCTTAATAAATTTAAGTTTTATTTATATTTTTTTATATAGGTTATAAAGTTAATTATTTATAAGGATTATTTTAAATTAATAATAATATCTTATAATTATTAATAAATATTTAATATAAATTTAAAGTTAATATAAGCTAATATAGTTTTTATATTTTTATTTATTATTATATTATAGACTAATTAAATAGCTAATAATTTCTTAATTTAGTTAATTTATTTATAATTAATATAATTTAAAAGATATTATTTTAATATTTAATTTATATATTTTCTTTATTTATTTATTTTTTTATAATATATAATAAAAAGCTTATAATTAATCCCTAAATATTTAATAAAGGTTTATTAAAACTTAGATATAAATAATAATTTTTAATTTATAATAATCTTAAGTAATATATTATATATTATAATAATATAAAAATAAAAGAAATAAATAAATTCTTTAGCTAATATTAATTCTTTATAAGGTATAAAATAAAAGTTTTTTATAAATTTATTTATAATAATAAAAATATTATTATAGAGATTTTTAATAATTAATTCTTTTAATAAAGGTAATTTAATAATAAAGTCTATTATAATAGTTTCTTATAATAGCTAGGATATTAATAAAAGTTATAATTTATTATAAGGTTTATAGTATTATGCCTTAGTTTTTATATAAAAATTATATTAATTAATAATTATTAATATAATCTTTTTTACTTTAAGAAATATAAATATTATTTTAATTTATTCTAGGGTTTTATTAATTCCTTAATATTTATATAGCTAATAGCTATATATTTCTTATATAAGGTTATATTATAATTCTTTTAGTATTTATTATTTATTTATTTATTTATTTTCTAACAGTTATTTATTATATTCTAAGATCTTAGTAAAAAATATTCTATTTTTTTTATTATATAAATTCTATTTAGGTATTATTATTATTTAATATATATAATAATATATTATTATAAATATCCTTTATAGGTAAAATATAATAATTATTTCTTAATTTAAATCTTCTTTATATCTAAGTTAAGTTTATAATAAATAATACTTATTTTTTTATTTTTTATTTTTTTAATATAAATAATAGTATAATTAAATTTAAATAAATATTTAATATAATATAATTATTATTTATTAATTTATTTAATTATTCTAAAATAAGAGATATTTTTATAATTAATATAGATTTTAATTTAATAATAGCTCTTAAAGAAATAATATTTAAATTCTTTGAAAGTATTAATAATTATAAAGAATTCTATATTATAAATAAGGTAATTAAATTTTATTTTATATAACTTATAAAATTAAAATATAATTAAATATAATTATTTTTTATTATTTTATTATTTAATTTAAATACCTAAGATAAAATCTAAGGTATTAATTTTAAGTTTAATTAATTAAAATAAATTAAATTTCTAAAATATTAATTTACTTAAAATAATTTCTTTAATTTTATTAAAAAGTTTGTTAGCTTTATTCTTAAATATAAAGGTTTTATCTTTTTTTATAAGTTTTATTAATAATATAGCTATTTTCTTAAATACTTTAAGGAATTTATAGTAATAATTAATAAATCTAAGGAAGGCTTATATTTCCTTAATATTAGTTAATTCTTTTTAGTCTTTAATTATTAAAATCTTCTTAAGGTCTATATATATTTTATTATAAGAGATAATATATCTAAGAAATTTTATTTCTAAGGTATAAAATTCATTTCTTTTAGGTTTTATTAATAATTTAATATCTTATAATATCTATAATATTTCATAGATATATTTTATATATTTCTTTTTTATTTTAAAAAAAATAAGAATATTATCTAAGTAATATATAATAAATATATCTAAGTATTCTTATAATTTATTATTAATTATTTATTAAAATATAATAAATATATTAATAAGTCTAAAAAAATATAATAAAATATTTTATTTTAAAAAATTAATCTTTGAATTTATTAATAAGAGGTAATAATATATAATTCTTAATTATAATAATATTAAATATTTTAAAGTTAATATAAAGTTGAAGCTTATTATTTTTTTTTAAAATAAATATAATAAGGTATTTAATAAATAATTTATTTTTTTAATATATTTTTTCTATATTATATCTTTAGTATATTTCTTTAATATAAAAATTTATATTATATTATATAAATAAAGTTTATTAAAGCTAAGTTATTTCTTATTAATAAATTTAATCTTAAGGTTATATATAATATATTTTAATAAACCTATTTTAAGTTTTTCTATAAAAAGTTATTTATAGATCTTATATTATTAAGGTATATTCTTAAGTTATTCTTCTTTTAGGTTATCTTTATTAAGCCTTTTAAGGTTTTTTTTAAATATATAAAATTATTATTTAATTTATATAATTATTTATTATTATTATTATTTTTATTTATTATAATATTTATATTTTATCCTTATAGATAGAGAGTTATCTTATATTTATTTTTACTGAATTCGTTTATTATAAATAAAAATATAAGATCTTTAATTTAAGTTATTATTTAATATAAAAAATATCTTAATATTAAACAGGAATATTTAGCTAATTTTCTAATTAAAATATAAGTTATAATATTATAATTATAAATACCTAAATATAAGATTGTAGCTTTAATTTAATATAATATTAAATAAGATTCCTTAGTTTTTTTCTTTTAATAAAAACCTTAAGGTAATTAATTTTATAATTAATAATTTTATTATTATAATTAAAAGGTATTTCTTAAGGTTATATATTATATAGGGCTTTTATTTATATCTTTATAATAGCTTAAGCCTATTTATTATTATTAAATTAAAATAATTTTATTTAGCTTTATTATTTATTAAAATATTTAATTATTTTCACTTAATTTATACCTTTAATTCTAAGTATAATTATTTATATTCTTTATTTATAAAATAAAAGGCCTTCTTAAGTAATTTATTCTTTTTTTTATTTATTTATTACCTTATATTAAATAAGGTAATTCATCCTTTAATATTTATATAATATAGCTAAAATAATTAAATTTATATTTATTATTTATATATATTTTATAATTATAATTATTTTTTATATTATTTTATTATTTTTAAAAGTTATTATTTATTTATTAATTAATATTACTAGGTTTTTTATACCTAATATAATTAATATAATTCTATAAGAGCTTATCTATAAATCCATAATTATTTCTAAAATATAATTAGATCTTTTAATATTATTTCTTATTTCTAGGTTTTTTATTTTATATAAGGAAATTAAATCTTTCCTTACTTATTTATTTAAATTTATTATATATAACTTTAATATATAGCTTATATTATAAATATATTTCTTTATTATAAAGGGCTATTTTAATATTAAGGTAATTTTTATTTAAGTTTTATTCTTAATTAACTTTAATTATTTATATTATAATAATAAATTATTATTTAAGGGTAATTAATTTATTATTTAATTCTTATAATTATATTAAGAAATAATTATTTTTTTATTTATTTTAAATATATATATTATATTAATAATATTTATAAGATATCTATAAATTTTTTTATATCTAAGGTATATTAATCAAATATATTTATTATCTTATATATTATAATATAGGCTATATTAAGAGCTTATAATTATTTTTATATAATATACCTTAATAAAAATATTTTTTATATCTAAGTTATTATTTTTTATTTTTATAATAAATATAGCCTTTTAGTCTTTTTATATTATCTTAATAATTTATTCTTATTATTTATTAATTTTATAATTATATTATTTATATTCCTAAGTTATTTTATATAATCCCTTATTATATTATAAATTAATAATAAAAATAAATTTATATTAATAATATATTTTATATCTTTTTATTTTATATTAAAGATATAAGTTATTATTAAATTTATAAAATAAAAAGGTTAAAAAATAATTATTTTTTTATTTTTCCTCTAGGTATTTTTTATATTTCTAATAATAATAAGATATTTATAAGATATTAAGGTATTTTTTATATATAAGATAGATTTAGATATTATCCTATATATTAAATAAGAATTTAAGGAGTCTAAGATCTTTAATAATTACTTAATATAAGATATAAATATAAATATCTTATATATTTATTATATTTATATATTCTTAGGCTATTTAAATATATTATTCCCTAACAGTATTTTAATACTAATTACCTTATTTATTATAAAATTAAAAATAATATTTTTTTTTTATAAATTATTATTTATTTTTTAATTATATTAATTTTAGATATAAATAATAGCTAATTATTATAAGACTTTTATTATTAAGCTATAATTAAAGTCTTAGTAATAGCATTAATTTTATTAAGTAATTATAATAATTTTTATATTTTATATTTTAATTAATTTATTAATAAATCTTAATAATTATTATTATTTTAATTTATTAATAAAATAAAATTATTTTATTTTAAGGGGTTATATAATTATATAATATTTTTTTTCTAAGGTTTATTATTATATTTAAATTATTTTTTTTATAAAATATATTTAATTATAAAATATAATTATCTCTCTAAGATAAAAATTAATATTATTATTTCTTATATATATTATACTAATAGTCTTAATAATTTAGATAATTATTTAAAATTAATTATTAATTTCTATAAATCTTATTTATTTTTTTTTTAAGTAATAATTATTATAGCCTAAGCTAATAATATCTCTCTTAAATATTATATTATTTCTCTTTATATATATTAGCTTTATAGCCTTTCTTATAATAATAATAAGATTTAATAATTAAGGGCTTTTATTAAATATTATTAAATTATATAAATTTAAGGTATATTTTATAATAAATATTAATTTAAGTATATCCTTAGTTAATATTAAACTAAGGGGTATTAGCTTTATTATTTCTAAACTTAGGGTTTTATAATTCTTTTTAAGAGAATTATTATTTATTAATTTTAATATTTTTATTTATATAATTAATAAGGCTATAAAATTTATCTTTTTTATATAATTTAATTTATATTTTTTTCTTAAGTTTATTAAAAAAAAAGATATTAGAGGTTTTTAATCTTAGTAATATTTTAAGGTAAGCTAAAAATACTTAATATTATATTTTAATATAAAATAAGTTTATTAAAATACTTTAATATCTCTTTTTATTTAAGACTTCTTATTTATTATTTTTATTATAACATAATAAGCCTTATATTATATAGATAAGAAAGCCCTATTATTTCTAAAAGCTATTAACCTATTATAAGTTTACTTACCTTTTAAAATATAAGCCTTATAATTATAAGTATAAGCCTTATAATTCTAGGCATAAGCCTTATATAGCTTAGTATAAGCTATATAAAAGACTATAAATATATAAAATATATTTATTATACTTTTATATATATTAATTACCTTAGCTATTAATATAACTTAGTTATATTTAATACCTTTAAGTATATTATTAAATATAACTTATATTATTCTTTAAGGTTATATAATATTATCTTTTATTAATATAAATTAATATAATTAATTTATCCCTTAAGAATCCTATAATTATTATATATTAATAGCTCTTATTTAGAGGATTACTTATATTACCTTAAATAATATTAAATATAATAATTACTTAGGCTATTCTTAGTAATAATTATTAATAGGTTTTACTTATTAATTACCCCCCTATACTTATTATACTTACCCTAGCTAATACTAAGGATAAAGATATAAATAATATAAAGAGATTTAATAATAAAGAAATTAAATAGCGCTAAGCCTAAATTATTACTATAAGTATTAAAATAAATAAATTTTATAACCTTATTAAAAAAATAAGCTAGACTTAGCGCGATTAAAATATATAATATATTAATAATACTTAGAGGCTTAATAATATTATTATTATTATTATATAAAAAAAGGATATAAAAGAAATCCTAAAGCTAGACCCTTTAAAAAAATTTAATAGAATTACTTATAGGCTATTAATATTCTTTATATAGCTATATATATTTATAATTTATTACCTTATATAGCTTATTATAATATTTAATAAAGTCTAATATATTATAAGGTAATTAATTAAAAATACTATAGCCTAATTTAAACCTAGTATAAAAGAATACCTTATTAAATTATTTATTAAACTTTCCCCTTAGACTATAAACCTCTATTCTAGCTTTAAGACCTTTAAAGCTATACTTTAATAAGCCTTTAGAATAATAAATAAGAAGTCTTAAGTAAAAAGAAATATTAAAATACTTTAATAGATTTACTTTATATTAAAGTATAATACTAAGTACCTTTAGCTTACCTTAAAGCTTAATTAAGACTAAGAACCCCTAATATCTTTTTTTTTTAATAAACTTAAAAAAGAAATATAGGCTAAGCTATATAAAAAGAATTAATTTTATAGCCTTATTAATTATATAGGTAAAGCTTTAGAATTAATAAATAATAATTCTTTTAGAAAAAACTATAAAACCTTAAGTTTAAGAATAATAAGGTTAATACCCGTTAGTTTAATATTAACTAGGGATATACTAAAATTAATACCTCTTATAGAATATACCCTAGACTTATATAACTTAATAGCGCTTAGTAAAGGCCTTTAATTATTAAATATTATTATTACTATAAAAAAGGCTATAAGGCTAATATATATAAAAAGAAGTAATATAATATCTAAGAAAGATATTATTAACTTAGGCTATAATAATTATTACTTAAAAAAAAGAAATAAATAAGATTTATAGAAATTAATAATAAACCCTAAATAGCTATTTAAATTATTAAGACCCTTAGTATAATATATATAAGATATAATAATATTAGCCTTTACCCTAGACAAATAATTATACCTTATAATTATATATACTTTATAAAAAAATAATTTAAATATAATTATAAAGCCTAGAAAGAAGAATATTATATAATTATATAACCTCCCGAGGTAAAATAATTCTATTTTATTAATAAATTAAAATAATAATTATTATTAAAACTTATTAATAAGCTAATTAAGGCCTAAGGCGCGAGGATTATTATAATTACTTAATAAACTAAGCGCTATTATTAAGACCTTAATTATAGCTTAGTAATAAAAATATTATAATAATTAATTATTACTTAAATTTAAAATTAATATAATTAGAAAATAAATAATAATTTATAAAAAGAAAAATATTATTTATAGCTCTATAATAAATAAAGTAATTAATATTAAAATACTCTTAGGGAATAATATATCTAAATAGCTCGAGAATATATAAATATAGTAAATATATAAGATATTTATATTCGCGTCTTATATTAAGTAATAATTAAAGATCTTAGACTCCTTAAAATATTATTTAGTATATAAGATAATATCTAAACTTACCCTATATATAAAAAATACCTTAATATCTTATAGATATTATATTATTATTATAAATATAAAAAATACTTAGAAAAAAAATAAAAAAAATAATTATTTTTTAATCCCTTTATTTTATTAATTTAATAAAAAGCTAAACCTTTAATATAAAATAAAAGGATATAAAGTATATTATTAATATAAATTTATTTTTATTATTACCTTATAATATAATAAAGGATTATATAAAATAACCTAAGAATATAAGTAATATAACTATAAAATTAATAAATAATAAAAATAAATTATTAAAATAATATAAAAAGACTAAAAAGCTATATTTATTATAAAAAATAATAATATAGATATGAAGGATATTCCTATTAGGGCATATTATAAAAAAATAGCTATAGGCTCTTAACTAAGCCTATGCTATAATATATAAGATAATAAATATACTTAATTAATATACCCCTAATATAAAGAAATCATATAGATCTCCTATAAGGATTATTAATATAATATATATATCTAAAATAAGTAAGAAAATAATTATTTCTTAATATAACTATAAAGACTAAATAATAGACTATACCTATGACGTCTAGTGTTTTCTAAGGGAATAAACTAGGCATAAGGGTTTAATATTAATAGAGAATCTCGGCGAAATTGTCACAACCTGACAAGAACCTATTACGTGCACCGAAGCGACCCCACAATTCTTCACCAACCAAACAAGTAATCACTCTTAACACCAAATAATCACGGTGATCACCTCCCTGATCACCCTAATCACTTCCATAATCACTATAATTAGGACTAAAGAGTAAAGTAATCACGATAAAAACCTAAAAGTATATAAGATACTCTTATTAGTACTTTCTTATATACTAGCTACCTTAGCTATTAATATAACTTAGTTATACTTAATACCTTTAAGTATATTACTAGATATAATTTATACTACCCTTTAAGGCTACATAATATTTTCCTCTACTAATATAAACCAGTATAACCGGTTTATCCCTTAGGAATCCTATAATTATTATATATTAATAGCTCTTATTTAGAGGATTACTCGCGTTACCTTAAATAATATTAAACGTAATAGCTACTTAGGCTACTCCCAGTAATAACCACTAGTAGGTTCTACTTGCTAACTACCCCCCTATACCTATTGCACCTATCCTAGCTAACGCTAAGGACGAAGATATAGATAACGCAGAAAGCTCCGACGATAAAGAAGTCGAGCAGCTCTGAGCCTAGATTACTGCTATGAGCACCGAGATAGATAGACTCTGTGACCTTATTAAAAGAATAGGCTAGACCTAGCGCAACTAGAACGCGTAATATATTAATGATGCCTAGAGGCTTAATGGCATTATTACTGCTGCTATACGAGGAAAAGATATAGGAGAAATCCTAAAGTTAGACCCCCCGGAGAAATTTAATGGAACCGCCTATAGGCTATTAATATTTCTTACGTAGCTATGTATATTTATAATATACTACCCTATGTAGTTTACTATAGCGTCTAATAAGGTCTAGTACGCCGTAAGATAACTAACTAAGAACGCTACGGCCTAGTTTAAACCTATTATAAAGGAATATCTTATTAAACTATTCGCTAAATTTTCCCCCTAGACTATAAACCTCTATGCTAGCTTTAAGGCTTTTAAAACTGCACTTAGATAAGCTTTCGGAATAGTAGATAAAAAATCCTAGGTAGAAAGAGATATTAAAGTACTCTGATAGACCCGCTCTATATCGGAGTATAGCACTAAGTACCTTTAGCTCGCTTTAAAGCTTAACTAGGACTAGGAACTACTAATATCCTTTTTCTTTAATAGACTTAAGAAGGAAGTTTAGGCTAAGCTCTATAAGGAAGATTAACCTAATAACCTTATTAATTATATCGGTAGAGCTATTAGAATCGATGAATAATAGTTCTCTTAGAAAAAACTATAAAACCCTAAGTTTGGGAGTAATAAAGTTAATACCCCCCGGTTTAACGCTAACTAGGGATATACCTAAACTAATACCTCTTATAGAACGTAACCTAGACCTATGCAGCTCGGCAGCGCCTAGTAAAGACCCTTAACTATTAAATACTACTACTACTATAAGAAGGGCCATAAGGCTAATATATGCAGAAAGAAGCAACGCGATACCTAGGAAGGACATTATTAACCTAGGCCATAATAACTATTGCCCGAAGGAAAGAAATAGGTAAGGTTCATAGAAGCTAATAATAAACCCCAGATAGCTATCTAGACCACTAAGACCCTCGGTATAACGCGCACGGGATATAATAATACTAGCCTCTATCCCAGAGAGATAACTATACCCCACGACTAAGTATACTTTATAAAGGAATAATTTAAATATAATAATAACCCCTAGAAAGGAGAATGCTATATAATTATATAACCCCCTAAAGTAAGATGACTTTACCTTACCAATAGATCGAAATAGTAACTACTACTAGAACCCACTAGTAAGCCAGCTAGGGCCCAGGGTGCGAGGATTATCGCAGTTACCCGACGAGCTAAGCGCCATAACCGAGACCCTAATTATAGCTCAGCAATAAAAGCATAACGATAACTAGCTATTACCTAGATCCGAAACCAACATAACTAGAAGATAGATAACGATTTATAGAAAGAAGAATACTACCCGTAACTCTATGATAAATAAGGTAACCGGTATTAGAGCACTCTTAGGGAATAATATATCTAGATAGCCCGAGAACACATAGATATAGTAGATATATAAGATATCTATGTCTGCGCCCTGCACTAAGTAACTACCGAAGATCCTAGACTCCCTAAAGCACTATTCGGCGCATAAGATGACGTCTAAACCTACCCCACGCATAGGGAATACCCCAGTATCTCATAGATATCCTATTACTACCACGAGTATAAGGAATACTTAGAGGAGAAATAGAAGAATAATTATTTTCTAATCCCTTTACCTTATTAACCTAACGATAAGCTATACCTCTAGTATAAGGCAGAAAGATATAAAATATACCACTAGTATAAATCTATTTCCGTTGCTACCCTACGATATAGTAAGGGATTATATAAAGTAACCTAGGAATGTAAGCAACGCGACTATAAGATTGGCAAATGGTAAGAATAAATTATTAAAATAACATAAGAAGACTAGGAAGCTATATTTGTCGCGAAAGATAATAATATAGATATAAGGGATATTCCTATTAGGGTATACCACGAAGAAATAGCCATAGGCCCCTAATAGAGCCTACGCTATAATATATAGGACGATAAATATACTCGACTAATATACCCTAGATATAAAGAGATCTTATAGATCTCTTATAAGGACTACTAGTATAGCACATATATCTAAAGCAAACAAGAGAATAACTATTTCCTAGTATAACTATAAGGACTAAATAATAAATTATACCTTGCCTATGAAATATATATATATAAAGTTAGAGGATAAAATAAGGCGCTTAGTATAGCTAATATCTATTTCTCCCCTAATAATAACGGATCAATTACCCTCGAATGATGGTTCACTATCGCAATATAGATGACTATGACTAACTAAGAATAAGACCTAGATAGAAGTTACCTTAGCACCGAGGTAACCCTCTATAACGAAGAAATATACCTATGGCATGGGCTATATATTAAGGCTATATACGATAGATTCAAATAAATAGCGAAGGAAGGATTTAATTTCCTTACGTAAAATAGAAAACCTAGAGATAAGGAATAATATTAAAAGATCTAACTATACCTTAGAGATAACTAAGGACCTATAGATAAGCTCCTATAGGACTACGCCGACTACATTAGATACAAAGAACCCAATAACGCTGACTAGTAAGTAGATAATAGCTTCTGGGAATAGCAAGGCAATATAAGAGACGACCACGACTACGAGGCATATATAGATAGCGAGTATAAATTCGACTACTTTAGCTACGCTATGCGAATATTAAAAAACTAATTACCTTATCTAATATAAGGCAATGGGTAGATAAATAAGGGGATAAGCTACCTAGGAAGGCCCTTTACTCTATAAGCGGAGAATATAAGTAATAATACTTAGAATTAAGAGTATAAGTCAAGGGAGAATAATTAAACGCTTTAGTAAATAATAGAGCTAAGTAGAACTATTTTAATCTAGTAATAGCAAATAGGCTTAGGCTACTATAAAGGCGTAAATAAGAGCCCTATATAATATATAACCTCGAAGGAATACCTTTTAATTATAATAATAAAGTTATTAACTATAAGATTAATTACCTTAAGGTTTTTATTAAAAGAAAAAACTAAGGAATCTTATTTAATATTATATTAAACCAGAGCTATGACCTTATACTTAGGTACCTATAGTTATGATATTATAACCTATATTTTGATTAGAGAATTAGCTAGATATTCTCTTATAATACTAAGATATCCTCTATATTAGATAATGACTTAGGATAGAGATCTTAAACTTCTACCTATAATGGAGAAGTTAGGTAGAGGCAAATATAAGATACCTCTCTACCTATAGGGATAAAACATAGATATTATAACGGATAGAAATAATAATAATAATAAATAATCGTATGAATTATATAATAGTTTTATATACTAGAGAAAGACCTCGAGAGGCCTAAGAAGAATAACCCGGAAGAAGAATAACTTAAAAACATACCCTAATAGTATAGGATCTATAAATAACTCTTCGCGGAAGAACTCGAAATAGGTCTACTAGAATATACCTCGTATAACCTTAAGATTAAGTTTATTAATAGGAAGTAACCTAGCTTTAGTAAACTCTACTTACTTAATAAAGCGTAACTTTTAGTATTAAAGGAATATATTAAAGATATAATATAGAAAGGATATATTAGGGAAAGTAAGTTATTTATTAAATACCCTATTATATTTATTCTAAAGAAAAACGGCAAGCTCTAGCTTTATATTAACTTTAGAATACTTAATACTATTATAGTTAAGGATTATATACCGCTACCCCTTATTAGCGAGTTAAAGGATTAACTTTTTAGAATAAAGTATTTTATTATACTTAACCTTAAGGGAGCCTATAACCTTATTTAAATTAAAGAAAGATATAAATAAAAAACCGCTTTTTATACTAAGTATAGACTATTTAAGTACCTCGTTATGCCTTTTAGACTTACTAATACACTTATTATATTCTAGCGAATAATTAATAATATACTATGAGAATACCTAGATATATTTATTATATATTACCTAGATAATATCCTTATCTTCTTCGAAATAGAAGAAAAATATATAGAATATATCTATAAGGTACTATAAATACTATAAGACGCTAAGTTATTAATAGAACTTAAGAAAAGTAAATTTTACGCCTTAGAAGTAGAATTTCTTAGATATATTATCTCTTATAACGAGATATATATAGACCCTAAGAAGGTCTTAGTAGTTAAGGACTAGAAGGAACTTACTAATATTAAGGAAATATAAGCTTTCCTTAGATTTACTAACTACTACTACAAATTCCTTAGAGCATTTAGGAAAATAGCCATATTATTAATAGAACTCACGAAAAAAGATAAGACCTTTATATTTAAGAATAAGGCAAAGAAATCTTTTAATAAAATTAAGGGATTTATCCTAAGTAAACTAGTACTTAAGATATTCGACCTATCTCGGCTAATCGAACTTAAAACCGACGCCTTAGACTTCGCCCTAGGCGCTTAGATTAGATAACGAGATAATAAAAGATAACTATACCTAATCATATTTTACTCCTATAAGCTATATAAAGTAAAACTTAATTACCTTATCTATAATAAAGAATTCCTTATAATTATTAATGCTTTTAAGGAGTTTAGATATTACCTTCTAAGAAACCATTATTAGATTAAGGTTTATATTAACTATAAGAATATCTCCTACTTTGCGATAACCTAATAACTTAGTAGATAATAACTATAATACGCTGAATACCTTTTAGAATTCGACTATGTTATTATCTATATTAAAGGATCGGAAAACGGCCGAGCAGACGCTATCAGCCGCAGACCCGACCTAGACACAGGAAAGATCAAGACTAAGGAACAACTGCTATACCTCACCCCCGAGGGATACCTACAATAACGGATAATTATATATATTAGGCAACAATAATACCTAAACATAATATACATAATAGAGCAAGGTAATCCACTCCTTATTAAAATCCTAGAGTATAATAAATAACTACTAGATAACTAAAAAACCGATAAGCAATAGGTACTAGAGGATCTACGCTACGACCTCGTACGCGAAATATATAGTCACTAACTCCATAGACACTAAGGAATCAATAAAACCCTAGAATATATTAAAACGATATATATATTTCCTAGCATAAAAAAGATAGTTACAATTATTATTAAATAATATAACTTTTACGCAAAAACTAAGGCATAATGCCATAAACCTTACGGCAAACTATAACCCCTACTAATACCTTAGCTACCATAGGAAGCCATTATAATAGATTTTATTACTAAATTACCCTTATTAGAAGAACTAGTAACTAAAAACTTCTATAATAGTATTCTTATTATCATAGATAGACTTATAAAATTTTCTTATTTTATACCCTATAGAGAATCAACTATAGCTAAAGAATTCACTTATCTCTTTTACTTTTATATCGCTAAGATACATAGTATACTACTTAAGATTATTATTAATTAAGGACTATTATTTATATCTAAGTTTTAGTAAAGCCTTACTAGATACTTAGGAATTAATTATAAGCTCTCTATTATATACTATAAGGAGATAGACGGACAAATAGAACATATAAACTAGATACTAGAGTAATACCTTCGATACTATATTAACTATAAATAAACTAACTAGGTCAAAAAGCTATTAGCTACTTAGCTAGCCTATAATATAGCTATAAACGAAAGCATAAAGACTATACTAGCCTATACTAACTTTAGATTTATATTAGATACTTATTAATAATTATAAGATATTATTATTAACCCTAAAGCAATCCTCGCTAGCGACTAGCTATATAACTTATATAAAGAAATATATATAGAACTCGAATTTATTAAGAATAAAATAATGAATTATACTAATAAAAAATGGATCGAGGGATTAACCTTTTTAGAGGGAGATATAATCTATCTCGCGATAAAAAATATCAAAATAAAATAATAAAATAAAAAACTTAATTATAAATATATTAGACCCTATAGAATTAAATAGAAAATCTCAAAATATAACTATAAATTAGACTTACTACCTAAGGTTAAGCTTCATTTAATCTTTTATATCTTATTACTCGAGTTAGTATAAGATACTATCTAGGTCAAAATAAGCAATAACCCCGACGCAGAAGTTAATAGGCTAGAAGAATATATCATAGAATCTATCCTCGATATAGACAAAATTAATAATAAAATAATATATTTTATCAAATAGAAAGACTACCTAGACTTAGAAAACACATAGGAACCCCTAGAATACCTCATAGGCGCGCAATGCCTACTACGGGATTTTCACTAGTAACTCTAGAAGGAAAGGAACCAACGTCGAAATTAAGGATCGCCGACTAATTAATAACATCAATAGCCCCGAAGGACTAAGCGTCGATAATAGCCTCGGCTTCCCGGCGATCTAACTCCTCTAACTTATCTAAAGAATTCAAACCCTAACGCACTATCTCCACACCCCGCTCATAAATCTATTTCTTCTGACGGCGAAGGCGCATCAGACGAGATAATCGCTTATTCATCTACTGCTAAAGAGAAATTAACTCCTCTTCTGCCTTCTCCTCCTCCAGCTCCAAACGGCGTTTCTCGGCCACCAGGCGTAAGGCTATGAACATCAGCAAGAGGAAGGCAATAAGACACGGGAATCACATACACCGGCAGAAACTAATATACCCGAACTATCACAAGCGCGGCCACAATAGATATACTCGGAATAATAGGAAATACCCTCGAGTATCTTATACTTTAGGTATTTTTAAGAATAATAAGAATAAGGCATAACTTTAAAGCCTATTTCCTTAATAAGTTTAAAAAGATAGTAATAATATACGGCGGAATAGGACTTTACTTTTAATATACTATTAGTATTATAAGAAATAATTATAAGGGAAGGTTTAATAAACCTAGGGAAATTTAAAATAGCTAACCTTAGAGGCCTTAAGGATAAAACCAACGAAGGGGAGATATTATATTATAACCTAATAAGAACCTATTATGTGCACCGAAGTGACCCCATAATTCTTCACTAACTAAATAAGTAATTACTCTTAATACTAAATAATCACGGTGATTACCTCCCTAATTACCCTAATTACTTCTATAATTACTATAATTAGGACTAAAGAGTGAAGTAATTACAATAAAAACCCAAAAGTATATAAGATACTCTTATTAGTATTTTCTTATATACTAGCTACCTTAGCTATTAATATAATTTGGTTATACTTAATACCTTTAAGTATATTACTAGATGTGACTTATATTACCCTTTAAGGCTATATAATATTTTCTTCTACTAATATAAACTAGTATAACTAGTTTATCCCTTAGGAATCCCACGATCGTTACAGAAATTATATAGGAAGTAATTATATCTTAGTAATAGGTTAAGAAGGTCTTAAAGGTAATTAAAGTCTATTAATAGCTAAAGAAGCTAAGTATCTATCTAAGGTATAATAAATATTAATATATATATAAGAGGCCTTATATTTATAGAAGTAAGGTCTATATAAGGGCCTTATACTTATAGAAGTAAGGTCTATATAAGGGCCTCGCACTTATAGAAGTAAGGTCTTATTTAATTAGTATATATAGAAGGGAATTTATAAGAAATAAAATAATATATAATAGGAGATATATTAGGCTGTAATATAATCTCCCCTCTCTTATTAGTTCTTACCCTTAAGACTATTTTCTTAGGCTAAGGTTTCTTTAATTAATTAATTATAATTTCTTATTATAAATATTTTTAAGCTAACGCGATATTAGGTTATATTAATAAAAGAAAATCTATTAATCTAAGTTATAATATTATTATATATTATTTAATTACTATTAGAATTTATTAATTTAATTATAAAGTTATACCTTATAGTTATTATAAGAAGAGAGGTATTTTATATAAGATATTAGAGGGTTATCCTAAGTATAGTTTTTATATTAACTTAGGGTATTTTTATAATATAATTAATACTCTATTATTATCTTATAGGTTTTTTATTTAAATAATACATTTTTCTATTCTTATTAATATTTATAGTAAGTTAGATTATTAATAAAGTAAAAAGGCTAAATAATTAAGAGGCTATTATTAAGGCTTTATTAAGTTCTTATTATAAGAATCTTAAGTATACTTAATATAAATTAGATAAGTTATTATTTTAACTAGAGGTATATTAGAAGTAAAAATACTAATTAATAACTTAAGGGGTAGAATTAATTAAGAAAAGGGTTAATACTTTTAAGGAATTAAAATAAATTAATTAATAAAAGTCCTTATTAAGCGAGGATATTTATAATATAATTTATATAGATATTCTTAATTTTAGTTTTTTTAATACTTTAAGTATTCTTATTATTATTAATAATAGAAATCCTTTAGGAGGTATTATAAGTTTATAAGGTATTCTAAGGGTTTTTAGGTATTCTTTAACTTAGGGTAATTTTTCTATTTAATTAAATATTTTATTTTATTATTTATTTATTATAATTTAATAATATATTTTATAGTATATTTTTTTAATCTATTAACTTCTTAAGGTTTATTATAGTATTTAATATAGATAATATCTTTTATTATTTTAAATAATAAGATATAAAAGATTAAATAAAGCTTAACCTTAGGGGGTAAGTCTAGTTTATAGTTATTTTTTTTAAATTTTTTAAGAATCTTAAAAGATTTAATATACTTATAATTAAGTTTCTTATTTTATTATTTTATTATAATATTTTTTATTATTAAGTATATTATTTCTCTCTCTTTAAAGGTTAATCCCTTTAATCGCTTAGGGTTATAATAATATTCTATATATTTTTATATAAATTTAAGTTTTATTTTTATTTCTTTATATAGGTTTTTTAATTAATTACTTATTAAGATAGCTTTTAGGTTAATTAATCTTTTTTATTTTATTTAATAGGTATCTAAGGTAAAACTAAAATTTATAAATATTAATATTATTTTTATACCTTTATTAAATATTATATTATAGGCTAGTTAAGCTATAAATAGTTTATTAACTTAGTTAGTTTATTTATAATTAATATAATATTATAAATATTATTTTATAACTTAATTTATTTATTTTATTTATCTATTAATTTAAGGTTAAAATACTATAATAAGTTTATAATTAAGATTAAGTTATATTATAAATATTTATTAAAATTTTAAAATAAATATAGGTCTTTTATTAAAGATAATTTCTAAAGGTAATCTATAAATATTAATAATTTATTATAGAAATATATAAAAAAGTTCTTTTATATCTATTATTTCTTAAAATAAGATAAGGTATATAAACTTTATAAGGTAATTAATAATAATAAAGATATTATTATAGATAATATTAATTAAGGGTTTTTTTAATAAAGGTAATTTTATAATAAAATCTATTATAATTAAATCTTATGGTTACTATAAGATAAGTAGTAGTTATAGAGTATTATATAGTTTATATCGTCTTGCTTTTATCTTAGTATATAAGTTATATTAATATATTATTTTTATAATTTCTTTTTTTATATTAAGGAATTAATATCCAAGTATTTATAATCTCTTATATATTTTTATAACTCTTAGTATTTATATAGGGGGTATAAATAAAATTTATAAAAGAAATTATATAAATCTTTTAATTATATTATATATTCTATTTATATAATTTATATAATTATCTTAGTTTATTAAATAAACTTTAGATAATTATTTTTATTATATTTAAGAAGTTATTTATAGACTCTAATTATTTTAATATTATAATTAGGTTATTAGCTAATAATATTAGCTCTTTTATTATTAGATCCTTTTTAATAAATAATTATAAAATTAAATTCTAAAAGGTATTTAATATATTAGAGTTATTATTAATTAAGTTCTTAAATTATAGCAAAGTATAAGATATTCTTATAATTTATATAAACTTTAATCTAATAATAGCTTCCTCTTAAATAATATCTAAATTCCTTAAAGGTATTAATAATAGCTAAGAATTCTTTATTATAGATTAAGTAATTAAGTTTTATTCCTTATAACTTATAGGAATAGAATATAATTAAATAGAGGGTTTTATATTTATCTTATTATCTAATTTAGGCTTCTAGGGTAAAATCTAAGGAATTAATTTTAAGTTTAATTTCTTTATTAAGATTAAATATAATTAAGATAGGTTTACTAAGAATTATTTCTTTAATATTATTAAAAGCTTATTATATTAATTTTATTTATTTAAATAATTTACTTTTTTTAATAAATTTAATAAGGGATATAATAAATCTATTGAAGTTTTATATAAACTTATAGTAATAATTAATAAATCCTAAGAAAGATTATATTTCTTTAAGATTAATAGGTTTTAGTTAATTTTTAATAATTATTTTTTTATATTTATTTATTTATATCTTATTATAAGAGATTTTATATTTAAAGAATATAACCTTTTCTTAATAAAAATAGCTCTTTATAGGCTTAATTAATATATTAATATCTTAAAGTATTTATAAGACCTTATAGATATATTCTATATATTAATCTTTTATATTAGAAAAGATAAAGATATTATTTAAGTAATAAATAATAAAGATATTAAGGTATTCTCTTAGTATATTAGTAATTATTTATTAAAATATAATAGGGGTATTAATAAGTTTAAAGGGTATTACTAAGTATTTAAAAAGTCTATATTTAGTTTAAAAAGCTATTTTTTATTTATTTCTTTCCTTAATATATATAAGATTATATATAGCCTTTAGGTTAAATATAATAAAGAAATATTTTCTAAAAAGATAATCTTTTATTTTTATAATAAGTAATAATAATATTTAATCCTTTAATATAATTATATTAGGTTATTAATAATCTATAATTAATTATAATTTATTTAAATTTAGTTTAAAAATAAATATAATAAGATATTTAGCTAAGGATTTAGAGGTTTAAATATACCTCTTTAATAATATATCTTATAATTATTCTTTAAGTATATTAAGCTTTATTTAGGCTAAGTTATAAATAAGGAAAGACTTAGGTAAGGTTTTATCTTTAAGGATAATCTCTAGATCTTAGTTTATATATTAAGGTAGCTTAATATTAAGTTCCTCTTAAAATAGCTTCTTATAGACTTTATATTTTTTTAATATATTACTAAGCTATTTATTAAGTTTTTTATTTTAATAGTTTTTTATATTTTATAAGTCTTTATTAAATTATTATAATTAATATCTAAGGTAATTTATTATTTATTATTACTATTATATATAGCCTTATATATATAAATATTATATTTCCTTTAGGGGTAATAATAATTATATATTATATTATATTTTACTATTTAATTATTTAATTAAAGTTTAAGAATTCTCTTTATTATTATTTATTATTAAAGAATTATTATTATTTAGATATATTTAATTAGTTCTTTAATTAATAATAAGGTTATAATATCTTAATTAAAGAAAGCCTAATATTAGGTTATAACCTTAAATAAGAATAATATTAAAGTTAATCCCTTAGTTTTATTTATATATTAAGACTTTAAGGTAATTAATCTTTTATTTAATTTATTTTTTCTTATACTTAAAGAGTATTTTAAAAAGATTTTATATTTAATAATATTAATCTTTATATTTCTAAGGTAATTAGAGGCTATTAATTATTTCGGGGTCTATATAATTGCCTATAATATTATAGTTTATTAATATAATAAGCTATTTACTTTTAATTTATATTTTTAATATAAGGCTTTATTTATTTATATTATTTATAATATATAGAGCTCTTTTAGGAGGTTAATATAATGATCGTGGGATTCCCAAGGGATAAACCGGTCGTGCTGGTTTATATTAGTAGAGGAGAATATTATATAGCCTTAAAGGGTAATATAAATCACGTCTAGTAATATACTTAAGAGTATTAAGTATAACTAAGTTATATTAATAGCTAAGGTAGCTAGTATATAAGAAAGTGCATATAGGTGCGTACTATATACTAAGTCCTTCGTAAGGGGATCATAGTCGTCCTAGATTATAGTAATCCTTAGATTATAGTAATCCTAGGATTATAATAATCCGGCTATAGTAGTAATCCTTCTTTAATTAGTCTTATCTTTTAGTTATAGGGAATTATATATGTCTATTATAGTTAGGTATATATTAGGTCGTAATATAATATCTCCCTTTCTAAGGCCTTATCTATAAGGCTATTTAAATAGTCGCTTTTATATTCCTTCTTTATAGGTATAACTTAGACTTATAATATTTTCTGGGATATTATATTAATAAAATATCTAGTTATATTTCTAAATATCTTAATTAAAAAGTTAAAGAGTATTAATTCTTAGCCGCGAGTATTAAATTATTACGCGAATTTATAGATATATTATACTTATATTATTTTAAGTATTAGAAAGAATACTTAATAGTAAAAGGCTCTTTGCGGTATAGTAAGTATATCTATCGGGGTTATTCTTATGATAAGATATAAGTTATAAATTCTTATAAGTCCTATGCTCTGATTTTATAGGTATCCCTTTTCCTATAAGTCGTATTAATATATAAGTAATATATTACTTAATTTTATAAGAGAAGAAACTAGAGGAGGACGAGGAGAAGGCGGGTGCCGACTTATTATAGCTTTATAAGGAGCTAGTAGAGCTTTAGGTAAAGATAGCGCTAGCCGCGGGTTATTTATCTAGACTATAGAAAACTAAGAATTTAGTTAAAGAGCGCTGTGCTACTAAGTTCTAGCGGGGGATCTAGGGTCTAGAGGGTAAGGATTATCTAGCAGAGGAGTTAAGTTATCGCGAGGAGTCTATCTAAGAGGAGCTTTAGTCCCTAAACCTAGAGGGGTTTAATTAGGTTTCCCTTAGCTTAAGTAATTTTAACTTTAATCCCTTACCTAATTCTAGCGGAATTAATAGAAGTTCTTTAGAAGGTATTATGCCTTAGTAAGGTATTCTAGGGGTTCTTAGGTATTTTCTAAGTCTAGGTAGTCTTTCTATTTAATAAAATATATTATTTTATTATTAATTTTATTTATATTAAAGATAGCTTTTATAATATATTTTTTTAGTCTATTAATTTCTATATTAGGGTTATTATTTATTTTAACTTAGATAATATTTTATATTAATTTAAGTAATAAAATATAAAAGATTAAATAGAGCTTAACCTTAGGTAATAAATCTAATTTATAGTTATATTTTAAGATTTTTTATTTAATTTTATATAGTTTAATATATTTATAATTAAGTTTTTTATTTTATTATTTTATTTTAATATTTTTTATTACGAGGTAGATTATATCTCTTTTTAAAAAGATTAATCCCTTAATTTATTTTTTATTAATATAATTTATTATTTTATTCTTAATAAATTTAAGTTCTATATATATTTCTTTATATAAGTTATATAGCTAGTTATTAATAAGGATTATTTTAGGGTTAATAATAATATCTTATAATTATTAGTAAGTATTTAGTATAAATCTAAAGTTAGTATAGGCTAGTATAGTCTTTATGCTTTTATTTATAGCTATATTATAGGCTAGCTAAGTAGCTAATAGCTTTTTAACTTAGTTAGTTTATTTATAGTTAATATAGTATTAAAGGTATTACTTTAGTATCTAGTTTATATATTCTATTTATTTATTTATCTCCTTATAGTATATAATAGAGAGCTTATAGTTGATTCCTAAGTATTTAATAAGGCTTTACTAAAACTTAGATATAAATAATAGTCCTCGGTTAATAATAATCTTAAGTAATATATTATATATTTTAGTGATATAAAAATAAAAAAAATAGGTAAATTCTTTAGCTATAATTAATTCTTTATATAATATAAAATAAAAAAATTTTATAAATCTATCTATAATAATAAGAATATTATTATAGAAGTTTCTAATTATTAATTCTTCTAATAGGGGTAGTTTAATAATAAAATCTATTATAATAGCTTCCTATAGTAGCTAAGGTACTAATAGGGGTTATAGTTTGCCGTATAGTTTATAGCGTTATGCCTTAGTTTTTTCACAGAGGTTATATTATTTAATAATAATTATAATAGTCTTTTTTATACTAGGAAATATATATATTATTTTAATATATTCTAGGGTTTTATTAATTCCTTAGTATCTATAGAGTAGGTAACTATATATTTCGTATATAAGGTTATAGCATAGATCCTCTAGTATTTATTATTTATTAGTTTTTTAGTTATCTAGTAGTTATTTATTATACTCTAGGATTTTAATAAGGAGTAGATTCCCTTGCTCTATTATATATATTATATTTAGGTATTATTATTACCTAATATATATAATTGCCTGTTATTATAGGTATCCCTCGGGGGTAAGGTATAGTAGTTATTCTTTAGTTTTAATCTTTCTTATGTCTAGGTTAGGTCTATGGCTAATAGCATCTGCGCGGCTATTCTCTGATCCTTTAATATAGATAATAATATAATTAAATTCTAAAAGATATTTAGTGTATTATAGTTATTATCCGCTAAGTTATTAAGTTATCGCAAAGTAGGAGATATTCTTATAATTAATATAGACCTTAATCTAATAATAATTTCCTAATAGGTAATATTTAAATTCTTTAAAAGTATTAATAATAATAAGGAATTCTTTATTATAAATAAGGTAATTAAGTTTTATTTTATATAACTTATAGGAGTAAAATATAATAAGGTATAATTATCTTTTATTATCTTATTATCTAATCTATGCGCCTAAGGCGAAGTCTAAGGTATTAATTTTAAGTTTAATTAATCGAGATAGGTTAAATATCTTAAGTATTAATTTACTTAGGATAAGTCCTTTAATTTTATTAAAAGATTCTTTAGCTTTATTCCTAAATATAAAGGTTTTATCTTTCTTTATAAGTTCTATTAATAATATAGTGGTCTTCTTAAAGGCTTAAAGGAATCTATAGTAGTAATTAGTAAATCCAAGGAAGGCTTATATTTCCTTAATATTAATAAATTCCTTTTAGTCCTTAATTACTAAAACCTTCTTAGGGTCTATATATATCTTATTATAAGAGATAATATATCTAAGAAATTCTACTTCTAAGGCATAAAATTTACTTTTCTTAGGTTCTATTAATAACTTAGTATCTTATAGTATCTATAATACCTTATAGATATATTCTATATATTCTTCTTTTATTTCAGAGAAGATAAAGATATTATCTAGGTAATATATAATAAATATATCTAAGTATTCTTATAGTATATTATTAATTATTTATTAGAATATAATAGGTATATTAATAAGTCTAAAGGGCATAATAAGGTACTTAAATAATCTATACTTAGTATAAAAAGCGGTTTTCTATTTATATCTTTCCTTAATCTAAATAAGGTTATAGGCTCTTTTAAGGTTAAGTATAATAAAATACTTTATTTTAAAAAGTTAATCCTTTAACTCGCTAATAAGAGGTAGCGATATATAATCCTTAATTATAATAATATTAAGTATTTTAAAGTCGATATAAAATTAGAGCTTATTATTTTTCTTTAGAATAAATATAATAGGGTATTTAATAGATAATTTATTTTCCCTAATATATCCTTTCTATATTATATCTTTAATATATTCCTTTAATATTAGAAGTTATACTTTATTAAATAGGTAGAGTTTATTAAAGCTAGGTTACTTCCTATTAATAAACTTAATCTTAAGGTTATAAGAGGTATACTCTAATAGACCTATTTTAAGTTCTTCCGCAAAGAGTTATTTATAGATCCTATACTACTAGGGTATATTTTTAAGTTATTCTTCTTCTAGGTTATCCTCCTTAGGCCTCTTAAGGTCCTTCTCTAGTATATAGAACTATTATATAATTTATATAATTATTTATTATTATTATTATTTCTATTTATTATAATATCTATATTTTATCCCTATAGGTAAAGAGGTATCTTATATTTACCTCTACCTAACTTCTCTATTATAAATAAAAGTTTAAGATTTTTATCCTAAGTTATTATCTAATATAGAGAATATCTTAGTATTATAAGAGAATATCTAGCTAATTCTCTAGTTAAAATATAGGTTATAATATCATAACTATAGGTACCTAAGCATAAGATCATAACTCTAATTTAATATAATATTAAATAAGATTCCTTAGTTCTTTTTTTTAATAAAAACTTTAAGGTAATTAATCTTATAATTAATAACTCTATTATTATAATCAAAAGGTATTCCTTCGAGGTTATATATTATATAGGGCTCTTATTTATGCCTCTATAGTAGCCTAAGCCTATTTATTATTACTAGATCGAAATAATTCTACTTAGCTCTATTATCTACTAAAGTATTTAATTATTCTCCCTTAACTTATACTCTTAATTCTAAGTATTATTACTTATATTCTCCGCTTATAGAGTAAAGGGCCTTCCTAGGTAGCTTATTCCCTTATTTATCTACTTATTGCCTTATATCAGATAGGGTAATTAGTTTTTTAATATTCGCATAGCATAGCTAAAGTAATTAAATTTATACTCGCTATCTACGCATGCCTTATAGTCATAGTTATCTCTTATGCTATCTTGCTATTCCTAGAAGCTATTATTTACTTATTAGTTAGCGTTATTAAGTTCTCTGCGCTTAATATAGTTAGCATAGTCCTATAGGAGCTTATCCATAGGTCCTTAGTTATCTCCGAGGTATAGTTAGATCTTCTAATACTATTCCTCGTCTCTAGTCTTTCTATTTCGCGTAAGGAAATTAAATCCTTCCTTAGCTATTCGCTCGAATTAGTTATATATAGCTTTGATATATAGCCTATGTCGGGGGTAGGTTTTTTTATTACAGAGGGTTACTTTAGTGCTAGGGCAGCTTCTATCTAGGTCTTATCCTTAATTAGTTATAGTTATCTATACGGCGATAGTGAACTATCGTTCGAGGGTGATTGATCTGTTATTATTAGGGAGGAAATGGATATTAGCCACGCTAAGCGCCTCGTTCTATCCTCTAACCTTATATATATATATTTTATAAGCAAGGTATAGTTTATTATTTAGTCCTTATAGCTATACTAAGAAATAATTATTTTCCCGCTTACTTTAGATATATATGCTATATTAGTAATCTTTATAGGAGATCTATAAGATTTCTTCGTATCTAGGGTATACTAATTAAGTATGTTTATTATCTTATATATCGTAGCATAGGCTCTATTAGGGGCCTATAGCTATTTCTTCATAGTATGCCCTAATAGGAATATCTTTTATATCTATGCTATTATTTTTCATAATAAGTATAGTTCCTTGGTCTTCTTATGTTGTTTTAATAATTTATTCCTGCTATTTGCTAATCTTATAGTCGCGTTGCTTGCGTTCCTAGGTTACTTTATATAATCCCTTATTATATCGTAGGGTAGTAATAAAAATAAATTCATACTAATAGTATATTTTATATCTTTCTACTTCGTACTAGAGGTATAAGTTATTATTAGGCTAATAGGGTAGAGGGATTAGAAAATAGTTATTCTTTTATTTCTCTTCTAGGTATTCTTTATATTTGTAGTAATAATATAATATTTATGAGATACTAGGGTATTCTTTATATATGGGATAGGTTTAGATATTATCTTATGCGCCGAACGGTGCTTTAGGGAGTCTAGGATCTTCGGCTATTACTTAATATAGAGCGCAGACGCAGATATCTTACATATTTGCTATATCTATATGTTCTCGGGCTATCTAGATATATCATTCCCTAAGAGTATTTTAATATTGGCTGCCTTATTTATCGTAGAGCTATAAATAGTATTCTTCTTTCTATAAGTTATTATCTATCTTTTGGTTATATCGGTTTTAGATCTAAGTAGTAGCTAATTATTATTATACTTCTATCGCTAAGCTATAATTAAGGTCCTAATTATAGCGCTTAACTCATCGGGTAATTATAATAATCCTTATACCCCGGGCCCTAGCTAGCTTACTAGCGGGTTCTAGTAGTAATTATTATTTTAATCTATTAATAAGGTAAAATCGTTTTACTTTAGGGGGTTATATAGTTATATAGTATTCTCCTTTCTAGGGTTTATTATTATATTTAAATTATTCTTTCGTAAAATATACTTAGTCATAGGGTATTATTATCTCTCTAAGATAAAGGCTAGTATTATTATATCCTATGCGTGTTATGCCGAGGGTCTTAGTAGTCCGGATAGCTATTTAGGGTCTATTATTAGCTTCTATAAACCTTACCTATCTCTTTCCTTTGGGTAATAGTTATTATGGCCTAGGTTAATAATATCCTTCCTAGATATCGCGTTGCTTCTTTCTATATATATTAGCCTTATGGCCCTTCTTATAGCAGTAGTAGCATTTAATAGTTAAGGGCCTTTATTAAGTGCTGCTGAGTTATATAGGTCTAGGTTATATTCCGTAAGAGGTATTAGTTTAAGTATATCCCTAGTTAGTATTAAACCGGGGGGTATTAACCTTATTACTCCCGAACTTAGGGTTCTATAGTTTTTTCTAAGAGAACTATTATTCATTAATTCTAATAGCCCTACTAATATAATTAATAAGGTTATTAAGTTATTCTTCCTTATAGAGTTTAGCCTAAACTTCTTTCTTAAGTCTATTAAAGAAAAAGGATATTAGGGGTTCTTAGTCTTAGTTAAGCTTTAAAGCGAGCTAGAGATACTTAGTATTATATTCCGATATAGAATAGGTCTATTAAAGTGCTTTAATATCTCTTTTTACCTAGGATTTTTTATTTATTATTCTAAAAGCTTATCTAAGTATAATTTTAAAAGCCTTAAAGCTAGCATAGAGGTTTATAGTCTAGGGGGAAAATTTAGCGAATAGTTTAATAAGATATTCCTTTATAATAGGTTTAAACTAAGCTATAGTATTCTTAATTAGTTATCCTATAGCATATTAGACCTTACTAGACGCTATAATAAACTATATAAGGTAATATATTATAAATACACATAGCTATATAAGAAATATTAATAGCCTATAGGTAGTTCTATTAAACTTCTCCGGGGGGTCTAGCTTTAGGATTTCTCTTATATCCTTTCCTCGTATAGCGGCGATAATAATACTATTAAGCCTTTAGGCGTTATTAATATATTATGCATTTTAATCGCGCTAGGTCTAGCCTATTCTTTCAATGAGGTCACGGAGTCTATCTATCTTAGTACTTATAGTAATAATCTAGGCTTAGAGCTATTTAACTTCTTTATTATTAGAGCTTTTTGCGTCGTCTATATCTTTATCCTTAGTATTAGCTAGGATAAGTGCGATAGGTATAGGGGGGTAATTAATAGATAGAACTTATTAATAGTTATTACTAGGAGTAGCCTAAGTAGCTATTATATTTAATATTATTTAAGGTAATATAAGTAATCCTCTAAATAAGAGCTATTAATATATAATAATTATAGGATTCCTAAGGGATAAACTAGTTATATTAGTTTATATTAGTAGAGGAGAATATTATGTAGCCTTAAAGGGTAATATAAGTCACGTCTAGTAATATACTTAAGGGTATTAAATATAATTAAGTTATATTAATAGCTAAGGTAGCTAGTATATAAGAAAGTATATATAGGTGCGTACTATATACTAAGTCCTTTGTGAGGGGATTATAGTCGTCCTAGATCATAGTGATCCTTAGATTACGGTGATCCTAGGATCGTAGTAATCCGGCTGTGGTGGTGATCCTTCTTTGATTAGTCCTGTCTTTCGGTTATGGGGAATCACGTGCGTCTGTCGTGGTTGGGTGCATGTCAGGTCGTGATAGTTAAATAATTACTTTTAGCTCTTTGCTCGCTTATAGCTCTTTTATAGGTAATATTTAAAGTTTTTTAATAATTTATTATCTTTATTTTTACTTTATTTTATTATTTCTTATAGGATTTATAATATAATTTCTTAAATTTATAAGTCTTTATTATTTTTTTATGTATAGAAAATAATAATTTTATAATATATATATTTAATATATAAGTATAATAGGTATTTTTTAATTACCTTAGGGTATATATTATAATATTCTTTAGGTTTATATATATATTATAGTAAGATAATATAATACTTTATTCTTTAAATATATAAGTAGGGTTTTATATTAAGAGCTTAATAAGGGTTTTAAATTAGTTTATTATATATATACCTAGGGAAAGTATTATATTATTAATTTTCTTTAAGATATTTATTATAATTATAATAAATATAATTAATCTATAATATCTATTAGTAATTAGGGTATCTTAATTATACTTATTTATAATCTCCTCTTATAAAGGGGGGTATTTATTATATAATTAATATATCTTATTTTTATTTTAAAGAAATTATAAGAAACTTAGGTATAAGATTAAAGTTCTTATAGATTTTAATATACCGGTTTAGGGTTTATTAAATATATCTTAGTTTAGGTAGTTTTTTATTAAAACCTTTGGCGATTTCTTAGTTATACCTTAGGTATTTTTATATAAGGAGTTATTTAAGGTTAATAGGTTTAATATTTTCTCGTAATATCTAATTAAGGGATATAGAGAGTATCTAATTATATATTACTTATTATATAGATTATTATATTAGGTAATTCTATTAATAGGTTTTTTATATAGGGAATTAATTTAAAAGCTATTAGGCTTATTTAATTAATTCTTATTAAATTAAGGGTTAATACCTTTCTTTTTATTAAGTAATTATCTAGGGTTCTAGGTTATCTATATAAAAGGCGATATCTTTATTATTTTCTAGGTAGAGGTCTATTAAGGCTTTTATTTTAATTATTCCTTTAATATATCGGGTTATAGTAATAGTTTATTTATTCTTATTATATTCCTATAGTTCATAAGGAGGTATAGGAGTAAAGTTATTTATTTAGTCTTACTATTTAATCTTATTAATTTATTAATCTTAGGTTAGTTTTTTCCCTCTATAGGCTATAATAGGGGCTAGGTAATTATTCCTATAGTATCTTTTCTTTCTATAATTATAATAAGTAATCTAAGATTTATCTTATTAGATATTACTAATATCTATTAATCTTAATTAGGTATTATATAAGGTTTTTCCTTTATTTTTATTATTATTTTTTTATCTTTACCTCTATTTATTATTTTTATTAAGGTAATAAAAATTAAACTAAGAGGCGCGGCCCTTATTTCTCTAGGCTATTTTCTCTTAGTATTATTTATATTATTCTTTATCGATTTTAATAGCTATTATAATATATTAGTTAAGGTTATTAAGTTAATTTACTTTATAGAGCTTATCCTTAATTTCTTTTTTAAGTCCTTTATAGTAGATTTCTATAAGGGCCTTATTATCTTATTTAACCTTAGATAAGAGCTATTAGAAGGTCATAGAATATATAATATATAACTTATTCTAAATTAAGTTATAGAGTTTAGTAATAGCTTATCTTTCTTTATTAATAATTCTAAAGGCTTTTTTAATAGCTACTTTAAAATTATCTTAATTAGCAAAGATATTAATAATTTCTTAATCCTAGTTAGATTTATCTTTATTTTTTAAGAAATCTCTTTAAATTAGCTTAAATTATATTTTAGTAATATTATAAAGAAGAGATATAGCGAAAAGTATCTTCTTTATATTAATATTAATATATTAAGGGAATAATCTAAAGTATCCTTTTATCTTAGTAAAGAAGGGTATAATATTATAGGCCTATCTTATAAATAGCTTAGGTATAGCTAATCTAATAATTTCTCTTAAATCTTTATTATAGGTAATAATAATTAAGGTAATATAGGTAGGTTAGGCCTAGACCTAAGCTTATAGCTATATTATAAGAGTATATAGTTATTAAAGCTTAATAATTATTTCGGTATTACTAGGGGGTATACTATTATAAATAAGTAATACTTTAGTAAATAATCTAGTAAATAAGGTATTTTATTTATTAGAAAATATATTAATTTAATAGTAATAATATTATATAGTATAACGCAGAAATATATTAAATAAGAGCTATTAATATATAATGTCTGGTATTTTCTAAGGGAATAAACTAGGTATAAGGGTTTAATATTAATAAAGAATCTCGGCGTAATTATATAAAGGTATAGTGATATCTTAGTAATAGGTTAAGAAGGTCTTAAAGGTAATTAAAGTCTATTAATAGCTAAGGAAGCTAAGTATCTATTTAAGGTATAATAAATATTAGTATATATATAAGAGGCCTCGTATTTATAGAAATAAGGTCTACGTAAGGGCCTTATATTTATAGAAGTAAGGTCTATATAAGGGCCTCGCACTTATAGAAGTAAGGTCTTATTTAATTAGTATATATAGAAGGGAATTTATAGGGAATGAAATAACACGTAATAGGGGACATGTTAGGCCGTAATAATACCTTACTTATAAAATATATATATATAAGGTTAGAGGATAAAATAAGGCGCGTAATATAGCTAATATTTATTTTTTCCTTAATAATAATAGATTAATTACCTTTAGATAATAGGTTATTATTATAATATAAATAATTATAACTAATTAAGAATAAGACCTAGAGGGGAGCTACTCTAGTACTAAAGTAGCCCTCTATAATAAAGAAATATACCTATAATATAGGCTATATATTAAAGCTATATATAATTAATTTAAGTAAATAACTAAGGAAAGATTTAATTTCCTTATATAAAATAAAAAACCTAGAGATAAGGAATAATATTAAAAGATCTAATTATACCTTAGAGATAATTAAGGACCTATAGATAAGCTTCTATAAGACTACGCTAACTACCTTAGATATAAAGAACTTAATAATACTAACTAATAAATAAATAATAGCTTCTAAGAATAATAAGATAGTATAAAAGATAATTATAACTATAAGGCATATATAAATAATAAATATAAATTTAATTACTTTAGCTATATTATATAAATATTAAAAAACTAATTACCTTATTTAATATAAGGTAATAAATAGATAAATATAAGAATAAGCTACTTAAAAATGCCCTTTACTCTATAAGCAAAGAATATAAGCGATAATACTTAGAATTTAAGATATAAATTAAGGGAAAATAATTAAATACTTTAATAAATAAAAGACCTAAATAAAGTTATTTTAACCTACTAATAATAAATAAGCTTAGGCTATTATAGAGGTATAAATAAGAGCCCTATATAATATATAACCTCGAAGGAATACCTTTTAATTATAATAATAGAGTTATTAACTATAAGATTAATTACCTTTAGGTTTTTATTAAAGGAAAGAATTAAGGAATCTTATTTAATATTATATTAAATTAAAGCTATAATCTTATATTTAGGTACTTATAATTATAATATTATAACCTATATTTTAATTAAAGAATTAATTAGATATTTTTTTATAATATTAAGGTATCTTCTATATTAGATAATAACTTAAGATAGAGATCTTAAATTCTTACTTATAATTAAGAAATTAAGTAAAAGTAAATATAAAATACCTCTTTACCTATAGGCATAAAATATAAATATTATAATAAATAAAAATAATAATAATAATAAATAATTATATAAATTATATAATAATTTTATATATTAGAAAAAGACTTTAAGAAGCTTAAAAAAAATAATTTAGAAGAAAAATAACTTAAGAATATACCCTAATAATATAAGATCTATAAATAACTTTTTATAGAAGAACTTAAAATAAATCTATTAAAATATACCTTATATAATTTTAAGATTAAATTTATTTATAAGAAATAACCTAGCTTTAATAAACTTTATTTACTTAATAAAATATAACTTTTAATATTAAAGGAATATATTAAAGATATAATATAAAAGGGATATATTAGGGAAAATAAATTATTTATTAAATACCTTATTATATTTATTCTAAAAAAAGATAATAAGCTCTAGCTTTATATTAATCTCTAAATACTTAATATTATTATAATTAAGGATTATATATTATTACCTCTTATTAATAAGTTAAAAGATTAATCTTTTAAAATAAAATATTTTATTATATTTAACCTTAAAGGAGCCTATAACCTTATTTAAATTAAAAAAAGATATAAATAAAAAATTACTTTTTATATTAAATATAGGCTATTTAAGTACCTTATTATGCCTTTTAGACTTATTAATATATTTATTATATTTTAATAAATTATTAATAATATATTATAAAAATACCTAGATATATTTATTATATATTACCTAGATAATATCTTTATTTTTTTTAAAATAAAAAGAAAATATATAGAATATATCTATAAGGTATTATAAATATTATAAGATACTAAGTTATTAATAAAACCTAAGAAAAGTAAATTTTATACCTTAGAAATAGAATTCCTTAGATATATTATTTCTTATAATAAGATATATATAGACCTTAAGAAAGTCTTAGTAATTAAAAAATAAAAAGAATTAATTAATATTAAAAAAATATAAGCTTTCCTCGGATTTATTAACTATTATTATAAATTCCTTAAAGTATTTAGAAAGATAGCTATATTATTAATAGAATTTATAAAAAAAAATAAACCCTTTATATTTAAGAATAAAATAAAGAGATTTTTTAATATAATTAAAAAACTTATTTTAAGCGAATTAATACTTAAGATATTTAATTTATCTTAATTAATTAAAGTTAAAACTAATACCTTAGACTATGCCTTAGGTACTTAGATTAAATAATAAGATAATAAAGGATAATTATACTTAATTATATTTTATTCTTATAAGCTATATAAAATAGAATTTAATTACTTTATTTATAATAAAGAATTCCTTATAATTATTAATACCTTTAAAGAATTTTAATATTATTTACTTAGAAACTAATATTAGATTAAGATATATACTAATTATAAGAATATTATATACTTTATAATTACTTAATAGCTTAATAGATAATAACTCTATTATATTAAATAACTCTTAGAATTTAATTATATTATTATCTATATATAAGGAAAAGAGAATAAAAAAGCTAATATAATAAATAAATAATTTAATTTAAATATAAGAAAAATTAAGATATAAAAATAACTCTTATAATTTATATAAGAAAGATACTTTAAATAATAAATAATTACTTATATTAAGTAATAAATACTCTTATATTACTTAATAAATAAATAGAAAGATAAGATTATTATAAATATTACTCTTAGTAAATTTAAAAGACTTATAACTAAATAAATAGACTAAGTTAAAAGCTAATAAGACATAATTATATATTAAAAATATTTCTTTATATTATAATAATATATAAAAGGATTTATTAAATATTATTATTAAGTTATTAAATATAATAAAAAATTAAGAAATAAAGAATTTTAAGATATTATCTATAAGTATTTTACCTAAGAAAACCTCGATATAAGACTGAATAACTACTTATACTATAAAACTTATTAAGAGAATAAATAACTAAATATACTAAAGTCTCTTAGAATAACCTATATAGTAAAATAAAGTAATTTACTCCTAACTAAGGTCTTAGAATATAATAAAAAACTCCTAAAAGATAGAAAAATAAATAAATAATAAATACTAAAAGAATTATAATATAACCTTATATATAAAATATATAAATAATAACTCTATAGATATTAAGGAATTAATAAAACCTTAGAATAAATTAAAATAATATATATATTTTATAATATAAAGAAATTTATTATAATTATTATTAATTAATATAACCTTTATATAAAAACTAAGGCATAATATTATAAACCTTATAATAAATTATAACCCTTATTAATACCTTAATTATTATAAGAAATTATTATAATAGATTTTATTATTAAATTACCCCTATTAAAAGAATTAATTATTAAAAACTTTTATAATAATATTCTTATTATTATAAATAAACTTATAAAAATTTTTTATTTTATATCTTATAAAGAATTTATAATAACTAAAGAATTTATTTATCTCTTTTATTTTTATATCGCTAAGATATATAATATATTACTTAAGATTATTATTAATTAAGGATTATTATTTATATCTAAGTTTTAATAAAGCTTTATTAAATACTTAGGGATTAACTATAAGCTCTTTATTATATATTATAAAGAAATAAATTGATAAATAAAATATATAAATTAAATATTAAAATAATACCTTTAATATTATATTAATTATAAATAAACTAATTAAATTAAAAAACTATTAGCTACTTAGTTAGCCTATAATATAGCAATAAATAAGAGTATTAAGACTATATTAGCATATATTAACTTTAGATTTATATTAAATACCTATTAATAATTATAAGATATTATTATTAACCTTAAAATAATCCTTATAAATAATTAACTTTATAACCTATATAAAGAAATATAAATAAAACTTAAATTTATTAAAAATAAAATAATAAATTATATAGATAAAAAAGAAATTAAAAAATTAACTTTTTTAAAGAGAAATATAATTTATTTTATAATAAAAAATATTAAAATAAAATAATAAAATAAAAAACTTAGTTATAAATATATTAAACCCTATAAAATTAAATAAAAAATTTTAAAATATAATTATAAATTAGACTTATTACCTAAGGTTAAGCTCTATTTAGTCTTTTATATTATATTACTTAAATTAATATAAGATATTATCTAAGTTAAAATTAATAATATATTAAAAGCTAAAATTAATAAATTAGAAAAATATATTATAAAAATTATCCTTAATATAAATAAAATTAATAATAAAATAATATATTTTATTAAATAAAAGGACTACTTAGACTTAGAAAATATATAAGAACCCCTAGAATACCTTATTAATATATAATACCTCTTAAAGAATTTCTATTAATAATATTAATAAGAGAAAAGAGCTTAAGACTAATAATACTTTAATTAATAATATCTATAATACCTATAAATTATATTATAAATATAGCCTCTAACTTAGCTTTTTTTATTACCTCTAATTTATCTAAGGATTAAAGCCCCTAAGATATTATCTCTATACCCTTAGTATATAATTAATATTTTTAATAATAAAGGTATATTAGCTACACAAGAACTTTATTTACCTTTACTTAGGCTTCTTAAGCCTCTTACTAGAGCTGAAAGAAGTCTTTCTTAATATATTCTTTTTTATTATTTAAATAATTTAATTCTTAGATAATTTAGGTTACTAAGGTTCTAAGTAAGTAAAAAATAATATAAATAATAAAAAAGAATATATAAGTATTAAATATATCTCTTAATATATTATAAAAATAGCCGCAATAAATATATTTATTATAATAATTAGATTTATTAAGTAAAGCTATATAATAAAGTCCCTATAAATAATAAAAAGAATATAATATAATCTTAAAACTTAAATAATTAATAATATTACTTAGTTTAATAATAGCTAAATATTTTTTAAAAAGAAGATAATTAAATATAATTAATAAAAAATAATTATAGGTCTAACTTAGAATATATTTATAATAAAAACCTAGGGTCGCGAGAAATAGCCTTATAAATAAGATTATTAGAGGGGAGATATTATATTATAATTAATATATTTTATTATTTATATAATTATATTTAATACCTATTATAAGGATTAATTACTAAGGATTATACTTAGATTATACTAAGATATTATAATCCCTTAATAATCTTAATAAAATTAATAATAAATTATAGCTAAAGATTATTAAGCTAATATAATCTAATTAGAATATCTTTATATATAGTATATACTTATGAATACTTTCTTATATATTAGCTACCTTAGCTATTAATATAACTTAGTTATATTTAATACCTTTAAGTATATTATTAGATATAACTTATATTACCCTTTAAGGTTATATAATATTCTCTTTTATTAATATAAACTAATATAACTAGTTTATCCCTTAGGAATCCCATAATCATTATACTAAGTATTTTTTATTAAAGACTTAATATTTTATCCTTTAATCTCTTAGCCTTATTATATTAACCCTATATATAATATATTACTCTAAGGTTTATTATATTTCTAATTATATTTAGATATTTCTCTTTAAATACCTCTTATTAAAGTTTTAATATCTAATTATTTATTAGCTTTTTCTCTCTTTATTACCCTTAATTATAAAAAAAGCCTAATATTTTCTTAAGTAAAATTAATATTTAAATCTTTATTTTATTTATTTTTTAATTTATATAATATATAATATATATTATTTATATTACCCCTATAAAATTAATTTTAATAATAAAAAAAGGCTATTCATTACTTATAGGGTTATATTAAAATAATATATTTTACCTTTATTTAATTTATTTAATTTACTCTTAACCTTAGGTATTTTATTTATTATTATTTATATTAGGCCTCTTATTATAAGCCTATATTATATAGCCTCTTATATAAGCTTATATATTTTATAGCTTTACTTATTCCTTTTTCTTTACTATAAGTTAAGAAAAGAAAACTCTTTAGTTATATAATATCTTCTAAAACCTTAAGCTTTATAGCTTACCTTATTAAATCTATATTATTAATATTATATTAATTAATAATAATTATTATTAATTCTTATAATATATTTTAATTATTTATATATATAATTATATATAATATCTAATATAATATTTTATTTTTTACCTAAATTTATTTTATTAAGATTTTTTATATCTTAAATATATTATTTAATATTTTTAGCTATTAATATTAATCTATATTATTTATTTTTAATATTTTTTATTAAATCTAACTTAACCTAAGAAGGCCTAGGTATTTATTAGCTATTATAGATATATATTATATATATGCCTTAGCTTATAAGATCGCTAGTAATAAGTATTATAGCTCTTTTAAAAGAGTATTTATTTTTATTTCCTTTAAAGTTAATAAATTATATATTACTCTTATAAAGAGTATTATTACCTTATTTATTATTATAGATTATACCTTAATACTTTAATTTAGTTTAATAAGTATATTAATAATATATATATCTCGGCTTATTTATAATATTATCCCTTATAATATATAAGGCATATATTTCTATAAATTCTAATTTTTATTTATCTTATTACTTTTTAATTATTAATTAATTCTAAATAATTAAAGATTATTAATATTATTAATAATTATTATTTATTTTAATTATCTTTTAATCTTATTATATATTATATTTAATAAATCTAATTTATTAAGCTATTTATTAACCCTAAGTTTTTTCTTAATTATTTTATAACTAGCTAAAAAAATTATTTTATTATTTATATATATCTAAAAGATATAATATTTATTATTTATATTATATTATTAATATATATAATTTAATATAATTTATATTTTATTTAATTTATTTATTAATATTTTCTTAATATTATATTATTCTAAAAGTAAAGACTTACCTTAATCCTCTTAGGCCTTAAAGTATAGCGCTATAAAATCTTAGTATTAATAATAAAAGCTTATTTAGCCTATTAATAAGATCCCTATAATAAATTAGATCCTTATTATAGGGATATAAGATAATATAGATAACTTTAGCGCGGGCTAGTAAGTAAGGTAGACTATAGTAAATATTCCCTTAGATATTTCCCTAGTTAATAAAGTTATAGTCGCGGAAATAGCTATTATTAATACTATGCTTTTCGTATCTTAAATGCGCTGATATCCTAATTTCGGCTTAGTTGAGATCGATGATTAATCCGGACGAGACTAAAATGCAGCAACGGAAGGAAATGCTGACCCAACCCCAGCTCCCCACGTGATAACGCAAGGCGGCAACTTAAACCCCTCGCAGCCAGCCCTGTCCGTCTCAGGCTTCGTCCCTCTCTCGCAGTACAATCACCATCCACACGATGGCTTCCCCAAAACCACCTGCCGACCGGAAAAGCTTTCGAGTTGCGATAGTGTGTGCTCTCCCTCGCGAGGCTGATGCTGTCACCTTGCTGTTCGATCAGTTTTGGGACGAGGAACGTGACCATTACGGCCGAGCAGATGGCGACACAAACACCTACATCACTGGTCGCATCGGAGACCACCACGTTGTCCTGGCTGTTCTTCCAAACATGGGCACCAACAGCGCAGCGGCTGCAACTGCTAGCTTGCGATCGAGCTACACTGGTCTTAAACTCGCTGTCCTTGTTGGCATATGTGGTGGTGTCCCCCGCATCGCTAATTTCGATGCATTCCTGGGCGATGTTGTCGTGAGCAAGACCATCATCCAATACGACTACGGCAGACAGTATCCTGGGCATTTTGCCGTCAAGAACACCGTCGAAGACAGTCTCGGACGAGCTAACAAGGACATCCGGAGCCTGCTTGCAGCCTTTGAAACAGAGCTCATGAGGGAGCGGCTGCAAATCGAGGCTTCAAAGCTCCTCAAGCATCTGCAGGGAGCCAGTAAAAAGAAACGACGCCGAGCCAATTACGAATATCCTGGGACGAAGGAAGATAAACTATATCCTCCGACATACATGCACAGACATCGAAAGTGGTGTAGCGTGTGCGCTAACGACCCTGACGTCTTCTGTGAGTCAGCTTCCAAGGCTTCGTGTGTCGAGGCTGGATGTGATTCCGCCAATCTAGTTGTGAGAGAGCGTCCTAGGGACCAACCGCACGGAGGAGATTTCTGCCCAGAGATCTTCATCGGTCGTATCGGATCCGGTAACACCGTCATGAAGAGCGGAGAGGATCGAGACCGGATCGCCGCCAGACACAAGCTCATCGCGTTCGAGATGGAGGGCGCGGGAGCCTGGGATGAAATTCCGTGTATCGTTGTCAAGGGTATCTGCCACTATGCAGATAGCCACAAAAACAAAGACTGGCAGAACTTTGCCGCAGCTACTGCTGCATCTGTGGCGAAAGCCATTCTGAGACGATACGCAGTCCACGATGGAGATCGAGTTTCGACCCTGAAGAGCGGTACAACCCACCTTCTTGCCATGCAGTTTCAGACTAACGCTTATGCAGATCAACACAATTCTAACGGACGTAGCATTGCGGGAAGTTCATTTAGAGACGGAGCCTGGATCAACCAGGGTGATGTGAGAGGAGACCTGAAGTTTAGGCCTATATGAAACATCTGATTCGGCATGTTTCCCCCTGAGATCCGTAGTTGATCATGCGATCCGCCCAAGGTATGGATGGGTTCGTTGTCAGGGACGTACGTCATACCCTTAGAACCCTTAGTGGTGATGTTACGAAGACGGCCCTGAGGCGTGGCTGAGGCGTGGCTGCGGTATGGCGGGTGGCTAGGTTTGGGCCTGACATCCTGACATCGTGGCGTCTTTGTGTCTTTAAAACAGTGATAGTGGCCTTACATCTCAGGCTTCAATGCCTCTCACAGCTAAATCACCCACTTCTGTGCCCCTCTTGCTGCTTTGTCTTCTTCAACCTTCAAAGAGCCACGGCCTGCCACATCACCAGGTACAGTGTAAAATGGCCCCCCGACTCACTCCAGAAAAGAAGGATAGAATCCGCACAATGCTACTCGAAGGGCGCCCGATATGTGAAATCGCCAAAAATATCCCTTGCACCGAACGCACCGTTTATCGAACACGATCGGCCATGCGACGATTCGGTACGAAAGCGGCTCCTGCTAACCGTGCCGGCCCCGATCCCAAAATAACACCTCTTATGCGAGATGCACTTTGCAGAGAGCTGGTCAGAAAACCGGAAATGCTGAGACGTGAGATGGTTGCTTTCCTCCGAAAGCGCTTCGACGTAGACGTGTCGCCCACGCGCATCACCGAACCCTGCAGGCCTTGCAGTGGACTCGTAAGAATACACGCCGCGTAGCGAGACAGCGAAACCCGCAGCTGCGCCATTACTATCATTACAGACTAAAGTTAGGCGGCTATCGATCGTATCATCTGATCTTTCTCGATGAATCTGGCTTGGATAAAAGCATCGGCGTTCGTCGAAAGGGGTGGGCTCCCAAGGGCGCACCGCCCATGCAGATCGCTCGCTTTCAACGAGAGGAGAGGTACTAGGTTCTGGCTGCTTATACACAGAGGGGCATCAAGCTTTCGCGCGTCTATCGCGGATCGACCGATACTGCGACCTTTGTAGACTTTATCGAGCAGCTGCTGCATCACTGTGGCAGATGGCCAGAACCGGAATCCGTGCTTGTTATGGACAACGCTAGCATTCACTGTTCAGATAAGATCAGGTAGATGTGTGATAAGGCCGGCGTGAGACTAGAGATGATAGCACCCTACACACCCGATACGAACCCGATTGAAGAGTACTTTGCCGAGATGAAGGCTTATGTGAAACTACGGTGGGATGAACACGTTAACCTGATCCAGAAAGACTTTGGGGCGTACGTCAAGTCGTGCGTTCAAGCCGTTGGCGAACGGCAGGCCAGCTCTGAGGGTCACTTTCGCAATGCTGGTCTTGCTGTAGAGCAACCTCCATAAAATCAATCCATAGAAGCACTAGAAACTGTCTGTAATTGCAGCTAGAAAGAAATAAGGCGCAAGGCACGCGAAGCATTCCACCACTCTACTACCCTAAAGCTTCTTCAACCCAACGTGGAACATCGTTGATGAACGACAGCGCAACGCCCAACTGGACTCCTTTGTCGGTATAAAATTCGACACCGACTTTGGTATGGACATGCTTGAGATCGAGACATGCCTCCCTTGTGATTTCGTAGACATGTTGAATGCTTTGCTGCCAACGCAGGCTGTCCACTTGATCCTGTTGCCATTCGTGGTATTTTTCCAGAGCCTTGTTTCTTCGCATGGGAATGACAAGGTCCATCGGTCGATTCCGAGAGAGCAGCGCTAACCCCTGCGCTTCTTCTCGCGCTTCCACATTAGGTCCAGTGAAAATTTCCCCTGAATGCTGGCCAGGATGGCCGGGGCAGGTTACGTGGATATTGATTGGAGCTAAACTATCGGATCTCTTTCGCTTCAGCCTCCTTCGCTCCGTACTCTCCTCTTCGTGCTTGTAGATCACCTGTCGGATATTTTCAGGTACGTCATCGTGTGTCCTTAGAAGATTTCCTTCCTCAGCATAGTCAACGAGCATCCCCAGAATGTTAGTGTCAAGTTTATAATGCTTCTTGCTCTCTGGATCACGCTAGCAATAAAACTGTGAGTTTACACATGGAACCCCTGTGCAGTGCAGAAGCTCGTATACCTCTTTCCATACTGGGCGAGAGCCGGTCGCCTCTTCCTGATCGGCAAGCGGCTGGTCTCTGGCGACGAGCTGTCGGCCCGTAGCCCCACGACCGCGACTCCGTGTAGTCGCGGCCGCTGGCTGGATGATCTCTTTGTAAACGAAGGAAATATAGATCCTTAGCTTATTGCGTTCACGGAAAAGAGGGGCCCAGCTTCTCAATTTATCTTCTATCGTCTTCCAGTCGACGATAAGGCCATCAAATCGCTTTCTCATGTTACGTTCGCTACGTTTCTCTACGCTCACAACAACGGTGGTATCGTCGGGTTCGTATCTCAGCTCGGGGAGCTTGTCCTTCACGGTCGCCGCTAACTCGGCGCTCAGAAACCTATCCCAGTAGGCACCGGGGGCAAGGGTGAGGTTCTCCTCTATGATCTCGACCAGCTTAGATAGCCTGCCCTTCTTGAGTTAAAGCTTCCATTCGATATCGTAGTGAATACACGTTGGATCAAGTTCATCATCTCGGAAGGCCAGATCCCAGGCATTTAGTTGAAGTAACGGTAGGCAGCTATCTTAAAACGGACTCCCCCCGGCACAAGGAATATCACAAGTCGGGAGTTGTGGGGTTCCATAGTCGAGTTCAAACTCGTCATCAAGGCAGAGGGGGGTATCGTTGGCGTGGCGAGGAACGTAATCAGGCGTATACATATCAGGCGAGAGGCGACGTGCAGGAGGCAAATTCTTCGCGACGGCCGGCAGCGAGAGAACGAGGAAGCAAGCCGAGCCAGACGAAGGGCAACGAGGTATGGGCAGGCCATTGCCAACAAAGGACAACGGACGAGGGACACGTTTCCTTCATGGCTGCCTAAAAACACGTGACCATAGGCTTACTAGCATTATGGAGTGTTTAAATCTTAGTTAAAGACAACAGCGATGCGGAATCTTGGGGGAAAAAAAATAGAAGCGCAGAGGTCTTGAGCATCTTTTGTCGTTGATATGGATACAAGCTGAAGATCTATTGGGCAGGAGAGTTGCATGAGGTATTGCGCTATGAACAGAGGGTAAAGAAGATTAAGGATGATGGGTTAACATAGAATCACGTGATCGGGCTGAGGTGAGGAGTGTTGGTCTTTTAGCTTTCGGTATCTATAACTAATATTAAACTTATCCTAAGGAGGTTCTTTTAATTAATCTTAACTAAGCTAAAATTAGGATATTAGTATATTTAGGATATAAATAGCATAGTATTAATAATAGCTATTTCCGTAATTATAATTTTATTAACTAAGGAAATATCTAATATAATAATTATAAGATTCCTAGGGGATAAACTAATTATACTAGTTTATATTAATAGAGGAGAATATTATATAACCTTAAAGAATAATATAAGTTATATCTAGTAATATACTTAAAGGTATTAAATATAACTAAGTTATATTAATTATTACGGCCTAATATATCCCCTATCACATGTGATTTCATTCCCCACAAATTCCCTTCTATATATACTAATCACACAAACCTCACTTCTATAAGTACGAGGCCCTTACATAAACCTCACTTCTATAAATACAAGGCCCTTATATAAACCTTACTTCTATAAATATAAGGTCCCTTATATATATACTAATATTTATTATACTTTAGATAGATACTTAGCTTCCTTAGCTATTAATAGACTTTAATTACCTTTAAGACCTTCTTAACCTATTACTAAGATATAACTATACCTTTATATAATTATACTAAGACCCTCTATTAATATTAAACCCTTACGCCCGGTTTATTCCCTTAGAAAATACTAAATATTATATATTAATAGCTCTTATTTAATATATTTCTATATTATACTATATAATATTATTACTATTAAAATAATATATCTTCTAATAAATAAAATACTCTATTTATTAGATTATCCACTAAAGCGCTATTTGCCTATAATAGTATATCCCCTAGTAATACTAAGATAGCTATTAAGCTTTAGTAATTATATACTCTTATAATATAGCTATAAGCTTAAGTCTAGGCCTAACCTACTCTTATTACCCTGGTTATTACTAGCTATAATAAAGACCTAAGAGAAATTATTAGATTAGTTATACCTAAACTATTTATAGGATAAGCCTATAATATTATACCTTTCTTTATTAAGATAAAAGGATACTTTAGGCTTTTTCTTTAATATATTAATACTAATATAAAAAAGATACTTTTTATTATATCTCTTCTCTATAGAATTACTAAGGCATAATTTAAGCTAATTTAGAGAGATTTTTTAAAAAATAAAGATAAATCTAATTAAGACTAAGAAACTACTAATATCTTTGCTAATTAAGATAATTTTAAAGTAGCTATTAAAAAAGCCTTTAGAATTATTAATAAGGAAAGATAAGCTATTATTAAACTTTATAGCTTAATCTAGAATAAGTTATATATTATATACTCTATAAACTTCTAATAACTCTTATCTAAAGTTAAATAAAATAATAAAGCCCTTATAGAAATTTACTATAGAGGACTTAAGGAAGAAATTAAAAATAAGCTCTATAAAGTAAATAGACCTAATAACCTTAACTAATATATCGCAATAGCTATTAAGATTAATAAAAGATAATATAAATAACGCTAGGAGAGAATAGCCTAGAGGAATAAAGGCCGCGCCTCTTAGTTTAATCCTTATTACCCCGATAAAAATAATAAAAGGAACTAAGGATAAAGGAATAATTATAATAAAAATAAAAGAAATACTTTATATAATACCTAACTAAGACTAATAGATATTAATAATATCTAATAAGATAAATCTTAGATTACTTATTATAACTATAGAAAGAAGAGATACTATAGGAATAATTATTTAGCCCCTATTATAACTAGAGGAGAAAAAAAGCTAAAATAAGATTAATAAATTAATAAGGTTAAATAATAAGACTAAACTAATAACTTTACCCCTATGCCTCCTTATAAACCATAAGAATATAATAAGAATAAATAAATTATTACTATAATTAGATATATCAAAGGATTAATTAAGATTAAAACGCTAATAAATCTTTATCTAAAAAGCGATAAGGATATTATATTTTACGCCGATAACCTAGAACCCTAGATAATAGCCTAATAAAAAAATAATATTAACCCTTAGTTTAATAGGGACCTATTAAATAAGCCTAATAGCTTTTAAATTAACTTCTTATATAATAAACCTACCGATAGAACTACCTAATATAATAATCCGCATAATAAATAATATATGATTAGATACTCTCTATACCCCTAAACTAAATATTATAAGAATATACAAAACCTATTAACCTTAAATAACTCCTTATATAAGAATACCTAAAGTATAACTAAGAGATTACTAGAGTCTTTTATAAAGAATTACCTAGACTAAGATATATCTAGTAAACCCTAAACCGGCATACTAAGATCTATAAGAACCTTAATCTTATACCTAAGTTTCTTATAGTTTTTTTAAAATAAAAATAAAATATATTAACTATATAATAAATACCCCCTTTTATAAATAAAGACTATAGATAAGTATAATTAAGATACCTTAATTACTAATAGATATTATAAATTAATTATATTTATTATAATTATAATAAATATCTTAAAGAAAAATAATAATATAATACCTTCCCTAGGCATATATATAATAAATTAATTTAGAAGTCTTATTAAGCTCTTAATATAGAACCTTACTTATATATTTAAAGGATAAAATATTATATTATCCTACTATAATATATATATAAACCTAAAGAATATCGCGATATATACCCTAGAGTAATTAAAAGATACCTATTACCCTTATATATTAAATATATATATTATAAGATTATTACTTTCTATATATAAAGGAATAATAAGGACCTATAAATATAAGAAATTATATTATAAATCTTATAAGAAATAATAAAATAAAGCGAAAATAAAGATAATAAATTATTAAAAAACTCTAAATATTACCTATAGAAGAGCTATAGGTAAATAAAGAACTAAAGGTAATTAATTAACCTCCTAAAAGAGCTCTATATACTATAAATAATATAAATAAATAAAGCCTTATAATAAAAATATAAATTAAAGGTAAATAGCTTATTATATTCATAAATTATAATATTAAAGGCAATTATATAGACCCTGAAATAATTAATAGCCTCTAATTACCTTAGAAATATAAAGATTAACCCTACTAAGCATAGAATCTTTCTAAAATACTCTTTAAGTATAATAAAGGATAAATTAAATAAAAGATTAATTACCTTAAAGTCTTAATATATAAAAAAAACTAAGGGATTAACTTTAATATTATTCTTATTTAAGGTTATAACTTAATATTAAGCTTTCCTTAGTTAAAATATTATAACCTTATTATTAATTAAAGAATTAGCTAAATATATTTAAATAATAATAACTCTCTAATAATAAATAATAATAAAGAGAATTCTTAAACTTTAATTAAATAATAAAATAATAAAATATAATATAATATATAGCTATTATTACCCCTAAAGGGAATATAATATTTATATATATAAGGCTATATATAATAGCAATAATAAATAATAAATTACCTTAAATATTAATTATAATAACTTAATAAAGACCTATAAAATATAAAAAGTTATTAAGATAAAAAACTTAATAAATAACTTAATAATATATTAGAGAAATATAAAGTCTATAAGAAGCTATTTTAAGAGGAACTTAATATTAAGCTACCTTAATATATAAACTAAGACCTAGAGATTATCCTTAAGGATAAAACCTTACCTAAGTTCTTCTTTATCTATAACTTAGCCTAAACTAAGCTTAATATACTTAAAGAATAATTATAAGATATACTATAAAAAGGATATATTTAAACCTTTAAATCCTTAGCTAAATACCTTATTATATTTATTCTTAAATTAAATTTAAATAAATTATAACTAATTATAAATTACTAATAACTTAATATAATTATATTAAAGGACTAAATATTATTATTATTTATTATAAAAATAAAAGATTATTTCTTTAAAAAATATTTCTTTATTATATTTAACCTAAAGGCTATATATAATCTTATATATATTAAAAAAAGAGATAAGTAAAAAACTATATTTTAAACTAAATATAGACTTTTTAAATACTTAATACTACCCTTTAGATTTATTAATACCCCTATTATATTTTAATAAATAATTATTAATATACTAAGAGAATACCTTAATATCTTTATTATTTATTACTTAGATAATATTCTTATCTTCTTTAATATAAAAGATTAATATATAGAATATATCTATAAGGTCTTATAAATACTCTAAAATATTAATATATTAATTAAGCCTATAAAGAGCTACTTTTATTAAGAAAAAATTATATTCTTTAGATATTGTAAAAGACTAAAGAATAAAGACTATAAAGTCCTCAAAGACTGTAGGGTAGATGACTTGGATAGGAGGTGAATAGGCAGAGGAATTAGTCTTAATAAATAGCTGTGAAGCTAAATAGCAAGGCATAGGGTAGGTAAAGTCAAGAGTAAAATGGATAGAAAAAATAAGAAGAAAACCAGCTTCTTATTGGTATGTAAATTGTGAGTATTCATACAAGATCTAAGGAGCTAATTCTAAGAGAGGGCTAATAGCTTATATAGCTAATGAGTCGGAATCTATTAGTCCGATTCGGGTGAAAGTTATACCGCCGGATAGCCCTAATTCCGGGCTTTCTAACGGTATTAGTTTCACTAAGAACAGATAACTAGAAGCCGAGTTATGCGTTATTCTAATATAAGACTTCTAGGGTTTTAAACTAGGAAATTTAAAACCGGATAGAAAATACCCATTGGAAAGGCACGGCTTTCACGGCTTTATCGGGCTCTTTAAAAAGCCCTAAGTCCAAAGTCACGTGACCTTCCTAATTAGGAAGTAGAGCTAAATATAGCCGAAATAGACTATCTTGTAACTCCCTAATATCTTGCTTATCTAAGCATATATTGCTTAGGTAAGCCTATAACTGGATAGCGCATAAGCTAAACTATAGGGTATTTAAATCCTAGGCTTATATCTTATAAGCTTATTTTTCTAGAATTTTATTTATAAAAGACCTTCTTATTATAAGGACTTTTACAGATATAAAATCTCTTATAATAAAATATAAATAGATAAGTATAAAACAATAGCTATTAAGGATTAACTAAAACTTATTAACCTTAAAGAAATATAATCTTTCTTAGGATTTATTAATTATTACTATAAGTTTATATAAAACTTTAATAAACTCGCTATACCCCTTATTAAGTTTATTAAGAAAAGTAAACTATTTAAATAAATAAAATTAATATAATAAGCCTTTAATAATATTAGAGAAGTAATTCTTAGTAAACCTATCTTAATTATATTTAACCCTAATAAGGAAATTAAACTTAAGACTAATTCCTTAGACTTTACCCTAAGAGCTTAAATTAAATAATAAGATAAATATAAAAACCTCTATTTAATTATATCTTACTCCTATAAACTATAAAGAGTAAAATTTAATTACCTAATCTATAATAAAGAATTCTTAGCTATTATTAATACCTTTAAGGAGTTTAGATATTACTTAAGAAAAAGCTATTATTAGATTAAAGCTTATATAGATTATAAGAATATCTTATACTTTATTATAACCTAAGAACTTAATTAATAATAACTCTAATATATAAAATACCTTTTAGAATTTAATTTTATTATTATTTATTAGAAAAGATCTAATAATAAAAGAGCTAATACTATTAGCTAATAACCTAATTATAATATAAGAATAATTAAAGTATATACATAATTTCTAGAATATAATAAGAATTATTATCTAAAGTTTACTTAATAAACTAAGATAATTATATAAACTATATAATTAGAATATATAATATAATTAAAAGACCTATATAACTTCCTTTATAAATTTTATTTATACCCCCTATATAAATACTAAGGAGTTATAAAAATATATAAAAGATTATAAGTATTTAGATATTAATTCCCTAATATAAAAAAAGAAGTTATTAAAACTATATATTAGTGCGACTTATATACTAAGATAAAAGTAAGATAATATAAGCTATATAGTACCCTATAATTACTACCTATTTTATAATAACTATAAGACTTAATTATAATAGACTTTATTATAAAATTACCTTTATTAAAAGAACCCTTAATTAATATTATCTATAATAATATCTTTATTATTATTAATTATCTTATAAAGTTTATATACCTTATCCTATTCTAAGAAGTAATAGACGCAAAAGAACTTTCCTATATCTTCCTATAATATATTATTAATATCTATAGATTACCTTTAGAGATTATCTCTAATAAAGGACTTATATTTACTTTAAAATTTTAATAAGTACTTATAGTATAACTTAATCTTAATTATAAACTTATTATAATATTTTAACCTTAAACTAATAAATAAATAAAATAAATAAACTAAATTATTAAATAATACTTATAATACTATATTAATTATAAATAAATTAACTAAATTAATAAGCTACTTATAGCCTAATTAGCCTATAATATAGTATTTAATAAAAATATAAAGATAATACTAATATTTATAAACTTTAGTTTTACCTTAAATACTTATTAAATAAAATAAAAAAGACTAATTAACTTAAAAGCTATCTTAATAAGTAATTAATTAAAAAACCTATATAAAGAAATAAAAATAAAACTTAAATTTATATAAAAATATATAAAATATTACTATAACCCTAAATAATTAAAGGGATTAATCTTTAAAGAGAGAGAGATAATTTATCTAATAATAAAAAATATTATAATAAAATAATAAAATAAGAAACTTAATTATAAATATATTAGACCTTTTAAGATCCTTAGAAAAATTAAAAAAAATAACTATAAATTAAATTTACCCCTTAAGGTTAAGCTCTATTTAATCTTTTATATCTTATTACTTAAAATAATAAAAAAATACTATTTATATTAAATATTATAATAAACCTTAAGAAATTAATAGATTAGAAAAATATACTATAGAATATATTATTAAGTTATAATAAATAAATAATAAAATAAAATACTTAATTAAATAAAAAGATTACCTTAAGTTAAAGAATACCTAGGAACCCTTAGAATACCTTATAAACTTATAATACCTCCTAAAAGATTTTTATTATTAATAATAATAAGAATACTTAAAGTATTAAGAAAACTAAAATCTAAAATATCTATATAAACTATATTATAAATATCTTTATTTAATAAAAATTCTTATTAATTAATTTATTTTAATTCCTTAAGAGTCTTAATCCCCTTCTTAATTAATTTAATTCCCTAAGTTATTAATTAATATTTCTATTTTTAATATAACTCTAATTAAGATAATAATTTATCTAGCTTATATTAAGTATACTTAAGATTTTTGCAATAAGAATTTAATAAAGCCTTAATAATAGCCTCTTAATTATCTAGCCTTTTCGCTTTATTAATAATTTAACTTATTATAAATATTAATAAGAATAAAAAGATATATTATTTAGATAAAAAACCTATAAGATAATAATAGAGTATTAATTATATTATAAAGATACCTTAAGTTAATATAGAGATTATACTTAGGATAACCCTCTAATATCTTATATAAAATACCTCTCTTCTTATAATAACTATAAGGCATAACTTTATAATTAAATTAATAAATTCTAATAATAATTAAATAATATATAATAATATCGCGACTTAGATTAATAGATTTTCTTTTATTAATATAACCTAATATTATATTAGCTTAAGAATATTTATAGGAAGAAATTAGGATTAATTAATTAGAGAAACCTTTAGCCTAAGAAAATAGTCTTAAGGGCGAGAACTAATAAGAAAAGAGAGATTATATTATAGCCTAATATATCCCCTATTATATATAATTTTATTCCCTATAAATTCCCTTCTGTATATATTAATTATATAAACCTCACTTCTATAAGTGCGAGGCCCTCATATAAACCTCACTTCTATAAATACGAGGCCCTTATATAAACCTCACTTCTATAAGTGCGAGGTCCCTTATATATATACTAACGTTTATTATACTTTAGATAAATACTTAGCTTCCTTAGCTATTAATAGACTTTAGTTACCTTTAAGACCTTCTTAACCTATTACTAAGACGTAACTATACCTTTATATAGTTACGCCGAGACCCTCTGCTAATATTAAACCCTCACGCCCGGTTTATTCCCTTAGAAAATACCAGACGTCATATTAATAGCTAAGGTAATTAATACTTTAGGAAGTATATATAGATATATATTATATATTAAGTCTATCCTAAGGGGATTATAGTTTTCTTAGATTATAATAATTTAGCTATATTAATAATTCTCTTTTTAATTAGTAATTCCTAATAATTATAATATAATTATATATACGTAGGGATAAGGCATATATTAGGTTATAATATAATATCTCTCTTTCTAAGGCCTTATCTATAAGGCTACTTAAAGGGCTATCCTTTAATTATCTATTTATAGATATAACTTAGACTTATAATATTTTAGGATATTATATTAATAAAATATCTAATTATATTTCTAAATATCTTAATTAAAAAACTAAAAAATATTAATTTCTTATTATTAATATTAAATTATTAAATAAATTTATAGATATGTTATATTCTTATTATTTTAAGTATTAAAAAGAATATTTAATAACTAAGGGTTTTTTATAATATAATAAATATATATATTAGGGTTATTCCTATAATAAGATATAAGTTATAAATTCTTATAGGTAATAGTTTTTTATTTTTACTTAAGTATTTTATTAATATATTTATAATATAATAATTAATTTTATAAAAGAAGAAATTAAAAGAAAATAAAAAAAAATTAATATTAATTTATTATAGCTTTATAAAGAGTTAATAAAGCTTTAAGTAAAAATAATATTAGCCATAGGTTATTTATCTAGGCTATAAAAAGCTAAAAACTTAATTAAAGAATGCTATATTATTAAGTTCTAGTAGGGGATCTAAGGTCTTAAGGGTAAAGATTACCTAATAGAAAAATTAAATTATTATAAGGAATCTATCTAAGAGGAGCTTTAATCTTTAAACCTAGAAGGGCTTAATTAAGCTTTTCTTAGCTTAAGTAATTTTAATTTTAATCTCTTATTTAATTTTAATAATATTAATAAAAGCTCTTTAAGAGGTATTATATATTAGTAAAGTATTTTAAAGGTTCTTATATATTTTTAGAGTTAATATAATCTTTTTATTTAATAAAATATATTATTTTATTATTAATTTTATTTATATTAAAAATAGACTTTATAATATATTCTTTTAATTTATTAATTTTAGTTTTTAATTTATAATTAATTTTAATTTAAATATTATTTTTTATTAATTTAAATAAAAAGATATAAAAAATTAAATAGAGCTTAACCTTAGGTAATAAGTCTAATTTATAATTATACTTTAAGATTTTTCTTTTAATTCTATATATTTTAATATATTTATAATTAAGTTTTTTATTTTATCATTTTATTTTAATATTTTTTATTATAAGCTAAATTATATCTCTCTCTAAGAAAGTTAATCTCTTAATCTTTTTTTTATTTATATAATTTATTATTTTATTTTTAATAAATTTAAATTTTATTTATATTTCTTTATATAGGTTATAGAGTTAATTATTTATAAAGATTACTTTAAGATTAATAATAATATCCCTTAATTATTAATATATATCTAGAGTAAATCTAAAATTAATATAAGCTAATATAATTTTTATATTTTTATTTATAGCTATATTATAGGCTAACTAAGTAATTAATAATTCCTTAATTTAATTAGTTTATTTATAATTAATATAATATTAAAAATATTATTTTAATATTTTATTTATTTATTTATTTCTTTATAATATATAATAAAAAGCTTATAATTAACTCCTAAGTATTTAATAAGGCTTTATTAAAACTTAAATATAAATAATAATCTTTAATTAATAATAATTTTAAGTAATATATTATATATCTTAGTAATATAAAAATAAAAGAAATAAATAAATTCTTTAATTAATATTAATTCTCTATAAGGTATAAAATAAGAAAATTTTATAAATCTATTTATAATAATAAGAATATTATAATAGAAATTTCTTATAATTAATTTTTTTAATAAAAATAATTTAATAATAAAGTTTATTATAATAATTTTTTATAATAGCTAAGGTATTAATAAGGGTTATAATTTATTATAGGGTTTATAATATTATATCTTAGTTTTTATATAAAGGTTATATTAATTAATAATAATTATAATAATATTCTTTATATTAAGAAATATATATATTATCTTAATTTATTTTAAGGTTTTATTAATTCCTTAATATCTATAAAATAAATAATTATATATTTCTTATATAAGATTATATTATAATTTTCTTAATATTTATTATTTATTTATTTTTTTATTTTTTAAGAGTTATTTATTATATTTTAAGATTTTAATAAAAAATAAATTACCTTATTTTATTATATAAATTATATTTAAGTATTATTATTACTTAATATAAATAACAATATATTATTATAAATATCTTTTAAGGGTAAAATATAATAATTATTCCTTAGTTTAAATCTTTATTATATTTAAATTAAGTTTATAGCTAATAATATTTACTTTTTTATTTTTTATTCTTTTAATATAAATAATAATATAATTAAATTTAAATAAATATTTAATATATTATAATTATTATTTATTAAGTTATTAAATTATTATAAAATAAGAAATATTTTTATAATTAATATAAACTTTAATTTAATAATAGCTCCTTAAGAGGTAATACTTAAATTCTTTAAAAATATTAAAAATTATAAAGAATTCTATATTATAAATAAAATAATTAGATTTTATATTATATAATTTATAGAAATAAAATATAATTAGATATAATTATCTTTTATTATTCTATTATTTAATCTAAGCGCCTAAGGTAAAATCTAAGGTATTAATTTTAAATTTAATTAATTAAGATAAATTAAATATTTTAAGTATTAATTAACTTAGGATAAATTATTTAATTTTATTAAATAATTTTTTAGTTTTATTTCTAAATATAAAGGTTTTATTTTCTTTTATAAATTTTATTAATAATATAATTATCTTTTTAAATATTTTAAGGAATTTATAATAATAATTAATAAATCTAAAAAAAGCTTATATTTCCTTAATATTAATTAATTCTTTTTAAGCCTTAATTATTAAAACTTTCTTAAGGTTTATATATATCTTATTATAAAAGATAAGATATTTAAGAAATTTTATTTCTAAGGTATAAAATCTTTTTTTTTTAAGTTTTAATAATAATTTAATATTTTATAGTATTTATAATACTATATAGATATATTTTATATATTTTTATTTTATTTTAAAGAAAATAAATATATTATTTAAGTAATATATAATAAATATATTTAAATATTCTTATAATATATTATTACTTATTTATTACAATATAATAAGTATATTAATAAGTCTAAAAGGCATAATAAAATACTTAAATAATTTATATTTAATATAAAAAGTAGTTTTTTATTTATATTTCTTTTTAATTTAAATAAGGTTATAAGCTCTTTTAAGGTTAAATATAATAAAATATTTTATTTTAAAAAATTAATCTTTTAATTTATTAATAAGAGGTAATAATATATAATTCTTAATTATAATAATATTAAGTATTTAAAAATTAATATAAAGCTAAAATTTATTATTTTTCTTTAAAATAAATATAATAAGGTATTTAATAAATAATTTATTTTCCCTAATATATCTTTTTATATTATATCTTTAATATATTCCTTTAATATTAAAAATCATATTTTATTAAATAAATAAAGTTTATTAAAGCTAAATTACTTCTTATTAATAAACTTAATTTTAAGGTTATATAAGATATATTTTAATAGATTTATTTTAAGTTTTTTTATAAAGAATTATTTATAGATTTTATATTATTAAGATATATTCTTAAGTTATTTTTCTTTTAAGTTATTCTTTTAAGCCTTTTAAAGTATTTCTTAAGTATATAAAATTATTATATAATTTATATAATTATTTATTATTATTATTATTTTTATTTATTATAATATTTATATTTTATCCCTATAAATAAAGAGGTATTTTATATTTATTTTTATTTAATTTCTTTATTATAAATAAAAGTTTAATATCTTTAATCTAAGTTATTATTTAATATAAAAGATATTTTAATATTATAAAAAAATATTTAATTAAGTTTTTAATTAAAGTATAAATTATAATATTATAATTATAAGTATTTAAATATAAGATTATAGCTTTAATTTAATATTATATTAACTAAGATTTTTTAATTCTTTTTTTTAATAAAAACCTTAAGGTAATTAATCTTATAATTAATAATTTTATTATTATAATTAAAAGGTATTTCTTTAAGGTTATATATTATATAAGGCTTTTATTTATACCTCTATAATAGCCTAAGCTTATTTATTATTATTAGCTTAAAAGAATTTTATTAAGCTTTATTATTTATTAAAATATTTAATTATTCTCCCTTAATTTATATTTTTAATTCTAAGTATTATTATTTATATCCTTTATTTATTAAATAAAGGGCCTTCTTAAGTAATTTATTTCTTTATTTATTTATTTATTTATAGCCCTATATTAGATAAAATAATTAATTCTTTATTATTTATATAATATAATTAAAATAATTAAATTTATATCTATTATTTATATATACCTTATAGTTATAATTATCTTTTATATTATCTTATTATTTTTAGAAGCTATTATTTATTTATTAATTAATATTATTAGGCTCTTTATACCTAATATAATTAATATAATTTTATAAAAGCTTATTTATAGGTCCTTAATTATCTCTAAGGTATAATTAGATCTTTTAATATTATTTTTTATCTCTATGTTTTTTATTTTATATAAAGAAATTAAATCTTTCCTTAGCTATTTACTTAAATTTATTATATATAGCTTTAATATATAGCCTATATTATAGGTATATCTTTTTATTATAGAGGGCTATTTTAATATTTAGATAATTTTTATTTAAGTCTTATTTTTAATTAATTATAGTTATTTATATTGCGATAATAAATTATTATTTAGGAGTAATTAATTTATTATTATTAAAGAAAAAATAAATATTAATTATACTAAGTACTTTATTTTATCCTTTAACCTTATATATATATATTTTATAGGTAAAGTATAATTTATTATTTAGTCTTTATAGTTATATTAAAAAATACTTATTTTCCTATTTATTTTAAATATATATATTATATTAATAATTCTTATAAGAAATCTATAAAATCTCTTTATATCTAAGGTATATTAATTAGGTATATTTATTATCTTATATATTATAATATAAGCTTTATTAATAGCCTATAGCTATTTCTTTATAATATACCTTAATAAAAATATCCTTTATATTTAAGTTATTATTCTTTACCTTTATAATAGCTTTTTAATCTTTTTATATTATCTTAATAATTTATCCTTATTATTTATTAATTTTATAAATATATTATTTATATTCCTAAGTTATTTTATATAATCTTTTATTATATTATAAGGTAATAATAAAAATAAATTTATATTAATAATATATTTTATATCTTTTTATTTTATATTAAAGGTATAGCTTATTATTAAGCTAATAAAGTAAAGAGATTAAGAAATAATTATTCTTTTATTTCTTTTCTAAGTATTCTTTATATTTATAATAATAATAAGATATCTATAAGATATTAAGGTATTTCTTATATATAAGGTAAATTTAGATATTATCTTATATACTAAATAATATTTTAGGGAGCCTAAGATCTTTAGTAATTACTTAATATAAGGTATAGATATAAATATCTTATATATCTATTATATTTATATATTCTTAGGCTATTTAAATATATTATTCCTTAGAAGTATTTTAATATTAATTACTTTATTTATTATAGAATTATAAGTAATATTCTTTTTTTTATAAATTATTATTTATCTTTTAATTATATTAATTTTAGATCTAAATAATAGCTAATTATTATTATATTTTTATCGCTAAGTTATAATTAAGATCTTAATTATAGTATTTAGTTTATTAAGTAATTATAATAATCTTTATGCCTTAGGCCTTAGTTAGCTTATTAATAAGCTCTAATAATAATAATTATTTTAATCTATTAGTAAAATAAAATTATTTCGCTCCTAGGGATTATATAATTATATAATATTTTCTTTTTTAAGGTTTATTATTATATTTAAATTATTCTTTTATAAAGTATATTTAATTATAAGGTATAATTTTCTCTTTAAGATAAAGGCTAATATTATTATCTCTTATATATATTATACTATAGGTCTTAATAATCTAAATAGCTATTTAGGGTTTATTATTAGCTTCTATAAATCTTATTTATTTTTTTCTTTTAAGTAATAATTATTATAGCCTAAGCTAATAATATCTCTCTTAGATATTATATTACTTCTTTTTATATATATTAGGCTTATAGCTCTTTTTATAATAATAATAATATTTAATAATTAGGGGCCCTTACTAAGCGCTATTAAATTATATAAATCTAAGGTATATTTTATAAGAAATATTAATTTAAGTATATCTTTAATTAATATAAAACTAAGGGGTATTAACCTTATTATTCCTAAACTTAGGGTTTTATAGCTTTTTCTAAGAAAACTATTATTTATTAATTTTAATAGCTTTACTTATATAATTAATAAGACTATAAGGTTAATCTTCTTTATATAATTTAGCTTATATTTCTTTCTTAAGTTTATTAAAAAAAAAGGATATTAATAGTTTTTAATCTTAGTTAAGCTTTAAGGTAAGCTAAAAATATTTAATATTATATTTTAATATAAAATAAGTTTATTAAAGTATTTTAATATCTCTTTTTATTTAAGATTCCTTATTTATTATTTTTAAGGATTATTAAAATATAACTTTAAAAGTCTTAAAGTTAAAATAAAGGTTTATAGTCTAAGAGGAAAATTTAATAAATAATTTAATAAGGTATTTCTTTATAATAAATTTAAATTAAGTTATAATATTCTTAGTTAATTACTTTATAATATATTAGATTTTATTAAATCTTATAATAAATTATATAAGGTAATAAGTTATAAATATATATAGCTATATAAAAAATATTAATAGGTTATAAATAATTTTATTAAATTTCTCTAGGGGGTCTAACTTTAGGATTTCTCTTATATCTTTTCTTTATATAATAATAATAATAATATTATTATTAAGCCTTTAAATATTATTAATATATTATATATTTTAATTATATTAAGTCTAGCTTATTCTTTTAATAAAATTATAAAGTCTATTTATTTTTATACTTATAATAATAATTTAGGCTTAAAGTTATTTAATTTCTTTATTATTAAATCTCTTTATATTATTTATATTTTTATTCTTAATATTAATTAAGGTAGGTATAATAAGAATAAGGGGATAATTAATAAGTAAAACTTATTAATAGTTATTACTAAGAGTAACTTAAGTAGCTATTATATTTAATATTAATTAAGGTAATATAAGTAATCCTTTTAATAAGAGCTATTAATATATAATAATTATAAGATTCCTAAGGGATAAATTAATTATATTAATTTATATTAATAAAAGAAAATATTATATAACCTTAAAAAGTAATATAAGTTATATTTAATAATATACTTAAAGGTATTAAGTATAATTAAGTTATATTAATAGCTAAGGTAGCTAATATATATAAAAATATATATAGGTATATATTATATGTTAAGTTTATTTTAAGGGGATTATAGTTTTTCTTAGATTATAATAATCTAGGGATTATAATAATCCTCGGATTATAGTAATCTAACTATATTAGTAATCCTCTTTATAATTAGTAACTTCTAATAGTTATGGGGTAGTTATATATGCGTAGGGACGGGGCGTATATTAGGTTATAATATAATAGGCCTCTAGGAATACTATTAGTCCTAGATTATATCGTTTTTAGACTGTTATTAGTCTATATTTCGTTAGTCCCTATAGGGTAAGTAGTTCTTTGCTTAACTTATTGGGTTTTCTGCCGGGTATCCCTGCCTAGGATATATTATAGTTGTAATAAATAGACTAATCGCTTAGGTTTTTTATAAATAAGTATTCCTTTCTTAGGCTAATAAGCTATTAGTATAGAATATCCTAGGTAGGATATAATCTAACTTAAAATAGGTTAAGTATAATAACTAAGTTAGAATTTATACTTATTAATAATTTATAGATAGCTATAGTAGCTAGGCAGTCTTTATTAATATAATTATATAGAGCTTCGCGATATTTTATCTTTTATTTTGCCCTTTTTATATTACTTTACTTTTTCGCGGTTATTATTCTTAGAAAAGGAATTAGAGAAGGTATATTTTATATAGAAATCCTTTTACTTTTATAATTACTTAAGTTCTCTTAGCTTTAAGTATATATTTAACTTATAAGTAAGGTACTCTAGAGAAAAATAAAAAATACTTAGGGTTCGCTTTCTATAAACTTAGGTCTTATTTAATTAAAGGTTAGATCCCTATTAATAACTTAGATCTATTAGGTATAGAAAGATATACCTTAAATTATATTCCTAATATTTCTTAGATTATTTACTTACTATTTAAATAACTAGATACTTTATAGGATAGACTAGCGTAATATATTAGCTTATATTTAGTTAATTTTAAGAGAAATTAAAATATATATTATATATAAAAGTAATAAGCTATCTTAACTTAGTTAGCTTTTTTATAGAGCTATATTTTATAATAGCTTATATTCCTATATATTAAGAATAATATCTTCTCTCTTATAATAATAGCTAGAGCTTAAATAATAAGTTTAAATTAAGATAGCTCCTAATTAGCTGCTCTTATGCTAAAAAGCTAGTAAAGTATTATTAATCCCTTATTTCTTATTATTAAGGTTAAGACCCTAAAACTCTATGCCTATTATATAATATTAGTAAGTAAAAGCTAAGTCTTTTAATATAATATTATATTAATAAAATATAAAAATAAATATATCTATATCTAAATCTAGATTTAAATCGGGACTAAGAAATATTAACTTATATAAAAGATTTATTAGATCTTTTATTTATATTTTAGTCTTATTATATAATATTTTGCTATCTATAACTTATATATATAGAACCTAGGTAAAATAGTTTAAAGGGTTAATTATATTAAAGATACCTAAGAGGTAAGGATTTATCTCTTTTATTAATTTCTTAAAAAAGATCTCTTAGATATAAGATTAAGAAAGGTATATTAAAGTAATATCCAAGTCTATAGTATTAGGTAGTATATATTATCCGCGCTTATACGCTACCTTGATAAAGCCCTTAATAAGGCCCTCGATATAGTAATTTAATTATAATAATAGTAATAATAAGGTATATATAAGGGATAATATAAAGTCTTTTTTATAATAAGTATCTAGGTAGAAGTCTATAATAGATAAAAAAGATAAAGTAATTATTATATCTCGCGGTATTTTAAATATATTATTATCTTTATCTATAGTAATAAATAAATTATTTCTTAAGGTATTTTTATATACCTTAGTTACTAGAGTTATTAGCTATAGATACCTAGCCTTAGCGCGAAAGTAAGTCTGTTAATAGGTAAGAAGGTAATAGTATAAATATATAATTTCCTCTAGGTCTTTACTAATTAAAAGGATTATAAGACCCTTTGATATTATATTTATAATTTAATCCTTATACTCTAGAAGATCTCTAAGGATACCTAAATATCTCAAATATATATTTTTATTTATATAGTAAAGTAAATTAATAATATTAAGGATAATAAATAAGTTAGTTATAGTAAGATAAGATATTAAAGTATCGAGGATTAGAAAATATATAAGGCATTAAGATAATAAATCTATAATAAATAAAGATAAGATTAACTAAAGAAAAAGAAATAATAGGTAAAGGAGATAATATAAGTGCTTATAGGATATCTAGATAGAGTTCTCTTATTATATTTAGTTCTTTATAGAATTTATATATATATTAATAGAAAGGCCCTCTTTTAGTTTTTAGCCCTTAGTCTAACCTTAGGTGCTAATAAGTAATGGTTTTTAGCTCCCCTCCTTAGATAATTTCTAGGATATAGCTTTTTTAAGGGTATGGCTTTTAGCTATTACCCTTAATAGCTTCTAGGATATAGTTCTTTAAGGTTATGGTTTTTAGCTACTACCCTTAACTAAGTAGCTACCCCTAAAAGCTAATATAACCTATTAAATATTACTTTTTAAATAAATAAAAATCCTCTAAGATCTATGCCTTAGTACTCTATAAATTTATAAGCTAGATTACCTTCTTAGCTATTAGTAAGTATAATTTATCTTAAAAAAAGAAAGTTCTAACTCTAATTATATTATCTAAAATATAATATAAATAAACCTTATATTAAATTAATAATACTGATTACTTTATTAAAATAAATTAATAATTTAGCCTAGATTCTTCTAAGCCTAATTACTAACTTATATCTACTTACTTATATAGATAAGTAATTATATAAATTAATAAAGCTTAGGAAGAAACTTAAGGGGATTAAAATAACCTTTTATTCTAAGTCGGCGTTAAAATAGGTATAAGAAGTATATAAAGTATTATAATTTAAAGTAATAGAGATAATATTAAAAATAATATTAAAGTAAAAGCTTGCTTTACTTATGATTTTCTAGTAAAGTATTAGATCTATTTTTAGGGGCTTTAAGGCCTTACTATAACTTAGTAACCTTAAGCTAAGAATTCGAAAAGATTATAAAGCTAGATATAAATAAATCTATAATTTAAGCCTAGATATTATTATAACCTAGGCGCTTATATTTAGTTTAATTATATAGCTATTAATAAAGATAAATAATAATATCTTTTTATCCCTATATATTTATATTAAAAGAAAGCCTTTAAAGATATAGCTAAAAAAGGTTTATAAATTATTAGATATATTACGGTAAAAATAAATATTTACTTAAACTCCTAAGTATAGTCGGTTTATTAATAATATATAAAGATCTATCTAGAAGTAAATAGGTAATAATTAAACTCTTTAGTAGATTTAAAGACTAAGTAGCTTAATATAGATATATTAGATTAGAAAGTTTCTGTTAAATATAAACCTTAGATATTAAATCCCTAATTTAAAAATTACTTAATACTTTATATAATATTATATTTTAGATTTTATAATTAATTAGCGAGAGGCCTAGGTATATTTATATTTTATTTTAAGAATTATATTACTATAGGCTAATATTAATAGCCCTTAAGGTCTTATAATATCTAGAAGTTAAGAAGAGAAGAGTATTAATAAATTACCTTAAATAATTATAGGCTTATTCTAGTCTAGAAATAGAATTATTAGAAGATAATATAGTATATAAGCCTCTTATTTAAGCTTACTTATATGGGATTATTCCTCTTAGAAAAGGCTTTTAAAAGTAATTAATTATAGTTAATTATTATTAGTAAAGGTATTTAGCTTAGCTACTTTTAATATAGTATATTACGGCTTAGCCTAGTTTATTAGCGGGTTAGATATTTAATTTCCGCTGCTATTATAAATATAGCTATTCTTTACTTATAAGATAAAAGGTAAGACCTTAAACTCTTCGCTTTAAATATATTAAAGCCGAGGTCTTTATTATTCTTTATATTACTACCTAACTTGCCCCTATAATACCTATTATATTTGCCTTAGCTAATTTATCCGCATTGCCTATTATGACTTTAATAATTGCTTAATTTAATTATATTATAATTATCTTTAATTTAAGTATTTCTTTTAAGTTCTTAGTTTTAATCTATGTTTAGATAGGGAATTCCTTGCCTAAGGCTTTTAATATAGCATAGTAGATATAGTACCTAAAAGCTTTCTATTTTATTAATAGCGTAGCTTAAGCCGCTACCTTTAGCATAGAAATATTTCTTTTTATTAAAATCGTTATATTATTATACTAGAGGTATTAGCGCTTTTTCTTTCCTATAGTTAATAATATGCTAGTAATAGCTAAGGAGGTATATTATATATATATATATTTAAGATACCTAAGGCTAAATTTATAAAAGGATTTATTCTTAGCTAGTACTTTAGGTCTTATTATACTTATAATGATTATGGAATTCCTAAGGGATAAACCGGTTATATTAGTTTATATTAGTAAAGGAGAATATTATATACCCTTAAAGGGTAATATAAATTATATCTAATAATATACTTAAAGGTATTAAATATAACTAAGTTATATTAATAGCTAAGGTAATTAATATATAAAAAAGTACTAATAAATATATTCTATATACTTATAGTCTCTTATATAGCTTATACTAGGCCGCTTAAGGCTTATGCCTAAAATCGTAAGGCTTATGCTAATAATTATAAGGCTTATGTTTTAAAAGGTAAGTAATCTTATAATAGGTTAATACCTTTTAGGAATAATAGGGGTTTCTTACCCACGTGATATAAGGCCTATTAGGTTATAATATAATATCCTTTTTCTTTAATAAACTTAAGAAAGAAATATAAGCTAAACTATATAAAAAAAATTAACCCTATAGCCTTATTAATTATATAGGTAGAGCTATTAGAATTAATAAATAATAGTTCTCTTAGAAAAAACTATAAAACCCTAAGTTTAGGAATAATAAGGTTAATACCCCCTGGTTTAATACTAAGTAGGGATATACTTAAACTAATACCTCTTATAGAATATACCCTAGACCTATATAACTTAATAGCGCTTAATAAAGGCCCTTAATTATTAAATACTATTATTACTATAAGAAAGGCTATAAGGCTAATATATATAAAAAGAAATAATATAATATCTAAGAAAGATATTATTAACTTAAGCTATAATAATTATTACTTAAAGGAAAGAAATAAATAAGATTTATAGAAATTAATAATTGTAAAAGTCCTTATAATAAGAAGGTCTTTTATAAATAAAATTCTAGAAAAATAAGCTTATAAGATATAAGCCTAGGATTTAAATACCCTATAGTTTAGCTTATGCGCTATCCAGTTATAGGCTTACCTAAGCAATATATGCTTAGATAAGCAAGATATTAGGGAGTTACAAGATAGTCTATTTCGGCTATATTTAGCTCTATTTCCTAATTAGGAAGGTCACGTGACTTCGGACTTAGGGCTTTTTAAAGAGCCCGATAAAGCCGTGAAAGCCGTGCCTTTCCAATGGGTATTTTCTATCCGGTTTTAAATTTCCTAGTTTAAAACCCTAGAAGTCTTATATTAGAATAACGCATAACACGGCTTCTAGTTATCCGTTCTTAGTGAAACTAATACCGTTAGAAAGCCCGGAATTAGGGCTATCCGGCGGTATAACTTTCACCCGAATCGGACTAATAGATTCCGACTCATTAGCTATATAAGCTATTAGCCCTCTCTTAGAATTAGCTCCTTAGATCTTATATGAATACTCACAATTTACATACCAATAAGAAGCTGGTTTTCTTCTTATTTTTTCTATCTATTTTACTCTTGACTTTACCTACCCTATGCCTTGCTATTTAGCTTCACAGCTATTTATTAAGAATAATTCCTCTGCCTATTCACCTCCTATCCAAGTCATCTACCCTACAGTCTTTGAGGACTTTATAGTCTTTATTCTTCAGTCTTTTACAATAATAAACTCTAAATAATTATCTAAATTATTAAAACCCTTAGTATAATATATATAAAATATAATAATATTAGCTTTTACCCTAGAGAGATAATTATACCTTATAACTAAATATACCTTATAAAAGAATAATTTAAAGATAATAATAAACCTTAGAAAAGAGAATATTATATAATTATATAACCTCTTAAAGTAAGATAATTTTATCTTATTAATAAATTAAAATAATAATTATTACTAAAACCTATTAATAAGCTAGCTAAGGCCTAAGGTATAAAGATTATTATAATTACTTAATAAATTAAGTATTATTACTAAGACCTTAATTATAGCTTAATAATAAAAAATAATAATAATTAATTATTATTTAAATCTAAAACTAATATAATTAAAAAAATAAATAATAATTTATAAAAAAAAGCATATTACTTATAACTCTATAATAAATAAAGTAATTAATATTAAAATACTCTTAGGGAATAATATATCTAAATAGCCTAAGAATATATAGATATAATAAATATATAAGATATTTATATCTATACCTTATATTAAGTAATAGCTAAAGATCTTAGACTCCCTAAAATATTATTCAATATATAAAATAATATCTAAGCCTACCCTATATATAAAGAATACTTTAATATCTTATAAATATTATATTATTACTATAAATATAAAAAATACTTAGAGGAAAAATAAAAAAAATAATTATTTTTTAATCCTTTTATCTTATTAATTTTATATAAGCTATATCTTTAATATAAAGTAAAAAGATATAAAATATATTATTAATATATATTTATTTTTATTATTACCTTATAATATAATAAGGGATTATATAAAATAACCTAGGAATATAAATAATATAACTATAAGATTAATAAATAATAAGAATAAATTATTAAAATAATATAAGAAAACTAAGAAGCTATATTTATTATAAAAGATAATAATATAGATATAAAGGATATTCCTATTAAGGTATATTATAAAGGAATAGCTATAGGCTCTTAATAGAGCCTATATTATAATATATAAGATAATAAATATACTTAATTAATATACCCCTAATATAAAGAAATCTTATAAATCTCCTATAAGGATTATTAATATAATATATATATTTAAAATAAATAAGAAAATAATTATTTCTTAATATAATTATAAGGATTAAATAATAAATTATATCTTATCTATAAAATATATATATAAAATTAAAGGATAAAATAAGGCGCTTAGTATAATTAATATTTATTTCTTCCCTAATAATAATAAATTAATTACCCTTAAATAATAGGTTATTATTATAATATAAATAACTATAATTAACTAAGAATAAGACCTAGAGGGGAGCTATTTTAATACTAAAGTAGCCCTTTATAATAAAAAAATATACCTATAATATAGGCTATATATTAAAGCTATATATAATTAATTTAAGTAAATAGCTAAGGAAAGAGTTAATTTCTTTATATAAAATAAAAAACCTAGAGATAAGAAATAATATTAAAAGATCTAATTATACCTTAGAGATAATTAAGGACCTATAGATAAGCTCCTATAAGATTATATTAATTATATTAGGCATAAAGAACCTAATAATTCTAATTAATAAGTAAATAATAGCTTCTAAGAATAATAAAATAATAAAAGAAATAATTATAATTATAAAATATATATAAATAATAAATATAAATTTAATTATTTTAATTATATTATATAAATATTAAAAAATTAGCTATTTTATTTAATATAAGGTAATAAATAAATAAATAAGGGAATAAATTACCTAAGAAGGCCCTTTATTCTATAAGTAGAGAATATAAGTAATAATACTTAGAAGTAAGAGTATAAATTAAGGGAGAATAATTAAATACTTTAATAAATAATATAGCTAAGTAGAATTATTTTAATTTAATAATAATAAATAAGCTTAGGCTACTATAGAGATATAAATAAGAGCCCTATATAATATATAACTTTAAAGGAATACCTTTTAATTATAATAATAGAGTTATTAATTATAAGATTAATTACTTTAAAGTTTTTATTAAAAGAAAAAACTAAGGAATTTTATTTAATATTATATTAAATTAAAGCTATAATTTTATATTTAGGTACTTATAGTTATAATATTATAACTTATATTCTAATTAAAGAATTAATTAGATATTCTCTTATAATATTAAGATATCCTTTATATTAAATAATAACTTAAGATAAAGATCTTAAATTTTTACTTATAATAAAGAAATTAAGTAAAAGTAAATATAAGATATCTCTTTATTTATAGGGATAAAATATAAATATTATAATAAATAAAAATAATAATAATAATAAATAATTATATAAATTATATAATAGTTCTATATATTAAAAAGGGACTTTAAGAGGCCTAAGAAAAATAACCTAAAAGAAAAATAATTTAAAAATATATCTTAATAATATAAAATCTATAAATTATTTTTTATAAAAGAACTTAAAATAAATCTATTAAAATATATTATATATAACCTTAAGATTAAGTTTATTAATAAAAAAGAACTTAGCTTTAATAAATTCTATCTATTTAATAAAATAAAATTTCTAATATTAAAAGAATATATTAGAGATATAATATAAAAAAGATATATTAAAGAAAATAAATTATTTATTAAATACCTTATTATATTTATTTTAAAAAAAAATAATAAGCTCTAGCTTTATATTAATTTCTAAATACTTAATATTATTATAATTAAAGATTATATATTATTATTTCTTATTAATAAATTAAAAAATTAATTTTTTAAAATAAAATATTTTATTATATTTAACCTTAAAAGAGCCTATAACTTTATTTAAATTAAAGAAAAATATAAATAAAAAACTAATTTTTATATTAAATATAGATTATTTAAGTACCTTATTATACCTTTTAGACTTATTAATATATCTATTATATTTTAATAAATAATTAATAATATATTATAAGAATACCTAGATATATTTATTATATATTACTTAGATAATATTTTTATTTTCTTTAAAATAAAAAAGAAATATATAGAATATATTTATAAGGTATTATAAATACTATAAGATACTAAGTTATTAATAGAGCCTAAGAAAAGTAAATTCTATACCTTAGAAATAAAATTCCTTATATATATTATCTCTTATAATAAGATATATATAGACCTTAAGAAAGTCTTAGTAATTAAAAATTAAAAAGAATTAATTAATATTAAAGAAATATAAGCCTTCCTTAGATTTATTAATTATTATTATAAATTCCTTAAAGTATTTAAAAAGATAATTATATTATTAAAAGAATTTATAAAAAAAAAAAAAATTTTTATATTTAAGAATAAAATAAAAAGATTTTTTAATAAAATTAAAAAACTTATTTTAAGTAAATTAATACTTAAGATATTTAATTTATTTTACTTAATTAAATTTAAAATTAATACCTTAGATTTTACCCTAAGCGCTTAGATTAAATAATAAGATAATAAAAAATAATTATATTTAATTATATTTTATTTTTATAAGCTATATAAAATAAAACTTAATTACCTTATTTATAATAAAGAATTCCTTATAATTATTAATATCTTTAAAGAATTTTAATATTATTTACTTAGAAATTAATATTAAATTAAGGTATATATTAATTATAAGAATATTATATACTTCGCGATTACTTAATAGCTTAGAGAATAATAACTCTATTATATTAAATACCTTTTAGAATTTAATTATATTATTATCTATATATAAGGAAAAAAGAATAAAAGAGCTAATATAATTAATAAATAACTTACTTTAAATATAAGAAAAATTAAAATAAAAAAATAATTCTTATAGTTTATATAAGAAAGATATCTTAAATAATTAATAACTACTTATATTAAGTAATAAATACTTTTATATTATTTAATAAATAAATAAAAAGATAAGATTATTATAAATATTACTCTTAGTAAATTTAAAAGACTTATAATTAAATAAATAAACTAAGTTAAAAGCTAATAAGGCATAATTATATATTAAAAATATATCTTTATATTATAATAATATATAAAAAGATTTATTAAATATTATTATTAAATTTTTAAATATAATAAGAAGTTAAGAAATAAAGAATTTTAAGATATTATCTATAAGTATTTTACCTAAGAAGACCTTAATATAAGACTAAATAATTATTTATATTATAAAACTTATTAAGAGAATAAATTATTAGATATATTAAAGTCTCTTAAAGTAACCTATATAATAAAATAAAGTAATTTATTCTTTATTAAGGTCTTAAATTATAATAAAAAACTCTTAGAAAATAAAAAAAAAAAAAAATAATAAATATTAAAAGAATTATAATATAACCTTATATATAAAATATATAAATATTAATTCTATAAATACTAAGGAATTAATAAAACCTTAGAATAAATTAAGATAATATATATATTTCCTAATATAAAGAAAATTATTATAATTATTATTAATTAATATAATTTTTATATAAAAACTAAGGTATAATATTATAAACCTTATAATAAATTATAACCCTTATTAATACCTTAGCTACTATAAGAAATTATTATAATAGATTTTATTATTAAATTACTTTTATTAAAAGAATTAATTATTAAAAACTTTTATAATAATATTCTTATTATTATAAATAAATTTATAAAATTTTCTTATTTTATACCTTATAAAGAATTAATAATAATTAAAGAATTTATTTATTTCTTTTATTTTTATATTACTAAGATATATAATATATTACTTAAGATTATTATTAATTAAGGATTATTATTTATATTTAAATTTTAATAAAGCCTTATTAAATACTTAGGGATTAATTATAAGTTTTTCATTATATATTATAAGGAAATAAATAAATAAATAAAATATATAAATTAAATATTAAAATAATACCTTTAATATTATATTAATTATAAATAAATTAATTAAATTAAGAAATTATTAATTATATAATTAGCTTATAATATAATAATAAATAAGAATATAAAGATTATATTAGTATATATTAACTTTAGATTTATATTAAATATTTATTAATAATTATAAGATATTATTATTAATCTTAAAATAATCCTTATAAATAATTAACTTTATAACTTATATAAAGAAATATAAATAAAACTTAAATTTATTAAAAATAAGATAATAAATTATATAAATAAAAAAAAGATTAAGGGATTAATCTTCTTAGAGAGAGATATAATTTACCTTATAATAAAAAATATTATAATAAAATAATAAAATAAAAAACTTAATTATAAATATATTAGATTATATAAAATTAAATAAAAAATCTTAAAGTATAATTATAAATTAGATTTATTACTTAAAATTAAGCTTTATTTAATTTTTTATATCTTATTATTTAAGTTAATATAAAATATTATTTAAATTAAAATTAATAATAAACTAAAAGCTAAGATTAATAAACTAAAAGAATATATTATAGAAATTATCTTTAATATAAATAAAATTAATAATAAAATAATATATTTTATTAAATAAAAAGCTTACTTAGACTCTAAAAATATATAAGAACCCCTAAAATACCTTAATAATATATAATACCTCCTAAAGAAATTTTACTAATAATAAATAAAATAATATTATTAAAATCTTTATTTAACCCTAGCGATAATTAATTTATTTTATTTAAAATACTTAAACCCTAAAGGTCTTATATTATATATCTCTTATAAGAATTAAGGGCTAAAATAAGATTATCCTTTGCCTTTAATTCTATTATACCTTACTTAAATAAATTATTATTCTCTTTTTTTATTTTCTTTTTTATCTTTTAAATCCTTTATAAATAAGCTATAATTATTATAAGAGAAATCTAAAGCTTTATTAATTAATTATAAAAAAAAAGATCTTATTATTTATTTTATCTTCTTTTTAATTTAATTTCTCTTACTAATTAATTAGCTTATTTATTATTAAAGGGTTAATTATATATATTAAAATAAAGAATCTATAAATATAAGAATATAATATAAACCTTATTATAAAAATAACCTTACCTTATATATTACTTATATTTTATTAAGCGATTAGAGTTATTTATTTTATAGATAAGCTTTTACTTAAAGTAATATATATAAGGTATATTAATAATTATAGAATTCTAAGAAAAATATTATAATAATATTTATTAATTAATAATATTAATCTTATATAATTTTTTAATCCTCCTTAATATTATATTAGCTATATAAAGTAATTATAAAAAGAAATTAAGACTAATTAATTAAAGAAATTTTAGCCTAAAGAATTAATCTTAAGGATAAAGATTAATAAAAGGGGGGAAATCATATTATAACCTAATAGGCCTTATATTATATAAATAAGGAATCCCTATTATTTCTAAAAGGTATTAACCTATTATAAATTTACTTATTTTTTAAAAATATAAGCCTTATAATTATTAGTATAAGCCTTATAACTCTAGGCATAAGCCTTATATAGCCTAGCGTAAGCTATATAAAAGACTATAAGTATATAAAATATATTTATTATATTTTCCTATATAATAACTACCTTAGCTATTAATATAACTTAGTTATATTTAATACCTTTAAGTATATTACTAGACGTAACTTATATTACCCTTTAAGGTTATATAATATTCTCCTCTGCTAATATAAACCAGCACGACCGGTTTATCCCTTAGGAATCCCACGATCGTTATAGGTGTCCCTACCTTAGGATAGGTCAACAAAGGCCCAGCACCTATAAATCATTAAAAAAGAAACAGCAAAAAACATACAATAGCAGGGATTCGCTGGTCGTCACCGACCCAACTACTAATCTGCCCCTTACTGGCTTGTCTATGGGAGAGCGGACGGGATCCCGAATTCTCCAGTAGGTATGGTCGTATGTGAAAGGGATGTTGCCGAGTTGCTATGGAATCTTCAGCGGTGGGCTCCAAGGCATGATGAATGGAAAGGTGTTTAATTATTAAGAACAGGAAAACATTTGCATCTATTGTACCACCTCAAGTGTCTAATTACAAAGATTATGTCTCCGCGTGACACTAGGCATCCCGCCTCGATGCCCACCCTCGTCTCGTTCACAACTTTTCACCGCTCATACAAACCGGATTCCAACTTGATGGCGTTGAGGTTAGGCTAGCTTCTCTAACGGTGACCTCTCTCTGTGTAGGGTAACGCTCTTTTTGACAGCACAACAAACCTGTGGCAGCGTTCAACTAACCTGTAGTTGTCAGACCCAGGTTGGTCGTCTTGTATCACTTGTCGATCTCATATGGCGAAACTCTCCATCATTGTAGTAAATATGGCCGAAAAGAGATCGTATGCCCCCCGAAAAAAGAGCTGATTCGGACGATGAATCGTGGTTGAGTCGTCACTTGGTGAAAAATTGTTAGCTGGTAGTCTCGTGAATATTGACCGAGTCAGAAAGGATCTCACAAGTCAAACTGCTAGCTAGATATTCATTGTGAAGACACAAATCTGCCTCAAGAGATAAAATATCACCTGGAAGAGCTTATGTAGAGTGTCGCTTCTTTCCTTCCTAAGCTGTAGAGGTGCCTACTGAGGCAAGGTCACGTGGAATTCTGAACAAACAATCGCGATCACGTAAGCAAGATGCACACAGCAATCACCAAGACCACACAACACCATCGCCATCATCTTGGACCAAAAGAATATTGAAAAAATTGCAAAAAATTCAAAAAGAAAAGCTGATGGGCGTGTGAGAGCGATGCTCCCGCCTGGGCTTGAACCAGAGACCTTCGCATCACGTGACACTCGGATGAAGTATTAGTACGACGCTCTAACCAACTGAGCTACGGAAGCCAATCAACTGTTGAGAACCGGCGACGTTGACAGGGACTGAGAGCTCCGAGGGCCCTGGATGACAGGACGTCACTCTCAGATCTGAGCTCTATTTCACCTATATTGTCTACAGGGAACTCTGATTCTGGAGTTTAGTCGAGGTCTGGCTTGATGATGACGCTGGAGTGAGTTTTCGTGACCATCCTGACCTCTGCATTACGCTGACAGACCCAGATCGAAACCCCAGTTGAATATTTGGTCGAATTCGATGTTACGAGTCTATTCAGTGAAGAATTCCCGAGTTTGAGATTTTAGACTTATGGAATGCTGGTGCTCGTCAGTGCTTGGAATAGAAGCTGGTCTGATGGCGTCTTGGGGTCATGCCCCGAGGTCAACCCCATTACTCACTGCTCATACCTCATACAACAGATGCCATGCAGAATAATCATGCAACTCTTTAACTTCATTCATTCTAATACTTTTATCACCAAACATTGCACTTGTCCCGTTGCTTCCCTGCACAAGCAAGCATCCTGATGTGACCCTTCGTCCAACCTCCAGACCGAATCCATGATTGATCCGCAGAAGATTCTGCAAATGCATCATCACCAAGACCAGAGAGTAGGTCAAGGAAGTACGCCGCCGTATTTTCGTACCCAGAAAACTCCACCTGTCCGGGCTTAACCTCCACAAAATCTTGCTCGCAATCATAATAGACCGGAGTACAGTCTCTGCCTTTCTCTGAGGACCAGACAGCGCCATGATCAATAATCCAGACCTCGAGGTACATAGACTCATTATAAGCCCGATGATCATGGGCCAAAGTAAACATGGCATCCGCGATAAAGCCTCTGGCAGAGGATTCCTCCATCAAGTCGGACATGTTTTGAGGAAAGTCGAGGTTCCAACTCGGGTCAAACTCGAGGGCCATGTTTCTTATCGGTACGTGGCCAGACAAGAAGGTCGTAAATGGCATGTCAACAAAGAAGTCTGCCCACTGTTGCCAACTCCGAGCGAATTGCCAGTCTTTGCTCTTGAAACAAAACATGTCCATGACTGGCTGAACTATGAGTTCCCAGCCCTCATGCCCTCGTCGAGCTGTCGTCTTGGCTGAGTAGTCGAAGTGTTCCCCTCGACTCAGCTTGTCCTTCAAAAGGTTAATGGCAGGCATCAGTTCTCGCTGACGCCGACTAATCTCCCACTGGCGAATTCGGAAGTGATTCATCATAACGTCCCTCGAGTCGACGCATGCCGTCCAAAGTCCCGCATCCCAAAGGTAGACGGATTTGTTGTTATTGGTGGGGACGATGGCTGTGTGCTGAGGCCGCCATCCTGAGTGAGGGTGCTGTAGTCCGAAGTCTTCCTGATTGTGGTCTTCTTGCCCTATGATGGTAAAGTGGTGCAATCCATGTTTCTCGTTGGTTGGGCGGATTGCCAATTCCCAAATGGCCAGCCGAAGCTCAGGTGGGAGAATGGGAAAGAAGTGAAACATGGATGGCGCCATTTTGATAATGTAGTGTAAAAGATTGCTGGTGCTGGGTTATTGAGACTGAAAGGAGATTTATCTCGCCAAGTATTGAAAGTGATGGATTTGTAAAGGGCTGTGTTCGAATGGGGGGATGGCACCTGATTTTATATCTAACAGTTCGTGTTGAGGTTCTCACATGACAAGGTATCTAACTTTCCCCATCATGCAAGAAGGAACCTAGGCGACGCTGAAGTTCTCACAAGTGGCAATATCACAGCCCGTAATGGCAGGGCTCCTGATTTAGGCTGGAGCCAGATGTAGGGAGTGAAGTAGAGGACATCAAATCCTGCATATGATAATGGAGTCGAGAACAAGGCAGAACGTGACCGGAAAATTCTAATTATTCTTAATTGTTACGAAAACATGACTAGAACTCAGCAAGAAGGCTTTGTCTAGGTGGTTTGAATGTTCATCAACGCCACGTGTCTTTTTTTGCACAAAGAGTCTGTCATGAACTCCGCTCTGGGAAGAGACCTAATGGGACTCTGGGGCTGAGTCTTCTCCCTCCTCCTTCATTTTCGCCCATGGTGTCGGCTCTAGGAAGGACATTAGCTATGGTAATAAGAATTCAGCTGTCAACAAATACTGGAAGTAAAGTAGTAAGAAAGTGTATCCGGATCATATTGAGGCTTCTGCTTCTATGTCAGCTTTCATCTTTTCCATCACCGTTTGCTGGCATGTTAAAATATCAAACTCGTTGCCATCTCTCATGTTGAAAGGGAACATGGTCACCCACCGGGCAATCGTCCTGTCGTCCAAAGTCCTGGACCCAAAGTGACGTGGGGTCGGTGATGCACACGCATTCCCCCTTCTTATTTAACTCCTTCCGACGGTTGCGACATTTGCATGTCGACAGACTCTTGATCCATTCGGTGTCGGGATTAAGGCAGTCACACCGCTTCTCTGTTGCGTTCCATTTGGCGCCCTTGTCCTTGCATTGGCAGTTGAGCCTCTCCTCGTCCCACCATGCATCTTCACCACAGTCACTGGGGAGGTTGAATGGTTCAGGCTTGTCCATTCTGTCCATTCTGTCCTTCTTGCGGCATGGGCTGGCGAGGGTCATGGTTGCGCTTGTGAGGGCAAGCATTGCCGGGAAAAGTGTTTGGAAATGCATAATGTGTGGTTTTTTGAGTTCTGAGTCGTAAGTATCTGGAAACGATGTGAGGTGTCTCGACGGCACGTTAGGGATGGTTTGGTCAAATAAAAGCTAAGGGGGCTCGCTCCGGGGGGACCTACATTGAATGCTACAGGAAACTCGTACTACGAAGTACTCGTCCGTACTCAACACTTCTTGAAACTCTAGTTCGGCTTCATGTCTGCATAAGGTTGGTTGGGGTCAGCCTGTGATGGCAGAGAAGGGATTTAACTTTGTTGAACTTTACAGTGATGACTGCGAATGCCGGAACTCTATCCAAGCCCCCGGAACAGCGTGAAGAATCACTCGTTGCGCCCTGGATTGTGTGCAATATCATTGATAGGACTGTCTTGGGAATTACCATGTAGAATCAACACGATGGATGTCTAATTTAGCTCAGGCTTGCCCTTGCCGTTAACAGGGCAGCTCTAGCCAACGGCCTCCACTGATATCACCTCGCGACTTGGCCATTCGTGTCGAGAGTAGAACCCACGCCTCCCTTGAACCCTTGAAGGATCCTTGGCATTGGGAATTTCTTGCAACTGTAATTTGCACATGATGAGAAATCATTAGTCTTGTTCTCTCTTCTTCTCGGTGATTACCAGAATCAGTATAAATTCTGTCCCGAAATGCTCGCCGGCAGCCTCTTCGAAGCACCGCCCCCCTTCCACCCAATTGGGTAAGATGCTACCCAGTACATTGGTAAGGCAGAAGAAACATTTTAGCTTATCAATCGAACCATCGTGGGCTGTCAGATCTCTTTTCAACTGAGAATGGGGCTTAGCAATGCACGTCGAGATTGCTGCGCCTCTACGACAAGGGTCTACTGATTAGGCGACGAAAGAGTCTCGACCCGTTAGGAAATATTGGCAACATTATCAAAATGCCTAGCGCATCATTTTGCCCGATTGACGAGTTTTTGCTCATGTTGTGATATTGAACACGAGGCCTGCGCCTTAATTCTACACGATACCTTACCAAGTGATGGCCGAGGGGCAACGAGAACCCAGCGTTAGATAAAACCCGAGACATTTGCCCACTGAAGATATCGTCAAACTCATCATCTGTCTCAGTTCTGCAAACCCACCATGTACATCACTCAAATCTTGCTTATCATCGCCAATGGCCTCCTGCTGGTCGTTGCGCAAACCCCGACCACCTCGATGCGCCCCTCAGGGCCCATTTCGCCTTACCAAACACCATGCCAACGGGTCCTTTCATCTGTCGTAGCCAAGATGACAGGTGCACCCGCGCCAGACGTGGCCATCTCTGAGCTCGCTGTCTCCTTTGCAATCGGGGAGTATCACAACACTCAGGATCCTTGCCAACTCCCAGTTGTCACTGGCTCTGAAGCTGAGGACTTCTCAGAATGGGCGTCGAGTTGGACGAGCTGGCAGAGCAGGAATATCCCAGGATACAGGGAGATTTGGACTGCGTGCAGCAAGGAAAGTCTGGTGGGAGATATTGTGCCTGTTGGAACGAACGTGTGCAGCAAACTTGCTGCGGCAATCACCTAAGATGATGATAAGGAGAAGGGCAAGACTGAAAGTACGAGTAAGCATGCTGAAGTGAGCGAAGCGACCAGCACATAGGCCGAGGAAACTAGTATAAGAACTAGCGCATAGAGCGTAGCAACCACTACGGAGGGCGACTCTCCAGGCTCTCGACAGACAGGCTCGCTTGGTTTGGTCGGCGTGGTGGCTGGTATGGTCGTTGCGGGGCTGTATTAGAGGTTTGGGTCTCAACAACACATCGCCTCTCTATCCTAAGCGTGAGGGTCATTTTACTGCTTTAGAATAGGGAATATACCACCGTGACTTATCTTCCATGAACCAATACATAAGACAAGTTGTTTCAACTCTGCACACCAGGCTCAACTCGTGGAAATTTTGTCAATTCAGATGAAATTTCAGGTCAATTGTACTCCATTATCTGCAAAGGATGATAAACTCCGTGTTATTCAAAAGATACATTCTCAAGCGTAGCTAAGAAGACATCGCTTTCTACCATTTCAAAGTCAATGCGTATCTCCATCGCGATCTTCCGCAAAAACACTCTAAACGCCCTTCTTTACTCGCAGATAGACAACCGCTGGCTTTCCCTCGCCTGGGATACGACGAAAAATCTCAAACATGCCTGTGGCAGCAATGAGTTCATTGAGTTTAGGAAACCCATATGTGCGATGGTCAAAACTGGGGTGCCGCTTTGTGACAAGGTTGCCAACAGCGGCGAGACCGGCCCATCCTTCTTCATCCGATATCGCCTCTGCAGCCTCTCGCAGTATCTTCTTGACTTGTTCGCCAACAACGGCTCGTGTTGCTACCTTCGGTGCTTCGGTCGCAGTTGTTGTCGTTGGTTCCGCCGTTGTCGTTGGGGTGAGGTTCTCAATGTAGATAAACTTGTTTCATGCCTGAGGAGCGGGGTACCTAAACGTACATATGGATGAGTAAGGTAGTCCAGACTCATTCTATCCTATGAATTGTCCTAACCCCTTGTCAAAGCTAACACTTTGTGGTTGGCTACATACCAGCCACAATCAAACAAAGAAACCCAAAGCAAAATCCAGCTCATTACTACTCAACCAAAGATTGGGGATAGCAAGCATCTCTTGTTGTGAAAGACGCCGTCCTGAAATTCAAGAAATTTATGGCCATTAGGTATCCTGTCAACAGTTTATGGCCGTATGTTTCCCGGAAAAATATGGTTCCCACCAACTCCGCTGCTTTCTTCATTTGGCACAGCTTCCTCAAGCCTTATACGTGGTATGCATCAGTCTGATGGCTCGCATGGAACCTGTCCTTTCACAAAGTGGCCGTTGACCTACGACTCGGATCCGGGTGAAGATGTCGGCGATGCTGATGTTTCGAACCCATGAACGCAGGCGACATGAAGGGCGGCGGTAATCTCCTTGGTATCACGGCCGTCTTGGCCGACCAGTCATGCATGGATGGACGCCCTTGAGCTCAAGCTCGTCTAGAGGGAGGTCACGCGCGACAAGCTTTGTCTTCTGACGTTGAATTAAGACGCCGCTGAAACCGCATCGTCTCCCATCCCATAATGTCTCTCTGGGCTATCAGTTCTCGTATGGGGACCAGAGAAGTACTGATCCACTTGGATATCTGCCCCAGCATCACCATCACGCTGTAGTGTTTCGTAGTCCATGAGTTGATTTGTTCTTCGAGCCGGAGGTTTAAGGATTCATGCCGGCCCTGTGACAGCTCTAGTCCAGCCTGCCCATGTAAGGCTTTCTGACAGCAGGTGCTTGGACCGGATGCACTGGGGTCTGGGGAAATGAGGAGAGGATCAGGAGCAAGGCGCAGCGTTTTTGACCCGGCTGAGAAACATACCTAGCGTCCGGGAACATAATGGATAAATGTCATGGGTCAAGAGTCAACAACTAACATGAGTCCTCTACCAAAGATAGAGTATCGCAGAATAGTCTAATCAATTTCTCTGACGTCAAAACTCGCCGGTTAACCCTCCGGTTAGACCCACTTAGTCGGACATCGACACCGGCTATCGATAGTTTACAGATAGGACTAGGCATAATCAGGCAACTCGAGCCGCGGCTCCTATCCAAGACGGGCTCATATTGTGGTGCCGGTAAACGGTCGGGAACAGGAGAAGAGCCTACCCAGACGAGATACGCTTGATAAATGGCATGCACACTTCATAGGATAGATAGGTACTTATCGCTATTACAGTCGCCCACTTGGAGAGAGCATCTGGTCTTCCCATTTGCAGCCTCACCGATTGTCCCCAACCATACGAGACATCTGTTGAAATGTCCGAACCAAGTCTGCAGCTTGATCTTACAGCGCCCAATGGCCGGCAGATATCTCTCACCCGGGGGCTGTTTATTGATAACAAGTTTGTCCCGTCAACTGGAGGCGAGAGCTTGAAACCTATCGATCCCACGTCAGTAACTCATCGAGAATAGAGGGACGCGCATGAAAGTCCCTGTAAACTAACTCGAGATAGTACCGAAGAAGAAATATGTCAAGTCGATGCGGCAAATGCGGACGATATCGATCGCGCTGTCAAAGCAGCCCAGCGAGCCCTTAATCACCCGTCATGGCGCGACATCTCGGGGACCAAGAGAGGATCGATGATGACAAGGCTTGCAGACCTCATGGAACAGAATCTTTTGGCCCTGGCGACCCTGGAGTCTTGGAACGCCGGGAAGCCTTATACTTCGGTCCTCAACTTCGAGCTTCCTGCTGCCATCGGTTGCATCCGTTACTACACCGGCTGGGCGGACAAGCTTCATGGCCAGACGATCCCGACGCATTCCAAAAAGTTTGCCTATACTGTTAAACAACCGATCGGAGTCTGTGGGCAGATAATTCCCTGGAACTATCCTGTCTTGATGGCAGCGTGGAAGCTAGGTCCGGCTCTTGCAACGGGAAACACGATTGTGTTGAAGCCAGCCGAGCAGACGCCTCTCTCTATGCTGTATGTAGCAGAACTGGTAGTTCGTGCTGGATTTCCGCCTGGCGTTGTTAATATTGTCAACGGTTATGGAAGAACTGCCGGACACGCGCTTGTGTCCCATCCAAACGTGGCCAAGATTGCATTTACTGGGTCAACCATCACAGGTCGACTCATCCAGCAGACGGCAGGGGCCACGTTGAAAAGGGTCACCCTTGAAACAGGTGGCAAGTCGCCTCTTCTCGTATTTAACGACGCCAACATCGAGCAAGCAGCAAAGTGGGCGCACTGCGGAATTATGAGCAACCAAGGACAAATCTGCACAGCCAACTCGAGACTGCTAGTTCAGTCAGGAGTGTACAAGAAGTTTATCAAGAGATTTGTTGAGCTTGTCGAAGCTCACAAGATCGGAAATCCTTTTGATGAGGACACCTTTCAGGGACCTCAGATCACCAAGGCACACCTGGAAAAGATCTTGTCCTACACCAAAGGTGCAGTCGAGGAGGGTGCCACGCTGGAGACTGGAGGAGGCAAATGGGGGGAGAAGGGGTTTTTTATGCAGCCCACCGTCTTCTCCGACGTCTCTCCAAGCATGAAGATCTTCCGTGAGGAGATTTTCGGTCCCGTGGTGGCCATTTCGTCGTTTGAGGAGGAAGAAGAAGCCATCGACTTGGCCAATGACAGCGAGTATGGCCGGGCAGCGTCTGTCTTTACGCGAGACATGCAGCGGTCACATAGGGTCTCGACGCGGCTGGATGCCGGTATGGTGTGGGTGAATTCATCTACGGACTCGGACTTTCGGGTTCCGTTTGGGGGGATGAAGCAAAGCGGGGTTGGGAGAGAGCTTGGTGAAGCTGGTTTGGAGGGGTACATGCAGGTCAAGGCGGTTCATGTCAACGTGGGTTTGGAACTGTGAGGTTGGAGAAACAACCAAGGCGCAAGGGCTTTGTTTGGTGCATGAGGGTAGATCTCTTACTTAGATGTTGAACAATACATTTTTAGGTATTAGAAAAGAGATTATAATAACTGTTTCATGCCCTCATTGTGATGAATCAGTTGTTAAAGTCCCGCGGCTTAAGGTCGCAACGGGGGTCCGGGAGTTGGCCGTGTCCACATGCCGAGTTCCCCAGACCAAAAGATAAGCGTGCCAAAAGAAGAAAAGCGGCTGGCGATGGATTGCGGGGAAACAAGCTCCTCGTTTTAGCGGGCATCTCCCTTATCTCTACAAGCCCAAGAAAACGAGCAGCTGCCAGAAAACTCGTTATCATCTCTCCAACACACACTTACAATGCCTCCTGACGCATCCCGTCGCGCCTGTGACCGCTGTCATTCGCTTAAAGAGCGATGCCACTGGCGGCAGGACCAGGGTGCATGTGCTCGCTGCCATCGTCTTGGCTTTGAGTGCCTGGTTGATCGACCTGCCCGCAAGCCAGGCCGCCCACGTCGTTATGCCGCATCACTAACGAGGGCACCTCTCCCTGGCGACTCCTCACCAAGTCAAGAAAAAAGCCTCGGATCCCTATATTCTACCTTGGTTCCTATGGTCTCTCGCTGTCTCCCTTTGTTCAATGACCTCACATACTCGGATCAACGCCTCCTCCAGGACATTCTGTTTGGTGATGCCGCATTGAACGTTTTCCTGATAGGCCCAACGTTTAAAGAGCGTCATCGTGGACTTCTCATCTCTCACTTTGTTGTCTCGCGACACACATTGAAGGATGCATTTCTTGCCTTGGCTCTCGCCTTCAACCACGACTCGGCATTGGCTCAACGCAACACCGAAGTGCAGTACAAGCACGCATCATCGGCTATCAGGAATTTGCGCGAGTACAAGGTCCGCAATAGCCATGGCGTCTCTGAGTGTCTAGCACTAGGCGCCCTCATCATATCCTTTACTCACTACCGCTCGTCATCACCGGATTCGTCACCAATATGCAGACAGACTCTCAGCTTGATCAAGGACATGTACGAGTCAAACGAGGACCTGGAACCAGATGATCTCGTATTTGTTCCGTGCCTCATATTGCCCGAGATAATCGACTGTCTGATGCAAGGGTCGGTGCCCACGCTGAGGTTCCGTTGCCGGCCTGGAGCCGAGGAGTACGTCGACCGATACACGGGTCTCTTCTGCCCGATGCTTCCTAGCTTGTACGACATTTGTGAGCTCAACAATGCTCTCTCGCATGCAGATCATCAAGATTTGCACGACATATTGGAAGCAGTTGATCGCATCGAGCTAACGGTGACGGCCTGGCAACCACACATCCCAGAAGGCTTTGCCACTCGCTTCACGACAAATGAGGTCTCTCACATGCTCTGTCAGGCCCAAGTGATCAGGCTAGGAGCCCTTCTTCTGCTTCATCGACTACGGTATCCTTTTGGTACAAACAACAGCCCAGCACTAGCTCTTGCCACGGCCATCCTTACACAACTCGACCTGACACGGGCCGCAACCAACCACAGCATCTTATCCATCGCATTGCCACTATTGGCGGCATGTTTTGAGATAAAAGAGCAAGCAGACAGGAAAATGTGGCTCTCAAAGATACCGGGCTTGGTGGGCTATTCTCTAGACTTTTCGCAGTATGTGCAGAGCCGTGTATCGAAGTTTTGGGAGCTTGTGGATGACGTGCAAGTGGTATCTTGGTACAATATTAGGGACATGATTCAGCTGTATAATTGATACATGACACATTTCAACTAGTCATGCTGTCTATCAATTCAGGATATTATCGATGATGGAGGAAATGGCAAGACATTCCTCGTCCCGCATTGAGCTTGTGAAGACTTGAATGGAACATGGCGCTCCCTCGGTCAATTCAGCATCATCTGTTCTCATTAGCATCATAAAGAGTTTCTGGAAGAAGGGACGCACAAGGGGGGGCCGCCTGGTTAGGGTTTAGTGTGAAGACTTCGCCAGGGACAGGCTTTGCGCTCTCAAATGGCATCACGCAAGCTGGATACTACAAAGCGTCAGTACAAGAAATCGCTTCGGAAATACAGCCATGACTCACGTTCAATACGTTGAGAAAACAGGTGTATGGCGGGACCCCGTACAGATCATGCTGCACCGCCATATTCTGGGCGGATGGTCCAATAACTGCGTCGAGATGGTGGGTTTGCCAGATCCTCCGCCAGCCTTCAACGGCCGCGGCCTTCTTGGTGTTGAGTGTCGCTAGCTTTTCCAAGTCGCCAAGGCCAGTCAGATCTGGTAGGTAATCTGATTTCAATCTCTTTAATTCGTCAACGATTCTCTGTCTGGATGGGATGCACGGCTCTCCTGCATCGGTAACGATGCGGCTGGCTGTTTTGTCAAGTGCAAAGGTGCCCCAGGCGACATCGTTGATGCCGTCAATAAGACACTCTTTGGGGTCCAAGTCGACGATTATATGTCCTTCAGCTCGTAACTTGGCTACAGCTTGGGAGATGGCATTTCTGATAGGTGGGTGCAGAGGATAGGATGGATCCTCAGGGAGAACTCCCAGCCTTAGCTTCTTTCCCGAAAAGCCAGGAATGTTTCTCCAGGGGACGTCGATTGCTGTCGAGTCAAGATCAGCTGGTCGACTGTCTATAACAGCTTTGGTGAAGATCCCGAGGCTCTGCATATCGTTGGCCAAGGGACCAACGCAGGCGAGGATAAACTTGAGGCCGGGATTGCTGCAGCCCCTTTGGCCACCATATGGGATACGTCCCGCTGTCGGTTTAAAGCCGTAGGTTCCACAGCAAAGGGAGGGTATTCGGATAGATCCTATGTCATGTTTAAGACCCTGGTGGACTCAAAAACGGGAATTCCGAAGAACATACCTGCAATGTCTGTCCCAACTCCGATGGGCGATCCTCGAAATGCAACCAACGCGCCCTCGCCACCGGATGAGCCGCCTGCTCCAAGCGCCGTGTTTCTCGGATTCAAAGTCCGGCCAAACACATTATTGTGCGAATCCGCCGTCTGAAGAGTGTCATGAATATTTGTCCTCTACTCTGCACACGCCTGATCATCACTCACCATCATGGTCTGTGGGACATTCGTCTTGACGAACGGGACAGCACCCAGGGAGAGCAGAATCTCAACAAGGGGAGAATTGGTCTTGGAAAACTCATCGAGGTATGCAACCAGGCCGATCGTGGCTTGGGTACCAACGATATGGAAGGTGTCTTTGAGACTGACGGGCAGGCCGTGAAGAGGTCCGGCAAGTTTACCCTCTTGTCGCAGCTCGTCGAGCTGCTGAGCGCGTGATTCAGCTTGATCGAAAAAGGTTTCGGTAAGGCAATTGGTCTATCCAAGTAAGCATATTACACAGTCGGGGTGTCTTGGAGAGGCGGGCACACCAATTGCTGAGCGATGGCTGCTCTCTTGGAAAACGCAGTGACTACCTGCGTAGCTGTAAAGGAGCCATCAGCCAGCTTTGCCAGCAAGCTGCTAACATCGTAGTTCTCGGTGATATCAAGCTCCAAATAATTAAGGATACCAGAACGGCGGGGGATATCGAGCGAGAGGAGGTCATTTTTGCTCGCCTCTAGCGGTGTCTTGAGAGTATTCAAGACGCTGGAGGGGAGGCGCCAAGGCTTTGGGATGGCATCGGCGCAGCGGGCACGTTTTTCTGCGGCTCGAGCCTCCCAGGGCGTAGATGGAATTTGTGGAGGATCGATAGTCATGGCTGTAGTTGGGTTGAGATGCTGAGTTGATGGTTGCAGTCTGTTTATCGAGGGAAGCTTTCAATGACCAAGAATAGACAGCATAGCTTCACAGTATTTATTCATGGTGACAATGCCAATTATCGGCCTTCATAATCCGAGGAATTGCGCCGGCGGCAGATGAACCGGCCCATTCTCTCATAGCGTCAAGAGGGCCGGCCAATTTCTCTGGTGGATGGCTGAGTCGACCTGAAATCGACCGGCTCTGCGGGGTCAGGGTTGCATTTAGGACGAGCCAAGATCTCTCCATGTCCGATTAGCTACAGTAGCGTCGCTTGCTCTCAAGGCGGGGAAGAACTGAAGGGTGGTCGATCTGATCCACTTGCCTCGGCCATTAAAGACGATTGCGAATCTGTAATAGCATCGGGTGCTGGGCATTGACACCAATTCAAGGCCAGCACGTTCATTCCTAATCATCGGTCACTGGCTCGTCCAGCTGCTAGTACTCCTTATCCGCCTTCAATCCTTCAAGGGTAGATTTATACCCTAAATTCTGTCATTGACTGTAGAATATGGCACACAAGGAGACGGTAGTAATAGTCAAGTCTACTTAGAATACTTAAACAAGCGGTCACAAATTCGACGACTCATTCGTAAACAGGTCCATCATTCCGTCAGCAGCAGCATCCAATGTGCATGCCTTCAATCTCTCCTCACTGACGAGGAACGATTCCGGTAGCCAAGACGGCACGCCCTCGCCAAGTGCCATCTTTGCCACCGCTTGCCCACTCAACCAACACTTGTCCATGCCGTGGCCGTTGAAACCTGCTGCAATCCACTCATCGCTGCCTATCCTCCCAGTTGTTTCACTGCTCAGGTTTCCTATCATAGGCAGATTATCCGCAGTAAACCCCATGATTCCAGACCAAACCTTTTTAGTCTTGACATCATCCGCGTTGAGGAAGATCTTCGGAACGATGGATGAAATATGGTCTCTAGCTGAAGCTGCGACTTGGGAGTCATCGCTCGTCAGGAGGTTTTCAAGCTCTTGACTCTCCCCTCCAATAATAATCTCGCCAGTCTTTGCGTTCTGCTGGGCATAATACAGGCCAGTGGTGAAGCGTCTAGTTCTGGGATCGTACCCGCCGGTGTGAATCTTGGTCCACGAATACTTGTCACCGAGCCTGGGGAATGAGGATCCCGGGTCTTGGACCGAAACCGTTCCTCTAAGGGGATACAGGCTTCCCGTCAGGCTCGGCAACAAATGGGAAGAATATCCGTTGGTGCAATGAATGACCTTGCGTGCTCTAATGGCGCCTCTTAGTGTCTGTAGCACATACTCAGGCTCATTTTGAGATGCATTCTCGTCACGAGATATCGAAACAACGGGGGTGTTGGTCTCCAAGCTGAAGCGACTTCCATGAGTATCCAGCAGATTTTTCTGGAGAATTGTGATGAGTCGGTAGGGCCATAGAGCACCGGCTCCCTCTTGCTCAAAAACAGCAAGTCCGTCACGGTACTTGTACTTATTCTGGGCACAGATTGTATTAGCCTGCATCTCCACTGCCTGGCATATTTCCAGTCAGATCACTCACACGGATAGTCTCTGTATCTTCCACAACTCTGTACCCCAGTGTCGTCTTGTTCGCTGCCTCCTGCAATAGGCTCAAAGAACGTCTCAGGCTGTCCACGATCGGCTTGTCGGCGATAGTACTGCTGGAGATGACTTCGCGGAATTCTACGGCTTCCTTTTCTGGCTCACTCAGCTGGTTGATCAAAGCCTTGAGCTCTATAATGTTGGCCTCGGAAAATCGCAGGATTTTGACGGCTTCTTCAGTGCCCAAAGAAGCAACTAGGTGCTCAAAATGGCCGCAGGTATCCGAGATGAGATGGCCGCCATTACGACCCGTAGCCCCGCTACAAGCATTGCGAGCCTCCAAGATTGTAACTCGCAGGTTGGAAGCTTGATGATGGTTGAGCAAGGTGTGAGCAACACTTGTACCGGTAATTCCAGAACCGATGATCACGATGTCTGTTACAGACGGAAGTGTCTGGGACTGAATAGTAGCGATTGAGGCAGGCGGCTCTTGCCAAGCAGATGAGGTTGGATGAGTCGAAGGTAAGTCAGCCTTCAGACACAGCCGGTCTTTGATCTCTTGCTTGAGCGCTATTGAACAAGATATTAGCGTTGGCGTTGAAGCCGTAGGGGCGGTTGTGGGCTCCGGGACATACATGTCGAGGCCATGTTGCGTGCAAGTGTGAGGGGAGTTGTGTAGCCAGTATCAGTTGTAAGATGCTAGGTCCGAGATGAGCAGCATAAACAAGTGAAATGAATGTCATATAGATACTGCAGTTATTCCCTTAGCTGAAGCCCCGCCTTCGTAAAGAAAACCCCCCGCCGGCTGGTTCGTTGTTTCAGCTCGAGCTGCATCCATGATTCGGCCGGGCGACGATCCAACTAGACCATTCGGGGGTAGAAATTCGCATGTCCCCCTAGCCAATCCATAACGAGCGGGCACCCTTGGCAGTGAATTTGTCTGAAATGATAATCATGGTGCCAGTGGACCAGGTCATGCCGATTATGGTGGCCCCGGGCTTGCCCGGGGTTCAACTCAAGGAAGCGTCGGACCAGTTGACCAATCAGTGGCCAAAGAAGTGGCCGGTCCCACACCGCGGGGCAGCGGAGAGACGGCCAGCCAAGTGGGTCATGCAGCTTGTTGCCCATCCGTTCGCGGCCCCGCTTCTTCCGCACTTCCCGGGTGCGTCAGTGTAGGGTAGCCGATTGCTCAGTATGGCCTGAAGCATCATCAACATTCGGCAAGTTTGGTCAAAGCAACTGGTGGGTTTGATTTTCAAGTCCAAAATGAACACAAAATTATAGGATATCCATTTATTGATTCCCTCTTCCTCATCCAAGTTCTTCATATGTGAAATAACTCACAATGTCGTTTGGCGCTGAGACAATGACATGCTCACGAGACGTAATTAGGGAGCAAATAGTGTATAGGTAAGATATTGACTAAACATACTAAAGACAGAGAACTAAGTATCTTATCAACGGACAAAGGCTAAAATATCTTCCAGCAGTTTTTCCACATGTGACAGTACAAGCACTAGATGTGTAAGCGAAGTATCCGCCGGGACGAGATTCATGATACTCACCATGCCCGCCGTCATCGTAGACGGTCAATCTTGCATCCGGTATGAGTTGCTGGATTCGATGTGCGCTCGCGGCAAGGGGAACTCCTCCGTCAGCACCTCCATGAATAAGCAACAACTCACCGGATTTGGCCTTGCCGAACTCAGCCAGCTCTTGCGAGAGGTCCTCGGAAGTACATATTTGGGCCGCTCTCTCGATGGCTAGAGCGTCTGCGGCGTCAAATATCCGCTCAAACATCTCAATATCCTTGTCCGAAACTTCACCGGCCGCTCCGACTCCTAGTGGGCCGCGGAAGTTTCTTGAAACGAATTGTGATCGGTGACTCCTGAGTGATCCAAGGACATGATCCCATAGGGCTCTAGGTGGACCGTCTGGGAAGTCCGGTGACGCGACAGGCAGAGGAAGGGAAGTGCTTATCCAGATGTAGCCCTGCTAATGCTATTAAACAGTCCCGAGGCGTAGCTGGTACTAAGGTGTCTGACATACCTTGCAATTACATCTGACATACTCACTGAGGCCGTGCGCAAGAACAGTCTCTCCAGTGCCCATGCTTGCGGCGATGAAGACGAAAGGACCTGGCTTGATCTTTTCCAGTAACGCAACGACGTCGCAGGCCAGCACACTGTAGTCTATGTCCCCGCTGTGCTCTGGCCCAGACCAGTCACTCTGACCGAAGCCTCGCCTATCAATCGCGATGCAGAGGAATCGATGACTTTCGCAAAGGCTGACCAGCAGAGGATCGTACATTCGAGATGACAGAGGCCATTGGTGGAGGAAGACTAGAGCCGGCTTCCCCCCTACTTCTGCGCCGTCAGCAACATTGAAGGGAGGAGGGTTCTTTGTTGGAACAAAATCGCGATAGAAGAGCTGCGCTCCATCAAATGGGCTGGTGTACCGTGGCATGTTGATTATTTGGCAGTTCTTGGTGGCAGCAATTTTTTGATGAAACTTGACGACCAACGAGTTTCCTAGGGGGGATACGATGCTGGCTTATATCAATAATCAACTTCTCCAAGGTCTCCGCATCGGGCAATGATGAATGAACCGAGTGATCGTCAACTCCACGTTCCCCCGCATTTCGAAAACTCCGTCGGACTTTGAGATGTAGCTCTCTGAGTTCAGTCAATGAAAATAGTCGTTGTCCTGCGGCAGTTATGTCAAGACGTCAAGGAGGGTGGGCACAGTAGCCGATGAAGAATAGTTACTGTCGTTCTACTAGGAACCTCGGCATTATGCTACGTTTAGTGTTACTACTTTGCTCCTCATCAAAGTCTGAATTGCAAGTTCTTGGTCACGTAGTGTACAGATAAGATTCCTTCAAAATTGTCGACCTTTCTCACTATGCTGGTGATGTTAGTCGGTAGGGCTATCTTTCATGTATCAACTACTATAGACCCAGTTGCACACCGAACATGTAGAAACTTAACTGCATAGAGCCAGAGTTCTAGCCCGTCAGAATCTCTCTGTTGCGTCTCGCTTCCATGTATCCATGCATTTGAAGCTTTCGATCTATCCATGATGTCGGCACGTCGGTACCTCGGGAGAGGGCGAGGACTTAGACCAATGCCGGAACCAACTCACATGCCGTGCGACATCAGTTCGGTGCTATTTGATAATATGCCCGACCATAATCTGAATACACCGAATATCACTGTTCAATTGTCCGTATTGGAGGCTACTATACTGAGACTCGGACCTCCGGCAACAAGTGGGGCCGCCGAGGTTCATACAAACCCCGTCGTTGGTTCCCCGTATTCCCCCAGATCTATCTACACCGTGTGCCTTTCCCACGGGGTTGCAATGAAATATTCATGTTCTATATAACACGTCTGTTCCGACTTGAAATGTTTCTTGTCACGCAACACCATCGCTTCCATCACCAAACGTCAAGCCAAACACTTGAGAATCTCAAACACCATTGACAACATGTCGACTCAAACTCATCAGTATCAAGTCCTCATTACCTCCGAGGAGACAAAGGAGGTGGCTGAAAAGCGCCGTACACTCTACATCCGCCCCTTCTTCCTCTTCTGGCTCAACTCCTTCATATTCGAAGTGACGATGCTCATCATCAGCATCTTCGTCTTCTCAGGCTTCAAAGACATGTTCCCTAGGTTTATGTGGACAATCTTCTTCTGTCCACTCGGAATGGGAGGGGCCATGGGTGGGCTTGTCAATGCCTTCATCGTCGACAAGCATTACGGAAGCAGGGCCGTTCACTTTTGCGCCATCATGAGCTTGCTGGTGTTGGGCGCCTGCAATGACCTCTGCTATAATCTGGATCTTGTCTTTGGCTGGTTTGGGGCGCATGAGCACTTTTGGTGGTGGCATTGCCGGTATCCTCTTATTTACGGTGTTGGGTTCATGACTGGCAAGTTGCTGTTTACGGATAAAGGACAGGAGAAACTCTCTGCCTGGGGTGTATAAACGCAAACGGCGGGGATCAGAACCTGGAACGGAATATCTACCTTTGTCACGCAGAAGGTAGCTACGAGAGTGAGATGTCTCGTGTAGATTTGATTGGAGCAGTGGTTTTCTGTCAATTAGCTATGGCATCTGCTCCATGTTCTTCCTTGATTTGCGTATGTAGCAAGGGCAACATTGATCTGCTACGCAATGTCCAAATGGTGAGTGAATTTATAGCCAATCCCGACCACTTATCGTCGCGACGTGAACTAAATCATACATCACCACCATTGGCGACGCGGCCGCAAGGTCCATTGCTGAGCACATAGTTCAAGTCACCATCCTCGGAAGTTTCAAAAGAAGTTCCCATGGCATCCTGCGGGTTGCACGTGTCCCCAATAACGACATCGCAACTGCCTGCGTTGTCGTAGTACGAGAAAATACAGTTGGTGGCTTGAAGGCAGGCTACACAACATTCGTAAGCCGAGTTAGCAGTCCTGCTGAAAACCTGGTTCGAACCACCAGGAGTGTTGATGTTGATGGCCGAAAATTGGTGGCCACCGTTGGCGGATGAGACCAAGTTACGGGGGCCGCATGCAGCGTAGACAGTCTGGGCTGGGGCAGTCGCGGTGACCGTGGCTAGAGTAAGAATGGTTAGTTAGCTACCAAAGTATCGAGGGTAGAGATGAGGATGACATACTTGTAGCAGTGGTAGTAGTGGTGGCCGTCTCGGTTACAGTAGTTTGGCCTGTGACAGTTGGGCTGACGGTGACAGTGACGACAGTAGCAGTTGGAACCGTAACGGTGGAGGTGACAATTGCAGTGGTGGTCGTGAGCTCGGTCGAGGTGCTAGTGGCAAGCGTGACGGTGGTAGACCTGGTTCGAACGCAGGTCGCGGGCACGACGGTGCTGACGCTCACTGTCTTGACAATCTTCAGGCATCCAACAGTCTGGGGATACGATCTCCCGGCGATCCGTATGGGGTTGAGATTGGAGTTGGAGCCGGAGTCGGCGTCAGATCCAGAATCAGAGCCGGAACCAGAGCCAGAGCCAGAACCAGAGCCGGAGCCCGTTTTAGACTTTCTTCCGCATGGAGATCGCTTTAGGAGTGGGATGCGTCCTGCGAGGGAACGCTTCTTCTTCTTCTTGGCAACGTAATCTGGCTCGTCAGCGAGATTAGTGAAGCCTGGTGGTGGTGGCTGCGTGACTGTTGAAGTGGTCGTCTCGGTGACAGTTGAGGTGCTGCCAGTCGTGGCGGTGCTCGTCACGGTGACGGTGTTGAAGACAGTAACTAACACGGTTAACAAGACGACCAAAGATGTGAGGCATGGGAAGCGTACCGGGATCGACGGTCACGAAGCTCGTGTCAGTACCAGTAACCTGAACGGTAGTAACGGTACTGAGCGAGGTGACGCTCACCGTAGACGTGGCAGTGACAAAAGGTGGTGTAACAGTTCTGGTAGTAGTGCGAGCCGCTGGGCAGACGGTAGTACGAATCGTCAGGCCAGTAGTCGAGGTGATGGTGGTACGACGGATCGGGCTGACAGAGACTCGTCCAGAAGAGGTCACACAGACCTGCGAGCTGAAGACGGTGGTCTGCGCAGTGGCGAAGCCCTGAAGGGCCGCCAGGACCAGGAATTTGAGCTGCATGTTTGCGTCTCAAAGTTGTGAAAACGAGAATTCGATCAAGTGAAGTGATGGTCTCACGCGGTGGCAGTGATGCCGTCAGGATGAGATGTCTCTTCAGCTTGGAGAATGACAAGGACACCGTGGTAAGAGGGGATTTATATCTGTCGATGATATCTCACAAAACCCCCGGTCGTCGATTGCTTGTGAAAGTCGACGGATTTGATCGATTGGACTCATTCCTTTTTGTTTATCTGCACAGCTCTTCATGCGCGGGGACCTTTTTGTCTGGAGAAGGCTATGTTGGCATTGAAACCAATGATAGTGACTTCTCTCTTTCATACAACCGTGTTTTTTGGCCATGTATATGATCTTGACGTCTTTTGCATTATGCCAACATCGCCACATAGTACACAAGATATTGCAACGCCAGTTGGGTAACCAGGAGTACCTTGATGCTAACTGAGTTGATGGTGACGCTATTCCAACATATTTGGGCGGCAGCCATGGTGCGAGCGCCTATCTAGGTTTGCAACTCATCACAAATAAACAATGAGTTAAACAAGCAGAGACATAGCGTCTCGTAAATTTCAAGCAGCCATATATCGTCATGATGTATGCCGCGCATTGGTCTCGCAGCATGTAGCAACACAAGAGTGGTCAATGGCAAGCTGGTGGGAAGTGTGGTTCATATCAAGCCGAGATTCTACATGACGACCTCAACGCCATTTTCTCTTGCATGCTATCTTTGTTGTTGTTTCAAAATGTAATCAGCTCGTGCAATAGTTTCTAGGATATGTTCTGGCTTACCACTCTCACCGCGAGCTTAGTGCGCAACTCTTCCAAGTATCAATCACGAACTAACGACACCAAGGTGAGATGTGGCTCGAGTCTCCCGTCCATGGTAGAGCCACGCAACATCTAGAAACTCTCAACGTCTCTAATCTCACAACATAGCCTGCTTATAAATGTAAACTACCAGGAAGAAGTTTGACAACTACGTCCTTCCCCAACCACTCTCTAAACTAAGACTTCCCAACACTTGCCGACATAAGCCTCCACATCCAAATGCATAAAGCAGGTCATTGAATTGTATGCTTTCGGCCGAATGAAAAATGAGGCTGCCGGTGCATCTTTCGTCGGCGTTGAGTACTGAATTAGGCTTGTGAGGCGTTGGTGGCGGCGGTTCTTGGCCTCAACGAACCAGAGGGAATGAAAGTTGTACGGTTTGCATCGATGCCATGTTACACGGTAACTTGGCCCAAGAGTATTGATTTCGAGCATTAATGTGAACTCAGTCACAAATCTAGGATTTGAATGCCCAGATATTGAACACCATTATTCAATCAGGATAGCGATGATAGAGGACAAATTGAGGCTGAGCAAAGCCACTGGCTTGAACCCAGAGCTGAAAGAAGCTTTCGTGGATATCTCCACGTACTGCAGAGGTTAAGCATTCATGCAGTCTGGTATCGGCGTCAAGAAAAGGCCCATAGGCGCATGAGCCTTGTCGCACGTAGGTTCGTGTTACGAAGTGCCCAGTTGCTGGGCTCATGTCGTTGAGGACAGGTGTTCTAACACTTTCCGATCAGGAGAAAATGGCTTATGAAATCATGCGGACTCTTACAATCGCCAGGCCCAGTGTGATTCCCATTCTTGGCCGAGAGGCAAGACTGTCCAAGCTTTGTCCCCTTGAAGCGAAGTTGAAGCCACTCATTGTTCTGTCCTTGTCTTTTCGTAGAACAACAAGTATGGGGTTTGCCATGTTGTCCAATGTGCTTCAGATTCAATGAACTCTTTGTTCTAGCTAGTCACTATGGGTATGTTTGCCCCAGAAGCGCTGCTTATCTAAGTCCTAGTCTTTGTTCATTCATGTTTATCTTCATTATTACTAACTAATATAACCCAAAGCTGCGTATCAAGAAGAAGTGCCCATGTTCAACCTGTAGTCACTTGCATTCACAACTTGTTTGGGCTTTCATCATCCATACATACTTGGAACTCCTTACATTAAGTGGTAAATATCAAGGATAAATACGACCGCCGAGAAGGCGTTCTTATCATCCATTTACCGACATCACAGCCGTCCTGCAGAGCTACTCAACTAAAAAGCACTCTTGAGAATTCCCTCCATTTTTCGCCATGTCGCTGTTCACGGTTATCCCCCACGTCGACGGCGGAGAAGGAGTGCCGATCACAGTGGAAGATTTCGCAGAACGTTCCGCTGCGGTGAGTCACAGATATTTCCACCAGATGTACTATCAACTCCATATTGAGCTACTGCAACGCTTTGGAGGAACGAGTTGCCATCCTTCAGAGTTTGTCTGCGCGAGGGACCGCTCTCGTCGTGCTCAGAGGGTGCTCCTTCACTTCCGAGAATACGGAGACCGATACCATCTGTTGGACACGGTTGAGGATGGTTGGTACAGACTTCGAGCGCTTGCTCAGTTGATGCCCCCAGATGAGGAAGTCAGCGAATGGCCCAACAAGTCTTACAGGTCTAGGCGGTTCAGGTCTTGGTTCAAGAACGAGCTTCGCCATTGGCTCCAAGCCCTGCCTCCGTTCCTCGTCCAAGAAGCAGGTGCCCTCCGGGTGATTGATAATCGCGAGGACCTGTTCCTCTATCGTCTCGGTTTCTTGAGTCGTGAGAATAGCATGGCGACTACCGAAGACGACGACGCATCGTCTGTGTTTTCCTGTTCGTCCGTCGTCGGCGAGCTGAGACTACTCCAAAGATAAGGAGATGGGAAATTTCAGGACATCTCGTCATTCCATTTTTATTTCTTTTGTACCCCATCTGTTCATTCTCATGCAGATCTGGGACACTTCATGAGATCCCCCCCTCACGCTGACACGTTCTCGCTTTGTGCTAACAACGGCGGCCTGTAGTTTAGTGGACCTTTGTGCTAGCGATAATTCGATTAGAGTATTTAATACCAAAATTGCCTACCTCAAAATTTTCTTTAAACTAACATTGGTGGTTGGTTTGTAGAATTAGCCTCATCCACCTGGTGACAATATGTGATCGCATCGTCTTGCAGAGAAATGATAACATCCAGCGCACTCGCTCACACCTCGAAAATTTCACAACCTCAATTACGCATCCGTATATGATCAGCAATTTGGTGGGGGACACAAGGCGGACAAATGATCGGAGCGCTGCAACTGTCAAGGGTGTGCATGAGAGCCGTCATGCCATCTTCAACCCCTCCTTTCTTCCCCTCGTAAAGACGAAATAATCTCTCTCAAGACCATTCCTAATATCTGCTCCGAAATAATGTCTAACAGTGCCGCTCCCGCCCCTAGACCAGCTGAAACCAAAGCTGCTGGCGTCACTGAGCCAGTTACTGCAGGTACTGGACAGCCTCCCGTGTGTGCCCCGAACCCCCAGAGTTCATGCAGAGCACATGCACTAACCCCCCACAGACTATTAATACCGAAGATCGAGACCCTGGCCAGGATGATGACGAGTTGGCTGAGTCGACCACATCGATAAGCGATAGTGTTCTTCAGTACCGAACCATCCATGGCCGGACGTATCACAGCGAAAGAGGGAATGCCCAGTACTGGTACGATCCTTTCCCGCCTGTTTCTTCCAGCGTGGGACTAAGATCATCAAAGGGGTTCGAACGATGAGCAGCAGAATGAGTCTATGGACATCAAGTGAGTCGAGGCTTTTCTCCACAGAACCAGTGATACTGACAAAACAAGCCACCACCTTCTCACTCTGGCTATCGGCGAAAAGCTACATCTCGCACCTCTGAAAAAGGACATAGAAGTTAGTCGAGCTAGCCTGTTCCTCATGTTGCTCCATTGCTAACTGATTTAACACAGAGAACGGTTGACATCGGCACTGGGACTGGTATCTGGGCTATGTGAGTGCTCCCCCGCTCGTAAAGCGGCAAGCTAACGTCCTTTGCGATAGTGACTTTGCAGATGAGCATCCTGGATGCAAGGTGATTGGTACTGACATATCACCTATCCAACCTGGCTGGGTGCCGCCAAACTTGGAGTTGTACGCATGGCCCAGCGCGCCTTGTGTTTACAGTCACTAACATGTGCCAGTCATATCGATGACTGTACACAAGAGTGGACTTTCTCTCCAGACTCTCTTGATTATGTGCACATGCGATATCTGACCGGCAGCATTGTTGACTGGCGGGCTTTGTTCCGTGAAGCTTTCAGATGTACCAAGCCGGGAGGATACATCGAAAACCTAGAATCAGCACCGTGGCTAGAAAGCGATGACGGCACTGTTACTGATAAGACGGCTATGTCTCAATGGGGGAAGCTCTTTGTTCAAGGTGGTCTCAAAATCGGCCGGTCATTCACTCTGGTGGACGATGAGGAGCAGCGGAAGGGGATGGAAGCGGCTGGGTTCGTTGATATTCAAGAGTTCAACATCAAGGTATGCTTCTTATGATTCAAAAACTACAAAGCCTCACTAACTCCATCACGTAGGTCCCCCTTGGAGACTGGCCCAAAGACCCGAAGCTGAAAGAAATGGGCCGATTCTCACGAGCCACTTTAGAGCAAGACACCGAAGGTTACGTCCTCTATATGGCTACTTCGGAGGGTTGGTCGAGAGAGGAGGTCTCAGTTTACGCTGCGAGGCTACGGCGTGAAATGCGAAACAGCAAGATTCACGCCTATTTCCGCATGAAGGTGGTCTGGGGTAAAAAGCCCGAATAACCTCTATAGTTAGCCTAACCGCCTTTGGTGATGGTGTCTCACCATCGTTAAAATAAGCTTGTCAACATGAAACAACACAATTAACAGCCCGGACAATCCGGATATGAGCTGATTTACTGTCACTGCTACCAAACATCCTGACATTACTCTGTAGAAACCTTCTCAATCACGTTGTCTAAGACGATACAAAGGCCAAAAGCAGACCAGATTCTGCACCCCGGACTTGGGCCAAGCCGGCATAACCCAGCGGCAGTAACATCGCCAACGCTTCCACCTCCCGCATTCAGCGACCGCGGCATTTTAAGTCGAGCAACCACTCGAGTCTATTGCCGATAGGTGGAAACGGGTAGATTGGGGGTCACCACTCGGAGAAGGTCATTCCGTCACCCTCTTTGTGGGCCGCACACCGCTGGTCCTTGACCATTTGAGAGATGGTTCTCTCGGCTCCGGTTGGAGGATTCTGGGAGGACCCCTGCTGCGAACAGGGACTAGTAGGAAGCTTATAATGACACTTTAAAACACAATACCATGGGGAGCATAAAAGGGACGGATGTCGCTCCTATTGTCGTAGTAGAGAGATCTGCTCAGTGTCTTTGCTCTCAACTCTATCTTTTGAGTATCAGCTCGGTCAAGGCAACATCATGGTTCATCTGTCTTCCATTGCTACGGCGGCTCTGGCTTTTGCCAGCGCTGTCAACGCCGCCTGTGGTGACGGCAGCCCTCAAGCTACTGTCACTGGCTCTGGCACCTATACCGCCAGGGTCGGCGGATCCAGCGTCTACTCTGGTACCGACTATCGTCTTGCCATTCAGACGGCCCTTGATCGCATCAGCAGTGGTCAGCGTGTTGTCGTTTCTGCCTCGGGCAGCATCGGCGCCAACACTCTTACCATCACCAGCGGAAAGACGTTTGAGGTCTGCGGTACCATCAACGTCTCCAACAGGTCCGGCCGTGGCGCCATCGAGGTCACCAACCAGAATGATGTCAAGATCCCTTACCTCAAGATGACCGGAAACCCCTACTTCGGTCTTCGCTTCTCAGGCACCAAGAACCTGAACCTGGGTGAGATCACCATGAACCTCAGTGGCGGTATTGGCATCCGTTTCGACCGAGATCTTGCCGCCAACTCCAACGTCAAGATGGGTACCATCACCGTTACCGGCGCCGGCAGCCACGCCGTTGAAACTTGGAACATTGACGGCCTGACCATCGGCTCCGTCATTGCCCGCGATTGCGGCGAGTGCGGTCTTCTCCTCCAGAAGACCATCAACGCCCAGGTCGGCTACGTTGAGGGCAACAACGTCGGCACAGGAACCGGTTATGCCACCCTTCGCTTCGCCAACAACAACGGACAGCTCTCTAACGGCCAGTACACCACGACCAACGTCTTCATCGACAAGGTTTACTCTCGAGGCGGCGGCCGCGGCATCTTCTGTGTCTCCATGTCCGGTGCTGCCGAGATCAAGCAGATTGATCTCGCCAACAATGGAAACAACGCTATCCTGATTGAGAACTGCTACAACCTTGCTATCCGAGACGGAACCGTCAACGGCGGAGGAGAGGTGCGCGTTGCTGCTCGCAGCGAGTTCCCCAATAACAGCGGTATCTATGTCAAGGCCAAGATCGACAACACCTCTGTTCGGGAGTCTCCTTGTGCCGAGAACATTTTCTGGGGAATCACTGGTAATGCTGCCAAGAACGTCTGTTGAGCGGACCTGCGGGGTATTCATCTCTGAGGCAGGCAAAGGACATCAGTTTGTACATAGTGTCATTTCTAGATGCCGAGCTAGCATATATCGAGATGTCTCGTTGTCAAAAATGTGCCCCCAAACAGGAAATATTGTGATCGTCGGCCGGGACTCGCATGACCTCGGTGGTCTTTGCCCCGACATACCGACCTCCCACTTTAGCATCTTGGCTCCGCCCGTCACTCGTGAAAAGCGTGGCTAAAACCAGGACAGGCATCTGCTTGGTGGATATTATGAAACACAGCTCACTAGGTATGCAGGTGGGTTGCAGTTGGTAAAGGTGTGGGCAACCTGGCTATTGGTGCGCCTTATGACCCTGGTCTGTCACAAAAATGCCCGGAGGAAAGGTGATCGGACAACGACCTGAATGGGCGATAGTCCGTAGTAAACGGGATGTCGCAATTCGCACTTGAAATTCTACATACCTTCACAGGCGGTACACAGAGGCGATGTATCACATATGAAGGAAGGGTTCGTGCTTTTGTGCCCATCATGCGTGCTAAGCGTCTATAGGGTTTTGCAGCTATTCGGGGAAGCCCGAGGCAGTCATTTCACGTCTTCTAGCGAGACATGTTCTCCGTAACCGGGCAATAGACGGCATATAGGAAGAATATCAGTCGTAAATGAGATCTCCAGGCGATCAACCACCAGAAGAGAGGCCATCTCACTCGTAGATCCGTTCAAGCCACGAGCAAAGAGATGCATTCTCTAAAGCATTCATCTCCAAGAAGACCCGACACCTGGATATTTGCTTTGCAGACTATCTAGAGTCTTTCGATCTTCGCAGGTAAAATTAATACGTATCCCTAGTCTTTGGGGGTCTGGAACTGGGGCTGGCATTTTAGGCAGCAAACCTTCCAAGTCGCGATGCCCTCACTCAACGATCACTCCACCTCGGTGACACGTATCGGGCCGACGGTCAACTGCATCGTTCCTTCTGTTTGCAACATGATTTAACGGCTCATCACATGATACAATTACATTTCCTCCAGCGTAGTCTTTCTACTCTTTGCATCCTGTGCGACAACAAAAACACCATCAGCTTACATTCTTCGAGTATTTCATCAAGAGCACTTTGATTCTCAACATCTTCCTTTCCTCATTGAGCTTTCAACATGCCCGACACCGACGGCAGCCCGCTGCGGGACGAGTCCAATACGAACGACCAGACCAGCAAGTGCCCAGCTGTTGAGGATCTTCTGGCGGAGATGACCGAATCTACGGTCAAGCAAGAGTCCAGGATCCCGAATACAGCGAACGGAAAGGCCAGCGACTCTCCAGAAGGTCCATACGAAGAGGACGAATACATCGCATTCGACAAGTGGGTAGAGTCGTTCAAGGCTGACCCCGACGGTGCTTGGGAGGAAATGGTGGCTAAATTCGATGCCATGCTGGCCGCCGAGGGTGACCTGCCCGAAGAAGATGAGGAAGACGCAGGTAAACCATCACCTGGCTGTCTCCCTATCTTCCAAACACTCTCAAGACTGATCACGAGATTCAGAGGTTCCAGATAAGACTCCGACCACTTCAAGGGTGACCAGATCGACCACCAGGACGACCGAGATGACTAGATCGACCAGATCGACCAGATCGACCAGATCGACTAAAAAGATCGAATGCAAGCCGCTAGACCTCGAAGACATCCCGGAACACGACGATGATGGCAATTGCTGTGACTGCTAGTCCCCGGGTTTACCACCAGACTACCCAAAAGAACTCCTTGAGGCGGCGAAAAAAATATGTCAAGACGAGGGTTATACGTCTGATTCGGGTTTGAGACGGGCAAAAGGACACACAGAAGGGCATGGAATCGGGCTTCTATACAATGCATGTCCAGCTAAACAACTGGCCTGCGTACTTTTGCAGACATGGCTGTGTGGCTGGCTGGACCGATAAGGCCATAGTCGCCGGAATGTGATGGCGTCTTCTCTCATAACAGGGGCAGGTCCATCGAGGGTTGGGGAAACAAGGTGCGCCCATTGGCCTTCGTTGAACCGAATGGAGGGAACCCTATCTTGTCAAGCTGTCTGGGTAGTCCGGGAATTAGACTACTAAGGAGACATGAGAACAAAGCCACAGCATCTGAAACATTGGCATGCGCTTCGAGCTTTGTTGGTCAATGGGAGAGCGGCTCGGTGGTGTCAGAGCTCTAGGTGGGCTTGAAAGTGCTACAAGGATTAAGACAAAGAAGACAAAATTAGGCAGAAATAGAGCACAAAAATAGAAATAATTCCATGTTTAAGTTTAGTCAAGCCGGCCGTGCGAGAGTTGTCACTTGAAAGAATGTCTTTGAGAAATCCAAATCTCGATGCTCCAGACCAAGGCCTTGCACTTCCTTTGTTTATATCACATAAACAAAGCTACGCTTCTTGAACAGTTTACTCTAAATACTTGGTTCCCTCCATGAGCTTTTCTCCTACTTTGTTCTTCACTATTCTTATCTTCTCACTCCCTTCAAGCAACAGCGCATATTTAACCCACTTCGAACTTTAACACTACCCTACCATTTTCGTAAATATGGCCAGTTCTAAGCAAGCCGGAAATGCCCAACCGGAGAAGGCAGCAGTGGCCCTAATGGACGACGTGCCAAAGCCATGGAGGTCTACTCTCAAGCATCTATCCCGAGGAGATGAGACGCTCTCAAAGGCAGACCTCATCTCGTGTCTAACCTTCTTCGAGAGGCCCGAGAGCTGGATCTTTTTCGTCCTCGACAAGGGAGCTAATCCACCCCCTGTCATTAATCTCCAGTTGCACCGGCATGTTGTCTTTATCGTCATGCTGGAGCATTGGGTTGTTGTCCATGTGGACCTCGTCGACATGGAGGCGGGTTATCTGGACCCCAGGAGCTCCGACAGATCCAACCATCCAATCCGTCTCAGACACATGTTGGTGCGCTGGCTAGCAGCGAATCTTCACCGTGAAGATATTAACGAAACACTCAATTTCTTCCAAAAGGTGTGTCCTGAACAACGATCGCTTGCCCCCGCCTTGACTAACTTCAATTGTGTAGGAATGCCAACAGAACAATGATAGCAGCATTATCGCCATTTCCAACGTCATTGCGCTTGCCAGAGGCTATTCTTGTTCCTCGGCCTTTGACCCGGCTAAGCGTCGGGCTGATTTCATTCAGGAAATGAAGGTCTTGACGCGCTCGAAGCGGCCAAATCTTCGACTCGCTCAATGGAACAGTCCCAGCGGTTTGCGAACTGCTGGATCGTTGTTCAAGAATGCGGATCCGGAGCCTCGGAAGACTAATGTCCCTTCTTCGGTTGGCAGTCACAAATCTAGCCGTCCCAAGCATCCCTTGGCTTCGTCCACGGTTCCTCCTGCTACCATTAGTCCCCCTGCTGCTACCTCAAGCAAGCGCAAGCTCGAGGCCCCTGATGCTACTCCTGATGCCCCATTCAAGCGGAGGCAAATTTTTCACTCGAAAAAGGAGCAGAAATCTTCGGGGTGGTTCTCCGGGTGGTGGACAAACAAGATGGATCCTGCGACCGTGAGCGTGTTGGTAATTAAGCTCAGCAAGGAACTACGTCTGGCTGAGGCCAACCTTCAGACGATCAGGGGCCAGGTGTACAAGATGGCAGAACACTTCAACAACGAACTGAGAAATGCTGAAGCCGATATTAAGGCCATCATCGCCGAGAAGGACAACCTCGAAGAGATAATCAAGGGCTTTTGAGAGGACGCTCATTATTCCAATCACAAGACGGGCGTATTACGAAGTTGCCCGTGCATAGCTTTGAGATGGCAATGATAAAATGTATAGTTTGAGCATAGACGAGGGGTTTGCTGGAGTTTTTGCTTGTTCCGACTGGTTTGTTATTCGCGGGCGTCATAATACTTGAGACAGTCCCCCATGGCTTTGGGGGCCTTCGAGGCCATGTTTTGTATCATTTTATTCTTTCCAATTCCATTATACAAATTTCAATTTGATATTTGAACGAAATACGAGTACGACATCAGACGTGTTCCTGACTGCATTCGAACTCTCATGTCGAGTTACCTGATACAAGCACATGCACTATTCATGTTGAGCACGTTTATCAAACGCAAGATACATTCAATTGACTTTTAGAATAAATGCATCTCAGTCTCTCGCCAAATTGCTTCATCCACGACCTATCACTCATGAAGATACTTGATCTCCTTGCCGGGGTTAGGCTGCGCAACAAGATCGAGCTGCTGCAGCGCAGTCAAGGTACCTTCCTCAGCCGTCTCATCAACAATCTTGCCGCCCTTTAGAGTGAAGATAGTGATTCCAGAGAAGTAAATCTTCTTGCCGGTGTTGGCATGGTCTAGGAAACCAACTGCCAAATCGCTAATTGCGACACCATTGTGTGTCCCACCACCAATCCATCGCCCAACAACGTAGGGCCCGCTGGCAATGAGTGGATGCTGATAGACTCGGAACGAAATATCTGGGAAAGCCTGTGATAGTCAGTAGGAGTATCTCATTGCCAGCGACGGCACAGGAGAGATGACTCACCTCCTTCAATCCTCGCATCATCTCTTTAGCAGCCTCCTTGCCATAGCGAGGGCCATGCATGGGATAATCGATAACAAAGTCGTTTGCGCATAACTTATCGACAATCTCGGGGTTGGCCTTGTTCCAGTACTCGTCAAAGTACTCGGTGACGATGGCAAGGTTCTGTTGCTCTTCCTGAGTAGGCATTGTGATAGAATGTCTTTGGGATCTAGCTGTCAATGGATGGCGCATTGAACCCAGGTGAAGTTGACGCATATTTATAATATTGTCCTCCCATCATCACGCAGTTTTACTGCAGGTTCATTGCTATATAATTCACCAATGTGTGAACTGCAGATAGACTTTCCGACTATCCGAAGAATACAACCAAGTTGGGGATTGCGGGCAAATTGACCAATGCGCTTTCAACGGACTGTTTTGTAGTATCCAGGAACCACGACAGTTCATTTGCCACTTTAAAGACAACACTCACAACTGCTATCTAGCGTTATGGTCCATGACGGCTCCAAAAGGACCAGCGAAAGAGTCTTCCAATGGAGACGAATCGAAGCGACAAGCCATAGTCGCCCACTCTGTATGGTGTCGAATCCGCCAGGTTGCAGTGCTATTTTATCATGGATTAGATTGTGGTCGGAATGATTGTTCCATCGGATAGGTATTTACTCTGACCAGTGTGTGCTGTTAACGATGCTTTCAAGATTGATAAGGTTGCCAATTACCTGGAAATTATGGCTGCTGAGTCCCGGCAGGCATGGGAGCGGAGGAACTAGCACCAAATTTTGCCAAAGGTGAATGTACCTCTTAGCAGACCCGCTTCACCTGCTGGTCTCCACTAAGGGAAATGCGCTCTATCCGATTGGCCGAAAATCCCGGGTGGCCCTCCCGAGGAGATCCGATTGGCTTTCTGAAATCCTTGCTATGCTTCAGCCGTGATTTATACCTAAATTCTCTTGCAAAAGCGTGTTGCCGAAGCGAAACATTAGGTCTGTTGTTTCACGCGGCGGGTTTTTCTTTTATATAATATATAAATTAATAAAAGGGATCACAGTTTAGGTAATAGTATTTAAAACACAAGAACGATAATATCTAACGCCTTCCTTACAGTGCAACAGGGACGGACGAAGGGAACCTCATGAATTGGCAGTTGTGTATCTACCTCTAGGGTAGCACGGCAGGCGGTATGAAAAAAACACCGCCGCTCCCCCATACAATTTTGGCGCCAGTACCGGCGGTGTTTTTTCTGCACGGGTACCACTTTGTGCGTTACTGGTCTAGCGGGAAGCCACGCCCAAATCTTCTCAAATCAGAGCTCAAGCTGCTCTTTCATCTCTGTCATCCGTGCCATCCAATGAGATTTCGTAGCTTGAGCAAGATCCACTTTATTAAGCCCACCCCAGCATTTCTCGAGTTTCTGTGACCGAGAGGCATGGTTCTTCTGCAGTAAGACACTGGTGCTTTTTACACTGCGTGTGGCTACTAAAAGGAAGTCTTACTGCTGCTGGGTTTTTGTGAAACAAAGACCGTATTGATTTATGATGAGGCTTTCGTGTGAGGGAAAATAGCCAACGAGAAGGAAGAGACATGACAGAAAGCTGGTGACCGAAGCACGTGTTTTAAGTGGACTATTGTTGATCCGATCCGCTTGGACGATGTCTTGTACTGTACTGTACACGCGCAACATTCAATCAACACATTTACTACACTTCAACAACACTGCTATGATGAGACTTGGAGTCATCGAGGAGAAGAGTGCATGAAATTATGATGGCAAATGTTCGGGGCGACTCAGAACAGAAGAAGGCCTAGAAATTTCTGTTTTCACCAAACCCCCAAGAACAAGATGCGACTTGCTCCTAATATTCCGATGAGCTAGGCTCAAGTGAGGTAGCGGAATTTGGGGTGCTTGTCTCCCATGAGGGTCACGTCCAGCTGCTCATGATCCTCAACCGGCCCAAACTCGCGATCTCTCTTGCGATTCTCGTGGTCGAGCTTGAAGTGCAAGCCTAGAGACAAAATCGTGATCATGAATGTGAGGGCGCATCCGATGGCGCAACCACGGACAAAGAAGGGACTGAGCATGTTAGTATCTTGACTAGGAAAACGAGAAAAGGCACTTACGCGTCCTTCTTAGGATACATGGCGCTGCTGAGAAACGAGCTGCACTGTCCCAGAATGGCAATGACAGCGATTCCGATGCCGCGCTTCGTCTCACCACCTTGGTTGTTAAGAAGCCAAGTAATATTAAGAGTGAGCGAAGGAAAGACGCCCATGACGGCGAACCAGATTCCGAGGTAGCGAATGTTCATTCTGTTGGTATCTTCAACGATAGCAAGGAGTAAGTACCCGACGCCCGCCATGGCAGAGCAACCGGCAATCACGAAGCCGCGGTGTCCAAACTTGTCGGAGAAAAATGCTGCCGCGATACAGAGGATGAAGGCGGCTGCATATGGAGGAGCAGTCAGGCCTTGGGCTTTGATGCTGCTGTATCCTAAAGCCTGCACAATTGTCGGGAGGAAATTGGCGAGACCGGCGAATGAGTAGTTGCAGCAGAAGTGAATGAGAGCGTGCACGTATGGCTGGTAGTCGCTAAGGCCGGCTGTGACTTGCTTCCAGTTGAGCTTTGTTTTTTTGGTGGTGTCTCTGGTGCCGAGTCGGGCGGTTGCTGCCTCCTTTTCGTCTTCGGTTAGGAACTTGGCTTTCTGGGCAGAGTCGGCGAGGAAGAAGTAGACGAAAGGCGCAACGATGATGGCGGGAGCACCCTCTATAGCAAGGATTAGCATGGAAAAGAGCCAGAAGGTCTTTCAGACTCACCGAGGAGAAGGATGAGCCTCCATGGCTCCAGAGATGCATTGATCTGAGAGATGCCGTACGCGAGTGAGGCCGCAAAGCAGTTTGCCAGAGGCGACATTCCGATCAGAATAGAGACACGAAGTCCTAATTCGCGACGCTGATAGAAGAGTGAGAGAAAGTAAGGAGCGCCGGCACCAAAGGCCGCTTCAAGAATGCCCAATGCAGCTCGGCAGGCGCAGAGACCGGCAATGTTCTTGACGGTACCGGTGCAAGTGGCGACGACTCCCCAGCTAGTCACAGTTAGCTTATGAATTGAATAGCGAAGCAAACACTCACAGAAGGCATAGAGTCGAGATGTATAGGTGTGCCGGGAGCAGTTTCCATAGCAGAGTCGTCCACTCAAAGAGTGTGTAGCATATGTAAAATGAGTTCAGCACCCAGGCCCACTGTGAAGGTAAATATGTGCCAAACTCATGGGGGTGTCTGGATTCTTTCGTACCTGTGAGTCGCTGAGTCCCAAGTCGTCTTGAGCTCCGGCCGTTTTGGCATTGCCGATGTTTCCACGATCGAGGTAAGATAAGACATAGAGGACGCAGACGATTGGCATGACGTGTCGATCAAACTAGTCTTTGTTAACGCAAGGTCTTGTCAATATGATGAGGTTGCTCACCTTTCGTCTGATATGTGTTGAGAGCTTCTCTGGCACGAGGATTGTTGTGTCTCCAGCGCCCTTGGAGTCTCTCCTCTCGCTATGTGAGACGGCCATCTTGAGTTCGGCGTCGGCCATGATTGGTACAAGGTACTGTGCTGGTCAAGGTAAAATGTGTGTTGAGTATATATGACAAAAATAACGAGGAGACCAGCTCTCTTTATCTTGCTTTCAGAGAAGAGATGGGCCACGTATCTCCCTAGTGATTTGGAACCTCCTTCAAACCGAAGCCTGGGCCCTTCCCCAGATTCTACCCCGTACGGTACCCCGGATCTAACCCTAGTCGAGTGGGTTCGAGTGCGTAGATTGTGGAGAATTCGGTAAAGGCTAGAGAGAGTGGCTGGGTCCGTTGGCGCCACCGGCATTTTCGGGAAATTCGCTGTTCGGGACAATTATTTGAGACCTGGTGGGCATGTTTCTAATAGATCGAGGTTATTCTTCTTCTTTCCGGCCACAATGCGAGGACGTTGAAGTTGTGCTGGGGAAGAAGAGTTGAGCCAAGATGGCTTCCGCTGTAGGGAGCGAGGTAAACGGTAAATGCCATGGGCTGGTGATCCAACTCAATAGATGGACTCTGTATAGAGGAGGAACTACGACGTTTCCAGAGATTTAATTTAGTCTATGTGATAAGACAGGGCAAGCTCAGAGAGGCTCAGGCCAGTGACAGTTATTCAATTGACAAGCTAACTACGTAACTACAAGAACAGGTGCGCAATCATGACAGGCTACATAGCTACTGAACCTTGGTGAGCTTATCTGCCAAGTCCCAGTACTCCTGAAAGCCCACTGCAGAGCATACGTCCTCAAACCGCATGATGGTATCTGGCGACTCGGTCTTCCTCAGCAGCCCCTGGAGTGCCCCCCTCATCGCCTTGATGCCAGCAGCCAACAGCGTTAAAGGATACGCGACACTGCAGTAGCCCATTGATGCGAGATCATCGTAGGACATGGAAGGAGTCTTTCCGCCTTCGATAATGTTGATGAAGGACGGGATGTCAGGACCTAGGTCCTGTCGAGAGCGCTTCATCTCATCGACTGACGTGATGGCCTCGATGGCCACAGCATCAGCACCTTCGTCGAAGAATGCCTTGGCTCTCCGAATAGCTTCTTCGTAAGAAATAATGTGGGCATCAGTCCTGGCCAAAATGAAAATGTCAACTCCCTCATTTCGAGCTGCCACAGCTGCTCGAATCCTGGATACGGCATCATCAAAGCTGACGACCTTTTTGTCCTTGGTGTGGCCACAGCCTATCTACGGTTAGCCGAAACTTCGCAAGGCGTACGGAATGGACTCTTACGCTTCGGGCTGACTTGGTCCTCGATCATGATGCCCGCAGCACCAGCCTTAGCATAACCTTGCACGGTCCTTCTGACGTTGACTTCGTTGCCATACCCAGTATCTCCGTCGACCATAACAGGAACGTCGACAACTCTGCACACCTCAAGAGTACGGTGTACCATCTCGGCAAAGCCAAGATAACCGGCGTCGGCTAGACCGTGAGAAGCGCTAACCGCATAGCCACCAAGAAAGACCATGGGAAATCCGGCTTCCTCAACAAGACGAGCAGTCAAGCCATCCCAAGCAATGGGGTGCTGAACGATCTTAGTTGGGTCGATGTGAGCCTCAACCATCATCTTTCGAAGACGAGTTGCTGCTTCGTTGCGTTGGGCTCCCCGTTCCAGAGGATATGGGTACTCAGAGCCATTGAGGCGGCTGTTATTGGTAACCTGAGCGGGAGACATGGTGAATTAATTCTGTGATGTTTGGAAAGTATGTGTGAAGGATATTGGGCGTTGAGATGTAGATCGTGAGGGGTTGGTAGAGACTCTGACAATGGCCAAGTCTGCTGGGTCAAGACGCAAGTATAACTCTCTGACTGAATGCCATCGGAATTTCGGAATGAGGTGCCCTAGATATATCTTTCACTACCTCTTCATTGGGAGGAAAGTTCGGAAATTTCGGTTTACACTGAACGCACTCCCGGCGTTTTCGGTAATTTCAGCTACAGCCGAAATATCCGTGTATATCCGGACTGACAATGACGACGACCCCCGGGATACAAGATCCCATCTTCGGAAGTTAGACTACTAATACTGGGCATTCATTCAGATCTGATATGAGACGTTCTTCTTTGTGATCGTAGTCTAATATTCTGTCAATTAACCCTTTTCGTCGACGTATAGTTTCTACAAGATGCCGGCGGCCACTGAATCCCAGATCCCCCTCGTCCATTACCTATGGACACGGTATGACTAAACATTTCATGCCTCGACAAGAAATTGGCTGATACTGCCATAGAATTCGACAGTTGGGTGTGGGGAGTGTCATGGGTGTCCCCGGTGATATGAACCTGGAGCTGCTCGACTACATTGACCAAGTTGATGGCCTGTCATGGGGTATGTGTATCTCTGGTAGATGGTGGCTTTGAAACGCTGATCGAGATTCCCAGTGGGAAATGCCAACGAGTTGAACGCTGCATACGCCGCTGATGGCTATGCCAGAGTTAAAGGCTGCCCTGGCGTTGGTAAGCGTTCTATTATCACAGCCAACCCACCTCATCTAACGTGACTAGTTGTGACGACAATGGGGGTTGGAGAGCTTAGTGCCCTCAATGGCGTTGCCGGCGCATATACGGAGCAGGTCAAGCTCATTCACATCGTCGGCACAACTCCGACCCATGTCCAAGCCAAGCGTCTCATGATCCACCACAGCCTGGGGCCAAATCCAGATCACAAGGTGAGAATCTGAGTTGACTAGAACGAGCTTCTACTGACGAATGGGGTAGGTCTTTGAGAAGATCTCGGCCCACGTTCGATGTGCTCATGCATGGTTGGAGGATGCGGCAACAGCCGGCGCCGAGATCGATGTGAGTTGGGCTTGAGAACGTAACTCGACGACCAAGACTGACTATAACGGCAGAGAGTCATCGGAGAATGCCTGCTGCGTTCACTCCCAGTCTACCTTTTTGTTCCTATGGACTTCGTTCACACACCCATCGATGCTTCACCTCTTCGATCACATATCGAACCCAATCACCCCATTGACGTCATCAACGAAACAGAGGCGCTGTCAACTATCACCAAAGCCTTGCAGATGGCAAAGAACCCCCTGCTGCTGGTCGATTGTCTTACAGATCGCCATGGGGCTGCACAGGAAGCTAGAAGACTAGCTGATCGCCTCGACTTTCCCATTTTCTCAACGTCTATGGGAAAGACAATCATCTATGAGACTCACCCACGATACTGCGGTGTATACAATGGCGAAGTATCTTACCCCGGTGTCAAGGCTGCCGTGGAGAGAAGTGACTGCATCCTGAATCTCGGTCCTCTTCTCGCTGATAGCAACACTGGTGGACACACAAGAGAGATTCGGCCTGAGCAGTTGATTCTTGTAGAGCCTGATAGTTGTACAGTAAGTAAACGCTGTTAATGATAGATGGGTGAGGACACTGACATTTGAAGGTCTTTGGAACTACTTACAAACAAGTCTACCTGAAGCCATGTAAGCCACGTTCAGCCCTCACTCTATCATGTCAAGATGCTTATAGATCACAGTTCTCCAGAAGCTATTGAGCGCGCTGGAAACCATCAGGCTGTCTTCCCCAGCACTACCAGTGCTGCCGAGCCAACCAGTGCCAGAAGACGTAGATTCCAAGAAAATTGTTCAATCTTGGATCTGGAAGCGTCTTGGTGAGCTTACTCGACCGGGAGACATTCTCATCGCAGAGTCTGGCACAGCCCAGTTCGGATTCCCCGATGCCGCGTTTCCAGCCGGTGCCAAGTATGTGACACAGGTCTATTACGGCAGCATCGGGTACTCAGTTGGGTCCTGTCTTGGTGTCGCGATTGCTCAGAGAGAATTGCAAGCCGAGACCGGCGTAAAGGATGGACGAACTATTCTTGTCGTTGGAGACGGTAGCTTGCAACTGACTGTGCAGGAGGTCGGGACAATGATCCGACTGGGGCTTAACCCTCTACTGTGAGTATATCACTCGACCCCATCATGGACGAAGCTAATCAGTGGCTAGGATCGTTATCAACAACAAGGGCTACACGATCGAAAGGGCCATCCATGGCCCAGAAGCTGGCTATAACGACATCGCATCTTGGCGCCACCAGTCTTTACTGACCTTCTTTGGTGCTGAAAACGCCGAAGAGTCAAGTCGAGAGGTGCGCACTAAGGAGGAGTTAGAAAAGGTATTCTCGCTTCCAGAATATCAATCTCCCAAGAACATTCAGCTCCTTGAGGTGCATATGGATGTTGTGGACATTCCATGGCGACTGCGGAACCAAATTGCAATTGTCAATGCGCGGGCAAAGGCGACAAAGGGTGGCTTGGAGGCGAGCACCAATGGTGTCAATAAAGCGTAGACTAGGTGTAGAAGATGCTCACACAATGTAAACGATGCTTGAATTACTTAGGTGGTAAATCTGACGCAAGATCCTTCTTCTTTTGTAGCTCACCGCGTGTCGTTGAGTGAGACACTATGTGACTGGCGTTAGTTTTGGCCTAAAGCTTAAACTTGTCGGTTTCTTAGCAGCACAAGATCTGGTTGCGAATACTCATCAGGTACATTGACAAAGCTACATCGTGGGAAAGATATCAACTCCCATGAGCGACTGTAGGAAGGTGTCGGTGTCCAGCTGTGTCATAGAGTCCTCCCACTCGATAATCGAACTGTCAAACCCGCTCCACTGGTTAGCCTCCGGGTACGCCGTTGAAGATGGCCATTGAGAAGCCCCTGCGCTCGGTAGAGGAGCGCTGCTGGTAGAATATGTCTGGAATTGACTATGGATCTAGTTAGCAGGCTCGGAGGTGGAGGAGAGAGGTATGCATACGTTTGGGATGCTTCATTGCCAAGTGGGTAAGGACCGCTCCGCGCCCCTTCGTCTGGTATCATGCTCTGGGCTTGCCTCGGGCCAATTTTAAGAGCGATCAAAGAAGATACTTCAGGTGATCTCGAGGGCTCAAGATCTTTCATGAGACCCCGAAGAAGAATAGAATAGCGGAGTGCCGGGTGCGCTGCATCTATGCTACACCTCCTAAGGACTGTCACAGTATCTTTAAGTGTCGCAATCAAATCCGTTTGGTAGGATACACTAGGAATACCAGATCGAAGGGCCTAACTTGTGTTATTTTGCGTTCTTTTCATCGACATAGTAGTCTCTTACCTGGATCAAAAAGACAGAAGCAAACACGATCTTCATATAGTATCTCGAGCTGGCATATCGTAGCGTGTTCTTGCCCGATGGTGAGTGAAAATGCAGCATTAAACGAAGGAGAGTCTCTGCTGCGCCAATAGCTTGCTCTATGTAATAGGCAAGCGAAGTGGGCGGGAATTCCCAGTCGTTTTCTTGTTCCTCAACGGCACTCCGACCAGAAAGGAATGTCGTATCTTTTCCTCCTTCTGCTAGTTTAAGGTACGTGCCTAGACTCATAGAGAACTCGTAGAGTCGAAGGTACTCAAAGTCGATCCTCAGCATGGTCCTCGAAAATTCGGACATGCCAGGGGCGTTGACTAGCACCAGTGAGCCCGTGTGAAGAGGGAGCTGGGATACAAGGCTACTTACGCTCCCATAGACTTTCATACTGTGCCTTCCAATTTTGGTTCATCATGTCGAAGTGTTGAAGAAGCGCCAACAAGCGTTGATTTGTCTGGGACGCATCTCCCTTGGGCTCAATGATGCCATCCTGTGTCGGTGGGTGTAGGACATCCTGGCTATGGGCTAGGAGCTTCATCAGTTCAACAAAGGCGCTTTGAAACTGATCTGAGACACCAAGACTCAGGTTGGGTATGTTTTTGTCACTCTCTTGCGACCTGTAAAGCCTGATATTACGTTCGTGGAAAGCCTGGCTGACCTGAGTGAGGTCTACATCCTCGAAGCTCATCAAAGCAGGGCGGCCTAAGCGACGAGCAAGAGACTGGGACATAATAAGGCATCCGAACAAGGTAGTGAGATATCGACTAGAGGTCTTGAGAATTGGGCAGATCCTACGACTAGGCGATAGAGACCGTAGCAGGAGGAATGCGTTACCAACGTAGGACCTAAGGTATTCGGAGTTGGTTAACAAGCACGGCACGGCATGAAGCTCATGGCTCACCAAGAAACCTGGTCTGTGCGAAAAGCAGGTTGTAGTAGCAGCTCGCCAGCTCGTCGACTAGATGATGCAGATCTACTCGGCGTGCTGTTCTCAACAAAGGCGTGGATGGGCCTGGGAAGCCACTCCGCAAGCATTAACAGAGTCTCGACAACCGATAGAGGTGACTTGGGTCTGACTCCTTCAAAGACCACTCTGGCCACCTGACGTCTTGTCCATAGCCAACTACTATTATGGATCTCACGGCTTCTCTCATACCCACCGACAGTACGCTTTTGAAGGTGGTAGTAACGGCTGGAAACCGTGATAACGCATCCTAACAGTATGTCTTCCTCCTCGAACAGACAGCGCATTACTTGTGGATCGGGGTTAGGCCTAGTAAGGCATGTGTAGTAGGCATCTGGTACAAAGGGAAAGAAAGGGTAGAGATCTCTGAAAAAAAAGCAGACATAAGCCAAAGCTTCGCTAGGTGTAACGATATTGTCCCAGAAGAGGCGACAGCGGAAGGCCGCTATTGTATCTTGGGTATCAGCATTCTCGCACGGCGAGACTGGCGATTCAAGCCTGGCTCGCTCTTCCTCAATGTCTTTTAACCCTGGAATCCCACTCTCACGTCCATTGTATGACGCGGTTGGGGAAACTGAGTGTTGGACGGGTTCGACGTGGCCACTTGATAGCTCAACCTCGCTGCCGTGTCTTGCGGCCGCGTCGGACAAGAAGAGGAGTGCATCAGCAGAACTTCTAACATTGAAATGCTCGTGAGACTTAATGGAAGGTCAGCACTTAGAGTTGGCTGATAAGATCAAGCAGAGGGTGGGATTGCACAAACCAGATTTTCTGCCGTCGTGTCTGGTGTTGGTGCTTCCAGCCGAGCTCGCTTCTCCCGAGCCTTCCTCGTCCGAGTGCTCGTATCATAGGATCGCTTCTTAGCTTCAAAAACGCAGGTTTGGCCATCTCTAGCATTGAACATGAGTAGGGGCAAAGCAGCAACCGACCGGAGTCATACTTCAGACATTGAATACAGCTCGCTCCGGCTGCTCTATCCTCGACAATGCAACGGACTTTGCGTGCCCGGCATCCCGTACAAGACTTGTAGGTCCGCACAGTAAGACCAGAATCCGGGACTTTCGGGTCCTCTCGCTCATCAGTGCTTGAGGTGCGGTCGAGCAGAGACATGGCGGGGTTTAGATGAAAGGGGGAAGTCTTCGGAAATTTCGGAATATTCGTAGCGGGGCTTCCCTAGCTTTATACGCGGGAGCGGCGCTCTGAAGAGGGCTCGTTTGCGGGGAAGAAGGACTGAGAGCCGGAGGCAAAATTGGCCAGGCAATGGAATGAGGTTTTTTAACATTGGTATTGAACTTGAATTATTAGATAATGCTTGACAAGCACTGATAGGAAAATAAGGGGGGTTCCTCTTAGGCCTGGGTGACCAAGATACACCCACTTAACTATTCGCCCTCATGGGCGTGCTTCTTATTATTTACATCGCATGCGTCCAGAACCACCCCTTCGCCGTCAAGACTTGGTCCGTGGAAGGTGTGCCGCTTCCAGCCATACCAAAGAATCGTGACGAAGACCAGCGCGCCCATGAGCACAGCAGCTTGATAGTTCATGGAAGCTGCCGTAACAGGAATAGCCAAAGGGAAACAAAACAAGACAACGTATAGCCCTGCGTAAAAAGTAGAGAAGATGTTGCAAAAGAGACCTCCTACCCGTCCTAGATTGAAGTAGCGTTTGGGCAGGACACGTCGACCGCGGAAGAGCAAGATGGTCTGGGGAATGGCACAGGTAAGATTCGTCGACATGATAGCTAAGCCGACAATGCTATTGTATGCCGCTGAAGATGCGACGTAGAGGAGACCGAATACGATCATGAAGGCTCCGGGTAGGATCGTGGCGTTGACAGGGGCATGCAGAGTGCGGTGAATCTTGGCAAAACAATGTGAGTAGGGGAGGCCGCCGTCGCGAGCAAAGACCCAGATGAGACGTCCGGAAGTGACAAAGCAGCTGACCATAGCTCCGTAGTATATGAAGCAAATCCAAACCGTGAAAAAGGTTGCCGCTGCGTTGGAGTTGATTGCTTGTAGAAAGACCTCGTAGACGGGGACAGATGCTGAAGCCACGGCGTCGAGATCTGTTGTGCTGAAGAGCATGGCGATGGTCCATGGAATGCTCGTTATCGTCCCAATAATCATGATCATCACAATGACTCGTAGAACAGTACGCTCGGGGTTCGGTAGCTCCTCAGAGATATGCGTTGCACCATCCAGACCAAGAAAGCCGTACATGGCCTGACCTGTCGCCAGGAGGAAAGCCAGTCCATCTGGCCATAATATTAATATACCTTAGATAAGCTACTTAGGTCTTATTTATTGCCTTATAATAAGCCCCTTCTATAGGTATTATCCTCTATCTATTTTTCTTACTTAAGAACCGGGGGTAAATAATACTTTAATTAGCGCTATAGTCTAATAATATCTTTATATCTTCCTATTAGCCCCCTAGCTATATTAATACCTAAAGATATAATTAATTATATTATACTTAGGGCTAAGTCTAATTTAGCTTTTATTATTAAAAGGAAATAATATATAAAGCTATAAGTTCTTAATTTAGGTTACTAAGAGTATTAAAAAGGTAATTTCCCTAATACTTTATAGCGATATACTTAAGGGAGCTATAAATTATATAATCGAGGTATAGGCATAATAGGCAAATATAATTATCTTTGCTATATTTATAGTAATTTATATTATATTTCTCTTTTATTATATCTAATACCTCGCTATTAATAGGCATAATATTAATAAGTAATATAATAGGGGCTCTTAGAGGTATATTAATATTCTAATAAGGGGTATTTTTCTTAATAATAATCTTAGCTTAGATTCTTATATTAATAAAGGTATCCTAAGTAATAGGTATATTATAGCTAATAAGCTAGACTTTAAGGATAAGAATTAACTTTTATATTATAAAATAAACTTAAAAGGAATTAAAAAATAAATATAAGAATTTAGCCTTAATATTTTTATAAGTATTAATAAAATTACTAAAAGACTAACCTTATTATATAAAATAATATATAAGCTTTATAATAATATTAAAATAATAAGTTTTATTATTAATAATAATATTCTTAACTTATTATTTAAAGTTAGCCTAAGTAATATCTTTAATTTAACTAGCCTAAGTAATATAAATATAAATAGCCTATTATTACTTTAGGGCCCCTTTTAGGCACTAATGAATATATAATACCCTCTAGTAATTATAAATAAAATAATTAGGTTCTATAAGGAAATATATATTAAGGTTATTAAGGAAGGTCTATAGCTAGGTTTATAACTTCTTATTATAAGAGGGGGCGCTAATATTAGGCTTTCCCTAAGTATAATATATATACTTTATATAAGTATTATTATCGCGGGGAGTAAATATAATAGAGGATATATTATAGGGGTTAAATCCTAATTCGCGCCTTACTTTTAGCTCCTCGAGCTAAGCCCTCTTATAGGCTAGCTAATATATCTCTTAAGCGATATAGATATAGGCATTAAGCTATACTTCTTTTATATTTATAGGAGGGATAAAAGTAAAGGTATTAATATTATCCTTATTTTATAGCTTAATAGCGGGCTTAGGGGCTAGGTTAAGGGTATTATTAAGCTACTTAGGGGTAATATTCCGCTAGTTTTATCTACGGGGAGGTATAATAGCTCGCCTTAATAATTTCTTCTCCTTAGTTAAGGGGAAAAATTAATTTATTAAGGGTAAAAAATATTAAAGAGAATAAAGAGGTTAAGCTATTATAAAGCTATTAGAAGGTAAATAATATATTATAATAATCTTAATTTTTACTTTACTTACTATATATATATTTTCCCTTATATAAGCTATATCCCTTTAATCCTTATAGTCTAACTAGCTTCTAAGTAGCTAGCTAGCTATATTCCTTAGGCATTATATTACTCCCTAGGGCATCGGGCTTCTATCGGTTTCTATCGGTCTCTATACTTAATTAGCTATCTAGATATTTCCCGATTAGGGCTTATAATAGATTAACTTTAATATTATTTTTATTTAAGGTTATAACCTAGTATTAGGCTTTCCTTAGTTAAAACGCTATAACCCTACTATTAATTAGAGAATTAGCTAAGTATATCTCGATAATAATAACTCTTTAATAATAGATAATAAAGAGAATTCTTAAACTTTAACTAAATAATAAAATAGCGAAGTATAATATAATATATAGCTATTATTATCCCTAAAGGGAATATAATATTTATATATATAAGGCTATATATAATAGAGATAATAAATAATAAATTACCTTAGATACTAATTATAATAACTTAATAAGGACCTATAGAATATAAAGAATTACTAAGATAAGAAACTTAATAAATAACTTAGTAATATATTAGAAAAGTATAAAGTCTATAAGAAATTATATTATGCTGCTTTGTATAAACCAGCGCACTAACTAACTCATATACCCCTAGCCTTTTAGAAGGGCTTCATAAAGGAAACCTTTATCTTTCGCTATAGCCTCTATTATCTTAGATCTAATAAGCTTTAGTGCAATATAACCATTTTACCTACTTAGCTTTTAGTGACCTTAGAGATTATAACTATAATAATTCTAAAGCTTCTCTTATAAGCTACCTAGGAAATAATTCTTTTAAAGATAGCCCGCGAGGGCCTTAAAAACTCCCCTTTATTAAGAATAATAAGAGTTAATAATATTATATATCTATAACCCTAACTTAGTAGTAAATATATTAAAACCCTAATAATTAAGTAATAATAAGCTAAGGTTAAGAAATAAATTAAATAATTAAAAGAACTAAAAGTACTCTAAGATAAAGAATAAGTATTAATTAAATAATTATAAATACTTAGTAAGGAAAAACTATTAAAAAAGTATAGAGAATACTCTAATTTATTATTATTAAAAGAGGGAGAAATTAAGATTAAGAATATTAATAAGTTAACCCTCCCTATTATAATTTATAAATATAATAATTAGCTTAATAATTTATATTGAGCCTTTAGCGGAGTATATTATTAATACCAGAAGGGATATAAGAAGATCTTACTTATATTTAATTATATAGATTATAAAGGCTAGGCGAGATAAGACTAATACCTTAAGGAATATAATAAGATTTAATAATATATACTTAAGGAAGACTAAAAGGGATTTAAAAAATAAACCCTTTAATTAATTAAGGATATTAAAAATCGAGATATATTCCTAATAGTATAATTAAAATAGTTATAATAATAGGAGAATTAGACCCTATAAGACTTTTATATTTACCTTAATTTTATTAAGAAATATTTCCTAAGATATATTAAATTATAATAAGCTTTTTTTTATTTTATTAAATTATAAACTAAGCTATAAGACTATATTAATCTTAATATATTAACCTTATTATAGACTCGCGATAAAATAATTATTCTCGCTATTTATTATTAAGATATAATAATATAATAAAATAAATAAAAGAATTACTTTAATAATAATTATTAATAAAAGTAATTAAAATATAATTTAATTAAAACCTTAGGGAATCCTTAATAATTTATTAGAGATTTAATAGCTTAATAATAAGGAAACCTAAAGAATAAATTAGGAAATAAGCTTAAGTATTATATATATAAAAGTACTAAATATCTCTTATAAGCCTATTTAAAACAATAAAAACCTAAATAAATAGGCTAGATAAAAATTAGTAACTAGTCGATAGCATAGCCTAGGCATTAATAAAAGATAATAATATCCGGGCTAAGCTTTGCCTTAATACTATAATTATAATTTATAGCTAAAAATAAAAGGAAATAGGAGTATATTTAGATATATTAATAATATTAGATTATATAAGTAAGGAATTCACGAGGAGATAAGGGCTTAAAAACCTTAGTAAGGTCTAGGGATCTTATAAAATAATAAGGGGAAATAAATTAAAAGTCCTTTATAAATAGCGCGTCTTAATTATTATAATTAATTATTAAGGGTATTTAGAATAATTTAAATATATTTATATAGGTATTAAAGATAAAGTAATACTCTAAGGAAATAATATTTTACTCTTAATATCTATTATTTATAATTATTTTATTATAATTAATAAGAGAGAAAAGCTTTAATAATTTAAGAAGAAAATTAATAAGATGAAAGTATTATTAATATAAAAATTCTATAAGAAAATAAAAAACCTTAGATAGGTTTACCTTATTACTTTTTATAAAAAGCTATATTTATTACCTAATGAAGAATTAATAAAACCCTTAAGAGACCCTACCTTATTACTTAAAATTATAGATAAGGTAAAAGTATTTAGCTATAAAAAGGTAAGTAAATTACTAAGATATAAGGGCATTAATTATATAATTAACTTAATAAAAGGCAAAGACCCGCCTTATAGATTAATTTACCCCCTTTTTTATATTAAACTCTGAGAGCTTTAGGAGTATCTAGCTAATAATATTTAAAAGGGGCGTATTAGACCCTTAAAGAGCCCTATAGGGGCCTTAATCCTCTTTATTCTTAAGAAGGATAAGAGACTTTGCCTCTATATAGATTATAGGGGTCTTAATATTAATACTATTAAGAATTATTACCCTCTCCCCTTAATTTTAGAGATTATTAATAAGATATAAGAAGTAAAATACCTCTCTAAGATTAATATTAAAGATATATATTATTATATCTATATTAAGGAAAGAAATAAGTAAAAGACTATATTCTATACCTATTATAGTTACTTTAAGTATTTAGTTATATTATTTAGCCTTATAAATATACTTATTACCTTCTAATATTATATCTATTAAGCCTTATATAGACTTCTTAATATAGTTTATATAGTCTATCTAGATAATATTTTTATTTATTTAAAAGATAAAGAATCTTATATAAAGGCTATTAGGGAAATATTAGATAAGATATAAAAGGTAGAGTTATATATTAAGCTATTAAAGTGCTCTTTTTATTAATAAAAAGTAGAATTCTTAGGGTTTATCTTATTAAGAGAAGGGGTTTTAATAAATCCTTAATAAGTAAAGATAATTACTAAATAGGCTAAGCCTATAATATATAAAGAAGTTTAAGTCTTTTTAGGATTTTATAATTTCTATAGATATTTTATTTATAGGTATTTTAAAATTATAGAATTACTTATAAGCCTTATAAAGAGAAATATAAATAAGAAGAAGCTAAGGAAATATTACTTAATTAATAGAGAGAGGGTAATATTTTATTAGGTTATTATAGAGTTCTAAAAGGTATTACTATTATAGTATTTTAACCTAATATAATTAATATAAGTAAAGATAGATATATCTAAGGTAATAATAATAAATATCCTCTTATAGCTTAATAACTAAGGTAAATAATATCTAATTACCTTTTAATTAAGAAAATTTAATATAATAAAACTTAATTATAATACCTTAGACTAAGAGATAATAGCTATTATTAAGTTATTTAAATACTAATAATATTACTTAGAAGGGGTATTAAATTAAATTAAAGTCCTTAGTAATTATTAAAACCTATAAGTATTTATAAAGACTATAAGACTTAATAATTAATAAGTAAAATAATATATTTACCTTATACTATATAACTTTATAATTAAATATTATAAGAGTAAGATAAACCCTATAGATACCCTATTAAGACCTCTAAGATATATCTTAGAAGAGGACTAAAGTCCTAAGTTACTTAAGATACTTAGAGGCAAGATAAATAAGATCTAAGCCCTTATAAGAGCATAAATAAAATTAATAAGGCTAGGCATAGAGCCTATATTAGGAGTATTAGAGTCTTAAGCCTTAAGAGAAATTAAGTTAAATAAGGAGTCTTTATAAAAGGAAGAACTCTTACCTTAACCTCTAGGAAATTATCAAGGATAAAGGGTGCGGAAGGGAGTAAAGAGGTCAAGCAGCTAGGGAGCATGGTGAACGTAGGTCTTGGGGTGTGACGGTCTTGATTCTTGCCCTACTTGCTTTCTATGGGGTTTCCCTTATAAAGTCGGTAGCCCCCGCATTGGCTGCGTCTGACCTGCTGACAAACAGCTCTCTTGCCGCTTTTGGCAGTCCGGCCATTTTGGCACGTGATAGGCTGCCCCCGCTTCCGTGTGGCCGCCCTCGGCCACAACGGGCCCGGAATCGCCTCACTTTCCGTCTTCCTTTGTGTCTTCCTTTGTGCCCTTTCAGGCCCAGTCTGCGCTTAAGCCGCTTATGCCAGGCTCTTAGTAGGCTCGCTGCTTTATAGTCATGGCCTTGTTGTCGTCTGCGTAGGCTCCTTTGTGTCGGTCTTAAAAGAAGTCTTAAAGGTCGTTGTCTCTCCTTTATGTTGGTTGCGATGTTATATGTCCCTCGGCGCGCCCTTTCCACGCCTATATCTCTTGATCCAGGCCCCTATTTAGCTTCCTTTTTTTCCTCCGTTAATACCTTGCTTTTAAGCTTCTAAATACCCTCCTTATCGCCTTTTTGCTCCTTCCTGAGACCATTAAATGCCTCTAAAGACCCGTATGCAAGGACGCGCTTTGTCCTCTGCCGTGCCTGTGTGGCCGTCGCTCGCGTAAGTCCCCGCCTCTCACGGCCTTCTTCCTTGGTGTTGACATAGGTGCGCAGGGTCCGCGCCCTCGAAGATAGCTGCTAGCGATGCCTCTTCTATGTGGGCACCGTAAATTCTGCTGATATGCCCTGGCGAGGCTATACCTAGGATCCTGGTGAGTGTTTTCGTTCCCTCTCTGCTCGTGCCGCTGCCGGGCTGCTGCCGGGCTGCTATCTCGATGTGTGCTAACTGCATTCTTTGGTGTAGCGACTCCTAATCGTTGTGGACGGTATAGTTATATAAATAAGCCGTGTGTGCGTGTCCCTCGGCCGCAATGTTCTGCCGTTAAGGATCTACTCTAGCGGTTTAACTAGGCTAAGAGCGACGTAGGTGCTTCCTCTCTTCTGAATAGCTTCTTCTGACATACTATTAGTAAACTGACGTGATGCCTCTGCGGGCTGAGATGCGTGGACTTCTGTCTCGTATGAAGAAACCGGCTAGCGCTGCTGCCGCGAAGCGTCATAGCGACAGCTAAGTAGACGACGATGAGGACGAGGTCCGGCTCGCCCGTAGATGGGATCGCCTCCGTGATGCCTTTGACCGCCGTGTCCGTTTTGATTAGGCTAATTCTCTTTATGGTCTGGCCTAAGCTGCCGCCGTCTATGTATAGCTAGCTGCCGCCTCTGTAGGTCTTCTTATCCTCTTCTTTATAGCTTCTTTGACGCTGCTGACACTCTTGTCTAGATAAATCAGACCGGGGTTACTATCCCTGCCTTGCCTGCTCGGCCTGATCTCACGCTGCCGTTAGACGATGACGACGACGGGAGAAATCCGTGAGTGATATCTATGAGCGGCGACGGCGCTGCTGCCGAGCCCCTACCCCCTTTACTTCTGGGCTGCTTATCCTCTTGCTTATATATTTAGTTATCCATAGATATATACTTAATCTTTGTTATCTGATCTCTGTCCTATGACGTTTACGTCGTTCCTAATTGTCTCCTTTCTTCCTGACTGTGAGGAAGGAGCGGGAGAGCTGTGAGGAAGGAGTGAGGGGGGGTGGGTGGGAGAAAGTCCCCTGGTTGACTATTTATCTGCTAGGAGGTTAAAGTTAGAGTCGAAGAGGTCTCTATGATTAGAAAGAAAGAAGAAGAGAAGTAGTAGCTATAGAGCTCCTTTTATATTTTGTTAAGGGCTTCCTTTGACTTTCTGGGCATTAGCTCCTTGCCGGCTTATGCCTTAGTCCCGAGGCAGGGGAGGTAATATCCTCGTTATCCTCTATCCTTTCTATCTTTATACTTCTAGCTATCCTGCATCCTCGCAGATACTATCTGTGTTTTACGTAGCGCCCTCATAGCGACTCCCTAGGTAGCTAGCTGGTCCCTGCTAGTCTCCCGCTGCCCTAGGTCGTCCCTAAGTCTCGCAGGAAGGCCACTTGCTTGCTTATAGTCGAAATCTTTCTCGTATATATATAGTAGGGGAAGACTACCGTACGCCTAGCTCTATAGTCCCTTCTGCCTATAGCCTTCCTAGCTGCGGCCTAGCGGGTCTCTGCGAGCTCTCTGGCAGGTCTGACTACTACTTGGACTCTTACTTCCTTAGCAGCGTCATAGATACCCTCGTCGGGTCATACACGTATCTCGCGTTATGACTTCTATCGTCTCTCTCTTGGCTCCCTGCTTCACAGGTGCGGCCGAATAGCGTACGGCAAGGGCGGCAATAGTGCCTCCTTAATCTTGCGCATCTATAGGTATTGGTCTTAAGGGAGTTAAAGCTATCTAGCTTCTAGTAGGGCTTGTTCTTTGATATATGTCTGTCTCTTGACCTCGTTAGCGGGCGTCTAAGGATATCACATTGGTGTTCTTTAGGTATTGGGCTAATGCCCTAGCGGTCTATTGCTAGCTTGCTAGCTGCGCTCTTCACGGTTGTGGCTGGCTCTTTTGCCTCCTTGGCTTATAACGGGGCGCCTCGGCTACTTATTAATAATCTAGGGTGTCGTGGCGGGGCGTCTTCGACCGGGTTCGAGGGTATGCTAGGCTCGTAGCTAGCGCTCTTCAGGATTATAACTATCGCCGTAGCGGTGTTCTTAGTGCGAAGGTCTGGCGTTGGGTCTCTTGCGGCTTGGCTATAGAAGGTGGTGGCTCTTTGGGTCCGTCGTAACCATCTCTCAGTAGGTCGGGGTAACTTGGGTTAAGGTCATTAGTCGGTCCGGGCCATCGCCTCTAGGGTCAAGGCCAGCGGTCTAGCGGGTAGATGGGTGCTTAGAGCTGGCATGGGTGCTGCTCGGGCGTAGGTGGAAGGACTTGTCCTCTTCCGGGTTAGTACTTCGGCCCTATGGCCATTGATGAGCGTCCTGCGCGGTGTCCTTCGGTACGGCTCTCGCGGCGTCTCTAGCCATTAGTTCTAGGGTCAAAGCCAGGTTCATAGCTGCGGTTTCAGTGGTAATAGCTGGCGTGTATGCTTCTGCCAGTGGGTGGGGGAACTCAATGTGGGACAGGGTGATAGAAGGTCCGCAGTAGGACCGGGATCAAAGTCAGGGCTTCGAGGCCAGCGTGACAGCTGCTTCCTCAGTGGGTATTTCCAGCGGGCACGCCGCCGTAGGGCTGCCGGCGCGTGAGGCCTGCCGTAGGTCTCGCGATGGTTGTTCTTAGTGTTGAGGGATTTACTGCATGTGCGGAGGCCGCGTGTGCGCTGCTTCTGGGTATCCCTCTGCTTGCCTCAACGGTCTCTTCCCCTTGCATAGGTAGAAGAATCAACTTATCAAGGATAAAGGGTGCGGAAGGGAGTGAAGAGGTCAAGCAGCTAGGGAGCATAGTGAACGTAGGTCTTGGGGTATGACGGTCTTGATTCTTGCCCTACTTGCTTTCTATGGGGTTTCCCTTATAAAGTCGGTAGCCCCCGCATTGGCTACGTCTGACCTGCTGATAAACAGCTCTCTTGCCGCTTTTGGCAGTCCGGCCATTTTGGCACGTGACAGAAATAATACTAAAAATATACCTAACCTAAGATATTTTAAGGACTAAGTAAAAATAAAGCTAAGTATTATTAAATCTATCTTAATAAAAGTAATTAAGATAATATTAATAAATAAATTACTAATATAAATATTACTATTAGATCTATTATTAAAATTAATTAAAATAGCTTAAAATAATAACTCTAAGGAAATTATAAGAAGATATCGCAAAACCTAGAAGAAAAAGAAAAGAGACCCCGCTATATAGACTATAGGGGAGGATAGCCTCTTATTCTTTAGAGACTAAGTATATATCCCTAAGGACCCTATACTTTAGTAAAATATCCTCTATTTATATTATAAAGACCTATTAATAGGTTATTTTAGTACTAAGAGAACTATTAAGCTCCTTAAAAGGAAATTTTATTAAGAAGCTATAGAGGCTAATATTAAAGAATATATATAGATATATATAATTTATTAAGGGGTAATTATTAAGAGGTATTATTTATATAATAAGCTAGAAAACCTATTAATTCTATATTAACCTATAATTAAATTATCTATAGATTTTATTATAGGATTACCTTTAGTAATATATAAAAACTAAGAAATTAATATTATTTTAGTTATAATAGATAGGTATATAAAATATATTATATTCCTCTCTATTAATATAATAATAACTACTATAGACCTTACTAAGCTTTTCTATATAGAGGTAGAATTATATTTTAGAGCTCTATAGGGAATTATTATAGATCGAGGGCCTATCTTTATAAGCGAGTTCTAGTTAAAACTATGCTATATATTATAGATTAAATAGAGGCTTTTAATAGCATTTTACCCCTAAATAGATAAATAAACTAAATATATAAATTAGATTATTAAATATTATTTATAATACTTTATAATAAATTATTAAGAAAGATAGCTAAAATTATTACTAATAGTATAATTTATTTATAATATAGCCCTTAATAAGACTATAAGAACTTCTCTTAATAATATACTTATAGGCTATAAGCCTAAGTTTTACTTATAATTAGATATTAATACCTTAGTAAATTAAGTCCTAAAGGTAAAAGCGCGATTAAAGCGGCTATAAGAGATTAAAATAAAACTCTAATAATCCTAGAAGAAAGTTATTAAAAGGAGGGCAAAATATTATAACTCTTACTATAAACCTATAGAGTTTAAATAAGAAGATTTTATAATATTATTTATTAAAAACCTTAGATTAAAATAAGAAAAGAAGAAATTATTACTAAGATATATTAAATTATTTAAAATCCTTAATAAAATTAATAAATAAATATATCGCCTTATATTTCTAAATAAATACTCCTAACTATATAATATCTTTTATATTAGCCTCTTAGAGCCCTAAATATAATATAAGGGAGTAAATATAGAAAACTTATTAATATTTAACCTTAAGGAAGAGAAAAAAAAATATAAAATTAAAAAAATTAAGTAAGAAAAGAAAATTAAGGGCTAAATATATTATCTTATTAAGTAAAAGAGATAACTAATAAAATATAATTAGTAGGTTAATATAAATAATATAGAGAATATATAAGAAATAATTTATAAATAGCGGGAAACCCTAAGGAAAATATAATAAAAAAGGAATAAAAATATAAGGTAGATATAATAAAAAATACACTAAAAAATTAATCAAATTAATAAGTAGTAACCGCCGCGGGTATCTATAAACCTAATCCGATTACTAAATTAAACCCCTGAAATACTAGCGAAACTATATAATATAGGCAAGGAATTTAAGGGCTATAAGTATTAAGAAGTCCCTATTATTACTTAGGTAGGCTAGCCCGAAGATTAGCGCGAGACCTAATATTATTATTAAGGCAAATAATAGCCTTAATCTTATGATAGAAGGTAGCCTATAAGGTAGCCTAAGTAGTATACCTAATATTAAAAGGATATATATAAAGAGTCTAAGAGTAGCACTAATAAGTCTAAATAGGGTTAAGCTAGGGAAATATTAATAAAAATATAGAGAAACCCTAAGGAAAAGTTATACTTACTGCGATTATATAGGGAGCTAAAAAGGAAGAAATAAATAAGGCATAATAAGTATTAATAATAGACTTATATATAGTAAGAGTTTCTTATAATTAAGAAAGGATTAATATATTATATTAAAATATTAAGGAAAATATAATTTATATAATTAGATTTTTTTATTTTAATAAGGCTAAACTTAGAATAATAGGTAATCTTAAGGGCACTAAAAGCTTAATAAAGATAATTTAAAGCTACTATAAAATAATAAAAAGTAATAATATTATAAAAATAAGAATTAATAATATTATTATTAATACCTAGGGTAATAAGCTTAATATAAACCTTATTAATATATATAAGTATATAATAAAGCTTATAAATATCCCCTTTAAGGATTATAAGGGGGCTTTATTAAAGATTAGCTAGGGTTTACTTAGAGGAAAGAGGGTAAAATACGAGGATAAAAATATTTACCTAATATAGCTATTATTATCTTTATTATACTTAATATAATAAGAAGAGATAATATCCTAATATCTATATTTAATTAGGATATATTTAAAGGGGTATATATAAGGGTTTCTAGAGTTAATAAACTTAGCCTCTTACTTTATAATAAAATAGAAATACTTTATGCACTAAGAACCGATATTAATAAGAGCCGCGTAACTAATATAATTAGTCTTCTTGCGAGTAAGTAATATATTAAGCGAGAAGTAATAAGAAATTAATAAGGTATTAATAAAGAAATACTTAGATAAGTATTATAATAATTAACTTAAATAGAAAAAATTTATAACTAGGGAAAATTTTTATTATTATTATTTAAGAGATAAGATAAATTACTATAAAGATAGTAATAAACTATTATCTTATTATTATAGAAAATAAAGCAAAAATAGGCTTTATTATTAATAAAAAGAAGCTATCTTTATTAGTAGCTGCTAGCTATTTAGTAGTATTAATAGAGTTTTAGTATAGACCTACTTCTAGCTAAGATATTTGGCCTAGAGGGGGGGGGATAATTATTACGTTACTTTATATAAACTAGCGCACTAACTAACTTATATACCCCTAGCCTTTCAGAAGGGCTTTATAAAGGAAACCTTTGTCTTTCGCTATGGCCTCTATTATCTTAGATCTAGTAAGCTTTAGTGCAATATAACCATTTTGCCTACCTAGCTTTTAGTGACCTTAGAGATCATAACCGTAATAAATTATTTCGAGAGGAACTTAATACTAAGTTACCCTAATATATAAACTAAGACCTAGAGATTATCCTTAAGGATAAAACCTTACCTAAGTTCTTCCCTATCTATAACCTAGCCTAAACTAAGCTTAATATACTTAAAGAATAATTATAAGATATACTATAGAAAGGATATATTTAAATCTCTAAATCCTTAGCTAGATATCTTATTATATTTATTCTTAAACTAAACTTAAATAAGTTATAATTAATTATAAATTATTAATAGCTTAATATAATTATATTAAAGGACTAAATATTATTATTACTTATTATAGAAATAAAGAATTACCTCTTTAGAAAATATTTCTTTATTATACTTAACCTAAAGGCTATATATAATCTTATATATATTAAGGAAAGAAATAAATAAAAGACTATATTTTAAACTAAATATAGACTTTTTAAATACCTAATAATACCCTTTAGACTTATTAATACCCCTATTATATTTTAATAAATAATTATTAATATACTAAGAGAGTATTTTAATATCTTTATTATTTATTACTTAAATAATATCTTTATCTTTTTTAATATAGAAGATTAATATATAGAATATATCTATAAAGTCTTATAAATATTCTAAGATACTAATATATTAATCGAGCCTATAAAGAACTATTTTTATTAAGAAAAGGTTATATTCCTTAGATATAAAATCTCTTATAATAAGATATAAATAGATAAATATAAGATAATAGCTATTAAGGATTAGCTAAAACCTATTAACCTTAAAGAAATATAATCTTTCTTAGGATTTATTAATTATTACTATAAGTTTATATAAAACTTTAGTAAACTTATTATACCCTTTATTAAGTTTATTAAAAAAAGTAAATTATTTAAATAAATAGAATTAATATAATAAGCCTTTAATAATATTAAAGAAATAATTCTTAGTAAACCTATCTTAATTATATTTAACCCTAATAAAGAAATTAAATTTAAAATTAATTCCTTAGATATCGCCTTAAGAGCCTAAATTAAATAATAAAATAAATATAAAAACCTTTACCTAATTATATTTTACTCTTATAAGTTATAAAGAATAAAACTTAATTACTTAATCTATAATAAAGAATTTTTAATTATAATTAATACCTTTAAAGAATTTAAATATTACTTAAAAGGAAGCTATTATTAAATTAAAATTTATATAAAATATAAGAATATCTTATATTTCGCTATAACTTAAGAACTTAATCAATAATAACTCTAATATATAAAATACCTTTTAGAATTTAACTTTATTATTATTTATTAAAAAAAATTTAATAATAAAAGGGCTAATACTATTAATTAATAACCTAATTATAATATAAGAATAATTAAAATCTAAGAGTAACTTCTAGAATATAATAAAGATTATTATTTAAAGTTTATTTAATAAACTAAGATAATTATATAAATTATATAATTAGAATATATAATATAACTAAAAGACCTATATAACTTCCTTTATAAATTTTATTTATACCCCCTATATAAATACTAAGGAGTTATAAAAATATATAAAAGGCTATAAATACTTAGATATTAATTCCCTAATATAAAAAAAGAAGTTATTAAAATAATATATTAATGCGACTTATATATTAAAATAAAAGCATAATAATATAAGCTATATAGTACTTTATAACTATTACCTATTTTGTAATAACTATAAGATTTAATTATAATAGACTTTATTATAAAATTACTTTTATTAAAAAAACCCTTAATTAATATTATTTATAATAATATCTTTATTATTATTAACTATCTTATAAAATTTATATATTTAATCTTATTTTAAGAAGTAATAAATATAAAAGAACTTTCTTATATATTTTTATAATAAATTATTAATATTTATAGATTACCTTTAGAAATTATCTCTAATAAAAGACTTATATTTACTTTAAAATTTTAGTAAGTACTTATAGTATAATTTAATCTTAATTATAAATTTATTATAAGATTTTAACCTTAAACTAATAAATAAATAAAATAAATAAACTAAGTTATTAAGTAATACTTATAATATTATATTAATTATAAATAAACTAACTAAGTTAATAAATTACCTATAGCCTAATTAGCCTATAATATAATATTTAATAAAAGTATAAAAATAATATTAGTATTTATAAATTTTAGTTTTACCTTAGATATTTATTAAATAAAATAAGAAGGCCTAATTAACCTAAAAGCTATCTTAATAAATAATTAACTAAAAAACCTATATAAAGAAATAAAAATAAATCTTAAATTTATATAAAAATATATAAAATAATATTATAACCCTAAGCGGTTAAAAAGATTAACCTTTAAAGAGAGAAAAATAATATACTTAATAGTAAAAAATATTATAATAAAATAATAAAATAAGAAACTTAACTATAAGTATATTAAACCCTTTGAGATCCTTAGAAAAATTAAAAGAAATAATTATAAATTAAATTTATCCCTTAAGGTTAAACTCTACTTAATCTTTTATATTTTATTATTTAAAATAGCAAAAAATATTATTTATATTAGATATTATAATAAAACTATAAAAAGTTAATAAACTAAAAGAATATACTATAAAATATATTATTAAGTTATAATAAATAAGTAATAAGATTAAATATTTAATTAAATAGAAAAATTACCTTAAATCTAAGAATACCTAAGAACCCTTAAAGTACCTTATAAATTTATAATACCTCTTAAAGGATTTCTATTATTAATAATAATAAAAATACTTAAAATATTAAGAAAACTAAAATCTAAAATATCTATATAAATTATATTATAAATATCCTTATTTAATAAAGACTCTTATTAATTAATTTACTTTAACTCCTTAAAAGTATTAACCCTTTTCTTAATTAATTTAATCCCCTGAGTTTTTAATTAATATTTCTACTTTTAATATAACTCTAATTAAGATAATAATTTATCTAGCTTATACTAAATATACTTAAGATTTTCGCGATAAGAACTTAATAAAGCCTTAATAATAGCCTCTTAATTATCTAGCCTCTTTACCTTATTAATAATTTAACTTACTATAAACTATTAATAAGAATAAGAAGATATATTAGCTAAATAAAACCTATAAGATAATAATAGAATACTAATTATATCGCAAAGATACCTTAAGTTAATATAAAGGCTATACTTAGGATAACTCTCTAATATCTTATATAAAATACCTCTTTTCTTATAATAACTATAGGGTATAACTTTATAACTAAACTAATTAATTTTAATAATAATTAAATAATATATAATAATATCGCGACTTAGATTAATAGACTTTCTTTTATTAATATAACCTAATATTATATTAGCTTAAAAATATTTATAAAAAGAAGTTAAGACTAACTAATTAAAAATACCTTAGCCTAAGAAAATAATCTCAAGGGCGAGAACTAATAAGAGAAGGGAGATTATATTACGGCCTAATATATCCCCTATTATATATTATTTTATTCCCTATAATTTACCTTCTATATATACTAATTATATAGACCTCACTTCTATAAGTATAAGGCCCTTATATAGACCTCACTTTTATAAGTATAAGGCCCTTATATAGACCTTACTTCTATAAGTGCGAGGCCCCTTATATATATACTAATATTTATTACCCTCTAAATAGGTACTTAGCTTCCTTAGCTATTAATAGACTTTAATTACTTTTAAGACTTTCTTAACCTATTACTAAGACGTAATTACCCCTTTGCATAGTTACGCCGAGACCCTCTGCTAATATTAAACCCATACGCCCGGTTTATTCCCTTGGAAAATACTAGACGTTATAGCTAGCGGCTAGAAGAGATAAAGCCAACCCGGCTTTTTACCTAATTAAGCATACATAAGGCCATAGGTATTACGGCTAAGTAATAGACTAGGCGGTCTAGTATAATAGAATCTCTGCTATATAATAAGCCCGCTATAAAAATAAGTAGGACCTACTATAATAAGAGTAAATACTCCTATATAATACTTACTTATAATAACCTTATCCTAATAAATAAATAAGTACTATAGGTTTTTTATTAATAAATAGTCTAAGTATATAAAATATATTTATTATATTTTTTTATATATTAATTACCTTAGCTATTAATATAACTTAATTATATTTAATACCCTTAAGTATATTATTAGATATAATTTATATTACTTTTTAAGGCTATATTATATTTTCTTTTATTAATATTATAATAATTATAGGATTCCTAAGGGATAAACCGGTTATACTAATTTATATTAATAAAGGAGAATAATATATTACCTTAAGGGTAATATAAGTTATATCTAGTAATATACTTAAAGGTATTAAATATAACTAAGTTATATTAATAGCTAAGGTAGCTAATATATATAAAAGTATTAATAAATATATTTTATATATTTAAAGTATTTATTAATAAAAGGTTTATAATACTTATTTACTTACCTAGTGAGATTATTATAAGTAAGTATTATATATAAGTGCTTACTTTTATTATAGTAGGTATTACTTATTTTTTTAGCGGGCTTATTATATAGCAGAGATTCTATTATACTAGACCGCCTAGTCTATTACTTAGCTATAATATAATACCTCCCCTCTATTAGTCTTATCCCTAAGGCTATATAAGTAATTATTATTCTTAACTTAATAGGTTTCCTTATTTTATTTCCTTATTTCTTATTTAATATATTTTAATATAATATTTAGCTATATTTTTAAAAAAATAAAAGAAATCTAATAATATTAAAGTTATTAATTTAATTTTTTATTATTATATTTCTATAGAGTTTATTAAGTATATTAATTTTAAAGTAATACTTTATATTTATTACTAGGCTTATAGGGCTATTTATAAGATAATTAAAGGTAGTAAGAAGCATAGCTTATATACTCGCTTAGGTTATCTTTGCGATATAATAAGAGTTTCTTTAAATTCTTATATATATTCTAGGTAATTATTTTAGCTAAATAATAACTAATTTTTTAATATTAAGGGTTATTTCTAAGGCGAAGTAAATTAATACTAAGGAGCTAGTAGTAAAAGAGCTCCTATAATCCTGGCATAAATCCTTAGTATAGGTATAGAAGGAGTTATTAACTTATTAATAAGAATTAAAAGAGTCTTGAGCTTATTTATCTTATCTATATACTTAGTATTATTCCTTAATTTTAAAGGGGACTAAATTAAGCTATTAAAACCTTAAGTTAATAAATAATTTAAATAAACTAAAGGTATTAATAATATCTAAGGCTATATTAGATATATAGTCTCTAATATATTTTAATCTTATTAATTAGAGTTTACTAAGTTTAAATAATTTTTCTTTATCTTTTTTCAAAGCTATTAATAAAAATCTTTTAGAAGGTATTATATATTAATAAGGTACCCTAGGGGTTTTTATATATTTTTTAAATTTAAGTAATCCTTTTATTTAATAAAATATATTATTTTATTGTTAATTTTATTTATATTAAGGATAGCTTTTATAATATATTTTTTTAATTTATTAACTTTAGGTTTTAATTTATTATTAGTCATAACTTAAATAATGTCTTATATTAATTTAAGTAATAAAATATAAAAGATTAAATAAAGCTTAACCTTAGGTAATAAGTCTAATTTATAATTATATTTTAAGATTTTCTTTTTAATTTAATAAGGTTAAATATACTTATAATTAAGTTTTTTATTTTATTATTTTATTTTAATATTTTTTATTATAAGGTAAATTATATTTCCTTTTAAGAAGGTTAATCCCTTAATGCTTTTTTTATTTATATAGTTTATTATTTTATTCTTAATAAATTTAAGTTTTATTTATATTTCTTTATATAGGTTATATAGCTAATTACTTATAAGGATTACTTTAGGGTTAATAATAATATTTTATACTTATTAATAAGTATTTAATATAAGTCTAAAGTTAATATAAGCTAATATAATCTTTATATTTTTATTTATTATTATATTATAGGCTAACTAAATAGCTAATAATTTCTTAACTTAATTAATTTATTTATAATTAATATAATATTAAAGGTATTATTTTAATATTTAATTTATATATTTTATTTATTTATTTACCTCTTTATAATATATAATAAAGAGCTTATAATTAATCCCTAAATATTTAATAAGGCTTTATTAAAACTTAGATATAAATAATAATACTTAATTAATAATAATCTTAAATAATATATTATATATCTTAGCGATATAAAAATAAAAAAGGTAAATAAATTTTTTAATTTATATTAATTTTTTATAAGGTATAAAATAAGAAAGTTTTATAAATTTATTTATAATAATAAAAATATTATTATAGAAATTTCTAATAGCTAATTCTTCTAATAGGGGTAATTTAATAATAAAGTTTATTATAATAATTTCTTATAATAGCTAAGGTATTAATAAAGGTTAGAGTTTATTATAGGGTTTATAGTATTATACCTTAATTTTTATATAAAGCTTATATTAATTAAGAATAATTATAATAATCTTCTTTATATTATAAAATATATATATTATTTTAATTTATTTTAAGGTTTTATTATTTTCTTAGTATTAATAAAATTAATATTTATTTATTTTATATATAAGGTTATATTATAATTCCTTTAATATTTATTATTTATTTATTTTTTTATGTTTTATAAGTTATTTATTATATTTTAAGATCTTAATAAGGAATAAATTACTTTATTTTATTATATAAGTTTTATTTAGGTATTATTATTACTTAATATATATAATAATATATTATTATAAGTATTCTTTAAGGGTAAAATATAATAATTACTTTTTAATTTAAATCTTTCTTATATCTAGGTTAAGTTTATAGCTAATAATATTTATTTTTTTATTTTTTATTCCTTTAATATAAATAATAATATAATTAAATTTAAATAAATATTTAATATATTATAATTATTATTTATTAAGTTATTAAGTTATTATAAAGTAAGAGATATTTTTATAATAAATATAAACTTTAACTTAATAATAGCTCCCTAAGAGGTAATACTTAAATTCTTTAAAAGTATTAATAATTATAAAGAATTCTTTATTATAGATAAGGTAATTAAGTTTTATTTTATATAATATATAGGAGTAAAATATAATTAAGTAAAATTATTTTTTATTATTTTATTATTTAATCTAAGTACCTAAGGTAAAGTCTAAGGTATTAGTTTTAAATTTAATTAATTAAGATAAATTATATATCTTAAGTATTAATTTACTTAAGATAAATTCTTTAATTTTATTAAAAGATTTTTTTATTTTATTCTTAAATATAAAGGTTTTATTATTTCTTATAAATTTTATTAATAATATAATTATTTTCTTAAATACTTTAAGGAATTTATAATAATAATTAATAAATCTAAGGAAGGCTTATATTTCCTTAATATTAATTAATTCCTTTTAGTCTTTAATTATTAAGATTTTCTTAAGGTTTATATATATTTTATTATAAGAGATAATATATTTAAAGAATTTTATTTTTAAGGTATAAAATTTATATTTCTTAGGTTTTATTAATAATTTAATATTTTATAGTATTTATAATACTTTATAAATATATTTTATATATTTTCTTTTTATTTTAAAAAAAATAAAAATATTATCTAAGTAATATATAATAAATATATTTAAGTATTTTTATAATATATTATTAATTATTTATTAAAATATAATAAGTATCTTAATAAATCTAAAAGGTATAATAAAGTATTTAAATAATTTATATTTAATATAAAAAGTAATTTTTTTATTTATATCTTTTTTTAATTTAAATAAAATTATAAGCTCTTTTAAGGTTAAATATAATAAAATATTTTATTTTAAAAAATTAATCTTTTAATTTATTAATAAAAGATAATAATATATAATCCTTAATTATAATAATATTAAATATTTAGAAATTAATATAAAGCTAAAGCTTATTATTTTTCTTTAAAATAAATATAATAAGGTATTTAATAAATAATTTACTTTCCTTAATATATTTTTATTATATTATATCTTTAATATATTTTTTTAATATTAGAAATTATATTTTATTAAGTAAATAAAGTTTATTAAAGCTAGGTTATTTTTTATTAATAAATTTAATCTTAAGGTTATATATAATATATTTTAATAAGCCTATTTTAAGTTTTTTTATAAAAAATAATTTATAAATCTTAGATTATTAAGATATATTTTTAAATTATTTCTTTTTAAATTATTTTTCTTAGGCCTCTTAAGGTCTTTTTTTAATATATAAAATTATTATATAATTTATATAATTATTTATTATTATTATTATTTTTATTTTTTATAATATTTATATTTTATCCCTATAAATAAAAAAATATCTTATATTTATTTTTACTTAATTTCTCTATTATAAGTAAAAGTTTAAGATCTTTATCCTAAGTTATTATTTAATATAAAAAATATCTTAATATTATAAGAAAATATTAAATTAATTTTTTAATTAAAATATAAGTTATAATATTATAACTATAAATACCTAAGTATAAGACTATAGCTCTAATTTAATATAATATTAAATAAGATTTCTTAATTCTTTTTTTTAATAAAAACTTTAAGGTAATTAATCTTATAATTAATAACTTTATTATTATAATTAAAAGGTATTCCTTTAAGGTTATATATTATATAGGGCTCTTATTTATACCTATATAATAGCCTAAGCTTATTTATTATTATTAAATTAAAATAATTTTATTTAGCTTTATTATTTATTAAAGTATTTAATTATTTTCCTTTAATTTATATTCTTAATTCTAAGTATTATTATTTATATTCTTTATTTATAAAATAAAAGGCTTTCTTAGGTAATTTATTCCCTTATTTATTTATTTATTATTTTATTTTAAGTAAAATAATTAATTTTTTAATATTTATATAAAATAGCTAAAATAATTAAATTTATATTTATTATTTATATATATTTTATAATTATACTTATTTTTTATATTATCTTATTATTCTTAAAAGCTCTTATTTACTTATTAATTAATATTATTAGGTTTTCTATACTTAATATAATTAATATAGCCTTATAAGAGCTTATTTATAAATCCTTAATTATCTCTAACGTATAATTAGATCTTTTAATATTATTTCTTATCTCTAGGTTTTTTATTTTATATAAAGAAATTAAATCTTTCCTTAGTTATTTACTTAAATTAATTATATATAGCTTTCATATATAGCCTATATTATAAGTATATTTTCTTTATTATAAAGGGCTATTTTATTACTAAGGTAATTCTCTTCTAGGTTTTATTTTTAATTAATTATAATTATTTATATTATAATAATAAATTATTATTTAAAAATAATTAATTTATTATTATTAAGGAAAAAATAAATATTAATTATATTAAGTACCTTATTTTATTTTTTAATTTTATATATATATACTTTATAAGTAAAATATAATTTATTATTTAGTCTTTATAATTATATTAAGAAATAATTCTTTCTTTATTTATTTTAAATATATATATTATATTAATAATCTTTATAAAAAATCTATAAGATTTCTTTATATTAAGGGTATATTAATTAAATCTATTTATTATTTTATATATTATAATATAGGCTCTATTAAGAGCCTATAGTTATTTCTTTATAATATACCTTAATAAGAATATCTTTTATATTTATATTATTATCTTTTATAATAAATATAACTTCTTAGTTTTCTTATATTATTTTAATAATTTATTTTTATTATTTATTAATCTTATAATTATATTATTAATATTCCTAGGTTATTTTATATAATCTCTTATTATATTATAAGGTAATAATAAAAATAAATTTATATTAATAATATATTTTATATTTTTATATTTTATATTAAAGGTATAATTTATTATTAAATTAATAAAATAAAAAAATTAAAAAATAATTATTCTTTTCTTTTTTTTTAAATATTTTTTATATTTATAATAATAATATAATATCTATAAGATAATAAGGTATTTTTTATATATAAGATAAGTTTAAATATTATTTTATATATTAAAGGGTACTTTAAGGAATCTAAGATCTTTAGCGATTTCTTAATAAAAGATATAAATATAAATATCTTATATATTCGCTATATCTATATATTTCTAAGCTATTTAAATATATTATTCCCGAAGAGTATTTTAATATTAATTATTTTATTTATTATAAAGCTATAAATAATATTTTTTTTTCTATAAGTTATTATTTATTTTCTAATTATATTAATTTTAAATTTAAGTAATAATTAATTATTATTATATTTTTATTATTAAGCTATAATTAAGGTCTTAATAATAATACTTAGTTTATTAAGTAATTATAATAATCCTTATACCTTAGGCCTTAATTAGCTTATTAATAAATTTTAATAATAATTATTATTTTAATTTATTAATAAAGTAAAATTATTTTATTTTAAGGGGTTATATAATTATATAATATTTTCTTTTTTAAGGTTTATTATTATATTTAAATTATCTTTTTATAAAATATATTTAATTATAAGATATAATTATTTCTCTAAGATAAAGGCTAATATTATTATATCTTATATATATTATACTAAGGGTTTTAATAATTTAAATAGCTATTTAAAGTTTATTATTAATTTTTATAAATCTTATTTATTTTTTCCCTTTAACTAATAATTATTATAATCTAAGTTAATAATATTTTTCTTAGATATTATATTATTTCTTTTAATATATATTAGCCTTATAGCCTTTCTTATAATAATAATAATATTTAATAATTAAAGACCTTTACTAAGTATTACTGTAAAAGACTGAAGAATAAAGACTATAAAGTCCTCAAAGACTATAGGGTAGATGACTTGGATAGGAGGTGAATAGGCAGAGGAATTAGTCTTAATAAATAGCTGTGAAGCTAAATAGCAAGGCATAGGGTAGGTAAAGTCAAGAGTAAAATAGATAGAAAAAATAAGAAGAAAACCAGCTTCTTATTGGTATGTAAATTGTGAGTATTCATACAAGATCTAAGGAGCTAATTCTAAGAGAGGGCTAATAGCTTATATAGCTAATGAGTCGGAATCTATTAGTCCGATTCGGGTGAAAGTTATACCGCCGGATAGCCCTAATTCCGGGCTTTCTAACGGTATTAGTTTCACTAAGAACAGATAACTAGAAGCCGAGTTATGCGTTATTCTAATATAAGACTTCTAGAGTTTTAAACTAGGAAATTTAAAACCGGATAGAAAATACCCATTGGAAAGGCACGGCTTTCACGGCTTTATCGGGCTCTTTAAAAAGCCCTAAGTCCGAAGTCACGTGACCTTCCTAATTAGGAAGTAGAGCTAAATATAGCCGAAATAGACTATCTTGTAACTCCCTAATATCTTGCTTATCTAAGCATATATTGCTTAGGTAAGCCTATAACTGGATAGCGCATAAGCTAAACTATAGGGTATCTAAATCCTAGGCTTATATCTTATAAGCTTATTTTTCTAGAATTTTATTTATAAAAGACCTTCTTATTATAAGGACTTTTACAGTATTAAATATAACTAAGTTATATTAATAGCTAAGGTAGCTAATATATAAGAAATTACTAATAAGTATATACTATATATAAAGATATTTTAATTAGATTATATTAGCTTAATAATCTTTAGCTATAATTTATTATTAATCTTATTAGGATCATTAAGGGATTATAGTATCTTAGCGTAATCTAAGTATAATCCTTATTAATTAGTTCTTATAGTAGGTATTAAGTATGATTACGTGGATAATAGAGTATATTAGTCGTAATAACCTTAGTATAATAGGCCTAGTATAAGGCTAATATCGCGAAGTAGCTTAATTATAAGAATAATATATCTATTATTAAGGCTTTATTTAGTATAATTAATATGAAGATCTCGTGTTTCCTTATATATCTTAATAAGAAGATAAGGTTAATAAGTTTTATTAAGGAATATAAGAAGCAAAAGGGTATTATTAATGCCCTTATATTAATGTCTAGTTAGTAAAGCTCCTAATAAATATCTAGGTATTACGGCTAAGTAATAGACTAGGCGGTCTAATATAGTAAAACCCCTGCTATATAAATAATCCGCTATAAGAGTAAGTAAGACTTACTATAATAAGAATAAGTATTCCTATGCGATGCTTACTTATAATAACCTTATCTAAGAAAATATATAAATATTATAAGTTTTTTATTAATAAATACTCTAAGTATATAAAATATATTTATTATATATTCTTATATATTAATTACCTTAGCTATTAATATAACTTAGTTATATTTAATACCTTTAAGTATATTATTAGATATAACTTATATTACCCTTTAAGGCTATATAATATTCTTTTTTATTAATATAAACCCAGTATAATTACTTTATCCCTTAGGAATCTTATAATTATTATAAATCCTATAATTATTATATATATTAGGTTAAAGTTTTTTATTATAAGGCTAGGCTAAGTTACTAACCTAATTAGGAAGGGGCCTAAGGTTATATAACTAGCATAAGTAGGCATAGTTAACTATAGATCTAGCTAATTAGGGCTATAAGGCTTATTTTATATAATACCGGGCCTCTCTTAGCTGCTAGATTATATCTAGTAGGCTATTAATCTAGCCCGTGTTATGCTTATTAGGCTCTATACCCCTAAGACTTTTAAGCTATAGTCGCTTATAATATTATATAAAGCGCCTAAGGTTTTCTAGTACCCCTAGGCGCTTTATTATTATAAGTAATATCTCTTTACCTAGGATTATAAGCTTAAGATAAATATCTAGGTTAATAATTTAATTTATAATAGCTGTAACGGTGCACCTTAGCTGTCACGCCACAGGGCAAAAGATTGGGCTATAATCGCTATTGTAGCAATCATAGTAGTGCTTCAGCTGCCTTATATAGAGGCTTATAGCGCTGTTACGGGGAACCAAGCCGTAATAATAGCCTTTATTATATTAATATTATAAAAGAATAATAATTATATATTATAAAAGAGGTTATATATCTTAATAAAGGGACTAAAAGGTAAAAGATATTAGTTCTTATATATAATAGCTATATTATATAACTAATTAATAATTATTTTTAATATTAGGTTTAAAGCTATAATATTAAGAGATTATAGCTTAAGAAGATAATAAGATAAATAATTCTCTTATTTCTTATATAGAGGTTAAAGTAATTAAAACACCTATAAGAGATTAGATTTTTATAATAATATAGCTTAGTATAATTCTTTTATTACTATAAGCGTTTAATTGGGCTATTATATTAATATTAGGTTATAATATTATATTATATTTAAGATCTATTCTTTATTATAATTATAGCCTAGCCCTTAATAGGTTAACTAAGCCTAAAGATCGACCCACTCAGTGAAGATAATTTTCGCTGGCTATTTATGTTCACTCGAAGCGAGGATCGTGATAAATGCTACCAAGAGACCGAGGAGCGATGAGAAGAGGAAGACGCGTTCGGCTATGGGGATCCAGCATGGGAGTAGAAAGATTATGAGACAGGAGATTATGGTGATGAGACGTAGATCAGCCAGACTTGCCACGGCTTCCACACAAAGTCTGGGTGATAGAGAGAGGCGAGAATGAGGGACGTTTGAGAGCAGAACACGGTGGTGCTAGCCGTCGTGAAGAGCCAGCCTTGGTCATGTTAGTTGGCCATTCTTGATTTAGAGTTGAATCGTTCTGACAGACGTACCCAACACGCTGATCCATCCTACACCGAAAGCGAATGGATCGAGGTACCGTTAGGTCGAGAGCATGGCAACATAGCTGTTTGATACAATTAGTTTACCGTCCCGGCACAAAGAGGAACAAGGAATATGGGTACTCTCACTGGTATTGACCTCCGCTAGACGGAAAAGCAGATGCCAACTCGGCCAATCCGAGAGCGATAACGGTGCATGCAAAACATGCCAAAACGAGGGCAAAGACCACAGCCGGTCCGCCGCCAGCCAACAGCGGCGGGACAAACGTAGCCGAGTAGCCAATCCAGGTGTTGGTGATGGAGAAAGCCATAGCAAGAGCGGAAAGGGTTGAGAAGATGCGAGGAATGTGCGTTGTCGAAGCCGTGTTCTGAGGTTGGAGGTGATCCCCCATTTCCTCGCGAGTGCCGGCATGATCCATTGTGTGATTCATGGCTTTGACGTGTGTTCTATGATTTATCCGTTGAGTAAAATCTGAGCCAAGACGGGCCTAGATATAAGTAATATGCGCCTCGGGGTTGTTACTTTCCGAGACAGGATACGCGCTTGTTTCGCCCCCTCAAGTCACAAACCTTCCCCATGAACAGAATCTACAATCATGTCCGAGCTTCACTGATCGAACCATCTCGACCGGCAACTATCCGACGTGATACGGAGCAAGAGCCGAGCCCATCTTATCTCTCATAGGGAGGAGCAGATAGGAAAAAAAAGCTGGTAAGAAATACTTAAGTTAGAGTGATATTTGGTCCTGGATATATGTGCTTGCTAACGTGTGTCATACGCTTCACGAGCCTGTCTACACTCTGAGAGATAACACTGCCCCCGCAATGCCGGGGTAGAAGGGAACGGCACTCGAACTCTATGGGGGTTAGCGCCATAAGAAAGGTACAGAATTTTGTCTCCAACGTTCCATGCGTCTCATCTCCTAGGTGATCGAGACCTTTCGTGGAGACATGAGTTAACCCATGATAGGAAGGATCTTATCTCTATGTTGTGTAGCCCCTGAAGGATTAAGCGATAGGTGTAAGAGATCTGTCCGAATTAGGTAGCAGGGCCTATTTACCGGTACTAGCAAACGAACTGGGGCTTGTTGCAGTATAGTGTACTTTATGCAGTTCCAATAGATCGGACAAGCAGTGTCATTCTGCCTCCATCCGCCCCCTCTCACCCCATTTTGACCCCATTTTGACCCCAGATTTCTTATCGCTAGCGAGACCTGTGCACGACTCAAGTTTTCTTGGCAGCTCAATGGATGTTGATGTCAAGCATTGGATATAGCACAAACTCCAAAAACTCTTACAATCTTCAACACTCACCAGCCTTTAAGAAGACGGGCTCCGTCCGTCCCTTTCAACTCGAAATGTCAAGGCACCATCATCTCAAGCTTCCCACGTTCAGACATTCCTCAAGATGAGAACTATCCACTTGCTTTACCTTCTTTTCTCTGCTGGCGTTCAGCTGCCCACGAGCTTGGCGGCCGAAGAGACAGCCAACCCTTACGTCAACCCCGAAACACTTGGAACTTTCAACATATCCAGTTTGAATAGCTCTGACCCACGTTATTCTGCCTTTCTTACCCGCCAGGAGGCCGAGCGATTGCCAAATCGCACGACTCAGGTTCGCCATGGCTCAGGTCTGCGGGAAATGACCATCGGCCGAGAACTCGATTTCACTACCAAGGCCAATGGCACCGAGCATGGAATCGACTGCTTCATGTATTACTTTGGTATTTCCGGTGTCATGATTGTCAAAGACGGCGCTATACGGCTGGAAAGATACCAGTAAGGCAATGCTCCGTCTTTTAAGAATGTTGTCCAATCTATTACCAAGTCCTTCCTGAGCACCATCTTGGGAGTAGCGGTCAAGCAGGGCAAGGTCAAAATGCAGGACCGGGCATCAAAATACATCCCAGAACTTACCGGATTCCCGTTCGGTGCCGTACCCCTCGAAGCCCTTTCTGACATGACGTCCGGGCTAGCCGAGCCTACTGGGCCTGACGCTCCGGACCTCTTCGCCGACGTCTACTATCGCACCAACGCGGACGCCGTGCTCGACTACACCAAAAATTTCACCAAGGTCGCGAACCCAGGCAAGGTGTTCCTCTATGCGGACATAAATTACTACGTATTGTCTTTCGCTCTTCAGCGAGCTCTCGGGGAACCCATAGAGGACTTGGTTACCAAGTACATCTGGGACCCAGCAGGGATGAAGTACGATGGGTATATGCGAACCTCTGCTGCACATCAGGTCGACGGCCATGGAGGCCTCGCTATTACGCTCCAAGACATGGCTCGATTTGGTCTCTTCATCCTGGACAACCTCAACGGTGTAGGCGGTCCTAAAGTTCCTCGCGGGTGGTTTAACGCCATTGCTGCTGGTAGCACAAACACCGGCGTACGTGCCCCTGGCGCTATTGCAGTTGTTCCAGCCTCGGGATATCAGACTGGCTGGTGGACAATGCCGCGCGGAGGGAAGAAGTATCAGCTCGGCGATGACGATGGCTTCGCCGCCCTGGGCACATATGACCAGGCCATATATGTCATCCCTAAAATGAACATGACTGTTGCCCTGCAGTCTAGCTTCCCGGTGCATTACCCAGATCTCTTTTACTACGGACAGCAGTTTGTAAGATCAGCTAGCTTGGCATTGAAAAGGAAGTACTAGAGATAGATAGAAGGGATATATTAACATGTTTCTTAGAACATAAGACATATCTTGTCTAAATTCCCCCCCAGTGTGTCCTGGAATAAAACTAGGCGACTAAAATAAAGATGTGAAACCATGGGCTGCTTATGTCAACCATTCCATGAACATTGACGCCAAAGGTGACAGGGTCATCTTAGTTGCCCGAGTACGGCGCATGCACACCAGTGACAAGCCTCGCCATGCCCTCACCGTCAAGCCCGAAATCGAAAATGTCAACGTTCTCCGCCATGTGCCTCGGCTGAACCGCTTTCGGTAAAGGTGTGTATCCCTAAAGGAGAATCAGTGCCATTTCAATAATTTCCGTGCCCAGTACTTACTTGCTGCAGACTCCACCGGAGAAGAATCTGGGCTGGCGACTTGTTATGCTTCCTTCCCAGGTCCTGACGGACGGTTTCATTGAACCTTTCCGCCCTCACAAGAGGAGACCATCCTTGCAGCTGTATACCGCGCTTGAAACCCCAGTTGACCACATCTGTCATGTTCACCCAGGGATGCAATTCCACTTGGAGGACAGACAGGGTACCGGCCTTTGCCTTTCCTTCTTTAGCCCCCGTCTCCTTCATCCATGCCTCCAACTCTTCTAGATGCTCAAGCTCAAAGTTAGAGACACCGATACTGCGAACTTTGTGCTGTTCAACAGCTTCGACAAGGGCTTTCCAAGACCCTATACGGTCCTCCCTCGTCCCTGCTGGTGTGTGGATGAGATAAAGGTCAAGGTAAGAGAGACCGGTTGCCTTAAGTGTTCTGTCGAGAGCACTTCTCGTCAAGTTGTAGTTGTTGGGAGGTGGAGCTTTAGAAGTGAAGAACAGCTCATCACGTGGAATACCGGATCGCTTCATGCCTTCAACAACTTCCGCCTCGTTTGCGTAGTAGGCCGCGCAGTCAATCAGACGGAAGCCAAACCGAATAGCCTCACTAACTGCCTCTGCGGCCATGTTTGCGGGACTGTGGCTGGGTTAGAGTAAGCATTGATAGCTGGGCATGAATACTGACGTGAGGTAGGTGCCATAGCCAAGAACTGGAACGTCATATCCCGAGTTCAGTGTCCATTTGGTGTTTAAGGTAAGATGCGAGGCATCAAAAGGTACGGCGGCGTTGAAAGGAACGGCACCACTAAAAGGAATGGCAGCCATTGTTGGAGAGAGTAGGACTTAGGATTTGTTGGTGACTGTGTAACAGAGGCCTTGTGTTGTTAAATGCCTTATAGCATCAATATTAGTATGTGGTTTCCTACCTTTATATCGCCTAGCAAGGTCTCGCTCCCAGCGCATAATAGTTGCCTCTACAACATTATATCACAGTACATAGACGATTACGAATGCATGATAAAAGGCTAACTGCATGCGGATATAGTCCCGCGAGGTGTATAGGGCCTCGGGCTGAGTTGAATCCCGTGGAGTTGAAGGGCTAAACTCTGAAATCGTCAACATGCCTGGAATCTGAAATAGGAAAATTCTCGCCGGTAGGTAGCAATGAACGGCCTTGGTCAAACCCTTGCTAGTCTGAAGCCGGGGGAAGTATAGGTTCATCGGCCCGACGTCTCGTTCAACAAGGTTATGTGATGGTGTGGGATTTAGTAGGCCGCGTACTGTACAGAGCATACGTCAGCCAGGCAAACGAGCCGTGCTGATCGCACTTCTGCTGGTTACTTCCAAAAGAAGATCTTCGGTAATGATAAAAAACCTACCGTTGATGCGGGTGCACGGGGTTGTCGGGCTCCGCCGCGCCGAGGAAAAGATATCGATGGCCGCGGAACGCGCTGGCCTTCACTGACCGCCATCAGATCAAACAGAGCCAATATACATCTGTGACTTGTTACTTATTCCAAACAGAGCAATTTTTATTGCCAGGCCTTTGAGTATATCCACTCGATGTACAAAGTCGTGGTTTCTAGATGTATACTATTCATAAACTGGCTCTAGATATGATAACTTTGGTGGGTTTAGAGCCGATTCGTAATGCCCACTCATACATCTCGGAAGATCCAAAGAGTAACCATGCAATGATCTCTATTAAAAAAACAGGCATTAAGAGTCTCGCCGAGATCTCTGTTCTAATCCTCGTCGTCATAATCACGGTGCACCTACTAGATTTAGGCTGCATGTGAACTGGGGTCGCGGATAATAGTTGATAACCAACTTCGTTATGTCTGTATGCCTAATTCGAATAGAAAGATTGAGACGATGTAAGCGAATTGCTACTGATCAACGCTATTGAGAATGTATAAAGCGTAATGAAGCGAGATGCACCGTGGGACCCTTCGAAGACCGATATTATAACGAGTCTCTTCCAGGGGCAACATCTAGGGGGTAGACAAGAACTAGAAACCCCCCTCCCATCATGATTGACCTTAGGTGCTATCAATAAATGATATGCCCAATCTGAATCTCAATAACTCAGGAGGCCTCCAATCCACTCAGGTTTGAGATGCACAAAACCATGTCAACGCAGGTTAGCCTTAAAAAAGGCGGACATCTTGGCCACAGCTCTACCCACGTATCCCGGCTGATCATACATGTCAAAGTGCGATGCACCTTCTACTACCATGATGTCCTTATTCTTGGAGGCTGCGACCTCAAAGATATGATGGCCATCTCGGTTGGATCCAAACGAACCCTGCACACTGCCCACGACGATCTGCAAGGGCTGAGTGAGGAGCATGTCGGCGAGGTAGAAGGCATCAAAAGCCATAACAGCATCCATCGTGGAGAAGCGAACTTTGTTCTGCCAGTTGGGATGACTAGCCCTGGGCGTGCGATAATAGTCGTATGCCTCCCGTTGGTCGATATCTGTCGAGTTCCGATAACTGTCGGGCATCCATTCCATAATCGTAGGCTCTCCTCCACGAGCTTCAGCTGAACGCAGCTGTGCAATGCTCTCCAGAGAGGAGATTTTCGCTTCCCTGCCGCCTGCCCTGTTCTCACGCCCTCCATTGACCGGAACGACAAGGCCAACCGCGCTGATGCGCCGCTCCGTCATGGCAACGCTGGCTGCATAACCACCACCTGCACATATTCCCAGGACGCCAATCCGGGTTTCATCCACATAAGGGAGGCTCACGAGGTAATCCACTGCGCCGCGGATATCCTCAACTCGGGCGATCGAGTTTTCTTGGAAGCGAGGCTCTCCTCCGCTCTCCCCCTAGAATGAGGGGTCAAACGCGATCGTGACAAAACCTTCCTCAGCGTGCTTCTGAGCATAGAGGCCGGCCGTCTGTTCCTTGGTACCACTCGCCGGAGACACGTGGATGGTTGCCGCGTACTTGTTGTTTCGATCGAAACCCGGCGGGTGATATTCGTTGCCAGCGATGTCGATTCCGTAGTGGGTCTTGAAGGTAACGCGTTTCGCAGTGCTGGTGGTACGGCCATGAGCATCCGCATCATACGTTTCGAGGGCCAAAGAGACTGGGGCCAAGGCAAAAGCAGTGATGGATAGGGCAAGCCTGTGTACCCACCCTCGGCGAAGATTGGTCTTGGAGTCCATCATGGAGTAGTGAGGCGCTTGAAAGCAGTGCAGCAGTATGTGTGGCAAATTTGACAGTCGTAGTGAGACGTGGAGGCTTTGTGATAGGGCCAGCAGGAACGTGGGAGTTTTAGAGCTTTAAACAACTCTAGAGATCTTGGACGAGCTGGCCACGTCAGCTCGTGATCTAGAACTTATGCTGTTGCATTCTTCTTGTCAGAGTTGACGCGTATGATAGTGCACATCGTGATCGCCAATTGGTACCCCTAGCCCTGAAGAGCCGAGATATCAGGATTGGACCAAGCGCCTAACGTGGCGTGGAGGCTTTCTTGCTTTCTGTTGTGCCAAGAGGCATCCCCATTAATGTTCGGGCTCGGGTGGTTGTCTCGGTCCGGTTAGACATCTAGCGACGGTCATGAGTGCTAATTCCTACTTGAGAAGTAACTAACAACATTTCCTTTTCCTTCAATCCGACGGGTGAACTTTGCGAGATCCGATCCGAAGTTGTTACATTGTGAGTTCTACATCCTTGCATACCTCTCTTCTACGAGACCCGATTGGTTACACCGTAACTTTTCAGCCATCAAGGTAGCCAAGGTCTCTAATAATACGAAAATGGCTTGCATACAGCCACGCAAGGGCCAAGAAACCAGCCGTTTGGTCCGGATGTCTCAAGCCAATGTATTAAAGTTGGCCGGCAAGGGTCGTTAGTTCTTCTCGGCTCCAACTTGGCGCACGCTAAAACGTGGACAAGTTTGAAGATTGCTTACGCTTAAGTCCTAAATCCGCGTGCACTGATCGCAGGATAGGGACGGCTATGATACAAATGCGGCTGCTGCGTCATGTCCAACTGCCGAGAAGGTGACTTGACAATGTTCCTATTCTCCAATCTATTTTGGTTATAGTTCCAACACCATGGTTGATCGATATGCTGCGATACACCAAGCTCCCAACGGACCTGGCGACTCACGCCCGGTTGCCCACCAGATTATTCAGGATGAGAGCCTTGAGGGAAAATTTGGTGACAAGTATATCCTCATTACTGGATGTTCTGCCGGTATAGGCATTGAGACTGCAAAGGCATTGTTTTCGACCGGCGCTACGCTCTTCTTGACGGCCCGGAACATCGACAAAGCTTGTGTTGCTCTAGGGGAAATTGCGCAAAGCAGTCGAGTACATATTCTCGATATCGACCTTGAAAGCCTTGAAAGCGTCCGAAGTTGTGCCAACAAAGTCAAGGCTAGAACCGAAAGACTCAACATCCTTATCTGCAATGCCGGTTTATCGACCCCAAAGAGCGGAAAGACTCGGGAAGGATTCGAGATACACTTTGGTGTAAACCATCTTGCTCACTTTTTACTCTTTCAGCATCTCAAACCGCTTCTCAAAGCCGCAGTCGAGCCCGGCTTTGCATCTCGTGTCGTCATCTTGTTCTCTATCGCCCATCGGTTTTTCCCTTTCGATTTTAAAGACATCGAGCGTCAAGATTTTCACGGTATGCCAGCTTATGCTGCTAGCAAGACGGCAAATCTCTGGACAGCGAATGAGATCGAGCGACGGTTCGGCCGCGAAGGCATCCACGCCTGGTCAGTCCAACCTGGCGCAGTCATCACCGAACTAAACCGCAATATGCCTGAGGAAGACCGTCAAGAAGAGCTCTCAAATCCTCTCATGAAGAACATTTTCAATAATGCTTCGCAGGGCGCTGCTACGACGGTGTGGGGAGCTGTTGCCGCAGCGCTGGAGGGACAGGGTGGTGGATATCTGGAGAACTTGCAGATTTCGAGAGAGTTCGATCCATCAAATGGACCTACGAGTGATGGATATGGTTCACAGGCGATGGATGAGCGGATGGCTGAAGAAATGTGGGTAAAGTCATTGGTTTGGGTTGGCCTTGACAAAGAGTGACTATCTCTTGGCTCAGTTATCCCAACATGAGCCGGACTTTGACTATAACAAATAACATAATATCAACGTTTCGTCTCATTATCGCATTATGCACAAATGCTAGCGCGGCGTTCTGGCCAAAAGTGACGTTGGGACCTCCCTAAGTCCTACACACATTAACCTTGGGCCAAATTGGTTAACGATTGGTGAGACCTAGGGCGTGACAGAGGCCTCCAGTCAATAAAGAGCAGAGGTATGCAACGTAGTGACAAGTGATAATCGTGTCGGCAGAGAAGAAAGTCAAGGTTGGCAAACAAGCAGTATGAGGTAGGTATGCAGCTCTTTATACCTTTGCCCATCTCCTGGAAAAATGTCGTCATGCCGATAGAAAAGATCCAAACCGTTCTTTTAGCCTTAGCATGATCTGCAAAGTTTAAAGTTGAAAATAGTGAGATAAGACTCTGTCTTGACGTTATCGGAGCAGTCTACCGACTCGGGAAGGCTGTTTCGGCATCCTTGTCACAACTCCATCCGGAATACGACTGAACCCCCGGCAAACTGACGAGATAGAGCTTTTGGCAGGCATATTTAGACACCTTCCTGCTTTGGATACGATGGGTAGGCTACTTGGATAGGCTACTTGGCACTGGGACTATTTATTGACCGCAATGTCCCCTCATTATGGTTGTTCATCACCTACGTGCAATCTAAACTCTTGAACAATGGCTCGTCTTGCATCTCTGGTCCTCGTCTTTCAAGCCATCGGGCTGACTGCTGCCCTACCCACTTCCCAAGGATCCACTGCCCCGGCTGCCGAGCAATGGCTCGTGGCACTGAAACCCGAGGTATCCTCCGATGCCGACTTGAAGCTTCATGCTCGGTGGGTCTCGGAGCTACACGCCAAGAACGTGCAAAAGCGTGACGATGCGCCGGCTGGACTCGAGAAGACCTTCCAGTTTCCCGGTTTTTCGGCGTATGTCGGGTCTTTTGACGAGGAGACGCTGGATGCCATTAAGCATGACCCCAATGTGAGAATTTCTTCCAAGATAGTTAGGGCGACAGAGAGCTAATCGCACTTTTTAGGTTACTGCTGTAGAGAAGAACCCAGAGGTTTTCTTGGCGTCTCCAGTCACGCAGGAAAACCCTCCCTGGGGTCTGTCTGCCATCTCGCACGCCAACCCGCCCTCTTCCTCCTCCAACTACAGGTACGACTCCAGTGCCGGTGCCGGAACATTTTCCTATGTTCTGGACTCTGGACTTCTGGCCAGTCATCGGGAGTTTGAGGGAAGAGCTGCCCTTGTCTACGATGCGACAAACGGAGCCTCGACCGACCACGGCCACGGTACTCACGTCGCGGGCATTGTCGGGGGAGTTACTTACGGAGTCGCGAAGAAGACTTCAATCATTGGAGTTCAAGTTACTGGCACCTCTTCTGGCTCTGGTGCCTGGATCTTGGACGGTCTAGACTGGACCGTTCGCGACATCATTTCCAAGAACCGCGTCGGAAAGGCTGTCATCAACATGTCTCTTCTCACTTCTAGCTCGACCGTCATCAACAACGCCGTCCAGGCAGCCATTGATAACGGCGTCCCAGTCGTCGCGGCCGCAGGTAACTCCAACGTCGACTCGGCTGACTGGTCACCCGCCAATCTCCCTGCCGCCATCACGGTTGCCGCAAGCAACAGTAACTATCAACGATGGAGGAACTCCAACTGGGGCTCTGTAGTGGATCTGTTTGCACCTGGAGAGGGTATCACCTCTGCTTGGTACACATCGACTACCTCAATCTATACCACTTCTGGCACGTCCCAAGCGGCACCTCATGTTGCTGGAGTGGTGGCGTATCTTCTGGCACTGGAGGGCCCACGAACCCCCGCACAGATTAAGGCCAGAATCTTGGCACTAGCGACTAAGGATCTTATCTCGGATCGACGGGAGGTCCCGAATCTGCTGCTGTATAACGGCAATGGCGCCTAACTTGGAAGGGTTGCACCAGGTTACAGGGTGGAACCAGGGATGAGGAAGTTATGAGTTTGATCGACGCAATGTCATGAAGAATTAAAAGTGACATCAATAATAACAGATTCATTCTCAAGCATCATATTGTCAAGTTCGCCATGAAGCTTATCACTGCGTAGCATTGAACATCTGGTGTAGGCAATATTATGGATTGCTAAATAGAGTTCCAAGGTCGAGATACTATCGCCACTGCCCAATGGCCGTGGTGACATAACCAAGACCATAAGAAGTAGATTATCAAGTATTCATGTCCAAATCCATCGTTTACTTTGTCTCGTCGATAGTCACAGTCTTGGACGTCAAGTCGACCTTGGCCTTTCGGAAGTTCCTAGCCGAGACGCCTTGCTCAAACAGAATATCAATCTCAGCAAAAGTGCGGTCCTTGGTTTCAGGAAGACGGAAGAAGACCCAGGTGAGACCAAAGCACATGATTCCACCGTAGAAGAAACCGGACTTGGCTCCCCAGTTCCAGGCGGCACGTTGGACCATGCGGGGAACGAGCTGGCCATAGATGAGCACGTTGACGTTGTAGGCTGCTCGGGCGATGGCGACACTCTTGATTCGGAGGTAGCTGGAGGGGATCTCGGTGACGACGGTGTAGATGACGGGACCGCAGGTGATGAAGAAGACAAAGTACTCGATCAAGAGGATACTGCCAATGGCGTAGGCAAACCTGGTGTGCTTAAGCGTGTCTGGGATACCCAGGAAACCGATGAGGATGGACGTCGAGGCCATGAAGGTTGTACCACAGAGAATCAGGGTTCTTCGGCCAACCTTGGGAATGACCAAGAAGGCAATCATGACACCGACGATGGCCATGGCGTACTGTCCAATGCCGAAGTTGAACGAGGCAGAGGTGGGAACACCAGCTTGCTGCAGGAAGTAGACGACATACGAGACAAGCGGGACGCAGAGTTCCTGGACAACGTATGTGAGAACGGTAATCTCTGTGCGTCGGAGGTTCTTCTTGCGGAAGAGATCCTTGTATGTGCTGGAGGTTCGGTGCTCATTCTCGATCTGGATGGTGTACTTGATCAGGGACATGGAGTTGGCAATTTCCTCCTCGGTGCCGTCCTTGGATTGAAGCCTTCGCAGGGACTTTTCAGCATCATCGTGTCGACCCTTTCGAACGAGCCACCATGGGGATTCTGGTGCCAAGTAGATGCCGATCGCTAGAGGGATGGGAAGAATCCATTGCATGGCAAAGGGGATTCTGTAAGCCCACTGACCCTCCATGGAGAGGAAGCCTCGGAGGGTTCCGGTGCCGATGAGGTAGCCGATACTCCAGCACATGGACACCAACATGGTGAGGTAAGGTCGCAGGACGTTGGGGGTGACCTCGGCGGCGTATGTCGTGGTAAGAGTCTGGAAAACACCCCATGGGACACCGAGGAGGAGACCAGCGCCGAGGTACATGTAGATGCTGCTGGCAAAGAACTGAAGGAAGATGAAGCACATCATCAAGAAGAGACAGCCAAACATGACAATTCGGTAACCGAACCAATCAGCCAGAAGACCGTTGAGCAAAAGACCAATGATCTGACCGGCATTGACACAGTTTCCGATGGCGGCCTGAAGGTTGGCAGGCACCTGGTAATCGCCCGTGTCTTGAAGTTCGCCATATCGCTTCTGGAAGGCGGGGAAGGCGAAGAAGGCGGTGATGAAGGCCTTGTCGAAACCCTCCATGATCAGAGCAGATGAAAAGAGGAAGGAGAAGGCGCAGGCCTTGGGATATTTCTTGAGACCCTGGATGAAGCCAAGCTTGTGCTCGGCCTCGTTGGCCTGCTCGGCGCCCTTGAGGATCTCATCGCGGTCGATGTTCTTCTCCTCATCCCGGTCGGGGAAGACATCGACAGTGCCGGGATCCTTGCGGTCTTCCTGATGTTCAACCATGTTGGCGAGGTTGAAGTTGTCTGTGGTAACTTGAAGAAGAGTGTGATCTCGAGATGAAAGTTCACCGAGTCTGACCTTGTTTACTCCGCACGGAGAAGAGGGGGGTATATATGGCCCCCTTGAGTCAGTGAGCTGCTGCGCCGTAACCCAGGCTTCGGTCATGTCGGTCGAATGGATACCGCCCCATGCTAACACTTAACCCGCGTCTCGGGGCAAGATTGGCCGGGGTGTTGGGCTGGATTGGTGGAATTACCCAATACCAAGACTCCATGGGGATGACATTATCCACGTTTTCCCCGCCCTTTTCCCCGCGTTTACCCCAGGAAAGGTTAAACTTGATTTCTCTCCCAACCCCCGAGGTTAATGTCAAGCTTGGCTTTATTACAGCCAGTCAGTTCCTTACTAGGGCCCTGTTCCCATCCCCATCACACCTGCTTGTGCCAGTGGCTTGTCAGGCCTACAATTAGCGGCTTCACCCCCAACCCCATTGCGCTCTCTTTCCCCCAAACCTGACCCCTTCTCCGACCCTTGTCACCCCCTTTGACTCTTTCTGCTGGTCACGTTCTGTACTCGCCACTCGGGACAATGTCGACCGCCAGTGTGCGTTGGCTAGTGGCCGACAGGAGCTCGGCTAGCGGTGTCTCGTTCGGTATGCCCTGGCCCAAGGGGTATCTTCGCCCGGGCCAAGCCTTTACCATTGGGGGAGATGATCAGACGTACCCGCTCGACTGTCGCGAGATTGCTTACTGGCCCGATGGTTCGTTCAAGTGGACGGCTCACTCCGTTAGTGGTAACCTCGGCCATCACGAGGTCTATCGAGTCAAGCCTGTCGATACGAGCGCGGATCAGACTGGTGGCATTTCCATCAAGGAGGAGTCTGGAATTATCTCGGTGTCTACCCGAGCTGGGCTAGGAATTGACTTTTCACCCTCAGCTGGTTCTTCCTTGTTCAATGGTCTAACTCTGAGCGGTCGCTCTCTTTGTTCGGGCGCAACCCTTGTCGCATCCATCAACAAGAAAGAATACGCGACATCTGTCAAGAATATCGCCATCGAAAACGCGACCGATAATCGTGTTGTTGTTAAAGTTTCCGGAAATGTCATCGCCGACGGCCAAGAGCATCTCCCTTTCGATGTTAGAGTCTATGTTTACTCGGACGCGCCGACCATTCGAATTGTTCACTCCTTCATCCACGATCTCGATGGCGACGAACCCTTGACCTCCCTGGGTGTTCAGTTCAAAGTCCCTCTCCAAGACACCGAGTTCTACAACAGACATGTTCGTCTTGGTGGTGCAGCCGGAGGTGTCTTTAAGGAGGAAGTCCAAGGCCTCTCAGGGTTGAGATTTGGACCAGCCATCCAGAACAGGGTTGACCAGACATCTGGAAAACCTGTCATGCTTCGAGAAGATGAGTGGGAGAAGACCAACCTCTCTGCTGGCCTAGCTTCGGTTGCAACCTGGGATGCATACTCCCTCTCGCAACTGTCATCGGACGGCTTCACCATCAAGAAACGAACGAAACCGGGCTGCTCCTGGGTCAGGTCAACGGGCGGTGGTCGATCCGATGGAACCGTATACGTCGGGTCTGCCAACCATGGTGGACTTGCTGTTGGCCTGAACGAGTTTTGGGAACGGAACCCAACCCAGATCGACCTGTCAAACCTTACAAAGGATGAGGGAACAATCACTATGTGGCTGTACTCTCCCTTGGCGGAACCTCTCGAGACGACGCCTTATCACGACGGCCTTGGGCTAGACACCTACCCCAAGCAGTTGGATGCACTCAATGTCACGTACGAGGACTATGAGCCAGGCTTTGCTACTGCAAATGGCATTGCGCGATCGAACCAACTCTTCCTCAGACCCTTCTCGGCTACACCATCCAACGAGGACTTTAGTCTCTTTTCGTCCCTTGTTCGCGATCCTCCCTGTCTTTCCCCGACGCCAGAGTACATGCACTATACCAAGGTCTTCCATGGGTGTTGGTCTCCTGACGCTCGAATCTTGGGTGATGCTCCATCAGAGAAAGAGTCCAACATTGAGAACAATCTCGACCTTTTATTCAAGTACTACAAAGGACAAGTTGAACAACATCGCTGGTATGGCTTCTTGGACTATGGCGATGTCCAACATACATACGATCCATACCGCCATGCATGGAGATACGATGTCGGCGGCTATGCATGGGACAACTCGGAGCTGTCTACAGACTTGTGGCTCTGGTTGTACTTCCTCCACACAGGTCGTGCCGACGTGTTCAAGATGGCCCGCGCCATGACGGCACACACCGCCGAGGTTGACGTTTACCACTCGGGAAAGTTCAAGGGTTTTGGAACTCGCCATGGAGTGCAGCATTTTAGCGATAGCTCAAAGCAGCTTCGCATATCCAACGTCTTGTATCGGCGCATCTACTACTACTTGACTGGCGATGAACGCATGGGAGATCTGATCTCAGAGCTCGGCCAGTGCCAGAATGCACTTCTTGTCCTTGACTCGCACCGTAAGGTTCAAGAGCATGCAGGCATTCCTGATGGTTTCGCCATGGCAAACATTGGGCTTGACTGTGGTCCCCTTGCTGCTTCATGGTTGACTTCCTGGGAGAGGCGGTCCCATGGTTGGGAACAGTCCAGAGATCTCCTGTTGAAGATGCTCGAAGGTCTTTCCAAGCTTTCACACGGTATTGGAAACAATGCAATTCTCCTCAATCCCACTACTGGCGATATCCTGGAATGCCCTCCTCCCACTCCTGCATGGGCCATTTCGCATTTGTCCATGCTTTTCGGCTTCCCAGAGATCTTCACCGAGCTCTTGGACTACGCGAAAGATGACTACCCTGCCGTAGTGAAGGCCTTTACGGAAGTCTGGCTCCGCTACTGTAGAGCTTACAATGGAACACGCGAGGTTCAGCTCAAAGAGTTTGGCTTCGAGTTCCCAGAACCCACGGTAATGTGGCGCCAAAGTCACTCCACCTTGACAGCGATAGCATCAGTTGAGCAAAAGAGCGAAGAGCTGGGCAAAGCTGCTTGGGATCAATTCTTTAAGATCGATGGATACCTTGAAAATCAGGACTGGCGGGTTAATGAGGCGTCCCCACCCGAGTTCTTCAACGAGGGAGAGGAGGCACCGTGGGTTTACACCAACGAGACTGCGCGGTATGGCGTTAGTGCCATCTTCAATCTGGCAAACATTCGACAGTATCTTTGATTTGTCTGCATTAGAGGTTTTGTACATAAAAGCCGGGAATGGACACGACGGCCATGAATAGAATGACATAGAAGAACCTTATACAATGTGCGTCTTGCCTTAAACTAATCCACCCAACAACCAACAATATGCTAAAGCTATATCAATCCTTGTACTAGCACCCATTTACCAAAAAAATCATCCTTCTATAAGCTCCCATCCGTAATCTTGATCTCCTGCACCTAAAAGGTCCCGTGGTCGGGTCGCGTTTCCGCACGGGGAAGCGCCGCACTCTGAGCCACCCTAGAGTCGCAACCTCATATTTCGCCGCAAAGCCAACCAACTCACGGCAAGTCTCATAATTCTCTCACGACAGTCACTCATTTAGTGATGATAGGTAGCTCGGTAATGTCGGTCCATGTTCTTGACAAGTCCTCTGAGATTTATTAGCCTGGAATATTGGTTCGGTCAGGCTTTCGTACTCGACTTCATTTGTGGACCAAGCAGTGATGGGAAGAGTAAGCAGGGATGGAGTGCGGTCTGGGCCAATGTCGCAATGAGCATCATACTATTATGCCTGGTTAGAAAGACATCAAATTGTGTCAATCTTGTGTCAAGCTGGACTTACAATCCTTCCAGAATGATAAAGGCAATCTCATCCTTCATGAGGTGGTTACCCCAGCCACCTCTCATCTCGGCAATTCTGTAGACGCAACGGATATAAATCGCCGTGAACGCGGTAATAAGACCAAACAAGAAAAGTCGAAAACGCATGCTGCGCCATGCCTCCAATGCAGTGCCAGAGAGAGGGTCTACAGGACGTGCCGCGATCCGCCTGACAAGGAACAAAACCGACAAGATGGCGAAGATTGATAGCGTGACGACTTGAAACGCAATTCCTGCCATCATAATATTGTTTCCTAGCTCAAGCATATCCTTGTCGGAGCCGGCAGTTGCTGCGATACCACCGCCAGTTGCTTGTAAAACCAGGGAAATGATGTCGGCGGTAACGAAGACGATGGTGTACTGCTTCGGTTTGAGAATAGAACACTCGGGACCAAACAATTCGACAAGGTATTTAAGCATGAGATAGACAGCCGCACTGTTAAAGGCCGGAGAAATGATGAGGCAGCAGACCTGAGCCTGGAAGGGGATCGAGTCGAAGGGTCGGAAGTATAGGTCTAGACGACCGAGATACCCTAGGACCATGGCCAAGCAACCAAGAGCTAGTGCAATAGCATAGCCTTTGATGCGGTAGCGAATGCCCAACCAAATGTTTGCAGCGAAGCAAACAGCAAAGAAGGCGACGAAGAAGGCATTGACACCTAGGTTTGGACGGTATCCGTAGATGGTGTATTTTAGGCACTCGGGGGTGATGTCTGTGCAGAACTGTGGTCCTGGTGCCATTTTGAGATCGGGTCAGATGGTTTAGCGCAAGGCAAGGTATCAAGAGACTGATGATGGGTACAGCGAAGAAGGAGATCAAGTAGAAGGGAAATGAGGAAGACAAGACAAGCGACTGGGAGGCAGTTGAAGAATTAGATCAGCGAGCAAAACGACAAGAGGCATGGCGAATAAATAACTCAACATCTGCGAGTCTCGTTTAACTTGTCGACTCAAATTGTCTTTTTATTGCAATTGTTTCCTCCCCAAAAATGGTTGTATCAAAGACCGAGCTGTCTGTGGAGGAGCAGCTCCCCTGCATGAAACGACGAAATCCTTCAGATCTACAGGGATCCTCGGTCCTTGGTAGAGCTTATCCATTGGCCAGATTCTCCCCGGTCCCCGTATTTCCTCGGTCTTTGACTTTACGCTAGCATTCTTTTGGCATAGACGCGATTAGAGATGGAACCGAGATCCACCGCGTTGATAATGAACTCGTTCTTTTAAATACTCGAGAAGCCATCCCTCGCCATGCTCGGTCTTTCCCTCCTATACTTCGTACCTCGGTCTTTAAATGTCGTCGTCAGCCTTGCCAGGCTCATTGACCATTGGGGACCATGCTTACATTTGCAGTCGATAAGGCCAAGCCAAAGCGAACCAGGACCAACGTCAAGCAATCAAAATTTGGGTGTTTCACTTGCAAGTGAGTGCCATCCCCGAGTCTGGACCTCACGGCGACGCTGACGAGCTCTTTAAAGATCCCGGCGAATCAAATGCGACGAATTAAAGCCAACCTGCCGACGATGCTTGACATCCAGGCGACCATGTGCCTATCCACATGGGGCACCTCCAGCACCAGCCACAACATCCCTTGCGCCCAACCCAACCCTCCCACAGAATCGCTTCGTCAATCTCATATGCAAAGTCTTAGTGCAAGGACCCCGAAGGTCAAAGAACGACCTTGAGGTAGCATTCTGGTCTCACACTATCCCCCAGCTGACGCAATCAATTCCCTCGGTGCAAGCAGCAGCAGCAGCCTTTGGCGCATCATATGATGCACACGTACTCAGAGGCAACCAGTCATTTGAGGTTATAGAGAACTACACTAAGGCATTACGCCTGGTACATATTGACCTCAACTCTCTTGGGCATGGGATAGTCCCTTGTATTGTGGCGTGTCTCTTTCTCTCATGTGCTGAGGCTTTGCAACAACGGCTTGGCAAGGGTCTTATACATCTTCAAGGAGCCTTTGCATTACTGAAAGCCGAACCGAAACCGACAGAGAAGGCCATTATGAATATGGAGAAAATATCGTCGCTACTGCGGAAACTGGACCTCCATTCCGCATGGTTCGCAGTTGGCCGTGCACCCGATTTGCCCCCTTTGCCCATTCCTACGCCAACAGCTTTGCTGTCATGCTCGCCCGACCAAGCCCTCTATCGCATCTTACATCCGTGTTATCACTTCATCGCCACCGCATCAAAATATAGATATGTCAACCGTCGAGTATTGCCGCCTGGGCTTCTCATCGAGCAAGGTCGCCATCTTGCTGATCTGAAGCAATGGCTATCACGTCATAAAGTTACAGAAATCGTCCTGGGAAATGAACAGCTGCTCGCTCTCCGAACGCAATGCCTAGCCGCTTTCGTCCATGCCGCTAACGCCCTTGAACCCCATGAATCGGCATTCGATGACTATGCCCCCGAATTCCAGGAAATTGTGACTTCGGTCGAGGCGCTTTTCCGTGACGCGACCGATGGCGACGCGGCATATGGAAGCAATAGCCTGCCGTTATTCACTCCAGAGATGGGTATCATTCAACCTTTGCAATTTACGGCGCTCAAATACCGGAATCCTACCTGGCGACGCATAGCTATTGCTTTGTTGCGGAAAAGTGGGAGGGAGGGCCCTTGGGTTGGTGAAATCGAGGCTGCCGTGGCCTCCACTGTTATGGAGAGAGAAGAGAAGCCAACAAAATCAAGCACAATAGTTCTAGAAAAACCGAGACAGGTTTCGGAACTTTCGAGAATTAACATTAGCTGGGTTGTCGAGCATATGAGAGATGAAGGGGACGACAACAGCGGCGCTGGGACAAGGATAAGCGGAGTCAAAGCAATACTAGTTAGATGCCACGACATTGAAGAGATGTTACGGGGGTCGGAAGAAGGCCCTAACGCCTTTCCATGGCGGGATCAAACGCACTGGGCTGGGTGGCAGGAAACGATATCAGTTCCACACAGTTCAGAACTGGAGCCCTGTTCTTCACCAAAGGGTCAGGGAGCCATTATTTGTTGATAACGAGACAGATATCACAGCCTGATCTCTAAATAACAGACGGCCACTTGTCTGCAAGCTCCTACTGCCAATCACGTCTGGGAACGCGTCTCTCCCACTTGTCTAAGCCCCTCGAACGGAACCTACTTGTGGCTGCAGGACATTGGCGAGTTAACCAATCACGATTATTTTTTCATGTAATTTTTGGGAACTTGGTACGTCTAGGCCTCACAAATCCAAGCCGTGTAACGCTCACTCAGCCATGTTTCGTACTTCAGCCGTGGCTTGGCAATGTGCAGATCAAACAACTGTCGGGCTGTGAACAAGCAATTCTTTGCCACACAAAAGCGCCTTTGCCCCGCATGGCAGAGAGTCCTTGGGTCTGCCCCTCTCCTATTCTTTTCTCCATTCTCATCTTTCTGCTCGTTACGGAATTAAGCGCGAAATAGAGACATCCCTGCCAAACTCATACCTCGACCACATGAACACCCACGCCCAACAGGAGGAGTCCATCCTGGCTAGAAATGACACAAGACCTGTGTCTCCATTGAGAAGTGATATGGACTCGCCCATTTTGGGCGTTGTGGCCCCGGAAACCGCACCTGGCCCAGACAATCCGCGCCCCGAAAGTGCCAACGAGAGGACATGTACCCAATTCTGCAGCTCCTGGGAAGCCTTCTTACTTAGGCCCTGGAAAATGTTTGTGCTCCTTCTCATAGACACCATCTTCGCCATTGGTCACCATTTATTCTACCTTCATCTCGACGGCAAGGAAGGTGATGCGCAATCCCTCATGTTCCGATACGGCACTATTATCGCCTTCTGCGCTAAAGCTAGCTTCGGAACCGCCGTGACCATGGCATTTCAGCAAAGAGCTTGGCTCGTCGTGCGCCGGAGAACGGCTCAGCTTGACACAGTCGATTCCATCTTTACCGCCAACACCGACTTCATGTCCCTGGTTGACTGGAGGGCAATAAAAAGGGCCAAGATATCGACTTGCCTGGCTCTTTATTGCTGCCTCACTCCCCTGGTCGTGGTCTTGACTTCAGAAACTCTCTCTACCGCCGTGTGGTGGGAGTCTACGTCCTGTCCATCTGTACGCACTCTGAACTTCGACAACGAAGCATTCGCCAATTGGCGTACTCGAATTGAGATCGACCACCGCCTGGGAGCATCAGTATCACTCTGGAACACCACAGAGCCAGGAATTGATAAACCGGATATCACAAAGGGCGAGTTTGACTACTGGGACCGACCCTCCATGCAGTACGCGAGACAGCTTCTTCCTTCGGTTTTATGCCAAGGCCAACTTACAACCCGAAAGAAGGCGGGTCTGGAGATATGTTCCGATAACTGGGACTGCTCCTACGTCATCAGTTTTGTTGCCCCAGGCTATAAGTGCCAGGAGCTCGCGTCTGAGGTGGGCTCCAAAGTGAAGAAACTTGGAGAGTCTGAAGTGCCGTTCGACACCAGCGACATCGCGCCGGAGGGCAACTTTACCTACCTCGCTCATACAAAAATGGGTGAATACGGTGAACAACAGCTGGCAAAAAGCGACCCAGGCGGAAGACCTAGTTTCAGACCGCCATATCCAAAGAACTTGGGGACTTTTCGAACGGAACCTATTATGTAGATTGGATATGCTACCGTCAATGATACCTCGCTCCCACAACCTAAGCTTAGGGACGACCCAGACTGGCATGATGCCTACACCCCGGTCATTTTTGGCTGTGAGCACTACGAGATCAACTACACCGTCAAGTTCGAATACATTCGAGGAGAACAGTCTCACGAAGTCATCGATCGCGACTACCTGAAGAAGGTAGTAAACACCACACATCTCCCCGGCGAACAAGACTCAGACAAAAGGCTCAAGGATCGCACCGTAGCTATGCCGGAGGAAAATTACGTGGTTCCACGCGATGTCAGGAGCTACAAACGAACAGCGGCATACCATTCACTCGGCGATGGCTTGAGGGCCTACCTGGACGGAAGCATCAAGATGCCATTTGCTATTGCAGAAACAGACATTGTACTGACATCTCTTATAACCCATGTAAACCTTCTTCCTGTTGATAATCTTCCTAGAGCCATAGAGAAGCTGGACGAGGACATCATAGTGTCGCTATTATCCGACCCTGCCTTCCTTGCCGTCTCTTGGGCATCGAATGGGAAGCCCTCAGGATACGCTCGCGGCGGCCCCGAGACAAAGTATCCGTGTGTTCGTACGCGGCCGAGTACTATTTTTCGTTACGATATGTTTCAGCTCATATCGGTGTATCTTGGCAGCTTTGTCCTGGCTTTGGTTGGGGTGCTTCTGGGGTTTCAAGCGGCTCGTGAAGAAGGGGTGATGCGCGATATGAAGCCATCATCCATCATTGAAGCCACTCGAGCGCCGAGTCTCAACGAGCTGGGACCTGGAGGCGAGTTGGACAAGAGCAATGTCAGGGTTGGGTACGGATTGGTATAGCAGCATGCTGGTGGAAGCCTGAGGAGCTTTGGATTGGAGGGGTATGTGACACAGAAATCTGGGCGATCTCGAGGACTTTCGACTTTCGACTTGAAGACAGACATCTATTATGAAATCAGGACATGGGACTAAGAGGCGCTTAATGGAATATGGTTTATGGGCTGTGTACAAGATGAGGGATTTGCCTGCCCTCAGCGAAAGTTGATGGACAATTGAAATCTGATGCTTTATTGTATTCATTTGTAATGACTTTGAGTGTCGGAGCCATCTCGTGAGCGTAAAGAGATCCATAGCTGACAACAAATAGCAATCCATGTTCCTAGTCTTCTCCGAACTGGACAAATGGAATCATCTCTTTTGTAGCCTTGGAAGCCATCTCCCGAGCTTCTAAAGGCAATCCCTCATTGTGTGATTCCACCTCGAGCCGTCGATGCACAAACTCCCTCCGGGCCGTCTCCCACCGTGCTCTGCCCTTGAACTTCTTCCTAGATCGCGTCCAAGGTAGCTTATCATCTCTCAGATCCAAAATCCTATCAACAACTTCTATATCCCTCTGGTCGCGAATCTTGGGATATTTGGTGAAGACCTGTTCGCCGGCGATCGTCACCCACAACGATGCAAGTATTACTCTGTGGGAGAGGATTTCGTTATCTGATGGCGGACAAGTTCTCCTGTACCTTGCGCTGGGAGATCTCTCTGTGGCGTCTGTCAGAGCCCAAAGACCCAGACTTTGGAAGGTCATGAGATGACTGGCTGTCAGTCTGGCAAGGAAAGCATTGACATTCTCCCATGCTCGAAGTTCTGGCCACAGCCAACCTGCTCCGCACCCAGGAGAATCGTTTGAGACTTCGGCCACTGATATGCCCAAGACGGTGAGATCTGTCCAGAGCTTTCCAGACTCCCAGATCCATTCCCTTTTAAGGGGAATTGTCATGGGAACAGGTGGAGGAGGATTAGGTCGGGCCTTGAATGACTTTACCAGCTCAACGAGCTTTTCATGTCGGGCTTCTTCGCTGTATGGGATGCGTTTCGCAGTGTGGAGGATGGAGTACCACAGATCCCATAAGAGCATCTCGGTGCTCTCTGAAGCATCGAATTTCTTCTCAGGCTCTGGCCAGTCCTCTTGTGGCCCCCAAATCTCCAGCGCCTTTTCAGGGCTATGATACTTGCGCTGACCGCGAGCAACCATTTCCTGCCTGTGCCATTGTCGCCCAAAGTCGGCAGATGAATATGCTTCATCAATTGGCTTGGCCAGTATTTCGACAGTCTCTGCGGCCGTCAACTCGCCTGACATGTATTTGTCGATGACTGTCGTGTCGGCGGTGAACCACCTTCTTGTTTCGGCTAGGTGATCGATCTTGGCTGGGAAATCGAGGGAATCGTCATCGACCACTTGCTTTGCGGCTTCATATTCTCTCTTCTCCCTTTCCTCGTGGAGGTTGCCATACTTTTTTCCATCTCGTTTGGCTTTAGATGGTCTGTTTTTGGGCATGATTGAGTCGTGATTGTATTAGGGAGTGAAGTGATAGGTTCAAACACTTTTAACTGATCGAGCAGTTATATACTACCCAAGTCTACTCGTGTGTGATGAAGGACGCCGAAGAGTCACTCCCCGTTGAGTGTGGCGCAGTCAAGCTCGCAACGCTCGGTGATTCGACAAGAGTTCGCGAGCCACGCAATGACGTCATTCTGTCAGACAAGATCCACCATCAGTATCACCATCCATCGACTCAGCCACACAAGCTCATGGATGGAAGAAGGCATACATTTGCCATCTCTTGTACTTGAGCGCAATCAGATAACGGACATGATTTTAATATTATCAGTAGAGAAAGAAAACAATTGACCTTATGACATCTGGGAAGACATCGCCCAGCTCCATGTTGCAGCGAGACACCGTGCCAACACACCTGGGGCGGAGGACCGCGGGTTTAAAGAGTCTCTTGTGCTTTTCTTTTGTCTGCTCACGCTGAGGTAATGCCAAATGCTCCGAGGGACTCACTCACCAATACCACTGATCGATAATTGCCAGCCACACCATCAATTTCTGACGACACTCAATTATCCAGGTCCCAAGTACCTGTCCAATAGACGACAATTGATTACGAGATACTACCGTTTGCACAATGATACCAATTCCCTGATTTGCTCAAACAAAAGTTCCCAACTACCTACTTAGCGGGCGCCGGAACACACGGCTACAGGGGTTCCAAACGTTCCAATGCACGTGGGAGAAACGCTTCGCCAATCTTGGATGATAGCGGATGTTCGGCAACCACTTGTCCGCAGATCGAATCTACCGTAAGAACTCACGAAATCCGGACAAAATTGAGTTCAACCGGCGTCTCTTAGCAAGCCACACAGAGGGCGGGGATAGGCGGCAGAACGGATCCCCCACCAAAAATAGGTAGGCGGCTTATTCCCACTTCCAACCTCCGCCTTCTATTAAAGCTGCCCTCCGACATCGTGATAACAAAGATCGCCGCCGCCGCCGCCGCCGGCTTCATAGATATCATATGTGTGTTTTTTTGGTATTAAAGACGGACTAGATATTAAGAAAGGAACGTAAATAGCAAGAGGGAATAGCCTTCTTTTAGCAAGATAATAAGGTCAATAAGACTTCTGAAGGCGCTAGTTCTAATGGTCTAGTCAGCTAATATATATTGTATCTCCTTCTCGACATTTCTAGGAGTCATCATTATCTCGTAGTCGTTGGATCAGATCTGCCTTCTTCCCTGATACCCTAAGGCCCCTCCTCCGCAGCCGCTCTTACAGCTGCTTAATGACTTCCTCGTGATATTATATATGCAGAAGAAGCTCGTCATCGTCGGCAACGAGGAATTCCTCGTCATCACACAGGGGATCCACGGGGTCATCGTCTTTGACGATAACTTCCTCGGCTTCTTCCCACCCAGTGAAGTCAATCTAATCAGAAGGTATATCCTTAATCCGGATCAGCCAGTCCTCAGTCCCATCAGGGCATACGCTTATTCCGCAGTTCAAGAACGCTTTTTTAACCATCTCCGGCTATATATTAAGACGCTTTAAAGCAGAAGTAACCACATAAGTAACTATAACTCTCTTATCACTAACTAACCACTTAAAATCCTCTCCTTTCTCTCTTTCTATCTACTTAATATACTCATTAGTTGCCTCCTATAACCACCACTTAAAAGGAGCATTAATAGCGGTGTCAAGGGGTTACAAAAGACTCATATAGCCGGGAGGGATAAATACAAGGGAAATCCCATTATCCCTTAGTTTCTTCTTAATCCCTTTAGTCTTATGGAATATAGCTATATCTATTACGAGCAATATATCCTCTTCTTTATCCTTAATAAGGGGAAGAAGCTTATTATTAATCTAGGAAGAAAAAAGCTCCTTGTCATTATATGCTATCTTATTAAACTCCACGTCGACGTCAGGGGAATAAAGATATTACTCCTTCTCGTAATTCTAGCCGCCGTCATCGGTAGGGGTACCATAAAATATGATAGTCGGTCGAAGCCTGAATTCGCCGTCTGCGAATATATATAAAATCAAGGTGGCTTGCCGCTTATTCCACCCGCTGCGATCGCTTTTCCTAAAGACTGATTTTACGCCGCGTATTTCCCAAGTAAAGCCATCGAGATACTCAAATGGTATTAGGGTCTCGTCTAGGTTAAGTATTAGGCGCCGATAAAAGCGGCGTTTTAGCGAGTTTAGGATCATCGTGATAGCCCGAGATTAGAATCGTAATATAGAGATACGTCTAATGAATCGTAAGAATCTATTCATAATATCGATATAGTCTTCTGGCCGCTTAGTTGACTGCTTCGTCACTCGTCGTTTTACGATATTATGACGCCGAAGGAAGCCCCTCCACTAACCAGTGGAGAAAGGGAACCGGGAGGCTTAGTCCGGGTATAACTCCTTATAAATAGCCTGCGCGTGCCGGCGGAACTAGGAGGTCATAGCTACTTTCCCTTAGGCGCGGCGCTCTAAGAAAGAGAGGTACACTCGATCTTCAAGGTCTAGCCACTTAGGGCAAAGTTTACGGATATATTCTTCATGGAAAGACTCACACTTAACCTGCCAATCATAGATCGTGCTTGAGGGTATTCGGAAGTGCTTCTCGGCATCACGAAGTGTAGGCTTCCTCTTCCACCCTCTCTTTATGATATGGCCGTGGATCAGCCACACGAGGACTTCTGCCCTTTGTTCCGGCGAATAGCTTCTCTCCGGGCGTTGGATTAGCATGATCCTCTTGACTTTCCGCTCGTGAAGAGGCTTGGGCTTTGGGCCGGGCTTTTCCCTTGGTGTTAAGGCCACAGTCCAGCCGGCATTGGGATCAACCTCATCAAGCGGCGGCATCGTGTGAAAAACGTAGTGGCGATAGCTTCAGATCGGATGAAAGAGAAACTGCAAAAATCCTAGCCGCGGGGAACATCTGATCTTCTGATATTCCCCCTCAATTGATCACTTCCACATACTAACTATATGAGGAAGTGATCAACCGGGAAGTAATGCGCCAAGACCGCCGGTTGAACTCAATTTTGTCCGGATTTTCCGAGTTCTTACGGTAACAACATGGAAATACCAAGATTGGGGATAGATCCGATGCATAAGAACCAGAGTCTCGGTGTGCATCTTTGGTAAGTCGCAAACTAGGTTCTTTTGAAGATAGAGGCGTGAGCGCCGTTTCGTAGTATATAATTGACGCTTCGGATTCTTGTCTTCGGTTTATGCATGTCTCCAGGCTCTGATCAAGCATCGCCATTCGTTTGCACCATGAACCGTCTCGCAATTGCGGCTATCCTCTCTTGGGGGGCCATTGCAGCCCCGGCCATTGAAGGCCGTGATGTGGATGAGACATATCCATACACCGGTCCCGAGGTTCCTGTTGGTGACTGGGTCGATCCCAGTGTGAACGGAAATGACAAAGGTTTCCCACGTCTCGTTGAACCCCCGGCAGTCAAACCAGAGAGCGAGAATCCTACCAACAACGTCAACGTCATTTCTCTGTCGTATTGGCCCAAGGGTATCAACGTCCACTTTCAGACCCCCTTCGGCCTGGGGGAGTCTCCTTCTGTTCGATGGGGTAAATCTGCCAACAGCCTGACCAACGTCGCCAAGGGATCCTCCAAGACGTATGTCTACGAATGAGATGACTGTAAATCATATCCAAGCTAACCCTTCACAGATATGACCGGACGCCGCCTTGCTCCATGATCAAAGCAGTCACCCAATGCAGCCAGTTTTTCCACAACGTCGAAATCACCGGTCTTGAGCCTGATACTACCTACTACTATCAGATCCCTGCCGCCAATGGAACTACCGAGTCCGATGTGCTCAGTTTCAAGACTGCTCGACCAGCTGGAGACTCCAACGGCTTCACTGCTTTGGTGATCAATGACATGGGTTACACCAATGCTCAAGGAACCCACAAGTATCTTGAGAAAGCGGTTGACGACGGTGCCTCTTTTGCTTGGCACGGTGGTGATATTTCTTACGCCGACGACTGGTACTCGGGCATTCTTCCCTGCACCGACGATTGGCCGCTCTGCTACAATGGCACTGACACTGAGCTTCCGGGAGGTGGCCCGATCCCTGAGGAGTACAAGACTCCTCTTCCCGAGGGTGAGATAGCCAACCAGGGCGGCCCTCAGGGTGGAGACATGAACGTCATCTACGAGTCCAACTGGGATCTCTGGCAGCAATGGATGGGTGCTATCACTACCAAGATCCCATACATGGTCCTTCCTGGTAACCATGAGGCAACTTGCTCCGAGTTTGACGGTCCCAAGAACGAGTTGACTGCCTATCTCAATGACGACAAGGCCAACGGCACCTCCAAGACTTCCAACCTCACCTACTACAGCTGCCCGCCTTCGCAGCGCAACTTTACCGCCTATCAGTATCGTTTCCAGATGCCAGGCGATGTTTCTGGAGGTGTTGGCAACTTTTGGTATTCATTTGACTATGGTCTCGCGCACTTTGTCTCGCTCAACGGCGAGACGGATTACCCCAACAGTCCAGAGTCATCTTTTGCTCGTGACAAGGCCAAGAAGCACAATGACACTCTTGTTCCTGGGGATACCTATGTTACTGACTCTGGTCCATTTGGAAAGGTTGAAGGAGACATCAACAACAAGAAGGCATATCAGCAGTATCAATGGCTCGAGAAAGATCTCGCTAGCGTTGACCGATGCAAGACTCCCTGGGTCATTGTCATGTCGCATCGTCCACTTTACAGTTCCGAGGTCTCTACGTACCAGGTCAACATGCGTGCTGCGTGGGAGGAGCTGATGCTCAAGCACGGCGTCGATGTTTACATCGCTGGGCACATCCACTGGTATGAGCGTCTTCTGCCAATGGGTTTCAACGGCACGATCGACATGGCCTCTGTCATTGACAACAGCACCTACCGCGTTAACAACGGCAAGTCAATTACCCACATCACAAACGGTGCTGCTGGAAATATTGAGAGTCACAGCTTCTTGGCCAAAGATGAGCCTATCAAGAACTTTACTCAGGTCCTTGACCAGACTCACTTTGGATTTGGCAAGATGTCTATCATTGATGAGGGCGAGCTGCGGTGGCAATTCATTCGAGGTGACACTGGCGCTGTGGGCGACGAGCTTAAGCTTCTGAAGCAGCCAGCTACTTGCGGGGGAAATGGGACCAAGTCTGGAGCTACCCCTGTGGCTTCATCTGGGACTGTGGCTCATACCCCGGCCGTTGGTGGCGGTAGTAGATTTGCTGCCTCTATAGGGTTGCTGGGCGCTATGTTGATGGCTGCCTTTGTGATCTAGATGGCATGTCTAAACACTCCCTAAGTCTTTGGTGGTTTAAAGTGTAAAGCTAGTGAAGTCCATGATCATTTGCTGTCAATCATTAGCATTATTGTTCCTCTTAATACAGAGTACTCCGGCCACCTAGCCAAGAAACTTATGGTATAAATTATATTCAAGGAAGCTCAGGTCAGATCTGTGGCAATGAGGGGCGTGCAAAAAGAATCTCATTGACAAAGACAGTTCATATTTCATTTTGTTTCGCTGCAAATTTGAACAATGACGTGAACAAAGTCAAACCATCGAAGGAGGCAACAGTCACAACCACAAAGAATGCATCATGCACCACCGTATACCACGCATTTGCTGGATCTTGCCGTAGAACAATAGTAAGCGATAGGTAGCTCGGTAGTGAATCTTCCACGTTGACTCAAAGACCGGAATCACCAAGGGGGATCTGAATCGCAATGCTCGGTGATAATATTTAGAGCATCTGTGTTCTTGAGGTAAGATCCTTTGTTTGGCTTAAATGTTCCAAGGCCTTGATCGTAGCCAAAAAAGCAACTGACCAGGATACTCAAGAGTGTAATTGACTCAGATATCTTTCCGATGGTCTAAAATAAAGGTTGCACTCAACTCAAATTAGACTCTCTTCTCATCATCAACACTCACACGCAACTACTACAACAAGAACCAACATCTACTGTTAACATCACACTTTGCCACTGCAATGAGCACCACAACTAGAAAGTTCTAGATATGGACCTTGTAGGTCGAGTGTAAGATAGAGAGTAGTTTTGATGATAGGGGCAATTTGCCCCTGCTGCGCAACGGTGAGAGAGATACAAAATGACCTAATATATACAGGTTCTGAAAAGCAATCACTAAGTTCCCATTGAAGTGAACAAAGCTTAATAGATAGGCTGCTTGTGACTGCTCTTGTAATAACTAGAAACAATTCTTACTGTGATTGACTTCATTACTCACACCCAAGTTCCAGTTCGGTTATATGTCGCGACATAGACAAAGACCTGTGTTCTTCGTTATTATGTTAAGTGGCTTCGTTTCAAACAATCGCTAATTAAATGCATGGATATCAAGGACATCGACGTCCAATCCTTTCTGCTATCTTTCCACGGCCATGATGTCCATCACAAATCTAGCAAGTGGTGCCTGTGGGACAATGCCCGAATCTTGCGCCCAGGGGTTCATGGGTCAGTTTCTCCTCTGTAAAAGCCGCGTCAACATTTTGCAAGACACTCTCAACAGTAGCATCATTGCGACCTTTGGCGATGTTTGTAACACGGCCATACCTGACGTCTTCAAATCCTCCCGTCTCCTGAACTGATCCAACTTTCGTGAGAGGGGAAAAACGCGCCTCTTGGTCCCCAGTTTTGCGGCTGAGTGTGGGAAAAACTGGTGAGATCAGCTTGCGTAAACTCCCTAGCCCCTGCTAATTTCAGGAAACATTAAAGTTCTCGGGTCACGCGAGTCAAACCCGCGGTATTGCGGACCCTAGACGGTCATATTATTGGCTGGTTCGTAAAAGTATCAAGGTGGAGAACGTTTATTTAACATCAATGGTGCCCGCGTATACTGAATGTGAAGTTACTCTCTTCAACCACCTGCATATTGAAAATGAAGGATCCTGGATCCGTACCATCGTCGAACAAGCCAAGATTCCGACGGGCATATGCCCGAAAAGTCCGGACAGGATGCATCACATGGTACGTGAAACAAAAGTGCAAAAAACACTCAAAGAGGGACTTGGTAGTGCTGACGCGTCGTGCTTCTTTCATGGAATAGCAAGTAAGTTAGCTGTTCTTGGACTCCAGAAGATGAGCCTCATCGCTGACCAATGTAGGATCAGGCATCTCAAGTGTGACGAAGAGAAGCCCATATGCCTCCGTTGCCGCAATGATGGCGTCAAGTGTGACGGCTATGCTCCAACCAACAAGGCAAAAGATGAGCATCCCAAGGCCCCAGTTCAGAGATCCCAGCCCTTATCTGTTACTGGGGTCAGCCATCTTGTCTCGGATGTTCCGCTCGAGAGATGCTACTTTCACCACTTCTACCACTGGACGTGCAAGCAACTTTCCAATTCTCCTGAAACGACAAACTTTTGGATTCAACATGTCCTCCCACTCTCTCACGCAAGTGAGCCAATCAAAAATGCCATTATCGCCGTTGGTGCTGCTCATCGATTCTTCATGGCGGGCTACGACACCCACTCTCCACAACGGATGGAGTTTCTCACAACACAATACAATAAGGCAGTTTCCCGGATCATACCACACATGTCGATTGACTCGGTTCACAATATCCATTGTACCTTGATTTCATGCCTTCTATTCATCGCTTTTGAGGGTATTTCGGGCCGCCATGGTGAATCCATTCGGCACCTTCGAGCAGGCAACCGCCTCCTTACATTACCCGCCCTTACTTCAGTTGAAGATGGCTGCGTCATGACCATGAAGCTCAACGAGATTTTCTCACACTTGAGCTTTGAGGCAAGCATCTTCATGGATGACGCCATTTTACCGGATATGCGACAGAGCTGGAGCGCTGCCACGGCCAATGCCAACATCGACATCTCTTCAAGGCCGTTCCAAAATTTGGACGAAGCGTCCTACGAATTGCGTCAACTTGGTCTTAATTTTGCAAAAATTACCAGAGTGGATTTCAAACAATCTTTGGACGCAAGCGACTCATTACAGCTTTCTGAGGATGAAGAGACAGAGGCTCAACACGACGACACGGAAGCTGATGCATTATTTGAGGAGCTGAAAAGGAGATTCAAGGAATGGATGTCTCGGTTTGATCTGACCAAAAAGACCCTGGAGCACCTACAATATCCTCAAACAATATCTCAACAGCTCTTGAGTCTTACAGTCGCACAGAAGTTCTGGTGCATGAACATGTACTTTGCGCCTGAGCCGTACCTGGATCCTCAAGCCGATCCTGAAGCCGACTTTCTCGATGCTGCAGAATCTTTGGTGAAGGAAATTTGCCACCCAAATCATTTTACCTTCTCCTTCGACGGCGATCTGGTTTCCAACCTCTCCTTTGTCGTCCGCGTTTGCTCAGGTATGGATCGACGACATCGTGCGCTTAACTTGTTGCGGTTATTGAATCGGCGAGAGGGCGTCTGGGATAGCAGAGAGATTGTTGAGATGCATGAGGCGACGCTTTCACTCCACGACTACGCAGCTTGGTATGAGAGAGACGTGCCTGGAGGAATTCCTGGTTATATAGCGGAGTTATCAAAGATATTAAAGAGTTAATTAATCAAGTGCTACTTATCCTAAAACACAACTAAATGATTCTGTTGAAAGGGGCGTAGATCACTCCATCCTCCTATTTCAGCTTTTAGAGTTGAAATTACTCTACGTGATTCCACCGACTACCATGTCCAGCCATCGGCCTATACACAGTCTACGAATTGCGACATCGCAGAAATTCTCACCGCTATGTCATTCAGCCAAACTGGACTAGTGGGCTCGGATCTTCAAGCTCAAAATGCTAGCTTCATGACAAGAGCAAGGATGAAACCCTCTCAGACTGGCCAGGCAGGTCGTGATCTTGTCCAGCCGGCAGTGGTGGAAGCGATGTGGCGTGCTGTGAGCCAGTCTCCTCCAAGCTGGCTGGCGAATCGTGGCCGCCAAATTGGCCTGGTTTTCCAAGACTGGCTAGTGATGTTTACGTGTAGTCAACAGACTCATCCAGCCAAGTTTCTAGGATCAATTGTGATCGGCCATCAGCATGGGTGTTTCGGGACCTCATGTGTCTTAGGCGTCGGCCCAGGCGGTTAACGAGTGCATATGACAACTGTCGGCAGTGGCTGTCACCCCAACCTCCTCTAACAAGGCACCTGATTCGTGTGTGAACAAGACAAGGAATGTGAAAACGCAGCCTAGGCCACACTCTGCAGCATTCAGTGCCGATCAAATCAAACATGGATCATGCCCACTTTCTGAATGCAAAGTTATGGCTCATCCCGCAGCACCATTACTTGTCCTGATTCAAGTCGATCCATGTCGGCCTATACTTCTTGAGATGCCGTCTTTCACCGACAAATCTGCAGCTCGGAGGCCGCGGAAGCTGTCGCGAATATTCTACAGCCATTGTACCACTCGCCCGCCAGATTTATGGCTTACTCCCTGACGAGCTACTCGTTTGTGCCGCTGATGCTTATGTAGATCTTTGCCCATGGTGGATGCGCCGCCTTGGAGCTCGCAATAGCTTCTGAGACATGGTCTGACTAGTGCAGATTGAGGCGAGCGGAGCTGAATCTCTGGCGCGGTGCATTCTGATTTATATGCCCCTTTTATCTCAACGAAAAAAAAGATGGTTGCCTCTCTCATCGATCCCATTTTCCGGCCTCTCTCGCCAACCAGAAGTGTACGCGACTAGACTAGACCAGAGCCATGAGATTGTTTCTTGTTGCCGCTCTTCTTCTCGGCAGCTCCGTGGCAGTCAAGCCTGAAGACGTTTATAGCGGCGGCTTTGACTTTGGCAAGAACGACTCCATTAAGCTGCGCATCGCTAATGGAGGTGCCGGCCAAAGTGGGCTGATCAAAGGTAGGTTTGTAGTGTGACAGTCCAAACCTCTCGCTGACACACCACAGAGCTAGCCAATGCATACATCAAAGATCGAGTTACGGATGGCGAAGATCCCTTCCAAGTAGCTTGGATCAAGAGCGATACGTATTACAGCATCCAGTATCTCAAGACGGGAGACGCCGATGTGGGTATCACATACAATGAGGCAGCTGAGAACATCTCAATCAAGCAGGGCATTGCAAAATCACCCAGCTACTATGCCTTCCGTGACCACTTCCTACTTGTCGGTCCAGAGCGCAACCCTGCCAATCTCACTGAATCGGACGACATCCTGACCATGTTTGCCACCCTCCACGAGGCGGCCGAGGGTAATGCTACCAACCCGCCTGTTCGCTTCCTCAGTCGTTACGACAAGTCTGCGACCAACATCAAAGAGACCCTTCTCTGGGCTGGCATCGGACAAGTATGTATGACCTTGGCCCTTTACCTACAATCGTATTGACCTTGAACTAGGTTCCATGGGCGACTGCCTACTCGACGTGGTATCACCAATACATCGCCTTTCCTATACAGGCACTCACCGCCGCTATTCTGCTAAATGAATACACCATTACGGACCGAGGCACCATTCTTTCTCTTGACGCCGATCTAAGGAACCAGACTAAAATCTATAAAGCTGGTTCCGACGCAGCCGATGATCTCCTTCTGAACCCTGCTCGAGCCTCAGTTGGTGTCAAGGCACCCAACGCTGATGAGGCCACCGCGTTTGTCAAATGGCTCGTGAGCGACAAGGGACAGGACGTCATTGCTGGCTTTGAGAAGGATGGACAGCAGCTGTACTCAAGAGCTCCTAAAAAGGTAACGAACTAGCCTACTGGTGGCAAAAAGAGTGTTTATCTGATCGAATCAAGGCCTCATCCACCTTCATCAAAGACCTAAAGTAGATTTATAGAGGTGCAGCGTGGGACGGTTGGCTCTTCTAAGCTTTTATGCAATAGGAATGAATGGCACGATGAATACGATGTGATTTTTGAGACCACAATACATGACCAAGCTCAACGGTTGTCTCGGTGAACTGGTGAATTTATGAATACTAACCGCCCTACACCAAAAGCCGCCTCGAGGAGAAATAGTTCAAGGAGAGGGGCTGTTCGCTGACCCTCAAGGAGACCAACCAACGTAAGTACTATAACAAGGCCTGAAATGCCTAACTCTGATGTCGATGCAGAGATCACACGCTAGAAGCGTTCCTATCATCCAGACCAGTTCAACAAAGATCTAGTAGTGGCCATCATAACACGCGTAAAGGCATACGGAAAACAGATAACGCGTCGCAATCCACCCTAGAGCTTTATTAATATCACCCCACACTTGGTCTCTAACGGGCCAGTCTTTCAGTATGATGGATGCACGCTGGTGGTCGTTCGCTACCCGCACGTAACCCCTCTGGGTAAATTGGGTTAGGACTCACCAAACATGGCCACCATCCTCCAAAGCTCTCATGATCTTACAAACCCCGAGGGAAGCACAATTCAATATTCAGACCGAGAAGAAACAGATTGGAAGGTATGCCGTGACGAAGTTGACGAAAACAAACACCGTCACTTGTACTCTCATAGGTGATGCTGTCACCATTACCACGCACCATGAACGCAGATCACGTAAAATAACACCGAGAAGTTTCTTTTTAGTTTGCATCATGGTACTCATTGAAGACATCGCGGGGAGTTGCATTCGCATTTTTGCGGAAGAGTAGTCGGGCTCAAAGCCCAGTAGGATTAGATAGTCAGATTAAGGAACAGCAATAGAGAATTACCATTCCACAGATCCCTCTTCCCTAGAGAACACCATTAATTACCTAGGGCTCGTCCAAGTATGGATCGTCTGCATGATTCGGAAATGAGGTCAGGAGAGGACAGTGGATGGTTGGAACGGACAGTTTTCTCGTTAATGCGTGCATGCCAATGTCCCCAGTACTTGGAGAGGTGGGTTGAGGGATAATTGGCGCTTCTCATAAGAATATCATCTCACTAAAGAACTATCTCCATCTAGCAGGGATTTTCATCAAGTGAGTTTGGATGTGGAGGGATGCGATGAACAGCCGACATTCATGGCTGGTAGTATTCCAGCCGGAAGTCGGCAATACTACGATAGAAAGACCGACCTGTCGATCGCTGCAGCCTTAGGGAATCCAACCAGTTTAAGATAAGATGTTGCAACGTTCAATTGGGATAACCCAACATCTCGGGATTGTTAGTCCAATGCCCAAGGTCTAGTCATTAGCTCGATCCTTGCACAGCATCTTGCCAGCGTAGACGTATCGATGTTTGCAATCATGTCAAAGAAGTCATCTATACAAAATGAATAATATTCTGGAGATGTAGCCAGCTGCCATGGAGATTAACACCTTCTCTTGAAATGATGTGGCTTAAAAGAAAAAGGTTTCTGCCAACGGTGTGGCTTAGAAACGGCCCTTTTCCAGCTGCAACTCAGAACACGAACGCCCAATCTGGCCAACAGGGTCTGAGCCCCCTCGAGAATTAGCTTAAGGTTCTGATAATACCTGGCACCCTACCGCCGCTTAGCACACAGCTGGGGAAGGGGAGCGAATGGCGATTTTACCGTATCCAATAGTCGCAAGCCAGGCGGTCCGTCATTGCCTATTTTGGCTATGCATCTGCAATATGATGCTCCAGTTATCCAAAACTTCAATCTCCCATCTCGGGATTTCCCCTTGCTGCATACAGCTGAAAGTCTCATGGGAAACTCAGACCTCTGGCAGTTTACCATGCTTCCGAATGATGTCACATGGCACAAGGGCCATCCGACTGAGAGACGACCAGATCTGCGCAGGAGACCAGTGGTCGTTGCAAAAGTTCCTGGGCTTCTCATTCTGCAATCACACTTTCAACTGCCGACCGGATCTCGGGGTGATCTTCAGCCCTGTGACGGTTATTGGGTCTGAGCGGAAGATCGACATGGCACTAGCTGATCTCTCGGCAGTTGGTGCCTTAGGTGAACAATTGTGGAGTTGAGTGTCTGTATGGAGGCTTGTGAGAATTCAGAGGACCGTTGCATTCTCTGGGCGATGTGCGCAAAGGAGAGAGAGAGAGTAGGGAAGAGATGCTCTTCATCTCCTCAGTGAAGTTGAGAACACATGAGCACACTCCTCAACTATAAAGACAGGCTCTTCCGTCCCTCGAATGCATTCAATTCTTCATCAGCTTCAGCACCTTCAGCAATCATCACTCACTCACTACAAACTCCACAACTCACTCATCTTATCCAATCTTTACCTCCCATTTTCAAAATGCAGTTCACTCTCGCTTCCGTCCTCGCCATCGCCGCTGTTGCCAGTGCGGCTCCTGCTCCTGGCTTGCCCATCCTTGGCGGTGGAGAGGATGATGGCCGTGAAGTTGCCCCCAAGCCCCAGCCCCAGGGCGGTGACACCACCACCACTACTACCACCAACACCAACAGTAACAACAAGGTCTGCTCGGTTGAAAACCAGCAGGTCTGCTGCACTGGCCTTCTTGCCTGCGCTGTCCAGCTTCTTGGAGAGGAATGCAAGGGTGGAAACGCTTACTGCTGCAACACTGGAGCTGAAAAGGTAAGTGATTCTTCTTCACACCGTGAGTGATTTTACCTGACATTAGCAGGGCACTTTGATCAACATCGCTCTTGCCAACTGTGTTGACATTCTCTAAACGACGACACCGGACTTTACTGGCTACTTTCGGGATGGGTATGGTTGGAGGATAGGTGTTAGGGATAGGGATTGGGTTGTGGTATTGGGGTTTGTTTGTAGCAACGAGCTGTGATTCTTCATCAGGTAGTGGCTACCAATAATATTCCTATGCCCTTACTCTCCAGTGTCTTGGCTAATCGTCATCACACGTTCAAAGCTAATTCTTTTCATGCTTCTTGATACTACTTTTGGTCATCGGCGAAGATCTCTACCATTGAATGTGTTGCGAGTACTAACGGAACAGGGACAGGATAGGAGAAGCTGCGGCACAGGCAAGGATCGGCATTAGATGGTCACACTGGGTAAATATCTACTCTTGCGGTATCGTGACTTGAGTGTGTGCTTCATCATCTCTTTCATCATACTAGTCATAAATGATGCTTTTATAGCCAGCCTATGCCAAGCCGCTGACATGAACTCGTTTCTCGTTCTTATCAGACCCAGCCGAATCATTCTCAGACTCTACGGTCTGGATAGGCTCGGAAGTGGCGATCCGCTTGGGTCTGTGCAACTATTTGTTAGTATTCACTATCGGCTAGCCCGTGATGAGGGAAGTACTAACGTGACATATCGTTTGTCGATGAAATGCAGTGTGACGATAAGGATGATGCCTGCTGTCCACATGGAGAGCATGACAACCCAACCCGTTTTGTCTAGTATGAAGAATAAGCGCTTATCCATGCCATCTCGCTTACGGAAGATGTCCACAATAATACATACAGTACGGTGCTTGGGTTGCTGGCCAAACTGATACTTGGCTGCCAGCGTCGACTGCGTAGATAGCGACGACCGAGATTCCAACGATCAGGGCTCGAGCTTCGGGCTCTCCTGGGAACCTGTTCACGTAGATTAGAATCATGATCAACTTCAAATATACATAAAAAGGACTCGCATGTCGGTAAACCAAGCCAGCAGGATGAGACCGGAGGCTTGGACCATGTAAGTCATGAAGTAACTCGCGTAAGCTGCGCTTAGAGGCACACTATCAGGGTTCCGCGTCCAAATCGTCATGATGATGGCTGGAATGAGGCCGATGGCACCTAAATGTGTTAGTGTATCCCAGTTGGAAACTTTGAAGACGATTACTTACTCTGGGTGACAATGAGCTGCCATCGAACTTGAAGCAGGTCTGACAGAATACACCAGAACCAAACTTGATCACCAGTCAGGAGAGGCTCCCTAGATAAAAGGCTTCACTTACTGCAGACAACTTGGATAGCACCTCCACCAATGGGAATTGCATTGACCTGCGTCTTTGTCCAGACAGGCTGGCCGTCGCTGTCCATCAGTGACCGAAGGAAGACATTGAAGTATCCCAATGCTCCGGCACTCAATCCGCTGACAACCCAGTAGGCAGGGATGTAGTACGTGATCCACATCCGAGCAGCTCGCCTGCACATTTGTTAGCTGGATGAGTTCCCTGTAAAGGACAATGCTTACTTGGACGCGGCCCAGGTAATCTTTTTGGATTCAGACCGGCCATGTCGCTCAAGTCTCTTCATGGCGATTTGTGCGTGAGCATCAGTGAACCACCACTTGGCCCACGGGTTTGGTTTGTTGGGAGTGTCAGGAAGCATGACGTAACCGAAGAAACCAAGCACGATGGTCATGATGGCGTTGATGATGAAAAGCCATCTACAGCACCCTCATTAGTTCATGTTGAATCTTTTCTGGAGGAAATTCTTACCGCCAACCAGGGAGGTTACTGTGTCCGTCAAGAGTGTTCAAGATGGCAACTTGCAGGGCTCCAGACATCATACCACCGACTGCTCGTGCAGAGTGGTAGAAACCCATTCTTTTTGCCAGCTCAGAGGGAGTATACCACAACACTGGAGGTTCCGAAGTCAGTTTATCTCCCAAAACAAGGCAGAAAAGAGGTGACTCACTCAGCAAGGTGATCATGCCTGGCCATGCACTGCTCTCCAGCAGACCAAGGACGAAGCGGAGTCCGTAAATCTGCCTCTCATTGTGCACGATAGCAATGAGGCCAGTAATAACACCCCAAGCAATCTCAAGTGTTGACAGCCATATGCTTGGACGTACATAGGTCAAGATGATCTGAGAGGGGATGAGCATAATACAGTAGCCAATGTTAAAATAGGTCGTGAAGCTGGTTCTGGTCAGTAGGGGTCCTAGTCTCACGCTTAGATCACTCACAAGTTCAGCTCATTTCCAAACAGCTCAAGATCTTCCTTCATGCCGCTCACGTACGCGGATGTGATGTTTGTCTGATCCAAAAACTTGATGACTACACGAAAAGCACTAACTAGAAGGCGGATTGCAACGCGAAAAACTCTCACTTACCCTGGGAAATGCATCCAAATGTCATGAGGAACAGGTCCAGCCTGCGAACAAACGCGCGCTCCTCTGGAGTTCTGTCATGCTTCTTTGCAAAGGCCAAACGGCCGAAAGCTTCTGACCACGCCATGTTGGTTATTGGAAGGCTCTTGCAAGAATTGGGTGAGGATGTACCATGAACAGCGCGGTATACAAAGTCTTAAATCCTACGTGTATCCCGCAGTCTAAACTCCCACATCTCGGTCTCCCACTTTGCCCTCTTACCCCATCCAATAGCAAATACGGGGCATGAAGCGAGCGAATATCGTAATCCTCCAACGGCCGCATCGTCAAGCCTTATCATCAGCCGGGTTGCCATAGTCGACTCGCTAGGTGGAACCATGTATGCCACCGACAACGGAACCAACGTCCTCTTGGCAGTGTTTCTGTTGAAAACGTCTTCTGAAGATGTGATTGTGTGACAGGAGGGAGGGTCGAGGTGTTGGTCCAGGCCCTTTTATTGCCGATGATGCAATTCGCTATCAAGTCGCGTCAGCTGAAATGCAAGGCTCGACGGTGGGCCCGGATGTAGGGCACACCAGGGAGAACGTTGAATTTCCGCGTTTGTCAAATAAGAGATAAGGTTAAGAAATAGTCTACTTTCTTTAGATCTAGACTCTCGTCGTGCCTTGGAGTGAGTGATGTGTTGGACATTTGTCAGCTCAGCTGTAAGTCGAGTAGTGGACTGTTTGAGCTGCCAAAAGCTATCACGAGGAAGCACTGACTCGTTTGAAAGGATTTCGGATATTCTACGGTTATGCAACATTGGAATATGGGTCTGGCTGCAGAAAAATCAGTTCATGCGAGAAGTTCACGGATCAACCTCGTATACCTTCGTAACATCCAACATGTCAAGGATGATGATATCATATTCAGGTCCTCAATGAACAATCCAGGGGAATGAAGATTCGTGGACTAACTAAAATTTGACTTTTATACCCCGTAAAAGGATGGAGACCCTGGGGAATGGGCCATGGGCTTCTGGCCGGGCCAGTGTCCTGCCCAGTCAGTATATCCACCATGTCAGTTCACACTTCAAGCCTGGTACAAGGTCTGAGTGGAGTGAGGAGAGGACTGATCATGCAGAAAGGTTTGCCGAAATAATACTGAGAACTTTATAGACTCCTCCGAAGCAGTGCTTCCAACATAGTGCCCAAGACAAGGCCCTTTTTACCCACGCCATTCAGTCGGGGAACTTAGTGGATGCTTTCATTTCAACCTATGTATCTCGGCCTTTTTTCAAGGGCAAGCTATTCCCTACGGAATACTTTACTGACGGCAGAGTAGAGAGAGGGGATATAGGCTAGTTGCTACAAGGCGACAATGTACAGAGCTAGGAAAGCCGAAGTGGTTGCTCAATATAGTGTACCAGGCACTGTTAAGGCCAAGCGTTGGAGATCGAGCACTGAAATTGACCTGAAAATCTCAATACGGTATCCCGTAACCCTCCCCGTCGGAATATCTGCACCAGCATCCAATCATTTCACAGGTAAGTAGACCCCTAGCTATATTTGACCTTCAAACGCGGCTATCTCAGATTTCTGGCCGGGGCGGTTACGTGATCAGCCACCGGTGCAGCCACATAGTGGTCCTTGGAGCCTTATCTTCATTTCCCCCATCCCACGTCTGGGGAAGCGATTGGGTAATACGATGAGCACATGGAAGTTGCATGACAACTCGACTAACTTGATCAAGACAGGGCTTAGCCAGGAGCATGAACCTCCGGCAGATCAAAGACATACTTATCAAGGTGGCAGGCAAGCGGTAGGATACTTTCCAATGCCACGTTCCACAACGGCCTGAACCATTCCTTAACGTCCTCGCCGACGTGGGGGCCAAGTAAGAAGTACAACCAAAGGCAGCAACTAGGTACAGATCAATCGCTCACATAACAATCTCTCTTGCGAGTTAACACTTTCAGACACTGCCATGTTTAAGGTACTGGAGCCCTTTTTGTCATGGTCAAGCAGACCCGCACTTTCTGTTCAAGGTTGTTGGTCATTCTAAGATAGATCAGGTCAGTGTACTGGCCTCCTGTTGGTATCACCTACCCTACACCTTGGGCATTCATCAACTTGGTTCGGCTATATCTTTGCATCGACGGGTACGCGACATACTATTCTGTCATAAAGCATTGAACGCTTGCAACAGTGAGAAGCGATCTCCACTGACAAGCCACATTGTCACCTGAGATGTTGTCAAACAGGAAGCGAGTGGAGTTATTCTGGGTGGTAGAACAGTATGTATATACGGCGTTTAATCGACAGTCCATCTAAAACAAATACCAAGACCTCACCCCCACTACTTAATACATTCTCTAGAGCTGTCATGAATTTGTTACTCTAAGTTCGACGGACCTCAATGGTGATGGACCCGAGGGCATTCCCATTGTAGTCAGCACCCCAGTGTGTAACATTCCAGCCTGAAGCCTGATCTCTGATAGTGAACTGGTTGGAGCCGCTCCAGGGGCAGGAATAGAACACCCGCGCAATCTTCTGCTCTGGGATTCCCGCGGTCGCCTTGGCGTAGATATCGACTGTTCCCTCCATGCCAGCCCATTCATTCTGCTTGCCAGTTTGACCGTAAGCGTATGAGGTCTGGGGACCTATCTCCTTGCCTTGAATCTCGTCGTAGGTGATTCTGTTGCGAGTACCGCTGTCTTGGGTGTCGGCAAACGGCCAACCCCAATGGTCATCCTTGTTGGGGAATACGAGCTTGAGGGTGTCGTCATATGTCTTGTTGGCGAAGCGGAAGAGACCCCACTGATTCCAGCCCATGATGTCTTTGTTGTTGGGGATGGTAGAGAAGATTGTAATTGAATGGCAAGTAAAAAATGGTCAGAGATTGCCGGATGAACGTTGACAATTGACTGAGGTAAGATGGTTGTAGATATGAGTGAGCTTGTTTGAAGTGTTGAGAATCTTGCGGAATATGGAAGGATTATTTATAGCAGAACTGTTGATGCTCATCGACCAACACGTGCCATGTGTGATAGCCAGTTTCCCAGATAGTGTAAAAATGATTCCAATCTTGCCTCATCAGATGCTTCGGTTGTGTTGGAGGCCTGTGGCAATCTGATCTAAATGATTCCAGGACATAGAACTAGATCGCAAACCCGGGCCTAGACTCGTAGTGTTAAGCTTAAACGAGAGACTATTGCCGGCCCGCGCCAGCCCAGACGTTCCCATCGGCCATCGGATCGGAGCGAACATCATTGCCTTGTATGGACAGCCAAGAAGAGTCCATCGCCAATATTCCTGCACCCAAGTGGATCTGCGGACGAACCCGCAGGAGGACACGCGCATGTGCTGCTTCAGCTGGCAAAGTGTTCCCCGAATAGGAAAACTATTGATATGACTTGCAACATTATTGAAGTCCAGAGCGAGCCCGACTCGGCTAGAATATGGCTATTACTTTTCGGAAAGACTCATGACTTTGACTGCACCGCAACCAGGTACAATGGCAGTAGGAGAATACGAACAGACCTCCGATAGTGCAGTTTTAGATCATGACGAACGGACTGGGCATATTCTGTAACAAGCTACCGAAGGATCTACACCTGTCTGCAAGTATAAGAGACACCCTGATATAAATTTTATAAAGATAGATGCAAGTCCTGCGTTCTTTTGTAACAGAGTATATCGACAGACCGCTCTGAAGCCACTGCACTTTCTAAATCATCCTCACTTGAAGGTGCGCCATCGAGATGTCGTCTGGTAAGTGGCTGCGTGCACAACCCTCTGATCATCGCTTCTAACTTTCAAAGCCGATCTCCCCAAAATCGCCCTCGAGGCCCTTAAGAAAGGTTTCCACGTCCAAGTCTTGTTCATAAACAAGATCAGCGCCAGCCAAGAGCCTAAGGCAACCATCAACTACAAGCAGTTGGCGGAGAAGAAGATTCTTGAGCAGGTGACACTGGCAGACGTTCGAACCTACCTGGGCAAGAAGCTTGACTCAAAGTGGTCATTCTGCCTTGAAAATTGTGCAGTCGTCGACCAGACGAACGCGTTGCTCTATTACCTGAATCTCAACAATGTCAACGCAACCCAGCTACAAGCTCTTGTCCCCAAGAAGGACGAAGGGCCCGTTGAATCAGCTGCTCTTCCTGTCATGACAGCCTATGTCTGCGTTGAGGATGCCATGGCCCCAGTTCCAAGGTCAGCTCTCGGGTGGGGAGCAACCTGGGCCGAGAACAACAAGGCGGATACAACGCTCACCGACCGAAGCGCATCCCAGGTCGTAGCACCGACCCTTTTGGCGAATCATCAGGCAAATTACCTGGCTACAACTAGCGAGTGAGCAGGTTTCAGGAGTGACAAAACTTCTCCAGACGCCGCTGGCATGCTTGATTGTGTGGTTGACTTCGCCAACAAGGATTGGGACAAGATCATGCTGCTCAACAAACTCCTCTACGCCTTCGACGTTCGTGGCAAGCAGCTCCAAATCACCAGTGCTCGTCTTCCAGCGTTTGAGCTGGTGTTTAGCGAGCAAGGATCATCTACAGCGCATCTGCAGCCCTTTGTCGAGATCCAGGACACGCCACATATTGACATAACCGAGGTCAGCACAGAGTTCCAAAGCTCATCGGCCGACAACGCTTTCTCCTCCAAAGCCGTCGAGACAATGGTCAGCGGTGGATCGCCGCTGGTTTCCGTTAGCGTCTCGGCAGGTATGAAGTCAGAATCGTCTCGCGGAACTGCTTCCACCGAAGGCGGCCAGAGGAAAGAGTATCATGCCACCTACAATTTCCCTCGTGTGAGATTGTTCCTTGGCGAGAGCACTCTTCAAGTCTCCGAGTATTGCGACAAGGCTCTGGCAGGGCTACAAGCAGAGCCAACACTGACAAAGCTGGTAGACTTCCAGCGAAGATTCGGAACCATCTTTGCTCAGGAGGTTCTTCTTGGTGGTCGACTGGAGAGTACCAAGGCAGCTGATCCTTTTGCAACTGCGTCCACCAGTACGGCAAAGGAAGCATTCAAGGCTTCTGTGGGTGCAGCGGTTTCCTATGGCCCGTTCGCCGCATCAGCGAGTGGTTCTACCGAAACCCAGACTGGCCATGACCAAGGCTCAAACAATCAGCGAGGCAACTCGGCAATCTCATTCACTGCCAGAGGCGGTGACACACTTCTTTGTGTCGAGTGAGTACGCTGTAAACTTCGATCTGTAGGCAACATGACTAACATGATTGACAAAGTCCTCCTGCTTGGGCGGCTACCGTTGCTGTATGGCGGAACTGGAGGGTCATTCAGGTACGTGGTATAGGATTAAACAGGTTGGCGTTAGTTAATAATATCGCAATAGCAAGATGAACCAGTATCTCTACAAGCTTTGCTTGGTCGCTTTAAGAAATACGCCTTCGTTCCAGATCTTTTTGCGCAAATTCTGAAAGACGGGCCGAAGCTACCAGACCCGACTCCTGCTCCCATCGAACCAAGATTCGATGTAAACAAGCCTTGGAAGGAAGATAGCAAGATCCGTCTCTGGATAGGTTCGAACCCGGTCTTGTGGCCCCTGTCAGTCAGGGACGGTGATCCCAACAACGAAGCTGCAGGCCCGAAAATCAATGTGAGATCAACCCATGGCATCAGTGAATTGTGCATATACGGAAGGCTGAGTTTTGATATAGCTACTTGGAGATTACCCCCTTCTTCTCTTCAAGGACGACGCACGCCGGACCCCTGGCAGAGACGCAAACACAATCTTTGTCAACAAGACAAACGGCGAGCTCGTCCCACAGCAGGAGAACAGGGGCCCAAGCCGCTTCTCTTTCCGCAAGCTGGAATCGAGTGGTAAGTGGCAGCCATTGAATGGATCGACCATTAGGAACGGCGACAAGGTGGCCCTCTGGTGCCATTCGCTCGGCGAGGGCGGTTGGAAGAGCCTGAACGACGCCCCTTCATCAGCTGTGCAGGCCATATTCAACAAGGATGTTAGGTTCAACGTTCCGAGTCAGACATTTACAGCTGTCAATGGCTACGCACCCGCCGTTTTCACTGTCGAGTATGTTTGATGCCGAACCGTGAGGCGCTTAGGGAGGAGTGATGAGATAGAAGAAGGGCAACAACTTGAGTTAGAAGTAAATGCCATGTAATAGGGAGGCAAATTCCAAGTACGCTCAATTCTTTTTCCATTTCCAAAGCCGAGCTGGTGCTAAGCATGAACTGAGGAACCTGAAACTCAGGTTGAATGTGGCTGAGCATGGCCGCTCCTTCGCGGCCGCTCAACAGACCTAGATTTCCCGACTGGGAAGACTACCCCCACGGCAAGGCAGTATTTCTCACTTGATTCATCGAGTAGGTAATTCGAATTGCCGCAGCTGGAAATGGCCCCCATAGTGAGGCAGCATTGCGCCCTTAAATATTTACTTAAGGAGGGATTCTGAATTGCCATCATTGGAAATCTCCCCCATACCTAGGAAAAGCCGGTCACAGACACGGCCTTGGCCTGCCTTGCTGCGGCTAGGCAGAAGCAGTTCAAGAGAGAAATAAAAGCTAGCGTTCTGGCCCGCAATCTGTAGAACCCATACCTTTAGCTCTATACTCTGATTTGTTCCCTATCATCTGCCACCTATAACCACGTCCAGACACCCCAGTCAATAATGGCACAAATCAGCTCCATTGATTTTCCAACCGACCTGACCATTAGGCTTCACCACACCAAGTCATCGTTCACAGCAACGTTCAAGATGAGATTGTCTCCGGGCAAGATCCACAAGACGAAATGTAGCTGTTCCCGTCTTAGTCGTCTCTGACCAGGCTCGGATCGTCTTGAGGACGTTTCCTCACGCAAACATCTTCTACCAGAAGCTCCTCACAAAACAACCGTGTTAACATTCATCTTTCGATCTGCAGCGAACAAACAAAAAGCAACAGACATCTGCTCCGGCGTGCAGAAGACATCCGACCCTGAACCCTTCAGAATTCGCATGCTTAAAATGCTGACAGCATTAGCCGCTGTTTGCGAAGCAGAGCACCTTTCTGGACGAAGCAAGCCACAACCAACTATCAGGACTCCCCTTCGCCCCTTCAGGAAAAACAACCTAGACAGAAAGTCTGTCAGCGAGGAGGTCAGGGCCAAGATGCTCAGCCCATTGACTCCCAGCGCACTCCAGGGACAAGGTCTCGGTCACATCTACATTCTTCGGTCGCCAATGGACCTGAGTACAGTGTCGGTGTTGAAGACTGGTTTCTCCAAATATCATCCTGAACACCGCGCGCATGAGTTGGCGAGCTGCATTCCGGTGACTGAGGTTGTAGCTCACACGCCGTTGCTTCCTCATGCGATGCGTGTCGAGGCCCTGATACATACCGAGCTCGCAGACAAACGAAAGATCTTGGCATGCGGTCAGTGCGGACACGATCACAGAGAGTGGTTTGAAATCTCACATGCCGAGTCACGGGAGGTCGTGGTCAAATGGAGTAGATGGATCCTGTGCGAACCCCATCTCAAAGGCAATCTGTCTGATGAATGGTGGGCCTACTTGCAAGAGAAAGACTTCAGCACTGCCGACCCTGAAACAACCATTTCTAGGCAGTGGATGGAGATTCTGAAGAATTTTCCCCGCACTGTTTCTGATATCTCACAGCAAACACAGCTGGCGACGCTGGCGAGTCATCGTCAGATAGCAGTGACAGTGACTCAAATGAGATGGGCATTGATGAGATGGATATCGACGAGCCAGAAGAAGTCAGACCAGGAGCCCACACCCGAGCTAAAGGATTAACTGGTGAAAGATCACTCGGTCATCCAAGTTCGCAACGGAAAAATTGTCCTGACGTTGGGTTGAACATCTCGAAAGATCAGGCAAAACGGTGATTGGATTTGTTCTGATGTGTATTATCAAGAAATATCTTCTCTTCTAATTATTATCGACTACATCTAATAGTAGGTAATTGGTTGTTTCATATGTGCTGAGCTTTATGTCCCAAGATGTCCTCTGTACTCGAGGCATGGCCTGTATTCCTCGACGGGGTGAACTCGACTTGAACCTCATCTACAATAACCGCATCATTTCCCGTGCCGCTACTAGACGGCTGTTGCGAACGGCCAATACTGTGTAGCTGATATCCATGGCTTGCCTTGTCACCCCTCCACCGCTTGAAACTGTGGCTGTTGTCACCGTCATCGGGATGCGACTTTTGCTGGCTCGTGCTGGAGACAAACTTTGCAAGCCAGGGAATATGTCGGCGAACAAAAGGTTTCAGGTGAGCGAGGCAATTGCAGATTATCCCGGTGTTCATCTCGATGCAGCTCCAAAGGGAAGCCGAAGCTTGGGTCCATGTGACGTCGGGGTTGTCTCGCATCTTTTGCACATAGCCAAAGCGAATACAAGAAACGATAACGACCCTGGTTGGCCAAGTTAGACTTGCTGCGAATTGGTATGGTGGATTGTGAGGGTTGGGGATACTCACGCAGAGCCGAGTGCAAGAAGAAGGCCGACCGTTATCCTCTGCTTCAATGGCATGTTCAAGCGATGGATAAAGGGGATTGGAAGTGTGATAACAATGACGTCACTGACAATATTGAGGACCGCCTGCGATATCGTCAGATTGACGACACAGGTGTTTGTGCCATGTTTTTGAGGATGACATGGCCCAGCTAACAATATTGTAAAGACGAGTGTGTATATGACAAGGCCGGCCGCAACGGTGTAGAGAGCAATTCGGAAACGCGAATTGGGGATAAGACGGTAGTATAGGACTAGAATGGCCAGCTTTGCGAGCGTAGGAGGCCAGACGTAGGTCAGGCCGAGCACGAGGAGGAGCTATTCAGGGCAAACGCCTTGTCAGTGTGTAATCAAACGAGGTAGGAGTATAGTCAAGCAACATTACATTTAGATACCCTTGAAGATCTGTCGCTCGCACATCCCATAGATGTTTCCCGAAGCCAGATGGAATTGCTACATTTGCATTAGCTATCTCCGTCTCGCGAAGCAAGTCATCGCCTACCAAGAAGCACTCCTATGAAGAAGGCCAACGATCCACCCCACGCTAGAAGGATCAGGGCTATCTCCAACGTTAGCATTTTAGGTGAGGCGCGTCAACCAATGGCTAGACTTGCGTATATCCCAGTCAAGTTTCTGGACGATAGCAGAGGCGCTGTAGAGCCGCAGTGCGAGGGTGACAGTGGCGATCGCAAAGGTACACGAGTAAACGACGACGACAGAGTGCTGCAGAGCGGTGCTCCCGTCAAAGTCGGGTGTCACACCTTTAGGCGGAGGCATTGCGCCCACGTCTTGCGACATGTCTGCGATGTTGAGACCCCTTCTGATATGATAGCTCTGCTACAGATCTTGCTGCGAGATCGAGGACAAAGTAATGTCAGCTGAAAACATGTAGGTTGAGTATGTATGACGATGATGTGGAGCACCCTCGAAGCCAGGAGGCTAGGAGACGTCGATTCGCCAATGAAGATTTGAGTTAGAGAAGGAAGTAGACAAAAACTAAAGGGATTTAGGAAGACCCTTCATCGCCCCTGAGACGAGGACAAATCCGTCATATGAGCACCAGAAGGCAGGCTGGCAACCTAGCTGCCACCACATTCCATCTCCATTCGAGGCCAGAGCCTCTGACAAGGAGAGATGAAAACGGTGTAAAGCCGCGAGCTGGTGATCGCAATGGGCGGTGGAGTGACCAATAATACCGAGGGTTACAGAAGGAGTCGCCGATGAAGGGTGATACCTCACAGCGACCAGGGACCATGAATCAGAACGTTACACGCATGTCACCTTGACTACCCGTTGGCTCATGTGGGTCTAGCGACCTAGGCGAGCCAACCTAGTAAGCTAGGTTAGCCATAAAATTATAATATAGCCACAAAATTGTGATATAGACCCCGCACTTAGTGATATCCTTATTTATATATAATTACTACCTATTTAAGCTATATTTTACGATACTAACTAATAAAAAATACCTCTCTTTTATCTATCTTTATTATACCGAGTAAGGTAAGTCTTAAGGCCGCCCGGGAAGTTATGGCATCACGTGCGCGGTATACCCGGGGCCTCTATCGCAGCACCTTAACCGGCATAACCTAACTACTCTTACTTTATGCCGCTAATATATACTACCCCGGGTCTTCTTTTGCCTCTATTTAGAGGATTATAAGAAGGCTAGAGACTAGATATATGCCTCGTTAAGTTAGTAGACTATAAGTTTTTATAGATAAAGAAGATAAAGCTATTATAGCCTTTATTATCTAGATAGAAAGGTCTAGGTTCCTTGCCTCTAAGCCTAAGATAAAAGATACCGCTATAACCCTTTATTAGCATAGGAACCCTAATGCTAATCCTATTAGTAAGATATTATATACTTACTTCTATAATAATTATTCTAAGCTTAAATAGGTATTCCTTAAAGCTATAAAATAATCTTATAAGTCTTAGGAAGCTAGCGATCTTAATAACCTTAAATAATAATTTAAGAATCTTACTAAGACTATTTAGAGTTATAATATTAATACTTCTAAGTACTAGAATATTAACTAGGCTAGGATTAGGATTAAGATCCTTAGGGAAAGCATTAAAGTCCTCGTTATATAGATAAAGTAAAGGATAAGGAAGTAAGTTTTCTCCCCTTTTAACTAAGAGACCTATACCCTTATCGGTATAGGTAGCGCGGCGGGTAATATAATACTACTATAACTTATCTTTAAGACTTAGCCTATATTAGATTAGGTATATATAGATACTAATCTTAATATCTGCTTTGCCTAGTCTAATATAGCTTTCTTTAATAGCGAGATTACTCTTAAGTAGATAATATACTTTAACTAGTATTCTTAGGCTAAGTCCGCTAAGGCATAATATATAGGATAGATATTTAAGGAGTAATTTAGATATAATAAGTTCCTTAGAGATCTTATATAAAAGTATATTTAATATAATATTCCCCTTATCTCTTAGGCCGCTAATATAACTATCTAGAGACTTATTATCTTTAATAGCTTTATAGGATATAAAGTCTTTATTATTAGAGAATATTATATAAAGTTTTATATTATTATAGCTCTCTTACCTCCTTACTTTATATATATATTATAGCTAATAGATATTAGAGTCTTTTAGCTATTAAAAAATGCCTACTAAAAGCTTCTTAATAAATAGCTTTAAAAAGGTAATATTTCTTTCTCTTATATTAATTTTATCTATGGCTTTTAGGTAAATTATACCTTTTCTTCTATATTAATAAACTTATTAAATTAAATTAAAAAGTCTTTAAGGAAAGATTTATAATATATAATATTATCTTAGGCTTTAAGAAGTTAGGTATCTATTTATTAAATCCTAAGCTAGTAATAATATACCTAGCTAAGAAGTAACTTTAGGTAAAGTAGGCTATTAACCTGGCCTTTACCTCCCTTTTTCCTTAGGAATCTTACTTCTAGGCCGCTATAAATACTACTAAATAACTCTTAGACCGATATAATAATACCTTTAGCTCCCTTATATATATTAGACTTTATTAGATATATAATATTATTATAGAGGCTATAGTTCTTAAATCTATAGTTATTACTTATATTAATAACCGCTAGGCTTAGATTAAGAAGAGATATAATATAAAGAAAAGAGGAAAGAGAGTAAAGCTAATAGGAGATTCTAGTTATAATATTAATTTATAAGAGATTTAAGATTAATAGGAGGAGGTTATTACTAAAGCCTAATAGAAAGAGGAGAAGGCATAGGTCTAGACCGCTTATAGCCTTATTATCTAGGAGATAAAGAAGATTAAGGACTAATAGCAATAAGAGAAAGAGATTACTATTAATAGCATAAAGAAAAAGGTATTATAATCTTAGTAATTAAAGTATATAGGGAAGGATATTAAGTATTATTCTATAGAGATATAATACTTAATTATATACTAGATATTTACCTAAAAGCCTAAACCTTTTATAATAGATACTTAATTTCTATAAGAAATCTACGAAGCTATTTATAATACTAGTCTTACCCTAAAACCCCTTAGCGTAATAGACTAGACCGCTCTCGTAGGAAATAACGATAGTATTACTTTCTAGCTCGAATTAGCTCCTCCCGAGGAAGAAGAAGAGGAAGAGGAAGAAGAAGAGGATAAGGAACTCCCTCTATTTGAGCCTCTATTGTGAATGCCCTCATCGCCGCCGGTTATACCCTCGCCGCCGCGGCTACCATCTTTGCCACCTAAACTTCCCTCTACGCCGTGCCTAATACGGTCTTAATACTATATATCAGGGATATAGAGGATCACGAGCATTATTATATAAGTAAGGGCCACATAAGAAGCTAGCCCGGAGGGCTAAAAAGACGCTCTTATAGCTAAATTTATATAAGGAATCATCTAGGAAGGGGGCGGCCTTAGAGGCTTAGGCGGCGGCTTCTATTATAGCTATAATTAATATTATTAATATTATTATATTAGGCATCGCTAATAGCTTTAACTTACTCTTTTGCACCTTTATAAATTACTCTAGACGGCTTCTAAAACTAAGAGACTAAAAAAGGCGGCTTTCTAAGGGGGAAAATAGGGCCCCACGCTGTATCATAATTTTGTGGCTATATCACAATTTTGTGGCCAACCTAGCTTGCTAGGTTGGCTCGCCTGGATCGCTAGACCCACATGAGCCAACGGGTAATTGGTACGGAGTACTGTAACTCAATACGAACCTAAAGCCACCTTGACTCTCACTGGGTGGACCGCGTGGCTTCATTGGGGGATCTACACGGCACGGCTGCGCTACGGGTTTCAACCGACGAACTAACAGGGTTTCGGAACCAGCCGGTTTCAAGGCTTGGGGCATTCTTGTGGCGTTCAGCTGATCGTGCTTGGGCTAGAGACGGGCCTAGTTCCCCGTTCTTAGCTCTTTTTTGCACTTGGAAGGCACTTCCACGTGAAGAGGCGGGAGTACAGACCTCTTGGGATATCTCGAAACGATCCCCAACACCAGAGTTTACGCCAAGCCTCGATGCCCCGGAAGCCTCAGGGGTCTGCGACGGCAACTCCTTCCTAACCGGACAGCCAGAGTATTTCCAGTACACCCGACTTCAGGTGCCAAACTTTAAAGAGTGGCCTTTGGCCTTGTCTCGACCCCGGGAGCAGTGTTGCACCCAATGTTGGTAGGGTCTTGGCCGCCCAAAGAGACCAACTCAGCACTCTCGTTATTCGTTATCTGGGGAATGTATATCTTCTAAGCCAGGAACATGAGCCCGGTCAGGCCCGCCCATGTATTAACAGACGCTATGCCCCTTTAGACACAGAAGGTCAGTCGAGAGAATTCCACATACGTTAATGTATTCGTTCTTTGCATTTCTTGACAGACATAGTACATAAATACCTCTGGGCGAAGTGTTATTGTTCGATCAGACCCTTGATACAATGCCCCTGCTTCGTATCTTGTACGACAATAAAGTACCGCTAAATCAAGACACAGCGTAAAGTTCCTTGCAAGACAGGGAGGCACCCCCCGTAGTCCGCAAAGTCCGAAGCCGCAAATTATACTCCACAGCCTGGAAGCCCCTGATTTCGTGGAAATGACCAATGACCTTTTCCAAGGAACCTGGTCGGTGTGTGGCTCTCTGTCTTTACTTTCACGGTTCAGTACGTGCTCGTTTTGATCAAGGTCTACTCCTTTGGCATCTCAAAGACTCATGAGCCTATCTCAAAGTGCGCTTATGCTCAGATTTATGGGGTACGACCGTACTAGTAGATCTAAATGTCACCATTTATTTCAACACACCTTTACTGAGGACATCTGTAAGTACGCTTCTAATCCTCAATCCCCTCCAACAGTTCAATGCTCTTATGATCTATAATGGCCGCGCAGTGACGTTCCGTCATCGCATGGACAATCTCGCGGCCCTGCATCATCGGCGTAGCAAGAGCCCATGCGAACCCATGGAAAGTATGCTTCCGATATTCGTCCCAAACCTCTTCGACTAGGAGCCGGGGTCCTCCTTCGCGGAACAAGGCGTCGAGATACGACTGCAGGAGCTCTTTCTCGTGCTTTCGTCGATCCTCAATCGATAGTGCGCCGATGATGAAGTACGAAACATCGTGCATAACTGACCCGGTATGTATAACTTGCCAATCTAGGAATCCAGGTTCCCCTGTTGGCGAAATGAAGGTGTTGCCAATATGCGCGTCTCCGTGGACTAGGCAATTGAGCGTCGAGTTGGACGGCTTCCAGAGAGCCTGAAACGCCGCCGTCATCCGCTCGCGGTTCAACATGTGGTCCGACACTGGAGGTCTAGCCTCCCCAGTGAATTGTTTCTCCCATGCCTCTGGGGCCGTCAGGCCCAAGATGGCATCCCTGAGTGACACTGTTTGGCTGGCCCATGGAATGTCCTCGGGTGTATTACCCCAGGTGCTCGCGTGGAGAGTAGCCAGCTGTTCGACACTCAATTGCACCCGATCGACGGGCCAGGTTTTAAGGGGGTTTCCAAATGTATACCCCCGAGATTTGAGGTCGGCCATAACAACGACTCCCTGTCCATTGACAGTATCCGTGCCAATATAAAGCGTTGGAGGAAGCGGCATCCTGATGGTTGGGGCGACGTAGTAATAGAACTCGGCTTCCAGTCGGTAGACGGCCAGCATGTAGGGAATGCCGGTCAGAGCTGGATTAAAGCCGCCCTTGACGCAGACCCTGATCGGAACATCGGCAGAGTCCTTAAAGGCTATTTCAAGAAGGACCTTGGACGCTGTGCCGTGGATTGCTTCGACGACCCTCGCATCTTGTACCGCCTTGCCCAGAATTTTGGTGAACCAGGAAGCGGTGAGCTCTTGGACGGTGAGAGGAAGAGGATCGCTTGATTTCATGGCACCTTTCACTCGACGGGAGGCGCCATTCGTTGAGGCCGCCATGATTGTTGCTCTGGGTTCCCCTTGCGATGACTGGAGGGGTGTCGTAGCGCTTGATCTTAACCAAAGTAGAGCGCAAGAATTACGGAGGATGAGAGGCTGGAGATTGCGCAGCATGTTCAAGCATTTATAACATAACATAGCGGGGACTCGGATTGCAGGGAAAATCCGGGCCAAGCTGGCAAAGGCACCTGAAAATGCGACCCTACGTAGGTGTAACCCTGTTCCAGTCTGTGCTTGGAAGCAGGCCGCAACGATTTGAGAGCCTTCCCCTAAGTACAGGGTGTAGGGGTCTGCAATGTTGTTTCCCGCTAACTGACACGTATCTAGAGTCCCGCGTGACTGAGCTTTCCACGTATGATAAAAGGCAATCAGTGGCAATACAGGGCTCTTTCGGCTTAGAAGCAATGAGGTCTATGGCTGACTCGGGCCTCCTTGTAGCTATTTATGAATCGCCGAGACCCTACCTCGTACATTTCAATCGTATTTTAATGCCCCCCTGCCGGTTTGACTTGCTTCGCGGTGTAAAAGCCGAAGCCATACCGAACCCCTGTTCGGAGCTTTGACCGATCTTAAGCCATGAGGCTACTTTTTCTAGAGTCGAAGAAGGTGATAGTTGAGCTCGATATAGATATCTCTCGGCTATAGGGTACCAACTTCAGTGACAGAGTCCAATCTTCAGACACTCACCTTTCTTTTATGAGCTTCGACTCGTTGATTGGTGGTCGGGTTCCCAGCCACCCGCCTTCACAATCACCATCACCATCGCGGTCCGACCTATCAGAGACTGTCGAGGCGAACAGTGACATGACGCACTGCCACAACGCCACCAGTAGATAAAGCACCCCGCCTCTTGTGTCAACATTCTGACGTCTTGATCATCATCTTTTGTTTAACGTTACCTCTGTTTCGGTTGGGCTTTCTCAGAGAACGCCCTCATCATGTTGTTGAAACTCCCACTTGTACCATTCGAAATGATGATTGCATTGGTATATTTATGCCTCAGGTTGCCCATGGATGCCCTGGGATAATTACTTGGATATAATATAAGGCATACCGAGAAACGTATAACTATATCTTTATCTCATATTAATCATCAGGGATGCTATCGTAAGCATCGAATTTAGGAGCTAAGGTGGAATACTCTATAAGGTAAGCATAAGTAAAACTAGATATAAAAAGTACTAAAGATAAGACCTATGAGGATTAGGCTAATACCGAGTAATAATTGCCTCTACTAACGCTTCCGTCTAACCGGCGTACTCTCTCGGCGTTATACTAATTATGAGTCGAGGATTTAGACGATTTTTTTATGCCTATTCTGTCTCGCTATTAAGATCACGGTTCTTCTATCGATATTAATGAAGTATAATTTTGCCCTAGTAGATACGAGGATATTAATAATATCCTTATATCCATAGGCGGAAGGCTAAAAAATCGGTGATTATCTGGATGCTAATAAAGAGTTGATGTCGGTATGCCGTCTATATACTAGAATTCTTATTATATCTATTCGCTTATTAAATACGGTAATCTAAAGGGGGGTTTAGCCTTTGGTATTCTTAGTATCGAAGGGGATTAGTTTAAGTAGAAGTTAGTTAAGTTGGTCGATGTTATTATTCTATGTAGCTTAATAGAAATGAGCGATAGAGTCCTAGCTTAGGTCGATATTCGTAGGCGGAATGTATTGGCAAAGGTAATAAAGAGATTCTAGTTGCCCGTAAGAGGCGGCGGCAAAGTATACTCTATCTATAATGGCCGCGATGGTATCGCTCTTCTGGGTTCTTAAAAGTAAGCCAATAATACGTGCATATGCCCGAGTCTCACCAGCGGCCTTGACGACCTCTTCTGTGATCTGGATCTCGGTCCCGCGCTTATCGGAAGCAGCGCCAGTATCTCCTTGCCGCTCTAGTTGTTCCTAGCTGCAGCCTGGATAACCTCTTCTGTGATCTGGATCTCGGCCCCGCGCTTGTCGAGGAGTAACGCCATCACTTTCTCACCGCTTTTTTGGTTCCCAGCTGCAGCCTTAATGACTTCTTTGTCCACTTTAAAGGGAATTCCGTTATTGAAATTCTATTTAAGAATATCACCGCTGCCGTAATAGGCCATAACTTCTTAGTGTGTTATACCCGCCTTGTTTCTAGGCCGTTTTTGCGCTAACTGCCTCTATTGCCCCGGACTGAGAACACTAGTTAAGTCATACGCATAAATAATAAGAAGAACTCGAGGCGTATAAGATATAGTAGCCTAGATCTTTAATATAGTTTTCCTATGCGCTATTAAATCATTTAAAAATTCCTCTACTATCCTATGCTAACGGTAGAAGCATACTTAATCCTGCTTAATAGATAAGAACTTAAGTAGAACTTTATTTAGCCGTATTTGCCTTTCTTAAGCGGCTATATAGGTATACTCTGCCTAAAATAAGTATAAGTACTTTAGAAGGGATATCCGTAGCGAAGCTTTAGGTGCTATCCTATTAAGATTATAAAGATAAGCTTCCGCTATGAGAGCATTTATAGATGCTAGTTTATATATCTCTTAATCTTTAAGAAACTCTCTAACCAATAAGTGCGAGAACTAAAACGCATTAACGGTAGAGTCTAAAATAACTAAGTTATAGCATAATTTTAATAGCTAGTCCTTTAAGATTATAGAGGGGGATCTATTATTAGTTACGGATATAGCGGCTAGAAAGATATCTAATAAGAGTCGCTCTTAGGCATAAAGTAGCTAGCTAAGAGTATTCTAAGTAAACTGCCTATTTATATCCGCGTTAAGATTTTCGATTCTCGCAAGTATCTCTTTATAAAGGTCTACTAATATCCTTAGTAGTCATCTAAGTCTCTCCCGGATCGTAGCGTCTATGGTTAGTTAGTAGAGAGCCTATAACTGCAGGCTCGCCCAGCGGAACCTGATTCTGTAAGGCGTCTGCGACTATCTTATCCCCGTGAAGAAAAAGAAGAAAAACAAAAACTTATATGCCTTGCGCCTTGGAAGTAAGCTCGCCGATAATTGTTTCGTGTATTTTGTCCCTTTTTATGCTAAGCCGCAATAAAGATCCTTTGTCGATAAGGCATTTGGTCTCTGATCGTATAAATAGATCTATATCTGCCGAGTTGCGGTTAGAGTCGAGGTATAAGTTCGGATAATTATCTAATTTATAGATAATATCTTGATCTATCCGACTTAATATAAATATCTTTAAGAGATATAGAGATATCTTTAGGAGGTCTTCTAGCGTATCTAATAGATCTCCCCGAGTTACTAGGTTATATTTATCTAGGGCATCGATTATAATTATTATTATCGCGTTCTCGTATCGCTTAAGTAGCTTGAGGATTAGTTCCTTGCTTTCGTCAAGGCGGAGTGGCCTAGAAGCGAAGGCCTTTTCTTCCCTTTTTTTATATACCTCGATTGCGGCATCGAGAAGTGGTCCTCTAGTTTCAGGAGTGGAGAGCTATCTCGCAATGCTAGCCACTATCTTTGAAGGATCGGAGCGGTTAGGCTCAGCTGTGTTTCGGGAACAGTAGAAACCCGTGGGCTCATAGCACAGCGGGCCATGTGTCGATTGGTTAAAGGACCGTGGGCCATCGAAGCCGTCGACGAAGTCGGCGATGCGGATGGCGAGATCCCTGTCAGGCTGGAGCAGTGCCCCGAAACCGCTCAGCGCGATGGATTGGACCCCTCTCGCAGGAAGTGATGATAGCGTCACTTTCCAGCTCGACCGGGCTCCTACTGAAGAAGAAGAAGAAGAGGGTGAAGATGATGAGCTTCCTCTCTTTGAGCCTCCACAGCAAATACCCTCGCCGTCAGAGATGCCTTCGTCGCCGCCGGTTATAGCTTCATCAGCATCATCGCCGCGGCTGCCGTCCTTGCCGTCCGAAGCCCCCTCAACGCCGTGCCCGATACGGCCTCAACGCCACATATCAGGGATACAGAGGATCACGAGCATCATCAAGCAAGGAAGAGCCGCACAAGAAGCCAGCCCAAGGGGCTGAAGAGACGCTATCGCAGCCAAATTTGTACGAGGATCCGTCCAGCAAGGCGGCGGCCTTGGAGGCTTAGGCGGCGGCTTCTATCACAGATATCATCAATATTATCAATATCATCACATCAAGCATCGCCAATAGCTTCAACCCGCTCTTTTTAAGCTTCAAAAATCACTTTTGATGGCTACCAAAACTCAGAGGATGAAAAAGGCGGCTGTTCAAGAGGGAAAAAAGGGCCTCGTTGATGTCTCACATGTTGTTAATTTTGTGGCCAACCTAGCTTGCTAGGTTGGCTCGCCTGGGGCCCTAGCCCCACATGAGCCAACGGGTAATTAAAAAAAAAAATTCATTTCCATGTTTTTTAGCGACTAGGCTTCTGGAAAGAATTATATAAGATAAGGAATCTTGGTTGTGGTGTTGAAAACCTAAGTGCTGATTCCCCCCCTGGAAATGCTGGTCTGAGCATATCCAACTTGCTACAACGCAGCTATGCGAGCCGGGCTCCCACCTTGCGATAGATGAGGGCATGATTCGCTATACAGGACGGAACTCGCAAGTCACATATATACCCAACAAACCTATTGATACAGAGTTCAAGGTGTGGGTTGTGGCCCAACTTGGCATCTTCCTGAGGTGAATTTGGCACCAGCCCGGTGAAGAACACGGTCCCGTTGGCGTTGAGCGTTCAAAGAGGAAGAAATCGGTATCTCAAAGAGGGAGAGGCGGCGGCGGCGGCCGCGGCCGAGGAAGAAGAAGAGGAAAGCCAGCCGAGAGAGGGAAGCTGGCGAGGCTGATAAGGTTGAAGAAGTTATTCACGTCCTCACAGACGACGGGGATAAAGTCATCGCATTGAACTCGACTCAGAGCGTCGTTATTGCCTTTATAAACCTACTGCCGAAGTCAACATATCACGTCTTTGTGGATAACCTCTTCTCGTCCCCGGACCTCTTTCTCTCTCTTCGTCAGCACGGCCACGGTGCTACAGGCACAGCCCGCCCCAACTGCGGCATCTTCAAGGAGCTCGTTGATGCTAAAAAGAACGATAGGTCAGGGAAATCCGGGTTTAAATTCAACGAGATTAAAGTCATCCCTACCCCAGATAACCTGGTAGAAAGCCTTGACCCTATTAGCTATGATTTCCTTACTAACTTATCTATTCTTGCTATAGGTGAACCAAATCGCGTGGAAAGATAATGCCCTCGTGTTATTCCTATCAACCGTATTCAAAGGCGATGAGAAATGCGAGCGTTGGAGGAAGCGGCCATCCACAACAACCTCTACATCACGGCCAATACGGCGCTTTTTTGGTGACGAGCCAGTCAAGCTTATATCAATCCCTATAGTGGCTGCTGCTTATAATAAAGAGATGAATCATGTGGATCGAGGAGACCAGAGGAGGGCATATCAGGGCTATGATCATGCTATCCGCCGCGGCGCTTGGCAGGCTCTCACTTGGACCTTCTTATTAGATATAGTCCTTGTGAATAGCTTCCTTCTGCAACTACACGGGCAGCCAAGTTGGAAGCGATATATAAGTCAGAAAGATTGGCGCCGGCGCATTCATAATGACCTATTTAATGCGTTCCATAACGACAGTCGATCAAGGAAGAGGTTTCGAACCGGGGACGAGAAAACGCCGCTGGAACAGCATAAATGTGTCCGCAGAGGGAAAAAATCCGACTGCCTTGCTTGTCAAGGCCATCAGCTTGGGCGACCAAGGTCGCAAAGCTCGAGGAAGCATTTGGCGCCGGTCACCGGCAATGTAAAGAAAGTGAGGCATCAATCAATTTGGGGATGTGAGCAATGCGATGTCGCACTTTGTAACTCAGAAAATTGTTGGAACAAGTATCACGGGCTAATTTAGGAGAGAAATGATGTACCTTTCATTCTTACATTTTAACTGGGCAGACACCCCTGTAGTGACCTGGCGGGAGGCTTCGCACAATTGAAGGGATATCTTCTAGCTAGTAGACTGCCATTCTCATCATAGCCTGTACGTTAAGAATACTAAGACGGATGCCCTTGAAGACAATATGTTCCTTATCCTAGCTTATTGAGCCCTAGAATGCCGTATTGTTGTGTGTAGCTATGCCAAAGTTTCGGAGTTAGATGATGAACTGCGTTGGCGTCGTTTCCTAACCCTCTTCTCCTCCGACTATGAACCGGCGAGTTATCTCGGATATGAGCGCAAAGTTGCTCGGGCTGTTCTCCTCTGCCTCTTCTCGGTTCTGGCCCTGCTGCATCTTTTGCTTGATGGCCTTGGCTCGCTGATCAACTGCAGAGACGGGATATTGCTATGATTGCGGAAAGCTTTGGGGTGAAATTCGCATAGCCCTCCTAAGTACTATCCGCACGGATACTTGGAATAGTTAAGAAGCCGACGAGAACGCTGTTATACTCCGTGTCCTTGGTGAAATGATTAAGAACGGATATATAAAGTTCTAAAACGTTATCTTCGAGTAAATTAAGAAGCTTAGAAACTTCGGGAGCCTCTGGGTTACCGCTATGGTCCTTCTAAGCGTCGGTTAAGTCGTCTGCGTGCTCCATTATCGTATTATATGTATTCCGTTGTCTCCTGCTTAGCTTGAACGGTAGCCGATCCGCCCCGTCTTCGAAAGACATACAGCGAATAATATAAGCAAGTAGTTGTTTGACCACGAGTATATATCGTCTCTGAGTCTCGGGCTTGAACCGGAAATGAAATGGCTTGCTCCTCTCCTTGGTAAGCTCCTTGCGGTTGACCTTAAATAGAGTATTCTAAGAGATATTTTCGGGTGTGATGGTAGCTTTAGCGTGGTTGACCATTCGATCAAATGCGATGTGTATGAACCGTAGTTGACCGTCGTCTGATTCGTCTGGGTCGTTTAGATTGACTTCGTATTCCATAGAGATTAAGTCCCTTAGAAAGTCCTTTTTCCCGCTAAATTCCTTTAAGTGAAGAGCAGAACTAAGCCGACGAAGCCATGGATTCGGCGCCGTAAAGTCGTTCTCCGCATTAATGCGCCCTGCCTCTTGGCTCCGGATGCCATTGCCTTTTCTCTGAAATGCGTCGATGGTCGCTTGAAGTCTGGCCTGCGAGCCGTGGTCTTGAGACCTTGACTGATCAAGGTTTAGCCCTCTTGCCACTTCGAATAGCTCGCTGCCCGGACCTCGCGAGAATAATCGTTGATAATACACCCTAGTCCTCTACGGACTATTGCTTCTTTCCTCTTTGACCGTAGCAGCTGAGCGACGTCCACCCTTGAGATCTAGATCCTACTGGTGCTTAATCTTGAGATGCTCTCGAATCCGTCGTAACTTTGTACCTACGTATCGGTAATCCGGCGGGGATGTGCTCTGCTCTGTGATAAACTCGCATCGGATGCCTCCCGTACCTGGCGGACCTAATCTTGTAATTGGCGGTGTATTATCGGGCCTTGGTGGTAGATTGTCGTGGGCTTCTTGCTGATTCAGGAAGACTTCATAATTAGATGCCTACTTCTGCGCGTCTTTGATTATCTTAGTGCTAAGATGATGCGGAGCACTGCGAAGATGCACCTTGACCTGCTTCTGTGTGACCGTGATCCGGCATGTTCGATAGCAGAGAAGCCGGAGTTCTAAATCGTATAGGAAGTACTCTATTATGAATGATTTAAGAAAGTAAAGATTAAAATTCCCTCTCTAAACTCTGTTAGCTACTACGTAGCATCAATACTAATGCAAAACCCCTTTATTCCGCGTCGGCAGTTTGAGCTGAGCGTGACGAACCTGATGGTCTATAGCTACTACCTGTGATGGTCAAGGTTCCCAACGTAGTAAACCGTAACCTGATTTGGTTTATGTTGGCAGCTGCAACGGGGCGTGGTGTACTGAGCGTAGGGTGGCGAATCACGTCTGATAGTATCAAGAAGTATTCTTGAGTAATCAAGTTGTATTGAATACTGGAGAGCTATCTGGGCAGGGAAGTGGGAATGAGTGAAGCTATATATACTATTCTGATTTGCTTGGTCGATCATGGTTTTGTGAGTCGAACAGAGTCGAACCGACTCCGTTCGACTTGCATATGGCGGACAACCTTATTGGTCGGCACGGAATGTGTGATGTTCCGTCTTCATAACGTTCCCATCTTGGGTCAGAACAACTATCACACGGGCCCACGGGGTTTAAACAGCCCCGAGGCAGCAAGTTACACGCCGTTAACTCCGGGGCTATAAGTATAATAATCCTCTATATATGCTGCCCCTACTGCTTAAAGATGCTTTATCATAGTTCCTATGCCTCGTCTCTCTTGATTTATTCAGTACTATTCCACTGCCAAAGCAATACAAATAACAAGACAACATGAGCGCTCTTTCACAGCTATTCCCCCCTAAGCCAAGCTTCACAGAGGATGATATCCCAGACCTAGCCGAAAAGGTGCAAGAACTCCTGCTTCTAACTTGAATTGTACTGACAAAAGGATCCAGGTGTTCCTCGTAACTGGATCCAACACAGGCTTGGGGAAGGAGGTTGCCAACATCCTCTACGCCAAAGATGCAATCGTCTACATTGCTGCTCGAAACAAGGCCAAGGCTCAATCCGCCATGGACGAGATTCGCTCTCGCAACCCCAAATCCACTGGTGCCCTCAAGTTCCTGGAGCTGGACCTGAGCGATCTTCGCTCCTGCTCTAGTGCAGCCAACCGCTTCCTCGCCGCTGAATCTCGTCTGGACGCCCTTTTCAATAACGCCGGGGTTCTCCTGCCACCGCAAGGCTCAAAATCAGCTCAGGGGTATGAGCTTCAGCTCGGAACCAACTGCCTCGGCCATTTTGCCCTGACCACGAAATTGACACCGTTGCTTCAGTCCACGGCGCGTACCAGCCCGAAAGGGTCGGTGCGGGTTCTGTGGGTGTCGAGCTCTGCTGCGGAAGCTGCCGCCCCGAAGGAAGGTGTCCCACTAGATAACCTGGATTATCATCTTGACGAGTCGGCGATGTTCAAGTATGGTGTGAGCAAGGCGGGCAACTACTTCCAAGCAATGGAATTTGCCAAGAGATTCGGAGATAATGGGATCAAAAGTGTAGTAGGTATCATCTTGATCTGATCGAGGATATGCTGCTGACCTCCGACCAGGCCATGAACCCAGGAAATCTCCGCTCTGAGCTAGCTCGAGATAGTGGTTATCTATTCGGCCACTTCCATCACTTCATCAGCTACCCTCCCACCAACGGCGCGTACACGGAGCTATACGCGGCGTTTTCCCCCGACGTCAATAATGGGTCGTGGGTCATCCCATTTGGTCGCGTAGGCAAGATCAAGAGCAGTCTTCAGGACGGTACCAAAGATGAATCTGAGGGGGGTACGGGAGCCGCGCGGAAGTTCTGGGAGTGGCAGGAGGAGCAAGTCAGGCCCTATCTTTAAGCGTGATTGGGATGGCATGACATCAGGGACTCACATGTCGGATGAAATGTCGGTAGCCAATCTGTCCGCACTCGTTTACATGATTTGAGGGATGTCGGATATTTTCCTCCGTTATCCAATAAATTGCATGGAAAGTCACCGTCTCAGGTCTGCCGGCCAATCATAGTATCTAGAACTCTCCGCATAGCAAACCCTTCTTTCTAGGTGTATCAAGTCTACCCGGTGGCATTGAGGGAATTTGTAGGACCCAGACATTGATTCAACAACATGCAACACATGAAAGAACACAGGCTTGATTCAGATGGTTCAAGGATCTGGCGTTTTCAACACTGCTGCACCACCATGTACAGTCATTGGACTTATCGATTTGGGCCCTAAATTTGTTCACTATTTCTGAATCTATCATTCAAGCTCCAATGATGGATCCTGCCGCGCACTCTTGATTTGGGTCATCAAACTCAGAGTACCGTAGATCTTGAATACGGTCGGATACTCTGAAATGGGAACGCCCAACCTCTCTGCCGTCCAAAGCTCAGGCACCAAGCAAACATCTGCCAAGGTGACTTCGTCGCCCACGCTGTATTTGCCAGCAGTCACCTTCACAGCCTCTTCGTACGTCGCAAGCCCCCTTTCGATCCAGTATCTGTCCCACTTGCTGTTGCCGCTGGCCTCGGCCAGCTTGGATTCGGGGCATGGAAACCTCGCGACGATTTCTCTTCCCACCCGATGGGTGGTGAGAGGGTGGATGTCGGTGGCCACGATGTTGACGAGACTACGGACTCTCGCACGATCGATGGGGTGATAGGTTGGCGGTAGAAGCTGACGGGTGTTGGGGAAGGCCTCATCAAGAAATTCGAGAGCTGCAACAGACTGTGTCCATCTTACTGGCTCTTGCTCATCTGATCCTTGCGATAGTTTTATCGTGAGAGTGGGCACCGTCCTTGAGGGGTTGATATGAAGGTATTTTGGATCATCGTTTTGCTTGTGTCGTAAACTGACCGGAACAGTGTCGTACTCAAGGCCCTTCAAGTTAAGCGCGATGCGGAGACGGCCGGAACAGTCCGAGATTGGTGAGGAGTAGAGGATAATCTGGGTTGTCATTGTATCTCGCGGCTGCCAGGAGGAATCGAGGTGGAAGACTGTTGGGAAACTGCCCGAGTATAAGGAGACAATTGCCTTGTCACGCTGCATTGTAACCAAAATCCGTGTCACTTATTAGCAAACCGGAAACGCCGGCATCAGCTTCAAGGCGGTGGACCACAAGAGCCGGAGGGTTTGACGGGACCTCATTGGTGAGAATGACACTGGCGACTTTGAATGCCATCCGTTGGCAATGACAACAGACCACGGACACTTAAGCTCAATCAACGGCTCTCAAAGTCGCCGACGCTATTTTGGCTCAGCACCGGACTCTCTGCAGAGACCACCCATTTCCTCGTTCTGTGTAAACCCTTCGTATTGTCAATTCATTATTACGCCTTGGCAGCCAACGCTTTATGCAACTGCGATTCAATTTTCCCTTTCAACCCCCCTAGCCGTCATTCCCCCCAACAAGAAGCCCTATAATGTCCGATCCCAACACCCGGCATGTCAGACAACGGCTGCTGGAGCATTTTGAGGGAGACGGCTCTGATGCCAATGCCAAATGGTGCTCTCTGTGGGATGCTGGCGATTTCCTCCCATGGGATAGAGGCTGTCCGAACCCTGCACTGGTCGACCTCCTCGAGCAGAAGCAGAACTTACTTGGCGAATCTATTCTAATCCGAGATCCTCACACCGGGAAAACGCGACGAAAACGTGCTCTGGTAGCAGGCTGTGGCAGAGGCTATGACGTACTGCTACTTGCGAGCTTCGGGTTCGACGCCTATGGACTAGAGATCTCGCCCCAGGCTGTTCAGCTATGTCACGAGGTCGGCAAAGAGGACTATCCCGACAGATCTGGGGATCATGGGTTCGGACAAGCTCGGTTCATAGTTGGAGACTTCTTTCAAGACGATTGGTTAGAGCAGGTCGATGGCGGTCGATCATTCGAATTGTTCTATGATTACACGGTATGACTTCTCATGGTATGGTTGGACTGAGCTAACGTTGCACTTTGCCAACAAATAGTTCTTGTGCGCACTGAACCCTTCCAAGCGCCCGGCCTGGTCCCTGAGGTATTCTCAGCTCGCATCCCAGACAAACGATACCAGACTCATTTGTGTTGAGTTCCCTACATATAAGGAATACTCTTCAGGAGGACCTCCGTTTGGCGTACCTCCGCCAGTGTATGTCGGCCATCTGGGCCAACCGGGGGTCCAGCTGCCATACACTACAGAGGGCATCCCTGCCACGGAAGGTGCTCCAAAGAGTGACGCTGAAGGCTTTGAGAGAATTGCTCATTGGCAGCCAAGCGTGACTCATGAAGCTGGGAAAGGAACTGACTGGGTTAGTATATGGAAACTTCACCGAGGCGGCACGAGCGGCGGGGAAGAAGAAGAAAGCAAATGTACATGAATTCAAACGTTGTGGAAGCATAATTCCAGGCCAAACTGTTACAATGCGGGAGAGTTGTGTTCATTTATGTGGCTTGTTGTCCTATATATACCGCCTCCCAGTATTTCCTGCCTCTGTTTTTGTCAAGATCATTGCCAAGAGCTTTACTTTTATAAATCTTCTTGGGCAAATTATCTTATTCTTGTGATGAGAGGTTCTTAATCCCATATGTGATATAAGGGTAGTGATGTGGCGGCCGCAGACCCACGGCGACCTACGCTGGTACAGAATGGCATGATAGAAAGTTGGGCTGTGCGGCAATGCAACTGCTAGTGAGAGATCTTCGAGCCGAGGAAGCCATCTCGCTTGTCCACAAGGGTCACCGCAACTTGGTGCTCATCGATATACGACTTCCATGTGATGACAATCCAAAACAGATTTTGGTCTCTGGACAAGGCATGCTCTTCAACCTACTGACTGGCGGAACTGTAGACCCGCCACATAAACCCTGATGAGCAGGAAAATAAACTTTTTGGGCTTGCAAGCTTGGCGTTTGCACCCAATCAGTTGTTTCAAAAGTGGCCGACTGATTGACTGGGAGCGGAGACTATTACCAACATGGAGAGTTGCGGAGCTCCATCTCGAAGCCGAAAAAGCCTCCAGGAAGGCATGGCACTATTGGAGTAGAACACGTCTAGTGTGCTACATGGACAGAACCAGCCTCCCTGCGCGGCGACATTACACGAAGGTTATTGGACGCCTGGAGGCGTCAGTTAAGATAGGTCCCTGACGTTCGAAACATTATGGAGGTTAAGAGAACCTCGGAGATTAGAGCATTCACGCTGTTACGTGAGCAGAGTTTGGAACCAGTTTTGGTTCCAGGGGCCTACACAATAGCGACTACGCTATATAAAGCAAGGCGACTGCTATCGTCTGAGTTTTCCATTTGTTTTGTGCAGGAAAAGTCTTCAATCCACCTTGAATCAGAGATTTTTCATTCTCAGTCATGATGGCCCCTTCAATCACGTCTTCCATCCCCAAGGGATCTACTGTTCTGGTGACTGGCGTCAACGGTTTCGTGGGCTCGCATGTTGTGGACCAATTCTTGTTCCACGGCTTCAAAGTCCGCGGAACCGTGAGAGACGTCGCAAGACACGCTTGGCTCACGAAATTGTTTGAAAAGAAGCATGGAATCGGCAACTTTGAGCTTGTTTCCGTCCCAAACATGGCGGCGAACGGAGCGTTTGACGATGTTGTGAAAGGTGGCCCCCCCCCAACCCCAGCCAATCTTACGCGCTACGCTAATACTTCCTTCAACTTTTAGGGGTTTCTGCAGTGATCCATACCGCTTCGGTCTTGACAATGAATCCGGATCCGAACAAAATGATTCCCGACTCGGTCGCTGGTGCAGTGGCTGCGTTAAAAGCTGCTTATAGTGAGCCAGGGGTAAAGCGTTTTGTATTCACTTCGTCTTCTGCCGCTACAGCCTGGTTCGAACATGGCCAGCCAGCCATGACTATCACGGAAGATACATGGAACAAGGCTGCGGTGGAAGCGGCGTGGGCAGATCCGCCATACGAGCCGCAGCGGGCCCCGACTGTTTATGCAGCCAGCAAGACCCAAGCTGAACAAGAAATCTGGAAGTTCCACAGAGAGAACCGACTCAAGCACCCCAAGCTGACTGTCAACACCGGTAACGTTGAGTTGTGTGTGTATCTTCTCGAAAGTGAATCTAACCTCTGTAGTCTTGCCAAGCGTCATCTTTGGAAAGAGTCTCGATAGAGCCAATCAGGGCTGTCCCAGCAGTTCGGCGTTGCCTGTTGCTCTTTGGGAAGGGAAAGTCGAGCCACCGCACATGGTGCTTGCTCCTCGTGAGTCTTTGTCGGAGAAATGATTTTCTAAGTTGTTTCTAACAAGCATTAGAATACTTCGTTAATGTCCAGGATGTAGCAAGGCTGCACGTTGCTGGAGCGACTCTGCCCGAAGTAGGTGATAGGAGGATTTTTGCATTCGCCGAACATTTCAGCTGGGATAGTATCTTGGAGATTATGCGCAGACACTCACCGGAGAGGAAGTTCATTGAAAATTTCTCTGGTGGTCAGGACACAGCCGAGGTCACGCCCCGGGCGTACGCAGAGGAGCTTCTGCGCGACCTTGGCGAACCGGGCTGGACATCTTTGCAAGACACGATCCTAGAGATCGTCAAAGGGCAGCAGGAGACAGAACATGGCATCGAATGTTAAGCTTACTCTGAAAGACCGCATAGATAAACTTACTATTAATATACGGCCATCATATTCTTTGTTATTATCAAAGCCTGGCCCTTCATGGGATAACTGAGTGAGATAGATAGTTAATAACTATATAGCAGGACAATCCTAGTGCTCATAAAGGTTAACTCTTTCTTAATTTAATTAAGCACTAAATCCAGATCTTCTCTAAACAATAATAAGAGAGGGAGTATTAGATCTCCACTCAAAAAGAGCTATTTTAGATTATCTTTTAAATAATATAATTCTTAGTTATCATATCTATCTCTAGTTATTTACTTTATGTTACATATAGTTATTATTAATAAGAATTAAAATATTATCTTTATAATTTTCATAGTTAAAGTAAATAAACTTATTACTTAAAATATTTATTCTTATATAATAACTATCTATAAACCCCTAATATCTAACTTCCCATGCAATAGTTGACCTCAATAGAAATCGTGCGAGGCAATACATAACAATCACAATATATAAACCCTCCTATATTCAGCTTTCAAAGGCCCACCTAGACACTCCTCACAGACATACAAAACTCCATGGCCAGTAGCCTCGATCCAACCATGACTCTAACCCTTCTTGAAACTGTTTTTGGGAACACGCACAAGCCAATAAAGAGCTGCCGCTGCCACAATGTTGAAGATACTATACACCCAGATAAGGCCAAAGTCCCGCCAATGATTGTCGAAGCTCATGTGCATGGCCCACAGGAAGTCATTCGTGTTGGCTATCGGGCAGTACTGGCAGCTGCTTGCGTTATTGTCCAGGAGGTATCCACCGTTGTCCCGTATGTAAGGCTCCAGGTACTCCCCGCAAGTCATTTCATTGGGCGCTTGGAACTCGAGCAGCTCAGTCGCCATGCATGTTACCGGCGCATTTGCAAGACTACTGGCTAGGAAGCCTTCCACAACGTAGGTAAAAGGGTTAACACGGTACATAAAGATCCAGAACCCAGGGAGCTCCGTAGGGCCGGCCAAAACACTGGTAACGTCAGCGATAAGGTTTCCCGCCAGGTATCGAACGGCAGTTGAGATACATACCCGCAGAAAGCAAACATCATGATGTAGAATAAGTTGAAAATCCCCCCGGCAACCTCTGCTGAATCTATTGCGGCAATAACGAGGTTGCCGCAGGTACTAGAGAAGACCAGGAAACCCCAGATATGGAGAAACATGATGATCCCACGTGAGTGAACGGCATTTGTCCATTCTGCATTGCGATACAGTCCCATGGGGAAATACCAAAAGATGAAACAGAAGACTGCCATGAACTATGCATAAAGTTAGAAAAGCTCAGTTCTGATAGCGGAGTCACTCACAGAGTTCCATGCTAACTCAACGATGACATTCGCTGCCAGGAATGTTGACCACTTGTAAACCTTGGCTGGTCGCTCGCGAGCCTCGTACATGGTGCGCTGATAAACGAACATTGGCATCATCTGTTCGATGAGTTGGCCGCAGATGAAAAGGAAGATGAAGACACCAAACATTTGGTTCTGAAGCCCCCTCTCCGTATTCTGCCCGTTGATTTGAGAAAGTCCAATGAATAGTGCCTGAGAGGTAGTTGATTAGCTCTGCTGAATATGAAAGTTTTGAATTGAATCCCTGGGGGTTCTGGAAGGAGAAGGCAACTCACCGAGCCCGCAGTGAGAATGGACTTTGAGAAGATATAAGATGGAGTCCGCCAGTATTGCTGGAATACCCGCTTGGTCACTTCAAGCAGTTGTAGTGGGAGATTTGCCGCGAACTCCGTGTGGACAGAAACGTCTTGCTTGCCATTCCGTGCTTGCACATTCCCATCAAGTGCACTCAGTCTCGAAAGCTCCTCTTGCACAGACTTGTATTCCGGGCTCGAGCGCCACAGTGAGTGCCAGTCGGAGTCAAGGCGGCCTTCAGGGGCTTGCCCAATGACGTCGAGCATATACTCGGCGGGATTCGATCCAGGTTCAAAAGCAGGGGCACCGGTCCTCGTGAGGTAGTTGATCAAGATTTGCGAATTTTTCCCGACGTCACCGAAGTACACTGTGCGACCACCCCTAGCAAGAAGTAATAGCCGGTCAAATCGTTCGAAAAGGGCGGCCGAGGGTTGGTGAATAGTGCAAAGAATGGCTTGTCCGTTCCTCGTTAGCTTCTCCATAAGATCGCAGATAGACCAGGAAGTCTGGCTATCTAGGCCAGATGTAGGCTCATCAAGGAAGAGGAGAAGCTCCGGCCGCGCTGCAAGCTCGACTCCGATGGTTAGGCGTTTGCGTTGCTCGACATTGAGACCCTCGCCTAAGGATCCAATAACCGCTCCAGCGCAGTCTTCGAGCCCGACCATCCTGATAACCTCCTCCACATAGGCCAGTTTCTCTTTCCTGCTATAGCGTGGTGGTTGGCGGAGCAGAGCACTGAAGTCCAATGCTTCACGGACGGTAGCGGTTTCAAGATGAAGGTCTTGTTGGGTAACATATCCGGTTTTGCGTTGGAAAGACGAGTCTCGGAGCCGACCGTCTACCAGCATCTGGCCGGAAACTACGCCCATCGTAACGCGACTGGCGAGGACGTCAAGCAGACTAGTCTTGCCGGCGCCAGAAACACCCTTCAGCAAATCTGCGTCAGCAAACTCTCCCTCCAAGTCAACAAAACATTTAAACTGGGACCTTACCATTAAAGCCGTCAGAGTTCCCGGCTTCACCCACCCATCCACATGATCCAGAATCCTTCGGGTCTCACCCTTGACTTGCAAGTCATAGCAGACATCCTGCCAATGGAACACGGAGGTTTGCTTTTCGATCTCGGAGGACTCCTGGTCATTGACACCGATAGGTCGATGGGCTAGTGTTGGGTTGGTATGTGCTGCCTGAGTCTCCTCGTCGTCATGGCCTGTGCCAAGGCGAGCTCGCTTCATGAGCGTTTTGCGGGGGAAAACAAGCACCTCACCGGTGGATCGTTCTGATGGTATCCAGTCGACAGCTATCAGATGCAAGACCAGGAAGAAGAGTGCGAGGGCAATAAGAATGCCAAAATCTCGCCACCGGTGACTGTCGATGAAGCCGTAGACAACACGGACATACTCTTCGCCACTGACAGAGTTTGAACCTGGAATCGAACCCTCAACCGCGCAAACTCGCTCCTTCGATGCGACTGAAGAATAGCTAGGGCCTTGAGGAACAAAGTTCACGCAGGGAAGGTTGCGGCCGACGAATTCGTTGAGTACTAGGCTTTCCTGTGTGTAAAACACCGGATTAATCCAGCGTAGCCAGCCAATCCAGTCGTCGAGATAGTTCTGAGGCACTGCAAAGCCGCTGTATAGCATCAGGGCTAGAAGGATAATAGCTGCGGGTGCCAGAGCTTGAGAGATTGTCTTGGTTACCGATCCGATGAACCGGAACATGGTAGACATGGTGATAGTGATTGAAAAGGACATTAACAAAAAGAAAAAGAATGGGCCAGGTTCGCGGCGCAGGTTGGTCATGAAGTAAACCGTGAGGTTAACCAAAAGAGAGTTCGTGATCTTGTAAGGGAGATCCATTATCATAGCTGCAATTGCTTCGGCGCTGGGGTGTGATAATGCGTAGCGGGCCTGTTTCTCGACGATTGGTCGCTTGGCGTAGAGAGTAAAAATCTCAAGCAAACTGCCCATAGCGTTGGTGAGGATACTGAAGAAAATCAGCATGCTCCGGCGGAAAAAGCTTGAAGAATCGGCAGGTAAGTTGTAGAAGATGCTTGAGACAATGATTATCTCGAAAAAGTTGGTGAGCAACATGGTGATATTCATCCAAGGGTCGCTAATCAGTAGGTTATAGTTCCGCCAGAGATTCAGCTTCACCTGCTCCAGGTACGAGAGGGTGAATGGCGAGTCGGGTCTCTGCGAACGAGATTGATGAGCCCTCCGAGTGGCGGAGAATTGCGCGTGTTTGTCCCCGCCGAGGGGAAATCTTTTCTCGAACTCGTCAAGCTCACCCAGGAGAAGCCACCGCCGCGAGCTTTGCTTCCAAGCCTGGGCAAACTCGTCTGGGCTTCGTGGTGGAGGCTTTCCCTTCCAACCAGGCTGCACGACTCTCTCAGTAGGGCTTGTCATCGAGGTCAGAAAATCCGGCGTTGTTTTCTGATCAGGACACTGGAAGCCGAGATCTTCGAAGTATGCCTTGGCCTCGGTCGTTTTGCCAAAGAAGATCTGCCGGCCCTCGTAGAGAAGGATCACTTTGTCGAAAGACTATTTCAAAAGTAAGGACCCGAGCATGATGAAGGGAAGTCATAGGGAGGTGGACAAGAAAGGGAAACGCGAGAGTGAAACAGACGCAAACAAATGGTACAAGCGAGGAGTGCAGAACAGGGCTTTGCTAAGTTATCAGACAACAAACTTACATCATACGCCTCCTGTGGCGCTTGATAGATGGCAACATACGCACTGCAGCCAAAAACATCGCATTGTAAACGGAGGGTGCGGCAGAATTCGATCGCGTTCTTCGAGTCGAGGCCTCGAGTGCTATTATCCCAGCACTGCCACGGAGAGTAGCTTAGCATGGCCTCAGCAATGCTAACACGCTTACGCTCTCCACCGCTGACGCCGCGGATAAAGTCGTCTCCAACCCTGGTGTGCTTCGTGTGAGATATATTCAGCATCGCCATCACCACATCCCGAAGATGCTCCGCATATTGGTGCTTAGATATGCCGTCTGGTAAGTTATCGGGGCATCGAGCTCGAGCAGCGTAGTAAAGCGTCTGACCGACCGTGAGGTTGGGGAAATGGTTGTCGACTTCGGCCGTGTAGATGGCTTCGCCCCTGAATTTGCTGTTCATGTCGCTTGGGCAGATGCCCTGGTAGTTCAAGGTTGTTTCGGGTTTGATATTGAAGCCGTAAGTGTTGCCAGCGATGGTCTTCAGCAGTGTCGAACAGCCCGATCCGGGAGGGCCTAGCACGCAGAGCATTTCTCCACTGTGCATGACGCCTTCAATGTCTCTCAAGATGTCGATGTGTTGATGTTTCGAAGATCCGGTGAGACGCTGCGCCAGCTCGGCAATGCCCCAGAAAAAGTTCCCAACACTCTTCTGATAGTCTGTAGGCGTTCCAATACCGTAAACATTGAGGTTTCGAAAGGCCAATCCCGCAGTGTTTGGTGCATTACCGAGCGCTTCGGTCTGGGCCTTGTAGAAAGCCCCGGCCCACTTGCGGGCATTAAAATCAGGGTCGCCTGGGTCAAGAGCCTTGTGAGGCGGTTCGGCAAACAATTGATGAGGACCGGCAGCGTGAGACACGTGAGAGGTGATGCTTCGGGCGAGCTGCAGGACCTGCTCGTTCATCTCCTCTTCAGCGTTCAAAAGGCTGCATGGGCGGTGGTCTGGCAGCTGTTTCACGGGACTGCGAGGGGTTTCCATTCCATCTCCCGTATCAGCAATGGTTTTTTCTGACATGATTGATAACAATGCTTGGCGTTTGGCACGGTGGTCAAGGGAGACTGTTGCTGGCGAAAGATGTCGAAGAAGAAGTTGGCGTGTCAAGTCGAGTCAAGGAGAAATATCGAGGAAAAGAAAGGACATAAGAAACAGTTTGGTGGTACAAGGAGTGCGGTTCTCTGGAAGGGGCGGTAAATTGAAAAGAATACAAAGGCTTGGTGGTGTCACTGGTCGTTTGTGTGTGGTGATAAACCAAGCTACTGAAGCGGTGTAGTGCCCATGAAGGTGAGCTCTGTCCCTTTTATATTCTACACTCTTCTTTCCAAAGATGACAGCCATCAATATTGTTGATTCAAAGGCTGACAAACGCCCGGTGTCGCCGCGACGGACATCCGGACTCTTGTGGGGTTGTCCGCACTGCTATCCCGGACTTTCGGCGTTATGTGGGTCCCATGCTACATGGCAACGGCATTGGCTTCTAACAAATGAAGCGTCGTTGCTAATTTTGAATCATGATGGGCCGGTTTCCCTCGATTTGAGACCTCTTCCGACTCATCATCAGTCCTAATTTGTCACATCAGCAGTCACCGGCAACGAACACATTAAGGCACGATATCACACAAGGGCAACCGTTCACCGAGTCAAATGGGACAGAACAATAAGCTCCTTTGCCGCCTTCATTTTTGGCATTGGCCCTTGCTTCTTTCGATTCGAGACTCTTGACTACCTGTTACGTCACAATCCAGTGGAGTATGCGGCTCCCCGGGTGGGAGGTGGAAGCGAGCTGATTGTGGAAGCCTAAATGCCGGTGCAGTAGTGGGGATGCAACGGGATCTAGCTGCCTATAGGAAGATCAAGAACATTCCGCACAAAAGTCTCCGGATACATGGTGTAGCGAGAACTCCCCGAACCCTAGTCCAAGTCAGGAATCAGAACAAAGACTCTTTGTCCGGCAGATCTGAGCTGAGACCTGCAAGCGTGTCCTTCGGTATGACCCCAGTCTAGCCTTTCCAATAATCTGCTCACGGCCCTATCAAATACCCTATGAACCGTGTTACGGGACCAGGGGTTATTTTGTCTCATCTCAAAACAATCTCCCTTCGCTCAATAATTCATCCAGGCTCCACTCGACTTAACTTGGAAAGGATTTGTAGCGCAACCTTGCTTTGTTCCATGTGGTTTATCTAGACGATTCACACCTTGCTGTCTTTCGCTTAAAGTGGGAAGTTGGAAATCCTCCTTTGTACAGTACCTACTCCGGTATAGCTTCAGGGACCCGAACTAGAATCGGCATGATGAATCTTCTAGCGGTAAGCCTCATCCCTAATTTTGAGTAGCTCACCTATGGTGGTGTTCTTCCCAGTGAAGACATCTGCTCCCATCATGAGATAGCTGCTAATTAGGCGTATGAGAGAAGTGTACAAGTTGTCGACAAAGAAAGGTATGTTGAGCAGACAAGGGAAATCACCTTGCATCTCTCCGAATGAGAAATTCTCATGGCTAAAATTTGCCTCAACTTTTAGATCCGATGTGATCGAGCTCTCCCCGTCTGTCAACAATGCTCCGGACGAAAACTCGAGTGTTACTACCCCCGTAGACAAGTACGGAGACAACGCAACCGGAAGAGTACCCATCATGAGTATTGCTCTTCTGTCTTCACTTCTATCACACGTAACTAACCCCAATGGATCGTTAAGAGCCAAACGCGAGACCATGCCCCTAGTACTTCAGCATGGACGACACGACAAGTCAACATCGGCTGCCGAGAATCTATCTGTTCTTCTCACCTCGGCACCTTCAACAGCGTTGGTTATGAACATTGCCCACCTACCTCGGGGATCCCTTTCAGCTCTCAAGGTCCACGAAATATCCGATAGCTCTACGACCAGTCCGTCTCCAAGTTCATCGACTCAACCAACTGTGCGAACAGTAAGTCGCTCAGAGTGGACACCTACATTGATAAGCCTGGCACTTGGAGACTCCGAGAATGGTGATGTAGCTTCCGTTTTAAGTAAAGCTGTAGATCGTGTCCGAGAACTGAGGAAGCAGTACACCGCAGGCCTTTACGCCATCGCGACTGAGGGCATCTCCATTCCGCCAGAGGTGGCAAAGACATGGATTCAGAGTAAGTAAGGACGGGTATAAGCACACATGTGCAGGCGTAATTGAATTTGGTATCTATCGCTTACGGTTTCTTCAGACTACTTCCTCAACATGCCAACTGAGCTGTTCTCAAGCTTGATTGATCGCAAGTTAATCGAAATGATTCCGGATCTTCTTCCCATGCAAGATGTCAAGTTGGAGCCTTCTGTTGTCCTGATTTATTTTGCGATTCTCTACCACGGTTGTTTTCTTACCGACAGAAGATCCTACGGAGGTCCTCATGCGAAGTATGCGAGGCAGCTGTATTTGTGTTGCTTGCGCATAATCCCTTTCTGGCAGAAACGCGCGACTGGAACTTTGTCTGATTTCATTGCCGCAATATTCATGGCAAGTATACAGTCCCTTCTTGACACGTGCCTGCACCGTTAGGAAGGACTGACAGGTTACATATATAGACAAAGAGAGCTGTCGAATGCTTTGATTTCGAAATGAGTTGGGAGATGCATAAGCTGGCGTGTGAATATGCTCATGGCCTACAGATGCATAACCTCGATGCCACGGAGAAATCCCAGGCCATTCATGGTCCCGTTGGAGACAACGACCGAAAGGGCATGTGGGAGTTGATACAGACGGACCTGTTCTACAGCCTTGTCTATGACAAGACCCCGGCACTCTTCTCAAGACTGAGTGATTGGCGTGTGAACCTGCCTTCACTTGAATCCCCTCCCGATACGAGTGCCAGTGCTCCGGTGCCCACAATGGCCTTTTTGGTGAACAGTCGCATCACATTTATCCTTATGGAGTTTTTTCGACTACTCAGCGTCCAAGACAATCATTCGCCGCCTTGGGAAGCCGTAGAGTCCCTTGGGCTTGAGATCGAAAATGTGTTGGAAGAATGGAAAATCGTTCGTCACTCACTGGCCAACCATTAGGCCTGCCGACTCGTCTCGGGCGCGACTAATTTCTGTGTAGGAAGATTGGATCCAAAGCTTCAAACATGACGGAGTATACACATGGGCACTGGCCGACCTCGCGTTCCTGGGTCACACTTGCATCATCTTCATGCTACGTAAAGCGGCTGCCGGCTCTGATTCCTTCAAGACGATGTTACCAGGTGCCAAAGCCTTTCAAAGCAAGCTTGCTCTAAGGGCATCGCGTCGAATTTTGTACCTTATCCATCACGCGCTCGAGGTCATGAATCTTCCAGGTCCCCAGGTTTTGGCATGTGTCTTCAGTGCCTACCGAGCTCACGTCGCCTATGCGTACTTCGCTAATCACATCATGACATCTTTCAAGACAACTGATCCCGAAGATGTTTCATTGTTGGAACGTGTCGCTTGCAGTGTCGAGACCATTGCCGAGAAGGAGCAGGATTTTCGTCCTCTTGCGCAGGGGATGAGGTCCGTAAACGGGGTAGTCCAGAGCTATGTAAAAAGGGATGAAGACAAGGGTTTAGAAGTGGTCACGTGAGAAAGGAACGTGTCGGACTCGCGAGGTAGGGTAATCGCGGCCCCAGTTAAATCGTTCAATTCACTAGAGGGAGATAATTTCTGGGGTGCCAAAATAAGGCTATTCAATTTGATCAACTGGTCTCTGTTGTGCCGGTCGATGATGACGATGCTTCTTGATCCTCTTCAGGCGGGATTCTCCCTTTTCCCCCTCTTTTTAGGTCACATGATAGGACTCCAGCCTCATCCGTCTGACAGAACGTGGTGATAGCCTCAGGGAGAACAACACGAGCAAAACACAGATTGAAGCCATCCACACGGATAGCCTTACTTTCCGATAATACAAAAGACAAAAGGATTTAATTCATACTTCCAGAGCAGAATCGGTGAACGAAATCGCTAGACACATCTTGACCTTGCAGCATATTCTGCAACTTCTCCATCTGCTGGCCAATCGCCACAAACATACCACCTGATATATCATTCATCAGCAACGGTCCCGTAGCGAGGACTTGTCATTAGACTGAACCCACCGTGAGCATGCCATAGAAGATGGCAGTGAAACGCCCATATTCCGGGATTATCCGCAGGAATGCGAATGATCAAATGGGAGCTCCCGGGTATTGTTACAGTATCGCGACGCATAGGGTTGTCAAGCTTCCACGTTGTCTTGCCTTTGCCGTATAACCCCTCACCCCAGCCGACTACCTGGAACGCTTGCCCTACAGTGATGGTTAGTTATCATACATGTGAGGAGAGGCTGGATGCAATAAAACCAGGCGATCGTGTGTAAGGCGCCAGTCTAATTGAAGGGGTCGTACCACTAAGAGTGTTGATTAATCGGGAACAGCAGCGCCATCGTTCAAGGTGGGAACCTACTGTAGGTGCCAAGGGTGGGCCATCATCTCTACTGAATTAATAACGATCTGAGCGGCTGTGTCTGGGTCCGGCGAAACGAGGACCTGCTGTCTGGGACCGAAGTCCCAGCTGTCGCGCCCTGAACCAGTCTCCGCCGAGCTGTCGTTTGCCGCCAAGACTCTCCAGAGGGCCGCATCGCTGGATAACGGAGCATAATTCGTCTGACGGATTAGCACGTGGTTAGCAACTGATGCAAACCATAGTTCTGAGCTGAGCATACCTCATTGACAACAGTGTAATAGGCCCCATCCTGCAAGACCATCTTATACTCAAAGAAGTGATGGTTCTTCTCACCAACCTGGTATGCACTCTTTGACCGCAGGGGCTGTGGTAGGTCGAATGGCAGATCCAAACACTCCTCGACCCAGGGGCTCATGATTCCCGAGTCAGTGTGATTCCCTGGTACTCCAATGGGCTGACTGTTATCGGGCGTGTTGCTGTATGACAAGACCTCGGTAGCCTGGAACCCAACTTTGGCGAGGTTCGAGGTCGGTGGGTATAAGCTGTCGTCCATGGGATCAAAGCACCACCTGGCCGCTGCTGCACGAATCAAATAATTCCCCTCGGTTTGGTTGGCTGTTAGAATGGCCGAATATCTCTGCCCTGGATGCAAGAAAAGTCGAGTCGTAGGGAGTGGTTGGATTTCTACACCGTCCATCTCCACGACCTCTAGAGTGTGGTTGTCGACGCTGAACCAGAAAGGTAGGAAGGTTCCATGATTGATGACCCGCAGCCGAACAGTAGCACCGCTGTTGACTCGTATTGAGAACGGAGAAACGTCAACGCAAGCATCCGGATTGTTGTCGTCGCCGCTGTGTGCCCCCGACTTGCCCGTTCTGATGCCTGAATCTCGAGCGCCGTCGGTAGGTAGTCGGCATTCAGATCTATGGTGACCATTGATGAGGACGTTATCTGCGGGTGGTTCCATCCCTGGCATGTCGAGACTCCAGGGCGGAGAGGGACTCAGATATTGGGATAGCAGCTACAAGACGTCAGATGACTGAAGGAACAGACCGAAAGCAAGTACTATTACCTCTTCTGCAGGCTGGTGATACAGGTCTCCAACCATGACGATTCTATCCTCGTCGATATCTCCAATCTTTTCGTGACGGTCGTGAATGATCTATTCATACGTTAATCCCGAGGGACTGTTAATCCATGTACAGGCAGAACACATTACCATGGGCCCGTAAAGTCCATCGGTGTTTTGGAGAGACAGATGGGAGTGGTACCAAAACGTCCCCCGCTGGTCGATAATGTCGAACTGGTAGGTAAAGGTCTCGCCAGGAGGAATACCGCACTGGGTGATGCCAAAAACGCCGTCCATCCATACAGTATCTCTCTGATCGATGCCATGCCAGTGAATAGTAGTGCTCTCATTCAGCATAAGATTGTTGACCTTGACGCGAATCGTATCGCCGACATTGGCTTCAATCAGGGGGCCCGGCGTCTGGCCATTGACAAGTATCATGGATTTATTGTATCGACCGGGAGCAGCGAGTCCGCGGGTGATGTTGAAGACATAGTCTCTTATCGTAGGCTTGGTCTGGATGGTAAGGTCGTTGCTGATGCGAAACTGTCGGGGCGGGGCGATGTTGTTGGGGAACGCGCTGGATGTCTCGCTGGTCGCTTGCACAGAAGCCCTCGTTGCTGACGCTGATTTCGGGTCCCAGGTCAGGACAGAGCTAGCCTGATCATGCACGGGTTCGATGTGATCGCTCGCTGGCTGTGACTGCGATTGATGCTGCTGGGAGAACTGAAACAGGATGAAGTCAACTGTAATCAGGACTGTAAGACTGCATGCAGCCACGAAAAGACATAGTGCCAAAGGGCTCCATCGCTTATTTCCGTTGGAGCGAGGTTTGGATTCTCTGGGGTCAGGTGGCTCGCGTGGTTGCGTGTCCGCCATACCTGAGTGAAGGGGAGTGGTGAAGAAGGACTGGGCTGCTTAGTGTGACAGAGGGGCGCTCTCGATGTTCAACGACTCGAGACGATCAAGTTGGCGAGGAAAAGCACGGCGTCATGGTTTGAATGACTTATGGGGTCATGAGCTCGAGAGTGGATTGGCAGTTCTTGGCAGTGACAAAGATCCGACGCCCACGCTAGAATTCTCCTGTACTGTTAGGCATCTTTTTGGCATGCTGATTAGCTGAGTGTTCCCCGGAAGCGTTGAGCCCGGAGCTCCGACCAATGAAATGCCTGTAAAGTCCCCGGCATCGTATTGGCGTTGTTGAATGATTACCTCGCAATCCTCAATCTCACCTCCACTGTGTCATCTCCGACCCGTCGTTACCACTTGGGGGACTAAAAAGGCCTAGAATAGATATGCGTCTATCGATTCCGTGCTTTGCCAGTTTCCAAGTCCCCTCAGTTCTCCAAGATCCAGCCATTGCCGGCGCCAGTGATGTGACGACCCTTTCTACCGAGACCGAGGGCAGGAGTCACAGAGACTCGAGCCCCTCCGGTTGCTTTCCTCTTTTACACTTGACTTGAACCCTGAAGAATGAATTCTTTTGCAAAAATGATGGTCAAGGCGGTGAATTTTGGTCTTGTCGATACACAAGGCCCTCCCTCATTCTCCAACTTGCCAGTTACGTGAATTGGAAGCGAGACAAGTTCAATGGCACACGTCGCGTCCATGACAAATTCTGTCACACTGGATGCGGATGGAAACTTTTATGGAATCATTATAAGCGAAAGTCCGCCGCCCCACAGCCAGCCTCTGTTAATAAACCCCGACATGTTCTAAGGCAGTCCGACCTGACGCCCTTCTGCCAATCTTTAAACTTCAAATCTGAGTCGTCTTAGCACTGGAACGACACATCCACCACTACCAAGAGAAAGACCAAGCCTCTCATCCCTCATCACCTACCAATTACCCATCATGTCCGCAGTCGTCGATCTCAAGACGGAGGTCCAGTTCGCCGAGCTCATCTCCAAGATGCCCTATGTCATCGTCCAAGCCTACGCCACATGGTGTCCTCCTTGCAGAACCATCTCCCCCATTTACGACAACTACTCAGGCACCTATTCCATACCCGAGAAGTGTCTTTTTACCCGACTGAACATTGACGATTGTGATGAGCTGGCTCGCAAGCTCGGTGTCCGTTCTATACCAGCCTTTTACTTTTTTAAGAATGGGAACAGAGCTGGAAATATTGTCGGTGCCGACCCATATGCATTGGAGAAGCTCGTTCAGGCTTTTTCTAATGAGGCTCGGGAGACTCAGGGCGACATTGAGGCTCAAAATGATCAGAAATCTCTCAACAGCCACACTTGAGTACGCTGGAAATGAAAGATGATGGGAGAGGGTGGTGCTGCAATCCAAAGTGGGAGGACCTTTCGAGAAGGACAGTTAGGGAAAGAGAAATTACATAGCTCAGTAGTCTATTCTGGTGTACTTTAGCTCACGATCGACTGTCGCTTGAATCATGCACGCTGCGACGACAGTTACTATTAAGTGTTCTTGCGCTCTCATGGACTCCTCATTCTGTCTGTAAACCCTGTCGGACTTGCTAAGAGAAGTGCTTGCAATGAGACAATGCCCAAATAGACCGACTTTTAAACTCTTCAGGGTACTGAATTCTATGAATCAAATACAAGACACTCATCACAAGCTGGCTCTCCAACACTTCTACATATCGCCGTCCACTGGAATACCCCTGAGGCAATCATCAATAATCTCAGCAAAGGCAAGACACTCCTCATCATGCAAAGTTCTTGTAAATACTTGCACCGAACACGGTGCACCTTGGAGTAAACGTGAATCATCTTCAAACAAGTATACAGTCAGTAAATGCCAAGTAATTATCAACTGATTGACTTACAGTCTGGACCAATTTGCCCGGGCCCCTTGGAGAACGGTTTGTCGAGGTCAACCTCTGAGACTCGACCGAATGGGATGATGCACGAGGGATACTGTTGCTTGGTTAGCCTCATCCTGCAGCCGCCAGCTTGCACTTACATTGAGGATGTTGGTCAAAGTCGTGTAGGGTGGGAGCCCAAATTTGTCATGCTCGACAGCCGTGCTCTGTGCTGGTGGAGACAGCACCACATCGACATCCACCCACAGTTTTCTCCAGTCTTCCATGATCTCGGCCTTTTTGGTGTTGAGAATTGATAAACGATCGAGGCGGTCGAGGCCATTGGTATCGGGCACGAATCGACGTTTTAGCTCTCTAGCCATACCATGAAGGTATTTGACTGACTGAACTAGAGGCTCCCCTCCAGCCTCGACATGCTGGTAAGCTGTGTCATCAATGAGGAAAATGGGCCAAGTAACTTCGGTTGCATCGGCGACGTGGCATTGTTCGGAGGGCAGAGGCACGATTTGATGGCCGCTAGCCTGGAGTAGCTTGGCAGCTTCCTCCATAACACGAGCGACTGGAGGGTGAAGAGGATAAACTAGATCCTCGGGGAGTAATCCGATTCGTATTTTCTTTCCAGGCACGATGGGCACATCTCTCCACGGTACATCGATCGCAGTTGAGTCATGCGTAGCGGGATCTGCTTCCAGGATCGCCCTTGTTAAAGCCTTCAAGCCCCTCAGATCATTGGAAAGGGGACCAGCGGCGGGAATGATGCCAGCCATGCCGGGCTTTGTACAATCTTGCTGTCCGCCGTATGGGATGCGACCAATGGATGGCTTGAAACCATAAACTCCACAGCAAAGTGAGGGGATTCGAATGGATCCTGTTCAACACTGGTCAGTATCTCATCTACTGTCATTGTAGAAAGGGCCAACATACCTCCAACGTCCGTACCAATACCAAGAGCCGAACCCCTGAAAGCAACAAGCGCTCCCTCACCGCCGCTGGAGCCCCCTGGGCTCAGCATTGTGTTCCAGGGGTTCAAAGTCCTTCCGAATATGTTGTTCTCGCTGTCTACAGTCTTTTCGGCCGTCAGAATTGGGTTGACCATGGCAGCAGCAATGTGACTTACAGCCAGCGTTTGGGGAACATTGGTTTTGACGTATGTGACAGCTCCGAGTCTGTGCAAGATATCCACAAGAACGGAGTTGGTCTTGGAGACTGGCTTGTCCAAGAACGAGACAATGCCGAGAGTACTCTGTGTACCGGCTACCAGAAAAGAGTCTTTTAGAGACACGGGAAGCCCATATAATGGGCCGCAAATCTGGCCTTGTGCTCTCAGTTCATCCAGATGTTGCGCTCTTTTCAGAGCCTCGCCAAAGAATATTTCAGTGAGGCAATTGGTCTAGCAATTACAGTCAGTTGGCGACAAAGCCAGCCATCATGGGCACTTTCAAAGATAAGTCAAGGTAAGAGGTATAGCTTACGAGTTGGTGTGCAATGGCGGCTCTCTTGCAAAATGCTGTCGTTACCTGGACCGATGTCAACTCCCCCGACGCCAGGCATTCAAGGAGCTTCTCAGTAGTGTAATCCTCGGTGATCTCAAGTTCCCTTTTCGTCAGAATATCACAAAGGCGTACAATGTCCAACTGTATGAGATTGTTGGGGTTGGTGTCGAGTGGTGACGAGAGAAGAGACAAGACTGAGTCGGGGACCTTCCATTCCTGAGGGATAGCCTCAGACCGTTGTTGGCGCTTCTCGCGGACTTTTCGTGTCCAGTCCATCTTGGGCAGATTCGTATAGCGGATGACGATGGTGCTGGTACTGACTTTGTTAATCACGACACTTCTCTGAAGAAGAGTATCGGCCTCGACTTGAGACTTTTATGCGTCCGTCACTGGTCCGGAGAATTCCATCAAGGGCGGAGAATATTGGCCAATTGCTGGAGAACAAGGATGGACCTCGCCATCAAGGTTAGTTAAATCCGGTCTTTTCTCTTTCCCCGGGGAACCCCACGACAGGACTTGAGGGACCGCGCTTGGAACGCGGCTATCTCTCCCGGCTGATAAAGCGCGGACCGGTCGTTGTCATCGTGTCTTGAGCTTTGCGGTAGCTGGCGGAGAGCTCGTGTAGAGTAACATTGCAAAATAGCAGTCACATTCCCTATGACGCGGATGTCAAGGCATGGTCTTTACGAAGCGTGTCCTGGGTTAATTGCCGGGCCGAAGGAGTGGCGCAAAATCCAATCCTCCCTCCCTGCGATTACCTCAAAGTGTCACATCTGCCATCCACTTGACAAGGAGAAACGCACAGCACACGCTTGTGGGTCGTTAAACTGTGTCCACTTCCCCTTCGAGATTGATAATTTGCGACATGAGCTCAAGTCACAGTCCACCAAACGAGAGGGAAGAAGTCAGACGCGCGGCCTGCGACGAATGCAGTACGGTCCCAAGCATGAGGAAGCCCCCGCCCAGCTAACGAGAGTGAAGGATCTAAGAAAGCTAGGTGCACCGGCGAGATACCAACTTGCTCTCGCTGTGCTGAGAGAGGAGAGTACTGCTCATATTCGTTGCAAAAGCCACGGGGGAGGCCCAAAAGGCCAAGGCATGGTGTTCTGGCGAGGGACGTGCTTCCGGAAAACCATACCAAAATCTCCGAGATGCCTAATATCTCCGGGCCCTCTCCACACAGTTACCGATACCAAGGCCAGGTCGAATCAGTGGGCGATCCATGGGGGTTTGTGAACCCATCACTGGATGGGCAATTCATGTCCTTGATGGGCGAGTGAGTGACCCAACGTGATGCTTTGCATGCCGTGTCTCAATTTATGGACCCGTTCTGATAGACATAGTATTTACGAGCTCCCACACACATACGACATGCTAGACCTGCCAGTTGGCTCGGGCCCAGCTGACTGGAGTGATCCTGGAAGCCGGCAAACCTGCGATTGCATCTTGTCTCTTTCTCAAATGCTGAATCGGATCAGGGAAGATAACGAACTAGCCTTCCCGTTGAACGTGCGGCCCCTACGGGAGGCTCTGCGAAACATAGCCGCGACAGTCGACTGCCAAGTGTGTCCGCGTATTTTCGTTTCGGCCATGCAAAATTGCCTGCTACTGTGCACGGGTGTAATGTCTGTCGCACACGGCTATATCAGGGTTGCAAAACAGATTGACATGGAAGCGATCCGGTGCAGTCAAACGAAACAAATGAAGGTCCTTGAGGTCAGTGGTTCGTCCGGCCCGAGTACCGATGCCTTTGTCCTTGAGGTTAGTCCCGGCGAATGGAAGAAGCTCGCCATGAAGATGGTTCGAGCTGAGGTGTTTGGGGTCGCGGATGGCTCGCATCCCTGCTTCATTTCTATGGTGGACAAGATTGAACAACGGCAGAAATCGTGGCATGCCAGCCCCCCTGGAGCTTTCTTCCCCGACGTGTATTGCGAGGACGACAATCCTGCGTGTTTGAGGCTTCTGAAGGCCACGAGAGGAATTATCGCGTCTCTTGACAGTAGTCCGAGAGAATCGCCCTCGCCACCGGCTCCGGCCTAAGCTTGAAGCTAGTCGGTTACAGTACTCCCCTTCTTTTCAGCCGCGGTCGTTTAAATCCCCTACTTTGTTCCTATTGGTGTTGGGCTTGGTCTTGTCCGGAATATTCTTCTGTGTGAACAATGCCCCGTACACCCTTCATTGGTCAATACCATCCGAATGCGATTTGGTTGATTCTTTATCAGACTATCTTTGACTCCTTGCTCATTGCTTTTCTGCCTCCAGTTCTCTCCCCTTCTCCTTCAATGGCAACGAGCACTACACCCATCAATCAAGTGCCTTGGTCCCGTCACCCACCTCTCCCTTCAAGGAACATCTACGTCAAGCATCGCACGAGAACCTACATGGGATTAGCCAAAAGTCCGCCTGGCACGCTGCCTCCCGATGGAGGTTTCAGGGCGTGGTCTATGGCGGCTCTAGGCCACTTGGTGGTTTTCAACACCTGGGGCTACATTCTTTGCTATGGCGTTTTCCAGACGTACTACGTTTCGACATTGCCATACAGCCTCTCTGATATCGCTTAGATTAGCTCGATCCAGATGTTCCTCCTGTTCTTTATTGCAACGTTCGCTAGGCGAGCCCTGGATGCTGGCTTATTTCGAATAGTATTGATTATCGGTATTGCCCTGATAGTCACTGGAATATTTATGACCTCTATTTGCAAGACGTATTGGCAAATATTCCTTGCTTAGGGAGTCTATACCGGACTAAGGAATAGACTTTAATTCGCGCCTTTAATGTCTCTGGTCTCTACCTACTTTTCGAAATATCGGTCCCTCGCGATTAGAATCGTAGCTAGGGGTTCTACGATAGGCGGCGTCATCTACCCTGTTATCTTTCAGTAACTACTCCCTCGCCTGGGGTTCGGTTAGACCGTTAGAGTTCTTAGCTTTATTAACCTTGGATTGTCGGCATTGACTATTACCTTTATGAAATCTAGGCTACCCCCACGAGCCTCTGGGCCCCTCCTTAAGCTTACTGCCTTCAAGGATATAACCTATTCCCTCTGCTATGTGGCAATGGTGCTGAACTTTTGGGCTGTTTACTTTGCCTTCTACTATGTAAGTGTTGTACCAAATGGGTGGCCGGAAACGTCTGAGCAATGTGTTGACCCGGCATCTTAGGTTGGAGTTTATGCTCGGTCGGTCATTGGCTTGGAGACTAAAGACTCTATCACAGTATTACTTATCATGAATGGCGTTGGGTGAGTACTACTTGACTATCCTCTCTATATTTCCCTGATATATATAGTATCTTTGGTCGCATCGTTCCCAATTACCTCGCAGATCGCAAGTTTGGAGCTCTTAATATTATCATCCCTGTTACCTTTGCCACGGGAATTATAATATTCGCATAGATAGGGGTGAGCACGCATAGCAGTCTTCTCGGGTTTGCTATCCTCTACGGATTATTATCATCGGCTTTGTAGAGCATGTTCCCTGCTGCTATCTTAAGTTTAACTGTAGACTTGGATAAGGCAGGCGTTAGGTTGGGAATGTCCTTCTCTATCGTTTCTCTAGCTGCTCTGACGGGCCCGCCACTTGCGGGCGTCTTGATCCGCGCAAATGATGGCGATTATCTGGCTGCCCAGGCGTGGGGGGGTTCTGTATTGGTACTAGGAGGTGTCACGTTCATTGTGGCTCGGCTTGCTAGAACAGGATGGCGATTTAGAGTCCAGGTGTGAGCCATTCATGCCTCCTATCTCTCATTGAGAGCTGGCCTAAGGACATTTAGCTGAATTGTTTCAATTCCAGTTCTCCTTTTAGTCTTGGCCTGTGATAAGTCGTTTTGTCCTCCCCATCTCAAGCGAGGGCCAACAATGCTGTACAAGTCGTTCAGAAGCTAAAGGATAGCTGGGTGGCAAGTGTCCCAAGTGGCTTAGTGGCATTCTGGGACCGATCGCTCTAGATATCTCTGATAGCCGCGGTTGAACGGTCTTGCGCCCGCAACTGGTAGATGATGTGAAGTGCTTATCCGGATACCAGGTTTTGGTATCTAAGAGAGCTCCGGAGGTTTCGTTAGCGTCTCCCGGGGAATTCTTAGGAAAATTCGCCGGGGAGATTGTGACGTCTCGGTTCCCAGCCAAGACACCGCCATCACATGACGGGCTACTCAACTTGTCATTAGACGTGGGGGCTAGCCAGTAGAGATAACCCATGTCCTTCTTAGATGGTGATGGAGTTGTACTTATCACTGGCGATGGTCTCTGATGCGAACTACTTTTTACCCAAGCACTTCCTACTTTGCACATTTTCAAGTTTTTGATACAATACAATGACTACTACCCGTGAAGCCCCAGGAACAGTGAGACTGATCGACTCGCAACATGCCTCGTGCATCTCGGATCTCAGCAACGGAGATGTTATCCTAGTGCCAGCCCCGTCAAAGGACCCCGAGGACCCCCTCAACTGGTCTCCTCGCCGGAAGCTGCTCTCCACCGTTTGCAACAGCCTGTAAGGAGAAGCACCGGCCCTCAACCCTCGTGTGCTATTGTTAATAAGTGTGCAAGCTACACTCTCTGCGTCGGCATAGCATCAGCCAACCTGTATGCTGCTCTGGTTCCCATGTCCAACAGCACCGGCATTGCCATCAGTACTCTCAATGAAGGCACAGGGTACATGTTCCTTCTTGCCGGATGGGGCCTCGTGTTTTGGCAACCGTTTGCAATGCAGTTCGGCAAACGAGCGACGTATCTAATGTCACTTGTCGGAACATTGGCATGTACAGTGGCCGGGTAAGTCGTCTGCCTTAAAGCAGGGCCATCAATGTGCTAACTCTGATAGACCCTACGTCCGCACCAACGGGCAATGGCTTGGGCGAAGTATCCTAACGGGCTTCTTCATCGCTCCCATAGAGGCTCTTCCGGAAATCAGTGTCACAGATGTGGTGAGTCAACCAAGAGGACCTGAGAAGGGGCCACCCAGCTGAGCATCTCAGTACTTCACTCACCAGCGTGGCACATACCTGGGTATCTATTCGCTCTTTCTCACGGGGAGCAACTTCTTTGCTCCAGTCATTTGCGGCTTCATCGCCGATACACAGGGATGGCGATTCGTCTTCTACTGGCCCGCAATCTTCCTTGGTTTCGCGCTGATAGTCTGTTTCTTCTGCATGGAAGAAACAAACTTCTTGCGCTAAGAGGTTTCTTCACCCTCAGTCCACACAGCTGCCCCGGATACCCCTGTCACCGGAAAGCTGGATGAACAGGAGAACATGAACAAACGCAATGCACTAATGGGCCAACAGACACCTTCAGACATCGAAGCTGGCGACATACTTGCCAAGAAATCCTATCTTCAGAAACTAAAAGTATTCAGGGCACAGGGAGATACAATGCACATGTTCAGGAGAGTCAGGATAACTTTCTATCTCTTCAGTTTCCCTGTAGTAGTCTTTGCCGGGTAAGTTACCTCGGTCGAGGGTACAAGTATCAACGAACACTCACACACACCCAATCTCTACAGCTTCTCGTACGGGTCTTATGTCATTTGGTTTAATGCGCTCAATGCGACTGCCTCATACATCCTTTCAACGCCGCCGTACAACTTCAGGTATGATTGGCCACAAAATTTATGAGACAAGTATCTGAACTGGAACAACAATAGTTCGTCCATGGTCGGCCTTAGTTATGTTTCCTGCTGTGTTGGGGTATTGGTAGGGTATGCCGGGAACGGGACTTTATAACGTCACAACGCTGGCTGACTCTCAGACAGATCGTTGTACTCTGGCCGATTCAGCGATCGTTTGGTTATCTATCTCGCTCGACGAAACCACGGAGTCATGGAAGCGGAACATAGACTTTGGCTTTTCTCAGCATGCTTGGTCACTGTACCATCTAGCTTGTTGCTCTGGGGAGTCGGTGCTGCTGCTAGCATCCACTAGATCGGCCTCATATTTGCCATGGGCATGTTGGCATTCTCAGTCACCTATGGTGTGAGCCTTAGTATCGGCTACCTAACTGATAGCTACCAGGCGTTAAGTAGCGACGCTATTACAACTATCATTATCATCCGAAATACCATGTCCTTCGCCATGGGCTACGGGTTAGTGGTTCTGATTTGTGCTGCTAATAAAGGCTAATAGCTCTGGCAGTATTACACCATAGATTCAGAACCTGGGATATCGGAATTGCTTCATCTCTGCTGCAGCGATTGGATTGGTCATAACATCGGTATTCCTCGTGATAATCAGGTGGGGAAAGGCCCTGCGCCAAGTATCTGGGGAGGAATACTGGGCGCTTGTCACCAGGAATGAGGAGCTGGGTATGGTCCATTAGATATGACGGCTGTTGGATTGTCTAAGCACTGCTGATAATACTGTCGGCGCGGTATGCGCTTGATCCGATATAGCAGAAATGCGACGGAGGAGGGGATGAATTGAGTCACTTGGGACTAGCAGAAGAGCATGGTGGCTCAATTATGTGGTCTTCGTGGTTAAAAGAAATGCATTGAAGCTTTGATGGCGCCTTAACCCCCTCGTGACGAACCCTCTTCCCCCCTGGGGCAGAGGGAAGGCCAGGTTCGTGAGACCAGGGACAGGTATCCGGCAACGGACTGGGGGTAGTTAGGGCTTGGTGTTCCTGTAGAGCCACTCTGGATTACGCTATTAAAAACACTCTGGTGGCGCCAGTGCGAATAAGCCAGCCATCTTAAAGGACTCAGACAGGCAAGGGGAAAAGAGCGGCAGAAGAAAGAAGGAGACAGAGAAGCTTCTCCGCCAATTAACTAATGCGTAGCCGCTGGTTCTAACATTTTGCATCTGTTAACGTCCGAAGAATATGTATTGACAAGCTCATAGACCCATGTCCTCCTCAACCATCTGAGCATTGGCGCCAGCTCCAGCCCCAACTCCAGCTCCCATCCCAACCGCTATCTGCTTGATGTAAGTGGCACAATCGCCAGCCGCAAACACGCCTCGTCTGCTGGTTTCTTGCAGCGGGCCTGTGACGGAAATATCTCCGCCCGCTGTCATCTCAAGGTTAAGCTGCTGCGCGAATGGCCCTCTGATCACCGTTCGCGGTTTGTGAACCATGAACCCATACGACACTACGGTGCCATCGGTGAACTCGACCGTCATTAACGAGCCAGGTGCTGCCTTGTTTATTGTCTTGATCGGTCTGTTGTCCACCTTAAAGCCATGTGCTTTCGCTGTTTCGATTTTGGGATGGTGATCGACGTGCGGCAACCCGTTGGTCAGGAAGGTTATGTCCCCGGTGAACTGGCGTGCTAGATGGGCGTAGAAAACGATGGGTTCTACCGAAGCCTCGTCGTCGGATGTGATGAGCGCCGCCGCGTTGGGGACGCCAAATTCCTCGAATCCGTGGCAGAATAAACAATTGAGGCTGGGCAACCGATCAGTGCTCGTTCAACCAGAGTACAGCGGATGAACACTCACATATTCTTTCCCCACGCAACTGCGTATCCAGGAATCTCTGGAAGAATATCTCGGCTCCCCGTGGCTAGAATCACCTTCCGTCCCTTCCAACAGCGACCTGTTACATCCTCCACCTCGAAGACGGCACCAATCTCGCGAATCGATCTGGCTGCGGTGCTAGCAAAGGTGATGGTCTTGTATTTGGCCTTGAGTTCGGCGATCATCTCGTTCCGGATCGTCGCCGGGTTCTTGTGATCGTGTGTGGGGACTGTGTGCACATGGGCGCTGGCCCGGTTCCTGTACTCTCCCGAGTCGAAGATGACGGCGCTTCTGAGGACACGGCCCAATGCGAGGGCGGCCGAGAGCCCTGCTGGGCCTGCCCCGACAATCAACACGTCGAGGACATTGCGCAGGTGGTGTGGCTCGACGTTTGCTGGTGTGGCTACTAAGGGCATTGTCGATGATGGTGCAGCAGGGAATTACAACTGGGGTACTGAATGGTGATTACGGTGATGGAGAGATAAGCTAAGATGGAAAAGTGATGAAGAATGAAATGAGCCGTCCGAAAGAGCAAAATCCAGGGCAAAAGTATTGTTATATTGCCATCATTAGTCAATTGATACGGATACAAACAACGCCCTGCGGACACTTTTGAATGTCCCGATTGGTTATTCGCCCGCCACTTCGGACAAAGTTGTAAAAGAATCACGAGTAGCCTGATTTGTCATTATCCCTCCGGTCTTGAGGCTCCTATCAACCTGTTGGGGGAATAAGCAAGCCAGCAGACCATGACGTTGTTGTACTTAAGGGGAGAGACTCACGAGCTCGCGAGGCGGGGAAGTTTGATGCCAAAGTCCAGAACTCTTTCCACGGCATGACAAGAAGCGCCTTTTTGCTCAATGTTGCTCGAATCTCTGCAAGGCGAGCCTGCCAATATCGACGCTTTTCCCTGCATAGCTACCCAAATATGGAACGGCAAGAATATTCAGAAGACCTTGTTAATTGTCTAAAAGGGTAAGTCCAAAATACCACTCGCACATGTCTGGTGTATTGGAGCCTGACGTCTTATTTACAGATACTTCGATTGTCCTAGCTTCTCCGACGTTACCATCCGGGCCCAAGTAAAAGACTTTTACGCTCATCGTCTTGTCCTTGCCAGCCAGTCTGCCTTCTTCGCTGATGCACTCCATAAGCTGGACGAGACTCCGTCTTCACCCTCGAGCAAGATTGCAGAACCAGAAACGCCCACCGGAGTCCCAGTCCTGGACTTAACCAAGGAAAGCTCGCTGGTTGTCGAAGGGGTTCTCTTCTTCCTGTACAATGCCGATTATGAGGACGGCTCTCCAGCCCAAACACCGGAGATCATGGGATTCAACCTCCTCATGTCGGCGGCAGCGGACAAGTACAGCATCCCATCGTTGAAAGAGTGCGCACTGGCGAAACTTGATACCGCGGCGAGGGAGTTCTGGGACACATGCTGCTTCCTCAAAGCCCTTCGACATGCATTTAAAAAGGACAGCCCCGCGCATAATTTGGATCGAGCGGTCTTGACGTTGGTTGCGGTGGACCACGTGGCTGAGCTTATGGAGAAGACGGAGTTTGTCGAACTATTGAGAGGCAATCATCAGTTCCAGGTCGAGTTTGAGGACGCAGTGGCAGAGAATGAACGGACAGCTCAAGATTGGTCTCCCTGCATGTATTGTAACAGGAGGCATGATCCGTCCGAATGCGCACATATCTGGTCTGGTTAGGTCTGCGGAATGGATGGAATAAGCACAGGGTTAAAATTGATAGCCCATTCTTGATTGCCATTAAGCGGATTCGATAACCCTGTCATCGCTGTCGTAGAACCTCAATGTCCCCAGTACCCTTCTCGCTTCCAGGATCAGCCTGATACAGAGAGGTTGCATCTCGGGAGGACACATGGTTGGAAAGTCTGGACTGGGAGGGACAGTGTGCCACATGATCTGCCGTTTCTCTAAAACGTCCAACAGCGCCCAGAAGCAGTCGCTCTTACTACTGCCGCCGTAAACCTCACTCCTGACCGCCCTATTAGCCAGGGCCCTCCACTCCGAAGGGCTCGCCTCTATTGAAAGGTCAGACGCTACGTCGGGCGACGAAAGCCCAAGCCCGAAGCGGAGGAGCTTGGACTGGTCTGAGGCTCTGGCTTCAGTGTCGATGGACTCGAGGATGGCGCCGTACTGGTTTGCGATCGACATGATAAGAGTGCCCAGCAGTTGGACATTTTGCATGGCGTACAGGTACCGGGTCGGGCAATTTTGGCAATGGGCCATTTGTGTCGCTGTGGCGATGATCTTGCGGAGCAGGTATAGGCCTGAGGGGAAGCTGGGCTGTTGGTTTTCTCGAAGTTGATCGAGGGTGAGGTAGAAATTTGCGAGACAGGCGCAGGATGAGGAGGGCGATAGGGAACAAAGTGGTTCTGTGGCAGGTGTAGCAGAGCTTGGGATGTTGGAAACCATCGAATTCCATGGCATATGATTCGATGCCGTACTGCTTGGTGACCCATTTGTGAGGCCGCCAACCAGCCCCAGTTGAAGTTGCGCCATAGCACTCGCTCCGTAGTCGGTGCCAACAAGAGGTGGGAGGTCAAGATAGGTGTCTATGTCCAATCGGTTAAGTGTCTCCATCAAGGCAGTAGGAGATGGAATGGGCAGAGAATTGCCTCTCTCTGTGGCACACACGATGTCGTCTCGAGGATTGTAACTGGATCTTGACGGTGCCAAGGGTAGGATTACCCGGCGCCTCGCGGGCCGGCCGATGGGTTTCTGGGCCGAGTAGATACATTCGGTCTTCATCCGGATGCATCTACGACAGGACGGTGTGCCACCGTCACATTTGGCCTTCTTCTGCCCTGCGAAGGGCGACCGTGATTAGCTTGGAGACTGGAGAGCCAGGTCGGGGCTTGGCAACGTACTACATCGTTCGCAAGATGCTCGCCGAATGACATCCCGGCCATTGGAGCCGGCTGTAGGATGCGTTGCCATGATTGCTGAGGGTAGGCTCGGATGGTTCTTTCAGCTGATTGTTGCGGATTCTTCCCCAGTCTATTACATGCGGCAGAGAGAGCCAGCAAGGTTGGTTGACTTTGATCAAAACGCGGATACTTCTCGTCGACTTGATTGGCTGGGACGATGAAGTCATCCGTTAGACCAATGATATTTGAGAAAAGCCTCCGGCCTACTTTGACGTAATTTACTAGGATATTGCGGGGCCCCATAGGGACACGCCTAGGCGCGCCTCCACTCGCGAACACGTAGGCGGGAGCCCATATGTCACGAGCCCAAATTCTCTGATGGGTCTGATTGGATGTGTGTATGTTCTTGGTTTCGTCAGGACCCCGCTCTGAGTTCCTGTACATCCTTATGCTGGAGTAGCTAGAAGGATATTGCTATAGCAGTGGCACGCCATGTACACGCCCTGCTACCCTAAATACACATCGTGACACCATAGGCTCGCGGTACCCACGAATTTAAAATTTCGCGGGTGCCGCGAAAATGACTAAGCACAGTGCCATTTGCAGAACTGGTAAGACAAAATGGGCTATCGACACTATCTCCGCGGGATAAAACAAAGCTCACCACTTACACATTCAACAGACCTGACAGCTACCTTTCGCTATGATTACCCGTTGGCTCATGTGGGTCTAGCGACCCAGGCGAGCCAACCTAGCAAGCTAGGTTGGCCACAAAATTGTGATACAGCCACAAAATTGTGATATAGACCCCGCACTTGGTGATGTCCTCATTTACATGTAATTACCACCTATTTGAGCTATATTTTACGACACCAACTAGTAAAAAACACCTCTCTTTTATCCATCTTCATTATGCCGAGTGAGGCAAGTCTCAAGGCCGCCCGGGAAGTCATGGCATCACATGCGCGGTATGCCCGGGGCCTCCATCGCAGCACCTCAACCGGCATAACCCAACCACTCTCACTTCGTGCCGCCAACGCACGCCACCCCGGGTCCTCTTTTGCCTCTATTCAGAGGATCATGAGAAGGCTAGAGACCGGATATACGCCTCGTCAAGTCGGCAGACCGCGAGTTCTTACAGACGAAGAAGATGAAGCTATCGTGGCCTTCATTATCTGGATGGAGAGGTCCGGGTTCCCTGCCTCCAAGCCTGAGATAGAAGATGCCGCCACAACCCTCCGTCAGCGCAGGAACCCTGACGCCGATCCCGTCAGTAAGATGTGGTATACTCGCTTCCGTGACGATCATCCTGAGCTTGAGCAGGCATTCCTCAAAGCCGCAGAATAGTCTCGTAAGTCCTGGGAAGCCGGCGGTCTCGATGACCTCAAATAGTGGTTTAAGAACCTTACTGAGACCATCCGGAGTCATAATATCGGCGCTTCTGAGTGCTGGAATACTAACTAGGCCGGGATTAGGATCGGGATCCTCAGGGAAAGCATCAAAGTCCTCGTCGTACGGACAAAGCGAAGGACAAGGAAGCAGGTTCTCTCCCCTTCCAACCGGGAGACCTATACCCTCATCGGTACAGGCAGCGCGGCGGGTGATACAATGCCGCCGTGGCTTATCTTCAAGACTTGGCCTACACTAGATTGGGCGTATATAGATGCCGATCCTGATATCCGCTTCGCCTAGTCTAACACGGCCTTCTCCAACGGCGAGATTACTCTCGAGTAGATAATACACTTCAACCGGTATTCTTAGGCTAAGTCCGCTAAGGCACAGCGTACGGGATAGACATTTGAGGAGTGGTTTGGATGTGACGAGTTCCTTAGAGATCCTATACGAAAGCACGTTCAATATGATATTCCCCCTATCTCTTAGGCCGCTAATACGACTATCTGGAGACTTATCGTCTTTGATGGCTTCACGGGATACGGAGTCTTCGCCGTTAGAGAGTATTATGCGAAGTTCTATATCATCACAGCTCCCTTGCCTCCTCACTCTACGCATGTACTACAGCCGATGGATATTGGAGTCTTTCAGCCGCTAAAGAACGCCCACCAGAAGCTTCTCGGCAAGTGGCTTCGAAAGGGCAATATCTCCTTCTCCCGCGCTGACTTCGTCCGCGGCTTTCAGGCAAGTTACACCTCTTCTTCTATATCGATAGACTCACTAAGTTAAATCAGGAAGTCTTCGAGGAAGGATTCACGGCACATAATATCATCTCAGGCTTCGAGAAGTCAGGCATTTATCCACCAAATCCTGAGCCGGCGATGGCATACCTAGCCAAGAAGCAGCTTCAGGCGAAGCAGGCCGTTAACCCGGCCTTTGCCTCCCTTCTTCCTCAGGAATCTCGCTTCCAGGCCGCCGTAGATACCGCCAAACGACTCTCAGACCGATACGGCGATACCTTCAGCTCCCCCACGCGTGCCGGACTTCGTCAGATACGTAATATCGTCACAGAGGCTGTGGTTCTTAAATCTACAGTCACTGCTTATGTCGATGACCGCCGGGCTCGGATTGAGAAGAGATATAACGCAAAGAAGAGAGGGAAGAGAGCGAAGCCGATAGGAGATTCTAGTCATAACGTCAGTCTACAGGAGATTCGAGACCAGCAGGAGGAGGTTATCGCCGAAGCCCGGCAGAAAGAGGAGAAGGCATAGGTCCGGACCGCTCGCAGCCTCGTCATCTAGGAGATGAAGAAGATCAAGGACCAATAGCGGCAAGAGAAAGAGATCACCGTCGACGGCGTGAAGAAGAAGGCATCATGGTCTCAGTGGTTAGAGCATATAGGGAAGGACATTGAGTATTATTCTATGGAGACATAACGCTCGACTATGCACCAGATACTTACCCAAAAGCCTGAACCTTTCATAATAGATACCTAACTTCCGCAGGAAGTCCACGAAGCTATTTATAACGCTAGTCTTGCCCCGAAACCCCTCAGCGCGATGGACTGGACCGCTCTCGCAGGAAGTGACGATAGCATCACTTTCCAGCTCGAACCGGCTCCTCCCGAGGAAGAAGAAGAGGAAGAGGAAGAAGAAGAGGACGAGGAACTCCCTCTATTTAAGCCTCCACTGCGAATGCCCTCATCGCCGCCGGTTACACCCTCGCCGCCGCGGCTGCCATCTTTGCCACCTGAACTTCCCTCCACGCCGTGCCCGATACGGTCTCAATACCACATATCAGGGATACAGAGGATCACGAGCATCATTACGCAAGCAAGGGCCGCATAAGAAGCCAGCCCGGAGGGCTAAAAAGACGCTCTCACAGCCAAATTTGTATGAGGAATCGTCCAGGAAGGGGGCGGCCTTGGAGGCTTAGGCGGCGGCTTCTATTATAGCTATAGTCAATATCATCAATATCATCACATCAGGCATCGCCAATAGCTTCAACTTGCTCTTTTGCACCTTCACAAATCACTCTGGACGGCTTCCAAAACTAAGAGACCGAAAAAGGCGGCTTTCCAAGGGGGAAAACAGTGCCCCACGCTGTATCACAATTTTGTGGCTGTATCACAATTTTGTGGCCAACCTAGCTTGCTAGGTTGGCTCGCCTGGGTCGCTAGACCCACATGAGCCAACGGGTATTGAGATGGGCTACTCGTGATTCTTTTATAACTTTATCCGAAGTGGCGGGCGAATAACCAATCGGGACGTTTAAAAGTATCCGCAGGGCGTTGTTTATCTCCGTATTAACTTATGACGATCGTGGGATTCCCAAGGGATAAACCGGTCGTGCTAGTTTATATTAGCAGAAGAGAATATTGTATAACCTTAAAGGGTATTATAAGTTATATCTAGTAATATACTTAAGGGTATTAAGTATAACTAAGTTATATTAATAGCTAAGGTAGCTAATATATAGGAAAGTACTAATAAGTATATTTTATATACTTAGAGGGGCTTATAACAATAAGTCATAGCTCACGCATAAGTCATAAGTCTCATCGTAAGTCCTAATAAGTCTCCTATAGTCCTACGTAACTAGCTCACGATATAGTGGGGCAGGGCGAGTAAGCCTTAGGGCAATTAGTAGGGTCTTATGGGGCGCACGTAATATAACCGCGAGGGTCATAATATAATATCCTCCCTCTGTTAAGTCTTATCCTTAAGACCTATATTAAATCATTTAGCCTATCCTACTTTAATAAGTCCTAAACTTTATCCTATAATTATTTCTTTTTTCCGTCTCTTATTAATAGCATATTAGAGTTAAAGGCTACTTAGAACTAAAAAACGCAAGCTATTTTAATTAAAACCACTAGTTTTCTCGTCATACTATGCAGCTACTGCGAACCTCGGGGTTTAAAGTATTAGGCCAAAGAGGGTTATAAGTACTATGCCTAATATACGCGGCGTAGCTATAAGTATAACAGCAAGGGGATCTCCTTTCTCGAAGGTATATTTATCCCTAGGGCCCTTTTCTTATTTTATTATTAATATCTAGCAGCGGATCGCATTATTACTAAGAAGCGTTATTTAGAGCGTAAGGAAGAGATAGCTAAAAATAAGCTAATCTAATTATAGTAGTAAGTAAACGAGCGTCTAAGTTATTTAATGCGGCTTCGGCGGCAAAAATAGTAGCTATAGGAAAGAGCCGAGGAAATACTTCGTCGCAATATTAAGATATTAGATAATTTAGAGGTAGCGGAAAACATAGAGTCCTTTGCGGCGGTTAAAGCCTAGCTAGCGGGGGCTACTAATATTATTAACTAAGGTAAGGTTTTTTCTATTAATATTATTAATAGAATTACTTTAAAAGGCATTATATATTAGTAAGGTACTCTAGGGGTTCTTATATATTTTTAGAGTTAAGGTAGTCCTTTTATTTAATAAAATATATTATTTTGCTATTAATTTTATTTATATTAAGGATAGTTTTTATAATATATTCTTTTAATCTATTGACTTTGGCTTCTAGTTTATTACTAGTTCTAACTTAGATAGTATCTTATATTAACTTAAGTAATAAGATATAAAAGATTAAATAGAGCTTAACTTTAAGTAATAAGTCTAATTTATAATTATATTTTAAGATTTTTTATTTAATTTTATATAGTCTAATATATTTATAATTAAATTTTTTATTTTATTATTTTATTTTAATATTTTTTATTATTAAGTAAATTATATTTCCCTCCGAGAAAATTAATCCCTTAATTCTTTTTTTATTTATATAATTTATTATTTTATTTTTAATAAACTTAAGTTTTATTTATATTTCTTTATATAAATTATAGAGTTAATTATTAATAAGGATTACTTTAGGGTTAATAATAATATCTTATAATTATTAATAAGTATTTAATATAAATCTAAAGTTAGTATAAGCTAATATAATCTTTATGCTTTTATTTATAGCTATATTATAGGCTAGCTATGCGGCTAATAACTTCTTAACCTAGTTAGTTTATTTATAATTAATATAATATTAAAGGTATTATTTTAATATCTAATTTATATATTTTATTTATTTATTTATTTCCTTATAGTATGCGGTAGAGAGCTTATAGTTAATTCCTAAGTATCCTATAAGGCTTTATTAAAACTTAGATATAAATAATAGTCCTTAATTAATAATAATCTTAAGTAATATATTATATATTTTAGTAATATAAAAGTAAAAAAAGTAAGTAAATTCTTTAGCTATTATTAATTCTTTATAGGGTATAAAATAGGAAAATTTCATAAGTCTATTTATAATAATAAGAATATTATTATAGAAGTTTCTAGTTATTAATTCTTCTAATAGGGGTAATTTAGTAATAAAATCTATTATAATAGCTTCCTATAGTAGCTAAGGTATTAATAAGGGTTATAATTTACTATGAGGTTTATAGCGTCATGCCTTAGTTTTTACGCAAAGGTTATATTATTTAATAATAATTATAATTATCTTTTTTATACTAGGAAATATATATATCTTTTTAATATATTCTAAGGTTTTATTAATTCCTTAGTATCTATAGAGTTAATAACTATATATTTCGTATATAAGGTTATAATATAGATCCTCTAATACTTATTACTTATTAGTTTTCTAGTTATTTAGTAGTTATTTATTATATTTTAAGATTTTAATAAGGAGTAAATTACCCTATTCTATTATATAAGTAATTATCGCTATTTAGTAAGGTATTCTAATTATCCTACTCTATTTATAGATAATAGGTCCTATCTTAGGATAGTATTTTATATATTGCTATACTTATTATTTAACCTTTGTCTTAAGTTAGTAATTATTATAAAGGTAATTTATTTATCTCTATATTTAATTATATTCCCCGTTATATAGAAGCTAGTTATAATAGTAATTAAAAATAGTTTTAAATGCTTAGTCGGGGATAATAATTATTCCTTAGTATATTAAGAGTCTATCTTAGTTATATTAATATCCCTATATATAATCTATAAAGTTAATATATTATCTTCTATAATCTTTAATAAGTTAGATATATTCCGGTAATAATATAGGTTTATTATGCCTTCTAGTATATATAATAATGCGTTATTATAGGTATCCCTCGGGTATAAGGTATAATAATTATTCCTTAGTCTTAATCTTTCCTATATCTAGATCGGGTCTATAGCTAATAATATCTACGCGGCTATTCTCTAATCCTTTAATATAGATAATAATATAATTAAATTCTAAAAGATATTCGGCGTATTATAATTATTATCTACTAAGTTATTAAGTTATTATAAAGTAAGAGATATTCTTATAGTTAATATAAACCTTAATTTAATAATAACTTCTTAATAAATAATATCTAAATTCCTTAAAAATATTAATAATTATAAGGAATTCTTTATTATAAATAAGGTAATTAAGTTCTACTTTATATAGCTTATAGGAGTAAAATATAATTAAGTATAATTATCCTTCTTTATCTTATTATTTAATCTAGGCGCCTAGGGCAAAGTCTAAGGTATTTATTTTAAGTTTAATTAATTAAGATAGGTTAAATATGACGATCGTGGGATTCCCAAGGGATAAACCGGTCGTGCTGGTTTATATTAGTAGAGGAGAATATTGCGTAGCCTTAAAGGATAGTATAAGTTACGTCTAATAATATACTCAAAGGTATTAAGTATAACTAAGTTATATTAATAGCTAAGGTAGCTAGTATATAAGAAAGTACTAATAAGAGTATCCTATATATTTTTGGGTTTTTATTGCGATTACTTTACCCTTTAGTCTTAATTATAGTAATTATAGAAGTAATTAGGGTGATTAGGGAGGTAATTACCGTGATTACTTAGTATTAAGAGTAATTACTTATTTAGTTAGTAGAGAATTATAGGGTCATTTTCTATGCACGTAATAGGTTCTTATTAGGTTATAACATAATATCCCCTCTTCGTTAGTCTTATCCTTAAGGCCTCTAAGGTTAGCCATTCTAAATTTTCCTAGGTTTATTAATCCTTCCCTTATAATTATTTCCTATAATACTAATAATATATTAAAAATAAAATCCTATTCCGCCGCATATTATTACTATCTTTTTAAACTTATCGAGGAAATAGGCTTCGAAGTTATACCTTATTCTTATTATTCCTAAAAATACCTAAAGTATAAGATACTCGAGGGTATTTCCTATTATTCTAAGTGCGTCTATTATAGCCGCGCTTACGATGGTTCGGGTGTATTAGTTTCTGCCGGTGCGTATGATTCCCATGTCTTATTGCCTTCCTCTTGCTAATATTTATAGCTTTACGCCTAGTGGCTAAGAAACGCCGTCTAGAGCTAGAGGAGGAGAAGGCAGAAGAGGAGTTGATTTCTCTTTAATAGTAGATAAATGAGCGATTATCTCGTCTAATGCGCCTTTGCCGTCAGAAGAAATAGATTTATAAGCGAGGTATAGAGATAGTGCGTCGGGGTTTGAATTCTCTGGATGAGTTAGAGTTAGATCGCCGGGAAGCCGAGGCCGTTATCGACGCTTAGTCCTTCGGGGCTATTAATATTATTAATTAGTCGGCGATCCTTGATTTCGATGTTAGTTCCCTTCCTTCCGGAGTTACTAGTAAAAACCCCATAGTAGGCATTGCGCGCCTATGAGGTATTCTAGGGGTTCCTATATATTTTCTGAGTCTAAGTAGTCTTTTTATTTAATAAAATATATTATTTTGCTATTAATTTTATCTATACCGAGGATAGATTCTATGATATATTCTTCTAATCCGTTGACTTCTATATCGGGGTTATTATTTATTTTAACCTAGATAATATCTTATGCTAATTTAAGTAATAAAATATAAAAGATTAGATAGAGCTTAACCTTAGGTAGTAAGTTTAATTTATAATTATATTTCGAGATTTTCTATTTAATTTTATAGGGTCTAATATATTTATAGTCTAGTTTTTTATTTTATTATTTTATTTCGATATTTTTTATCGCGAGGTAGACTATATCCCCCTCCGAGAAGGTTAGTCCCTTGATCCTTTTTTTATTTATATAGTTTATTATTTTATTCCTAATAAACTCGAGTTCTATGCGTATTTCTTTATATAAATTGCATAGCTAGTCGCTATTAAGGATTACTTTAGGGTTAATAATAGTATTTCGTGATTATTAGTAAGCGTCTAGTATAAATCTAAAATTAGCATAGGCTAATATAATCCTCGTGCTTTTATTTGTTATTATATTATAGGCTAGCTAGGCGGCTAGTAGTTTCTTAACCTAATTAGTTTATTTATAGTTTATATAATATCAAAGGTACTATTCTAATATCTAGTTTATACGTTCCATTTGTCTATCTATTTCCTTATAGTATGTAATAGAGAGTTTATAGTTAATCCCTAAGTATTTAATAAGGCTTTACTAAAACTTTAAAGTAAATAATAATCCTTAATTAGTAATAATCTCGAGTAGTATACTATGTATTTTAGCGATATAAAAATAAAAGAGATAGGCGAATTCTTCGGCTATAGTTAATTCTCTATATAATATAAAATAGGAAAATTTCATAAGTCTATCTATAATAATAAGAATACTATCGTAGAAGTTTCTAGTTACTAGTTCTTCTAATAGGGGTAGTTTAGTGATAAAATCTATTATAATAGCTTCCCATAGTAGCTAAGGTACCGGTAGGGGTTATAGTTTGCTATAGGGTTTATAGCGTTATGCCTTAGTTTTTACGCAAAGGTCGTATTATTTAATAATAGTTATAACTATCTTTTTTATACTAGGGAATATATATATTGTTTTAATGTATTCTAGGGTTTTATTGATCCCTTAGTGTCCGTGGAGTTAGTAACTATATATTTCGCGTATAAGGTTATAGCGTAGATCCTTTAATACTTATTACTTATCGGTTTTTTAATTATTTAGTAGTTATTTATTATATTCTAGGATTCTAATAAGGAGTAGATTACCCTATTCTACTATATAGGTAGTTATTACTATTTAGTAGGGTATTTTAGTTATCCTACTCTATTCGTAGATAGTAGGTTTTATCTTAGGATAGCACTTCATGCATTATCGTACTTATCGTTTAACCTTTGTCTTAAGTTGGTGGTTATTATAGAGGTGATTTATCCATCTCTATGTTCAATCGTATTCTCCGTCGTGTGGGAGCTGGTCATAGTAGTGGTTAAAAATGGTTTTAAATGCTTAGTCGGGGATAATAATTATTCCTTAGTATATTAGGAGTCTGTCTTAGTTGTATTAGTATCCCCGTGCGTGATCCATGATATTAATGCGTTATTTTCTATAATCTTTAATAAGTTAAATATATTCCTGCAATAGTATGGGTTTACTATGCCTTTTGGTATATACAATAGTGCGTTATCGTAGGTATCCCTCGGGTGTGAGGTATAGCAGTTATTCCTTGGTCTTGATCTTTCCTGGGTCTAGATCGGGTCTACGGCTGATGGCGTCTACGCGGCCATTCTCCGATCCTTTGATATAGATAATAATATAGTCGAATTCTAAAAGATATTCGGCGTATCATAGTTATCGTCCGCTGAGTTATTAGGTTATTGCAAAGTAGGAGATGTTCTTATAGTTAGTATAAACCTTAATCTAATAGCGACTTCCTAATAAGTAATATCTAAATTCCTTAAAAGCATTAATAATAGCGAGGAATTCTTTATTATAAATAGGGTAATTAAGTTTTACTCTATATAACTTATAGGAGTAAGATGCGATAAGGTATAGTCATCCTTTATCGTCTCGTTATCTAATCTATGCGCCTAGGGCAAAGTCTAAGGCGTTGATTTTAAGTTCGATTAATCGAGATAGGTTAAATATCTTAAGCACTAATTCGCTTAGGATAAGTCCTTTGATTTTATTAAAAGATTCTTTAGCTTTATTCCTAAATACGAAGGTCTTATCCTTCTTTATGAGTTCTATTAATAGTGCGGCGACCTTCCTAAATGCTCTAAGGAATTTATGGTAATAATTAGTGAATCTAAGGAAGGCTTATACTTCCCTAACATTAGTAGGTTCCTTCTAATCCTTAACTACTAAAACCTTCTTAGGATCTATATATATCTTATTATAAGAGATAATATATCTAAGAAATTCTACTTCTAAGGCATGAAATTTGCTTTTCTCGGGTTCTATTAGTAACTTAGCGTCTTATAATATCTATAGTACCTTATAGATATATTCTATATATTCCTCTTCCGTTTCAGAGAAGATAAGGATATTATCTAAGTAATATATAACGAATATATCTAGGTATTCTTATAGTATATTATTAATTATTCGCTAGAATATAATAGGTATATTAGTAAGTCCAAAGGGCATAATAAGGTACTTAAATAATCTATACTTAGTACGAAAAGCGGTTTTCTATTTATATCTTTCCTTAATCTGAATAAGATTATAGGCTCTTTTGAGGTCGAGTGCGGTAAAATACTTTATTCTAAAAAGTCAATCTTTTAACTCGCTAATAAAAGGTAGCGATATATGATCCTTAACTATAATAGCATTAAGCATTCTAAAGTCAATATAAAGTCAGAGCTTATTATTTTTCTTCGGAATAAATATAACGGGGTATCTAATAGATAACTTACTTTCCCTAATATATCCTTTCTGTATTATATCTTTAATATATTCCTTTAATACTAGAAGTTACGCTTTATTAAGTAGGTAGAGTTTATTAAAGCTAGGTTACTTCCTATTAATAAACTTAATCTTAAGGTCATATGAGGTATATTCTAGTAGACCTATTTTGAGTTCTTCCGCGAAGAGTTATTTATAGATTCTATACTGCTAGGGTATATTTTTAAGTTATTCTTCTTCTGGGTTATCCTTTTTAGGCCTCTCGAGGTCCTTTTCTAGCGTATAAAACTATTATATAATTCATGCGATTATTCGTTATTATTATCGTTTCTATCCGTTATAGTATTTATATTTTATCCCTATGGGTAAAGAGGTATCTTATATTTACCTCTACCTAACTTCTCTATTATTAGTAGAAGTTCGAGATCTCTATCCTAAGTTATTATCTAACATAGAAGATATCTTAGCATTACAAGAGAGCATCTAGCTAGTTCCCTAGTCGAAATATAGGTTATAATATTATAACTATAGGTACCTAAGCATAAGATCATAGCTCTAGTTCGGTATAATATTAAATAAGATTCCTTAGTTTTTTCCTTTAATGAAAACCTTAAGGTAATTAATCTCATAGTTAATAACTCCGTTATTATAATCAAAAGGTGTTCCTTCGAGGTTATACACCGTATAGGGCTCTTACTTATGCCTCTATAGTAGCCTAAGCCTATTTGCTATTGCTAGATCAAAATAGTTCTACTCGGCTCTGCTATCTACTAAAGTATTTAATTATTCTCCCTTGACTTATACTCTTAATTCTAAGCATTATTACTTATATTCTCTGCTTATAGAGTAAAGGGCCTTCCTAGGTAGCTTATTCCCTTATTTATCTACCTATTGCCCTATATTAGATAGGGTAACTAGTTTTTTAATATTCGCATAGCATAACTAAAGTAGTTGAATTCATATTCGCTGTCTATATATGCCTCGTAGTTATAGTTATTTCTTATGCTATCTTACTATTCCTAGAAGCTATTATCTACTTACTGGTTAGTATCTTAGGGTTCGCCGCGCCTAATGTAGTCGGCGTAGTCCTATAGGAGCTTATCTATAGGTCCTTAGTTATCTCCGAGGTATAGTTAGATCTTCTAATACTATTCCTTATCTCTAGGTCTTCCGTTTCGCGTGCGGAAGTCGAATCCTTCCTTCGCCATTCATTTGAATCTATTATATACAGCCTTAATATATAGCCCATGCCATAGGCATATTTCTTCGTTATAAAGGGCTGCCTCAGTGCTAGGGCAACTTCTGTCTAGGTCTTATTCTTAATTAGTCATGGTTATCCATGCGGCGATAATAAACCATCATTCGAGGGTAATTAATCCATTATTATTAGGGGAAAAGCGGACATTAGCTACGCCAAGTACTTCGCTCTATCCTCTAACCTTATATATATATATTTCGTAGGCAAGGTATAGCTTATTATTTGGTCCTTATAGCTATACTAGGAAATAGTTATTCTCTCGCTTGCTTTAGATATATATACTATACTAGTAATCCTTATAGGAGATCTATAAGATTTCTTTATGCCTAGGGTATACTAATCGAGTATGTTTATTGTCTCGTATGTCGTAGCGTAGGCTCTATTAGGAGCCCGTAGCTATTTCTTCGTGATATGCCCTAATAGGAATATAACGATCGTGGGATTCCCAAGGGATAAACCGGTCATGCTAGTTTATATTAGTAGAGGAGAATATTACGTAGCCTTAAAGGGTAATGTAAGTCACGTCTAGTAATGTGCTTAAAGGTATTAAGTATAACTAAGTTGTATTAATAGCTAGGGTAACTGGTATATAAGAAAGTGCACGTAGGTGCGTACTATATACTAAGTCCTTCGTAAGGGGATCATAGTCGTCCTAGATCACCGTGATCTAAGGATTACCGTGATCCTAGGATCGTAATGATCTAGCTATAGTGGTGATCCTTTATTAATTAGTCCTGTCTTTTAGTTATGGGGAATCACGTGCGTCTATCGTAGTTGGGTGCATATTAGGTCATGATATGATATCTCCCCTTCTAAGGCCTTATCTATAAGGCCACTTAAATAGTCGCTTCTATATTCCTTCTTTATGGATATAACTTAGACTTATAATATTTTCTGGGATATTATGCTAATAAAATATCTAGTTATATTTCTAAATGTCTTAACCGAAAAGTCAAAGAGTATTAATTTCTAGCCGCGAGTATTAAACTATCGCGCGAATTTATAGATATGCTATGCTTATATTATTTTAAGTATTAGAAGGAATACTTAATAGCAGAAGGTTCTTCGCGGTGTAGCGAGTATATACGTCGGGGTCGTTCTTATGATAGGACGCGGGTTATAAATTCTCGTGAGTCCTATGCCTTGATTTCGTGGGGGTCCTTTTTCCCGTAAGTCGCGTTAATATATGAGTAGTGCGTCGCTTGATCTCGCAAGAGAAGAAACTAGAGGAGGATAAGGAGAAGGCGGGTGCCGACTTATTGTAGCTTTATAAGGAGCTAGTAGAGCTTTAGGCAAAGATAGCGCTAGCCGCGGGTCGTTTATCTAGACTACGGAAAACTAAGAATTTAGTTAAGGAGCGCCGTGCTACTGAGTTCCGGCGGGGGATCTAGGGTCTAGAGGGCGAGGATTGTCTAGCGGAGGAGTTAAGTCGTCGCGAGGAGTCCGTCTAGGAGGAGCTTTAGTCCCTAAACCCGGAGGGGTTTAATTAGGTTTCCCTTAGCTTAGGTAGTTTTAATTTTGATCCCTTGCCTAGTTCCGGCGGAGTTAATAGAAGTTCTTTAGAAGGTATTATGCCTTAGTGAGGTATTCCGGGGGTTCCTAGGTATTTTCTAAGTCTAAGTAGTCTTTTTATTTAATAAAATATATTATTTTACTATTAATTTTATCTATATCGAGGATAGCTTTTATAATATATTCTTTTAGTCCGTTAACTTCTATATCGGGGTTATTACTTATTTTGACCTAGATAGTATCTTATGCTAATTTAAGTAATAAAATATAAAAGATTAGATAGAGCTTAACCTTAGGTAGTAAGTCTAGTTTATAGTTATATTTTAAGATTTTCTATTTAACTTTATATAATCTAATATATTTATAGTTAAGTTTTTTATTTTATTGTTTTATTTTGATGTTTTTTATTGCGAGGTAGATTATATCTCCCTCTGAGAAGGTCGATCCCTTAATCCTTTTCTTATTTGCGTAGTTTATTATTTTATTCCTAATGAATTTAAGCTCTATTCTTATTTCTTTATATAGGTTATAGAGCTAGTTATTAGTAAGGATTGCTTTGGGGTTAATAATAGTGTTTCGTAATTATTAGTAAGCGTCTAGTATAAATCTAAAGTTAGCGTAGGCTAATATAATCTTTGTGCTTTCGTTTGTTACTATATTATAGGCTAGCTAGGCGGCTAGTAGTTTCTTAACCTAGTTAGTTTGTTCGTGGTTAATATAGCATCGAAGGTACTATTCTAGTATCTAGTTCATGCGTTCCGTTTGTCTGTCCGTCTCCTTATAATATGCGGTAGAGAGCTTATAGTTAATCCCTAAGTATCTAATAAGGCTTTGCTAAAACTTAGATATAAATAGTAGTCCTCGATTAATAATAATCTCGAGTAGTATACTATATATCTTAGCGATATAAAAATAAAAGAGATAGGCGAATTCTTTAGCTATAGTTAATTCTCTATAGGGTATAAAATAGGAAAATTTTATAAGTCTATCTATAATGATAAGAATGCTATTATAGAAGTTTCTAGTTACTAATTCTTCTAATAGGGGTAGTTTAGTAATAAAATCTATTATAATAGCTTCCTATAGTAGCTAAGGTATCGGTAGGGGTTATAGTTTGCCGTAGGGTTTGTGGCGTTATGCCTTGGTTTTCGCGCAAAGGTCGCATTATTTGATAATAGTTATAATAATCTTTTTTATGCTAGGAAATATATATATTATCTTAATGCGTTCTAGGGTTTTATTAATTCCTTGGTGTCTATGGAGTTGGTAACTATGTATTTCGCGTACGAGGTCATAGCGTAGATCCTCTGGTACTTATTGCTTGTCGGTTTTCTAGTTATCCGGTAGTTATTTATTATACTCTAGGATTTTAGTAAGGAGTAGATTCCCTTATTCCACCGTATATATTATGTTTAGGTGTCATTATTGCCTAATGCGTGTAATTGTCCGTTGTTGTAGGTGTCCCTCTGGGGTGAGGTATAGTAGTTATTCCTTAGTTTTGATTTTTCCTATGTCTAGATCGGGTCTGCGGCTAATGGCGTCTACGCGGCTATTCTCCGATCCTTTGATATAGATAATAATATAATTAAATTCTAAAAGATATTTAGCGTATTATAGTTATTATCCGCTGAGTTATTAGGTTATCGCAAAGTAGGAGATATTCTTATAGTTAGTATAAACCTTAATCTAGTAGCGGCTTCCTAGGAGGTAATACCTAAATTCCTTAAAAGTATTAATAATAGCGAGGAATTCTTTATTATAGATAGGGTAATTAAATTCTACCCTATATAACTTATAGGAGTAAAATGCGATAAGGTATAGTTGTCTTTTATCGTCTTGTTATCTAATCTAGGCGCCTAGGGCGAAGTCTAAGGCATTAGTTTCGAGTTTAATTAATCGAGATAGGTTAAATATCTTAAGCACTAGTTCGCTTAGGATAAGTTCTTTGATTTTATTAAAAGATTCTTTAGCTTTATTCCTAAATATAAAGGTTTTATCCTTCTTTATAAGTTCTATTAATAGTGCGGCGATCTTCCTAAAGGCTTAGAGGAATCTGCGGTAGTAGTTAGTGAATCTAAGGAAGGCTTATACTTCCTTAATATTGGTTAGTTCCTTCTAGTCCTTGACTGCTAAGACCTTCTTGGGGTCTATGCGTATCTCGTTATAAGAGATAATATGCCTAAGGAATTCTACTTCTAAGGCGTGAAATTTACTTTTCTTAGGTTCTATTAGTAACTTAGTATCCTATAATATCTATAATACCTTATAGACGTATTCTATGTATTCTTCTTCTATTTTAGAGAAGATAAGGATATTATCTAGGTAATATATAATAAATATATCTAGGTATTCTCGTAGTATATTATTAATTATTCGTTAGAATACGGTAGGTGTATTAGTAAGTCTAAAAGGTATAATAAGGTACTTAAATAATCTATACTTAGTATAAAAAGCGGTTTTTTATTTATATCTTTCTTTAATCTAAATAAGGTTATAGGCTCCTTTAAGGTCGAGTATGGTAAAGTACTTTATTCTAAAAAGTCGATCCTTTAATTCGCTAATAAGAGGTAGTGGTATATAATCCTTAACTATGATAGCATTAAGTATTCTAAAGTCGATATAAAGTCGGAGCTTGCTATTTTTCTTCGGGATGAATATGACGGGGTATCCGATAGATAACTTACTTTCCCTAATATATCCTTTCTGTATTATATCTTTAATATATTCCTTTAATACTAGAAGTTATGCTTCGTTGAGTGGGTAGAGTTTATTGAAGCCGGGTTACTTCCTATTAATAAACTTAATCTCGAGGTCATACGAGGTATATTCTAGTAGACCTATTTCGAGTTCTTCCGCGAAGAGTTATTTATAGATTCTATACTGCTAGGGTATGTTTTTAAGTTATTCTCCTTCCGGGTTGTCCTTCTTAGGCCTCTTAAGGTCCTTTTCTAGTATATAGAACTATTATATAATTCGTGCGATTATTTATTATTACTATCGTTTCTATCTGTTATAGTATCTATGTTTTGTCCCTATAGGTAGAGAGGTATCTCGTATTTACCTCTGCCTAACTTCTCTATTATCGGTAGAAGTTCGAGATCTCTATCCTAAGTCGTTATCTAATATAGAGGATATCTTATTATTATAAGAGAGTATCTAGCTAGTTTTCTAGTCGAAATATAGGTTATAATGTTATAACTATAGGTACCTGAGCATAAGATCGTAGCTCTAATTTAGTATAATATCGAATGAGATTCCTTGGTTCTTTCCTTTAACGAAAACCTTAAGGTAATTAATCTCATAGTTAATAACTCCGTTATTATAGTTAAAAGGTATTCCTTTGAGGTTATGCACCGTATAGGGCTCTTACTTACGCCTCTATAGTAGCCTAAGCCTATTTGCTATTACTAGATCGAAATAGTTCTACTCGGCTCCGCTATCTACTAGAGCGTTTAATTATTCTCCCTTAACTTATACTCTTAATTCTAAGTATCGTCGCTTATGTTCTCCGTTTATGGAGTAAAGGGCTTTCCTGGGTAGCTTATTCCCTTGTTTATCTACCTGTTGCCCTGTGTCGGATAGGGTAATTAGTTTTTTGATATTTGTATAGTATAGCTGAAGTAGTCGAATTTATACTCGCTGTCTGCGTATGCTTTATAGTCGTGGTTGTTTCTTATGCTATCTTATTATTCCTAGAAGCTATCGTCTACTTACTGGTTAGTATTATTAAGTTCGCCGCGTTTAATGTGGTCGGCGTAGTCCTATAGGAGCCTATCTATAGGTCCTTTATTATCTCTGAGGTATAGTTAAATCTTCCGGTATTATTCCTCGTCTTTAGGTCTTTTGTCTTGCGTGAGGAAGTTAAATCCTTCTTTTGCTATTCGTTTGATCCTATCGTGTACGGCTTTGATATATGGTCCGTGCCGTGGGTATATTTCTTCGTTGTAGAGGGCTACCTTAATGCTAGGGCAGTTTCCGTCTGGGTCTTGTTCCTGATTAGTTATAGTTATCTATGTTGCGATGGTGAACCATTGTTCGAGGGTAATTAACTTATTGATATTAGAGGGGAAGTAGATATTAGCTACGCTAAGTGCTTTATTCTATCCCCTGACCTTATATATATATGTTTCATAAGCAAGGTATAGTTTATCGTTTGGCCCTTATAGTTATACTAGGAAATAGTTATTTTCTTGTTTGCTCTAGATATATATGCTGTATTAGTGGTCTTTGTAGGAGATCTATGAAATTTCTTTGTATCGGGGGTGTGCTAATTAGGTGCGCTTGTCGTCCCGTATGTTATAGCGTAGGCTCTATTGAGAGCTTATGGCTATTTCTTTATAGTATACTCTGATAGGGATGTTTTTTATATCTAAGTCGTCGTTCTTTATTTCCCTAGCCGGGGTAGTTTCTAGTCTCTCTTATTTAGTAACTTATTCTTACTATCTCTTAATCTTATAGTCGCGTTATTTATGTTCCTAGGTTGCCTCATATAGCTTTTAGTAGTACCGCAGTATAGCAACGGAAATAGATTTATACTAATAGTATACCTTATATCCTTCTATTTTATACTAGAGGTATGGCTTATTATTAGGTTAATAGGGTAAAGGAATTAGAAAATAATTATTTTTCTTTTTCTCTTCTAGGTATTCCTTATATTCGTGGTAATAATAGGATATCTATAAGATACTAGGGTATTCTTTATGCGTGGGGTAGGTCTAGATATTATCCTATGCACCGAAGGGTGCCTCGGGGAGTCTAGGATCCTCGGCGGTCTCTTAGTATAGAGCGCGGATATAAATATCTTACGTATTCGCTATATCTATATATTCTCGAGCCGTTTAGATATATCGTTCCCTAAGGGTATTTTAATACCGGTTGCCTTATTTATTATAGAGTTATAGGTAGTATTCTTCCTTCCATAAGTTATTATTTATCTTCTAGTTATATTAGTTCCGGATTTCTGCGGTGGCTAGTTACTATTATACTTAAGCTGCGCTAGCGTAGTTAGGGTCCCCGTAATGCCTCTGGGGGCGATATAGGGCCTCCTTTTGTTTATATACCGCGTCGTATTCTCGGGATATATTAATCTAATATCATAGGCATAATATCCTATCGCACCGAGTGGGGTTATCCTGCTAGTAATCTCTTCTGTGGGCGATAGAGGGCGTATTAGTGCCGTATGCGTAGCCTATAACCTATTCCTTATGGTTAAATCCTCCGGCGGCGGCTTCATCGAAGTTAGCCTGCTCCTAGGGGGTTAACGGTGGTGGTTGCCTAGGTCTTAGTTGCTTGCTCTGTCGCGTGACTATAATAGCCCTGGCACCTTAGGTCTTAACTAGCTTATTAAGTGGTTCTAGTAGTGGTTATTACTTCGATCTATTAGTTAGGTGAAATCGTCTTGCTTTAGGGGGTTATATAGTTATATAATATTTTCCCCTCTAGGGTTTATTATTATATTTAAATTGTTCTTTCGTGAAGTATACTTAGTCATAAGGTATAGTTACCTCTCCGGGGTAGAGGCCAGTATTATTATATCCTATATGTGCTATGCTAAGGGTCTTGGTGGTTCGGATGGCCGTCTGGGTTTCGTTATTAGTCCCTATGAACCTTACTTATCTCTTTCCTTTAGGTAATAGTTATTACGGCCTAGGTTAATAATGTCCTTCTTAGATATCGCGTTGCTTCTTTCTATATATATTAGCCTTATGGCCCTTCTTGTAGTAGTAGTAGCATTTAATAGTTGAGGGCCTTTGCTGGGCGCTACTAAGCTATATAGGTCTAGGTTGCGTTCCGTAAGAGGTATTAGTTTAAGTGCGTCCCTGGTTAGCATTAAATCGGGGGGTGTTAACCTTATTGCTTCTAAACTTAGGGTTTTATAGCTTTTTCTAAGAGAATTATTATTCGTCGATCTTAATGGCCCTGCTGATATAGTTGATAAGGTTATTGGGTTAATCCTCCTTATAGAGTTTAGCCTAAATTTCTTTCTTAAGTTTATCGAAGAAAAAGGATATTAGGGGTTCTTAGTCTTAGTTGAGTTTCGAGGCGAGCTAAAGGTATTTAGTGCTATATTCTGATGTAGAGCGGGTCTATTGGAGTGCTTTGATGTCTCTTTCCGCCTGGGACTTTTCGTCTATTATTCTGAAAGCTTATCTAAGTGCGGTTTTAAAAGTCTTAAAGCTAGAGTAGAGGTTTATGGTCTGGGGGGAAAGTTCGGCGAATAGTTTAGTAAGATATTCCTTTATGATAGGTTTAAACTAGGCCGTAGCGTTCTTAGTTAGTTATCCTGCGGCGTATTAGACCTTATTAGATGCCGTGGTGAATTATATAGGGTAGTATATTATAAATGCGCGTAGCTGCGTGAGAAATGTTAGTAGCCTATAGGCGGTTCTATTAAACTTCTCCGGGGGGTCTAGCTTTAGGATTTCTCTTATATCTTTTCCTTATATAGCGGCGGTAGTAATACTATTAAGCCTCTATGCGTCGTTAAGGTATTATATATTCTAATCGCGCTAGGTCTAGCTTATTCTCTTAATAAGGTCGCGAAGTCTATTTATTTCGGTGCTTATAGTAGTAATCTAGGCTCGGAGTTACTTGACTTCTTCGTCGTCAGAGCTCTCTGCGTTATTTATATCTTTATCCTTAGCGTTAGCCGGGATAGGTACGATAGGTGCAGGGGGGTAATTAGTAGGTAGAACTTATTAGTAGTTATTGCCGGGAGTAGCCTAAGTAGCTATTGCGTTTAATATTATTTAAGGTAACGCGAGTAATCCTCTGAATAAGAGCTATTAATATGTGACGATCGTGGGATTCCTAAGGGATAAACCGGTTATGCTGGTTTATATTGGTAGAGGAGAATGTTACGTAGCCTTAAAGGGTAGTATAAGTTATATCTAGTAATGTGCTTAAAGGTATTAAGTATAACTAAGTTGTATTAATAGCTGGGGTAGCTAGTATATAAGAAAGTGCATATAGGTGCGTACTATATACTAAGTCCTTCGTGAGGGGATCACGGTCGTCTTGGATCACCGTGATCTAAGGATCACCGTGATCCTAGGATCATAATAATCTAGCTATGGTGGTAATCCTTTATTAATTAGTCTTGTCTTTCGGTTATGGGGAATCACGTGCGTCTGTCGTGGTTAGGTGCATGTTAGGTCGTGACAAGGAATATCTTTTATGTCTATGCCATCGTTTTTTATAATAAGTATAGTTCCCTGGTCTTTTTATATTATTTTAATGATTTATTCTTGCTATTTGCTAATCTTATAGTCGCGTTACTTGCGTTCCTGGGTTACTTTGTATAATTCTTTGCTATACCATAGGGTAGCAATAGAAATAGATTTATACTAATAGTATATTTTATATCCTTTTACTTTATACTAGAGGTATGGCTTATTATTAGGTTAATAGGGTAAAGAGATTAGAAAATAGTTATTCTTCTATTTTTCCTCTAAGTATTCCTTATACTCGTAGTAATAATAGGATATCTACGAGATACTAGGGTATTCCCTATGCGTGGGGTAGGTTTAGATATCGTCTTATGCGCCGAACGGTGCTTCAGGGAGTCTAGGGTCTTTAGCTATTGCTTAATATAGAGCGCGGACGCAGATATCTTATGTATTCGCTATATCTATGTGTTCTCGGGCCGTCTAGATATATCGTTCCCTAAGAGTATTCCAATATCGGTTGCCTTATTTATCGTAGAGCTATGGATAATATTCTTCCTTCCATAAGTTATTATTTATCTTTCGGTTATATCGGTTTTAGATCTAGGTAATAGCTAGTTATCGTTGTGCTTCCATCGCTGAGCTATAGTTAGGGTCTTAGTCATGGCGCTTAACCCGTCGGGTGACTGCGATAGTCCTCGTGCCCTAGGCCCTAGCTAGCTTACTAGCGGGTTCTAATAATAGTTATTATTTCGATCTATTAGTAAGGTAAAATTATCTTGCTTTAGGGGGTTATATAGTTATATAATATTCTCCTTTTTAGGGTTTATTATTATATTTAAATTATTCTTTCGTAAAGTATACTTAGTCATGGGGTATAGTTATCTCTCCGGGATAGAGGCCAGTATTATCGTATCCCGTGCGTGTTATACCAAGGGTCTTAGTAGTCCAGATGGCTATTTAGGGTCTGTTGTTAGCTTCTATAAACCTTACCTATCTCTTTCCTTCGGGCAATAGTTATTATAGCCTAGGTTAATAATATCCTTCCTAGATATCATATTGCTTCTTTTTATATACGTTAGCCTTATGACCTTTCTTATAGTAGTAGTAGCATTTGATAGTTAGGGGCCTTTACTAGGCACTACCGAGTTATATAGGTCTAGGTTGCGTTCCGTAAGAGGTATTAGTTTAAGTGCGTCCCTAGTTAGTATTAAACCGGGGGGTATTAACCTTATTGCTCCCGAACTTAGGGTTCTATAGTTTTTTCTAAGAGAATTATTATTTATTGATCCTAATGGCTCTACTGATATAGTTAATAAGGTTATTAGGTTAATCTTCCTTATAGAGTTTAGCCTAAACTTCCTTCTTAAGTCTATCGAAGAAAAAGGATATTAGGGGTTCCTAGTCCTAATTAAGCTTCGAGGCGAGCTAAAGGTATTTAGTGCTATATTCCGATGTAGAGTAGGTCTATTAGAGTGCTTTAATATCTCTTTCCGCCTAGGACTTTTCATCTACTATTCCGAAAGCTTATCTAAGTGTAGTTTTAAAAGTCTTAAAGCTAAAATAGAGGTTTATAGTCCTAGGGGATAATTTAGCGAATAGTTTAATAAGGTATTCCTTTATAACTAGTTTAAACTAGGCTATAGCGTTCTTAGTTAACTGTCCCGCGGCGTATTAGACCTTATTAGATACTATAGTAAACTATATTAAGTAATAGGTCATAAATACGCATAGCTACGTAAGAAAGGTTAATAGTCTATAGGCGGTTCTATCGAACTTCTCCGGGGGGTCTAGCTTTAGGATTTCTCCTATATCTTTTCCTCGCATAGTAGCGGTAGTAATACTATTAAGCCTCTAGGTATCGTTAATATACTACGCGTTTTAATCACGCTAGGTCTAGCCTATTCTTTCAACGAGGTTATAAAGTCTATCTATCTTAGTGCTTATAGTAGTAATCTAGGCTCAGAGCTACTTGACTTCTTTATCGTCGGAGCTTTCCGCGTTATCTATATCTTCGTCCTTAGTATTAGCTAGGATAGGTGCGATAGGTATAGGGGGGTAATTAGTAGGTAGAACCTATTAATAGTTATTGCCAGGAATAGCCTAAGTAGCTATTACGTTTAATATTATTTAAGGTAATGCGAGTAATCCTCTAAATAAGAGCTATTAATATATAATAATCGTAGGATTCCTAAGGGATAAACTAGTTATACTAGTTTATATTAGCAAAGGAGAATATTACATAGCTTTAAAAGATAGTATAAGTTATATCTAGTAATATACTTAAAGGTATTAAGTGTAACTAAGTTATATTAATAGCTAAGGTAGCTAATATATAAGAAAGTACTAATAAGAGTATCTTATATACTTTTGGGTTTTTATTATGATTACTTTACCCTTTAGTCCTAATTATAGTAATTATAGAAGTAATTAAGGTGATTAGGGAGGTGATTACCGTGATTACTTAGTGTTAAGAGTGATTACTTATTTGGTTAGTGGAGAATTATGGGGTCGTTTTTTGTGCACGTGATAGGTTCTTGTCAGGTTGTGATATTAAATATCTTAAGTATAGGTTTATCTAAGATAAATTCCTTAATTTTATTAAAAGATTTCTTTATTTTATTCCTAAATATAAAGGTTTTATCTTTCTTTATAAGTTCTATTAATAATATAGTTATTTTCCTAAATACTCTAAGGAATTTATAGTAATAATTAGCGAATCTAAGGAAAGCTTATATTTCCTTAATATTTATTAATTTTTTTTAATCTTTAATTACTAAGACTTTCTTAAGGTCTATATATATCTTATTATAAGAGATAATATATCTAAGAAATTCTACTTCTAAGGTATAAAATTTACTTTTCTTAGGTTCTATTAGTAACTTAGTATCCTATAGTATTTATAATACCTTATAGATATATTCTATATATTCTTCTTCTATTTCTAAGAAAATAAAGATATTATCTAATTAATATATAATAAATATATCTAGGTATTCTTATAGTATATTATTAATTATTTATTAGAATATAATAGGTATATTAATAAGTCTAAAAGGCATAATAAGGTATTTAAATAATCTATACTTAATATAAAAAGTAATTTTCTATTTATATCTTTCCTTAATCTAAATAAGGTTATAGGCTCCCTTAAGGTTAAATATAATAAAATACTTTATTTTAAAAAATTAATCTTTTAACTTATTAATAAGAGATAATAATATATAATCCTTAATTATAATAATATTAAGTATTCTAAAGTTAATATAAAGCTAAAGCTTATTATTTTTCTTTAGAATAAATATAATAAGATATCTAATAAATAACTTATTTTCCCTAATATATCCTTTTTATATTATATTTTTAATATATTCCTTTAATACTAAAAGTTATATTTTATTAAATAAGTAGAGTTTATTAAAGCTAAATTACTTCTTATTAATAAACTTAATCTTAAGGTTATATAAGGTATATTTTAGTAGACCTATTTTAAGTTCTTTCGCGAAGAGTTATTTATAGATTTTATACTACTAAGGTATATTTTTAAGTTATTTTTCTTCTAGGTTATCCTTCTTAGGCCTCTTAAGGTCCTTTTTTAATATATAAAACTATTATATAATTTATATAATTATTTATTATTATTATTATTTCTATTTATTATAATATTTATATTTTATCCCTATAAGTAGAGAGATATCTTATATTTACTTTTACCTAACTTCTTTATTATTAATAAAAGTTTAAGATCTCTAATCTAAGCTATTATCTAATATAGAGGATATCTTAGCATTATAAGAGAGCATCTAGCTAATTCTTTAATTAAAATATAGGTTATAATATTATAACTATAGGTACCCGAGCATAAGATTATAGCTTTAATTAAGTATAATATTAAATAAGATTCCTTAATTCTTTCTTTTAATAAAAACCTTAAGGTAATTAATCTTATAGTTAATAACTCCGTTATTATAATTAAAAGGTATTCCTTTAAGGTTATATATTATATAGGGCTCTTATTTATGCCTCTATAGTAGCCTAAGCCTATTTACTATTATTAAATTAAAATAATTCTACTTAGCTCTATTATTCACTAAAGTATTTAATTATTCTCCCTTAACTTATACTCTTAATTCTAAGTATTATTACTTATATTCTCTATTCGCGAAGTAAAGGGCCTTCTTAGGTAATTTATTCCCTTATTTATCTACTTATTGCCCTATATTAAATAAGGTAATTAGTTTTTTAATATTTATATAGCATAGCTAAAATAATTAAATTTATACTCGCTATCTATATATACTTTATAATTATAGTTATCTTTTATATTATCTTACCTTTCCTAGAAGCTATTATCTACTTATTAGTTAGTATTATTAGGCTTACTATGCCTAATATAATTAGCATAGTCCTATAGGAGCCTATCTATAGGTCCTTAGTTATCTCCGAGGTATAATTAAATCTTTTAATACTATTCCTTATCCCTAGGTCTTTTATTTTATATATAGAAATTAAATCCTTCTTTCGCTATTTATTCGAATCTATTATATATAGCCTTAATATATAGCCTATACTATAGGTATATTTCTTCATTATAAAGGGTTACCTTAGTGCTAAGGTAACTTTTATCTAGGTCTTATTCTTAATTAGTCATAGTTATCTATATAGCGATAATAAACTATTATTTAAGGGTAATTATTTTATTATTATTAGGGAAAAAGTAGATATTAGCTATGCTAAGTGCTTTATTTTATCCTTTAACCTTATATATATATATTTCATAAATAAGGTATAGCTTATTATTTAGTCCTTATAGCTATATTAAGAAATAATTATTTTCTTACTTACTTTAGATATATATATTATATTAGTAATCCTTATAGGAGGTCTATAAGATTTCTTTATATCTAAGGTATATTAATTAAGTATATTTATTATCTTATATATTATAGCATAGGCTCTATTAAGAGCTTATAGCTATTTCTTTATAGTATACCCTAATAAGAATATCCCTTATATCTATATTATTATCTTTTATAATAAATATAACTTCTTAGTCTTCTTATATTATTTTAATAATTTATTCTTATTATTTATTAATCTTATAGTTATATTACTTATATTCCTAGGTTACTTTATATAATCCCTTACTATATTATAGGGTAATAATAGAAATAAATTTATACTAATAGTATATTTTATATCCTTCTACCTCGTACTAGAGGTATAACTTATTATTAGGCTAATAAGGTAAAGGGATTAAAAAATAATTATTCTTTTATTTTTCTTCTAGGTATTCTTTATATTTATAGTAATAATATAATATCTATAAGATACTAAGGTATTCTTTATATATAGGATAAGTTTAGATATTATCTTATGCGCTAAATAATGCTTTAGGGAGTCTAAGATCTTTAGCTATTACTTAATATATAGCATAGATATAAATATCTTATATATTCGCTATATCTATATATTCTCGGGCTATCTAGATATATTATTCCCTAAGAGTATTCTAATATTAGTTACCTTATTTATTATAGAACTATAGATAGTATTCTTCTTTTTATAAGTTATTATCTATCTTTTAGTTATATCGGTTTTAGATCTAAGTAGTAGCTAATTATTATTATATTTCTATCGCTAAGCTATAATTAGGGTCTTAGTTATAGCGCTTAGTTCGTTAGGTAATTATAATAGTCCTCATACCTTAGGCCCTAGCTAGCTTACTAATAGGTTCTAATAATAATTATTATTTTAATCTATTAATAAGGTAAAATTATCTTACTTTAGGGGGTTATATAATTATATAGTATTCTCCTTTCTAAGGTTTATTATTATATTTAAATTATTCTTTTATAAAATATACTTAGTTATAGGGTATAATTATCTCTCTAAGATAGAGGCTAGTATTATTATATTTTATATATATTATACTAAGGGTCTTAATAATCTAGATAGCTATTTAAGGTTTATTATTAGCTTCTATAAACCTTACCTATCTCTTTCCTTCGGGTAATAATTATTATAATCTAAGTTAATAATATCCTTCTTAGATATTATATTATTTTTTTCTATATATATTAGCCTTATAGCCCTTCTTATAATAATAATAGTATTTAATAATTAAGGGCCTTTACTAGGCGCTACTAAATTATATAGGTCTAGGTTATATTCTATAAGAGGTATTAGTTTAAGTATATCCCTAGTTAATATTAAACTAAGGGTTATTAGCCTTATTACTCTTAAACTTAGGGTTCTATAGTTTTTTCTAAGAGAACTATTATTTATTAATTCTAATAGCTCTACTAATATAGTTAATAAGGCTATAAGGTCGATCTTCCTTATATAATTTAGCTTATACTTTTTTCTTAAGTCTATTAAAGAAAAAGGATATTAAGGGTTCTTAATCCTAATTAAGCTTTAAGGTAAGCTAAAGGTATTTAGTATTATATTTTAATATAGAGTAAATCTATTAAAATGCCTTAATATCTCTTTTTATTTAAGACTTTTTATTTATTATTTTAAAGGCTTATTAAAGTATAGCTTTAAAAGTCTTAAAGCTAGAATAAAGGTTTATAATCTAGGGGAAAAATTTAATAAATAATTTAATAAGGTATTCCTTTATAATAGATTTAAACTAAGCTATAATATTCTTAATTAATTATCCTATAGTATATTAGACCTTATTAAATATTATAGTAAATTATATAAGGTAATATATTATAAATATATATAGCTATATAAGAAATATTAATAACCTATAGGTAATTTTATTAAATTTCTCTAAGGGGTCTAGCTTTAGGATTTCTTTTATATCTTTTCCTCATATAATAGTAATAATAATACTATTAAGCCTTTAGGTATTATTAATATATTATATATTTTAATCACACTAAGTCTAGCCTATTCTTTTAATAAAGTTATAAAGTCTATCTATCTTAATACTTATAGTAGTAATCTAGGCTTAGAGCTACTTAACTTCTTTATTATTAGAGCTTTCTATATCGTCTATATCTTTATCCTTAGCATTAGCTAGGATAAGTGCAATAAGTATAGGGGGGTAATTAATAAGTAAAACCTACTAATAGTTATTACCGGGAGTAGCCTAAGTAATTATTATATTTAATATTATTTAAGGTAATATAAGTAATCCTCTAAATAAGAGCTATTAATATATAATAATCATGGGATTCTTAAGGGATAAACTAGTTATATTAATTTATATTAATAAAGGAGAATATTATATAACCTTAAAGGGTATTATAAGTTATATCTAGTAATATACTTAAGGGTATTAAGTATAACTAAGTTATATTAATAGCTAAGGTAGCTAGTATATAGGAAAGTACTAATAAGTATATTTTATATATTTAGAGGGGCTTATAATAGTAAGTCATAGCTTATGCGTAAGTTATAAGTCTTATTATGAGTCTTAGTGAGTCTCCTATGGTCCTATATGACTAGCTTATGATATAGTAGGGTAAGGCGAGTGAGTCTTAGGGTGATTAGTAGGGTCTTGTGGGGCGCACGTGACGTAACCGCGAGGGTCGTAACACAACTGATAAATTATGTCGAGCAGCGGCATGCTATGCTTATTTGTCTTGTATGTGCAGTCTAGTAGGAGTATATCCGGGTAGGCCTGAAGATACGCTAAGGAATCTAGATAAGCGAATAAGACAGCGGTAACCCGGCCGTCTTTATCGAACTATATTCGACTCTAAAAGCCTTCTTTATCGAGCTGGCTGGCGAGCGTATGAATAGAGCTTTGCACTTCGCATACTTCTCTCCTAGTAGCTGTAATCCTGTTGTCCCGTTGTAGTAGATATCCTGCTAGGTCACCAAGGAATCGCAATTCTATCGTATATATATTCAGATATCTCTGGGAGCTATACCGGCATGGGATAAGCGTAATAGATCCGCTATAACTTCTTCTCCTAGCTTGCGATGTGCTAGGTAGGCAGAAGGATACTAGCTTGGTGCATGGTTATGCTTAGAGAATCGCTTATCTGGGCGATATCGGATAGTCTATGTGCTTTTATCCAGGGATTCTTTGGCTAATAATGAGAACTCATAGCCAGTTCCTCGAGTGGCCGTCTTCCGCTGGCGCTCTCTCGACGCACTAGGAGGATAATAAGATCAATCACAAGCGTATATGACTATTTGCCTACTACTCTTCCCTCTAGTGGACTTCCCGGTGGTGAAGGCGTAGCCCCTTATAGCCGCCCACGTATTAATGGACCTGAAAAGGGCATCTCGAGACTCATAGCTCCGTTCTGGAGGGAGATAGTCTTTAGGAAATCTCGCTTTCTCTGCACGCGATGCTAGAAATATCTGAGTTGTAGCATAGAAGGATGACCGAAGAAGGAAGAACGTAACCGCGTCGTGGCGCAGGCCGCTAGGTTAGTGGTTGAAAATCGCTATGGCAACGGTGCTTAGTTATTTTCGCGGTACCCGCGAAATTTTAAATTCGCGGGTACCGCGAGCCTATGGGCTCCCGGGTAGATGGGCAAGCCCCACATTTCGGCCTTCGATGTGGCTTTATGGACGACTGACTAGCTTATGATAAGATACCGTAAGAACTCGCGAAATTCGCGCTTTTTTGAGTTTAACCGTCGCTCTTAGCGCATTACTTCCCGGATAATCACTTCCTCATATAGTTAGTATATAGAAGTAATTATTTAAGGGGTAATATCAGAAGATCAGATATTCCTCCCGGCAAGGATTTTTATAATTTCTCTTTTTTATCCGATCTAAAGCTATCGCCACCGCGTTTTTCACATAATGCCGCTACTTAATAAGGTTGATCTTAATGCCGGCTGGACTACGGCGTTAACGCTAAGGAAGAAGCCCGGCCCAAAGCCTAAGCCTCTTATAGACTAAAAGCCAAGGAGGATCTTACTAATCTAACGGCCAGAAAGAAGCTATTCATAAGAGAAAAAAGCAGAGGTCCTAGTATAGCTAATCCACGGCCATATTATTAAGAAGGGTTAGAAGAGGAAACCTACGGTTTATGATACTTTAAGACACTTCTAAATACTAGAAGCAACGATTCGTAGATAGCGACAAAAGCGTAAGTTTATCCTCGAAGAATATCATCAGAAACTTTACCCCAAGTGGCCAGGCCTCGAAGATTAAGTATACCTCTCTTTCTTAGAGCGCCGCGCCTAAGGGAAGGTAACTACGACCTCTTAATTCTGCCGGAAGGCATAGGCTATTTACAAGGAGTTATACCTAGATTAAAGCTCCTAGTTCCCTTTCTCCACGGGCTAATAGCGGGGCTTTCTTCGGCGTCATAATATTATAAAGCGACATATAATAAAGCAGTTAACTAAGAGGCCAAAGGACTATATTAAGGTCATAAATAAGTTCTTACGATTTATTAGGCGTATCTCTATATTATGATTCTAATCTTAGGCTATTATGTTTATCCTAAACTCGCCAAAACGACGGTTTTATCGGCGCCTTATACTTAACCTAGACGAGACCCTAATCCTATTTAAGTATCTCGATAGCTTTACTTAGGAAATACGCAGCGTAAAATCTATCTCCGGCAGAAATAACCATAGCGGATAAAATAAACGGCAGGTAACCTTAATTCTTTATATATTCGCAGACGGCAAGTTCAGGATTCGACCGACTATTATATTTTATAGTACCCCTACCGATAAAGGCGGCTAGAATTACGAGAAGGAGTAGCATCTTTATTCCCCTAACATCGACATAGAGTTCAATAAGACTATATATAATAATAAGGAGCTTTTCTCTTCCTAGATTAATAATAAGCTACTTCCCCTTATTAAGGATAAAGAGGAAGATATATTACTCGTAATAAATATAGCTATATTCTATAAGACTAAAGTAATTAAGAAGAAACTAAGGGATAATAGTATTTCCCTTATACTTATCCCTCCTAGCTATACTAGTCTTTTATAACCCCTCGATACCGCTATTAACGCTCCTTTTAAATAATAGTTATAGGAGGCAATTAATAAGTATATTAAGTAGATAGAAAGAGAGAAAGGGGAGGATTTTAAGTGGTTAATTAGTAATAAGAGAGTTATAGTTACTTATATAGTTACTTCTACTTTAAAGCGTCTTAATATATAGTTAGAGATAATCAAAAAAGCATTCTTAAACTACGGAATAAATATATGGCCTAATAGGACTAAGGACTAGCTAATCCGGATTAAAGATATACCTTCTAATTAGATTGATTTCACTAGGTGGGAAAACGCCGAGGAAATCATCATTAAAGACGAGGACCCCATAGACCCGCTATGTGACGACGAGGAATATCTCGGTGCCGATAATGACGAGCTTTTGCTACGCATACGATATCACGAGGAGGTCATTAAGTAGTTACAAGAGCGGCTACGGAATAAGGGTCTTAAGGTATTAGGGAAAAAGGCCAATCTAATCCAACGACTACGAGAGAATGATAATTCGCAGAAATCTCGAGAAGGAGATACGATATATATTAGCTGATTAGACCGTTAGAATTAGCGCCTTCAGAAGTCTTATTGACCTTATTATCTTACTAAAAGAAGCTTATCCCCTCTTGCCATTCGCGTTCCTTTCTTAACCTCTAGTCTATCTTCGGTATCACGATATCGGAGGGCAGCTTTAATTAAAAGGTGGAGGTTAGAAATGGGAATAAGCCGCCTACCTATTTTTAGTAGGGAATCCGTTCTGCCGCCTATCCCCGCCCTTAGTGTGGCTTGCTAAGAGCGACGGTTGAACTCAAAAAAGCGCGAATTTCGCGAGTTCTTACGGTAGCTCTCTGAGCAGGAGGTATCCCGATGTTTTCCCTTTATCCAGCGTCTCAACAAACTAATTCTCGACGCCGATGACCCGTTGAATAATGCTTGAGCAACCAGCGTCCATGTCCCCCTTTGGCATCCCGCTCTAGATTCCTCCATGTCTTCTTCTAAGGCTTGTAGGCGAGTGGTTCCGATTTCGGAAATGAAGTTGCAAGGGTACAACTAATAACGGTTCAACCAATAAGAGGACCGCCGCTGACTCCAGGTGCGAAAAGGCTAATAAGATTAGCATTTTGCGCAGTTGAGGGACTATATGTGCTAACTTAGACTAATTTCGCTTTTCCTGTCGCCAGTATAATGAATGCTGCTACTTAGAGTCGGGTCTTGATTAAGACGGAACCACGGCAGCAGATGCCTCCCAAAGTCATTCCGGCGCGACCAGAAACCGCTAATAATACTACCAATGCCTCTGCCAATAACGTCTCCTCCAACCCAGACCCTCGGGCCTTCATGGCCGTGGTGCAACAGATCTTTCTACAGTATCATCAACACAGGATGAGATAGCAATCTTCGGGAAGCTAAGTCTTAGAGATAGCTAACCAGCAAAACCAAGAGAGAGCCAATGGGCACCAGACGGAACCACGACAGCAAGCGCCTCCTAGAGTCGATCCGGCGCGACTATGGGGATAGCAGCCGCAAACTACCAGCATATCTACTAATAACACCAATAGCAGTGATACCTCTGGCAATGGCGTCTCCTCTGACCTAGCGCTGCGGGCCTTGCAAACCATGTAACTGGCCTTATGGGGAATGTAGGTGGGCTGGCAGTCCTCGGGAGGCCAGGTTTCAGAGGTAGCCGGCTGGCAGAGCTCAGAGAGAGTCAATGGGCAGGCCCCTGTCCCGGCTCTAACTTTGACTCTAGCTCCCGCCCTATCCACCGTCACATATGCATCCCCTCCCATAACCACAGTACGAGCTCTAGCCTTGTCGCTAGCTCCAAGTCGTCTGCCACTCCCGGCTTCCGGTCCGGCTCCAGCATGTTGTCGGGCATTGGCCCCAGTCGCTCCCGCTCCTATCCATGCTGCCGCTCGAGCTCGGGCCCCGGCAAGGGCTCTAGGCCGGCTCCGACCGTACCCTAATAACACCAGAAATAGCATCTCCGCAAGTCTTGACTCTGGGGCTAACTAAATGCGGTCTAGAAGGTAAGCTAGAGCTCGTAGATAAGCCATAAGACGAGCGCATGAGGCCACGCAACACGGAGAGGGACCCATTGCCCTTAACGGCACGCTGACTGCTGTATTTACTAATGGCCGGAGGATGGAGCATTACTTCCGACCGCCTGGGGAGAACGAGGGCATGTCGCTCGAGGATGGCTCGCTTGCTAATTACCTGCGCCAGGAGCTTTTCCCTCGCGGTTCTCCTGACCGGTTTCGGTAAGAGGCCGATGATACGAAGGTCCTGGATAAGTTGAAGTCAAAGAGTAATCATGTGTTTGTGGCTGATTTATGCTTGGAGGAGAGTATCCCCTCGAGGTAGATAAAGAGATGCTTGTATATCAAGGCTCGTTTCTTTTCCCCCCCTTCAATTAGTGATGCCGATGAAACCGCTCGTGACCTACCATGAGAGGAACGTCGAATATCTATTGTTCAAGGCAGACATCGTGTGGCTTGGGGCGAGACTTGTTCGATGGTGCTGTCTCTTGTGGTGGTGCGTCGACGACGCCCACTCAATCGATCAAAGCCTTACACGAATAATTACCGCCGCTCATTTGCTCAGGGTGGGTGTAAGTTCTCCTGAAATGCCTTGTCCTGACCGTTGGCGCCGAAGCAACCTGCGCCTTCATAACTGGCGTACTGCTTGGTTCATGTGGAGTGAAACGTGCGGATCCAGACACTGACATGTGGCCCAGTTTTCATACTTCCCTGATGGATATAGTTCTGACATCACTTTCAGAAACTTCCGCTCCCACCGCTGTGTATCGCAGAATGACGATAGCCACTCCCGCGTGCAAAATTGCACCAAGGCATGCATCTCGAATGATTCACTATCGGCTGTCACCGCCACCAATGAGTACCCGCGTAGGACCTCGAGGTCCTCCTCAAAATCTTCTTCACCGCCCTCCAGTTGGTCTCGTATGTAAGCTCGGAGCACATGCTCGGGAATTCCTTGCGGATTGAAGAAGCTCATGAAGGAGAGTAGGTCAGCGGCAGATGGCCTCTCGCGACGGATCTGGTCGAAAGTGATTTGCCACGTGGTCACGATCGAATTGGAGGCGGACTCCTCCCGACGGAGATCTCCTGTATCTCTGTTGAGGAGCCTCGCCCTCTTCATGTCACTCCTCCGGAACTCGTCCAGGTATTTAACTACCGCGAAATTTTTCGTGACGCTATTCGGGACTAAAGTTGAGGAAGGTTCGTAGTGGCTTGGATAGGTATTCATGCGAAGATCGGCAAAAGCCTGATGTCGGCATACTCACCACACCGGCTTCGCATATAACGACGTCTTCACCATCCTATCAGAGCTACCTCGTTATGTAATAGAGCATCGCCATGTCCCGGGCCCTTTCCGTATGAGGTAACTGTCAGGACCACTTTCTGGTCCTTCGCCTCCCAGTGGCTTGGTTAATGCGCCTAATCAGAAGATATCTTTAAAAATAGAAAGCGACCCAAAACTAGACTCAGTGGTCCTGTTTGGGAGCTAGAGCCTCAGGTTGATAACCTCATCAAGACCCTGCCCGCCCTCAGGGACCTAAATTAGGCATTAGAAAAGCGATAAATCGAAACTATCGACAAAACCTGGCCTAGGAAATGTCCGACTGGGTCTGCTCGAGGATGTCGAGAAAACCCGGCTTGAGACGAGATATATTACCAAGATCCATTGGCCCCTAGTTAATGACCCCAGCATTATGTATATATCACATAGCGGTCGCGAGGATATCAATCCTATATTTTTGTCTGCTGCGAAGGGGCTTCTGCTTCGAAGCAACTACTTGCCCAGCCTGCTGGTCCTCATAACATAGACCATCCCGACACCCACTGAATAGCAAGAGTCATCGCCGCTATTCCTAAAGTGCTAGCACCGATTGCCGTTTGCCAGTCTCCGAATATCACTCGGAAAATAGCAGTAGAGCCAATGCTCGAGATCACCACAAGTATTACTGCGGCCGCGCATTTGGCCTTATCCCATCCCTCGGTGATGCTATAGCCGTTGAAGCTAACATCACCAATTCTTGGATTGTGCCAATATAGATTCCGCAGCATATCCCTAGGGTCACAGTTAGAAGATTCCTGATCTTAGCTAGGCCGGGGTGCCAGTTGCATTTACCTAACTGAATAAAGCCCAGGACCTTGCTGCAGACCATCAAGCAATCGCTGGCCTTTAGCTAGCGAGGGATTGTGAAAAGCTATGGTAAGTGCCGGCAGGAGAGAAAGGCTGCGCAGGTTGTGCTGTACGCGTTCAAACTCTTCAATGTCGCAGCCGCGATAAGAATACCAATAACTAGGACACTCTGCAGGATGATCCCATTCGCCGCTTGCGTAGTCCTATCGACACATGGCAAGCCTGTCTGGACCCTGCCAGAGGCTCGCTGCCTTATCGATAGCTTCTAGCTCATCTTGAAGGTTCTGGTGCAACTGCATGGTGTCTAATGGCTCGTATATCCCGACAAGGGTATGCCTGTCTAATCCTTCGCTTCTATGTTGCCCAATAAATCGAAACTGTGATGATTATTAGCTGCCTTATGCTGAGAAATTTTGAAAGCTTCACGGTTCTCTTACAATCACCTCTTGGACCCCAGTGACCTTGCGAAATGGCATCCGCTTTCTATTTTTGGACCAGCTCTCCTTCATGGCCTGAAAAACTTTTTCATCGTCGTCATCCTCCCTGACGTGTACCTGAACAACTCGGCAGTTCTCTGGTGAGCCTAAACAGAGAAAAACGCAGGGCGTTTGGTGGGCGATGCCATTGAAAAACGATTTCGCCTCTGGGTCTGTGAGTGCCTCGCTTTTGGCAACAGCTTCCATGTCCTCAGGCGGTTGCGATAGGGTTCGATCTCTAGCTCTCTTGCCGGGATGCCCTGCCAAGGGATAAAAACGTCGATGAGCTGCCCTAGGCTTGATTCGTGCAGACATTTTGTTCCGGCTCAAGATACCAGACCGGGGGTCTCGTAAAATTGCCCAAGGTAGCAGGTTCGGCAGAGAAGGAAGAGAGGCTTCATGATCGGGCCCTCTTCCATTGGTAGCACCATCCACATGACGGGAGTTGATCATGAGGTGCTCGGAAATAGGCTGAATTGCGTCTTCGTTTCTGTCCATGATGCTCCTTTGACGGAAGGAAGTCGGCCAACGACATTAGCCGCCCCAAGCCGACTACGAGGAAGCGGGAGGGCCCAGCTTTATCGGGGCTATTTTGGCGCCAGCGGCCTACATAGATTTCCATCAGGTACTTGACGCCCAGCTGCATCAGGCCTCAGCAGGCTGGTGCCTAGAGTACTCTGGTAAATGCTGGAAGTCCAGCTGCAGTCACACTCTGCCTGGTGTGCACATCGACACCACTTGCATGATTCATTAGCCAATCAGCCATTCGGCCAGGTCGGGGCGCCACCTGCTGCGCCCTGTATATGGCGTCTAGGAGGGCTGAGTCTTCGAAGCCACACTAAGAGCTCGTTATCTTTTGTAAGTTTTCCAAATATCTAGTTGCTTGTAGAACACGTGCAAATGACTTTCATTGTCATCGGACCTCGACAGCTCGGGTCAAATAAATGGTCTTGAATATGTGTCCACTCCGTTGCATGGCTGGTGGTCCCATTAGTCACATGCGAGTAACCAACAACTCGGATCAAATACAAGGGAGTTGCATTTGTGTGTCGACAGCGACATCAATAAAAATAACACTACTAACGATGATTCGAACTCAGCAGAGAGTACGTTCTCCCTGTAACTGCGCTTAGCTTATGGTTAGGAGCTAATAACGGCATAGGTATACACGAGAAGGCAATAGAGAAGTTTAGATGATGTATTGGATATGGGAAGTTAGGTTTTCCTGCGGCAGGCCGGATCATGTAACTAGGATTCCCGAAGACTGTGGCATAAGGAATTGCCCGTTTAAGATGGGCAAGGGACACAGAGCGTTAAGTACTATACCTAAAACCTGTATGGAAGAGGTTCATAGGATTGTCGATCCTCATATTCCACCCCCGAGGCGTTAGTAGGAAGAGGAGGCAGTTGGAATAACCCGACGCCTGTGGTACCGTCAGACTCGTCGCAGCCAGATCTACTTCGCATCAAATCCTGTAGAAGATATCCTCTAATCGATGCAATCCATCTTTCTGTGGACCAAGGCCAAGTTTTGATTGATAGGCTGTGGCATATAAGACCTGTGCCCTAAGAGTGCTGACTATCAGAGCCTAAGGCAGCGATGAGGAAGATATCTCGACTAAGCTCTTGAGCTCTTGACTGGTAGATACCCTTAAAGCAAGCCTCTGATATATCTGATAGATATTGGTAAGCACTCTTGTCGGATTCTCGCGTATGGCATCAATTGAGACCATGAAACCTAGTTCTATGAGGCACTTAATGATATATAGCACAAGCTCCATAGCCAAGTAGTCGTATATCTAATGGAAGTCTGATGTAACTCCGGGGGAATCTTTTATGCGTTGAAGAAAGTCGAAGACCATTATGTTAGCGACTGAAGAGTCTTGAAATAGTTCTGTAAGCTCTTTATAATCCCTGAGATTAATAACTGCTTTGAGAGTAAGTTATTGCCTGAGCGAGTCCTCGGAAAGGCCCTTAAGCTCTAATATTTCTCTAGTCGCTTGATAGCAAGATATAAGAAGTTTCTCTAAGTAGGATTAGACGCTATAGGTCTTAATAAACTCTTAGTTGTAATTAATTATTAGGTAGTGACCGCTCTTTTTTTGCTAGAAGAAGTAAGATCTATAGATCTTAGGTAGACCTAGGGTATGGAGGTTAAGATTGATAGTAGGTATATAGTTTCTGATGCTATATTGCGCGCGTTGGCTTTTGTAGAGCGGGATTAGGAGAGTAAGATGCGGGTCGATGTAGCTTATGCCTGGCGGGGGCTTATAGTGTAGACTATTGTATGCTCTTAGGCCAAAGACGAATGCGTATCTGGCAAACCCCTTACCTACCCAGCGCATATAATAAGTCCTGAGACTATTATATCGCTATAGCTTAATAAGAGTGTCTCTCGTTGTAAGGTTTAATCGCTCGTGTTGCGGGTACTCCCTAAGGCCATAATGATCCTAGATAAGCTCTACTCGCCGTTTAAGCGTGAGTGTAGATGCCGGAGATAAGCTTAGGGCACCTTCGGCGGCAACGACGAGCTACAAGGTATATCTCCTTACACCTAGCCGCCGGAGGATATTGATATCGGCTCGAGGGTCAATGGGAGGGTTAAGAATGGCCTGGTGGAGGCCCAATATCTCGAGTAATAGCCGCGTTGATTGCCGAGTTGATTGATATGGGGGAAGAAGCGATGGGCAATTTGGCGTTATTGGATATAGTAATGACTTTGTTGTTATTACTCGTCTTGGGCGTGTTGGCCGTCGAGGCCGGGGATGCCTGCGAGGGGCAGAGTGCAGAGAGTCCAGCTTGTTCTTTTTCTGGCGTGGAGGTCGATTGTGATGTTGCTTGATGGCTCGACGGCGAGACGCATCGAGGCCTCTTCGAGGGCGAGTGGTCTTGGTCATGGCGATTCTGACTGTAGAGGGGGAGTTGCTGTGCAAGGGAGTCGGATGCTGTCGTGAACTTGCAAAGAGGAGAGGTTGTTCATATATGGGCCGAATGTTTAGCATTAGGAGGCCATGCTGCGTGCTGCCGAGGGAGGGTTCGGGCCATCACGACTCTCTCTAAGAAAGCTACCTAGTCCGGCATCCCCATTTAGGCCAGTGTATGGTTCAGGCGTCGCATGCGAAAAGCAAGTATAACGACCCCTATTAGGATAGTTATTCAGCTCCTCGGGATGACCCCTGACTCCCTAGAAGCAAGCATAAAATAAAAGTAAGCTAGATCCGCGTTAGTCTGGTCTATTTACCTATGTAAGCCTATGATTGGCGTTTTCCCTAGCGTGGTTAATATAGTACGCATATCGTGCTATAGGGGGTCCATGCTTATTAGGCCCTGATCATGAACTGGGTTCAAAATGAATCACGTTCTGCGGAGGGACATGCTGGCGCATAAATTTAGCTTGGCCTGCGTCTCGTACCAAAATCCCGTTCTATGCATGCGTGCGTATGTGCGTGATTGGAATTGAATCACCCCCTCACAGTTGATTCATTTTGAACCCCGATTTCCAGTGTGATCATCGTCAATTAAGCTCTAAAGAGCAACTCCGCAACGTGCGGGAGCTCGTGGCGAGATCGATACAAGTTATTCTCAGCTGGTATGCACTTGCGACAGCATATGCTCATACTGGCGGTTGGGAGTAGTGCTAGATTGAGCCTGGCGCGTCCGATAGGCATTTAACCCGAAAATATGAAGCATGATTCATTTTGAACCCAGTTCATGATCAGGGCCTTAACCAGGGCCAAGGTGGATATATCCACTAACACCAGGCACAGCGAAGTGTCAGGGGGATCGACGGACATGCATCCAGGCGATCCCGGATGGCCCCGCCTCCTGTCGATAATCGAGGCAAAGAGTTCCGCCAGCGAGCCCGACATCATTTCACCGTTGCTTAGGAGCAGGTAGTGATAAACAAATCCGTTGAGGGGATCGTCTCGAAGTCTAATAGTTAACTATATATAGCGAAGAGTAAAAATTAGCCTTAAGGATATCCACGTATTATAGTATTCCTCCCGGTAGGAATACCGAATTAAATATCTTAATTAGAATTACTCTAAGGTTTACGGCTAATAATAATCCTATGGTCAACGTATATATCTATCTGCTCTAACTACTTACGTATTTCTATCGCAAAAACGTAGGTCTTCTTTTTCGACTATTCTAAGACTTCTGTGGTGATATAGAGCAAATAACCTTCTAAATCGCGAAGCAATGCCTTATATATAATCAGGCTGATCTCCTGGAGCTCCGGGTCTTTATGCTTCTTGCTAATAGGCATCTATATCGCCGCACTGGGTTAGCTTATGCTTAATTTTAGGTCGGCCTAGACTTACCCGTTGGCTCATGTGGGTCTAGCGACCCAGGCGAGCCAACCTAGTAAGCTAGGTTGGCCATAAAATTGTGATATAGCCACCAAATTGTGATACAGCGTGGGGCCCTATTTTCCCCCTTGGAAAGCTGCCTTTTTCGGTCTCTTAGTTTTAGAAGCCGTCTAGAGTGATTTATGAAGGTGCAAAAGAGTAAGTTAAAGCTATTAGCGATGCCTAATGTGATGATATTAATGATATTAATTGTAGCTATAATAGAAGCCGCCGCCTAAGCCTCTAAGGCTGCCCCCTTCCTAGATAATTCCTTATATAAATTTAGCTGTGAGAGCGTCTTTTTAGCCCTCCGGGCTGGCTTCTTATGCGGCCCTTGCTTGCGTAATAATGCTCGTGATCCTCTATATCCCTGATATATGGTGTTGAGACCGTATCGGGCACGGCGTGGAGGGAAGTTCAGGTAGCAAAGACGGCAGCCGCGGCGGCGAGGGTGTAACCGGCGGCGATGAGGGCATTCGCAATGGAGGCTCAAATAGAGGGAGTTCCTCGTCCTCTTCTTCTTCCTCTTCCTCTTCTTCTTCCTCTTCCTCTTCTTCTTCCTCGGGAGGAGCCAGTTCGAGCTGGAAAGTAATGCTATCGTTACTTCCTGCGAGAGCGGTCTAGTCCATCGCGCTGAGGGGTTTCGGGGTAAGACTAGCGTTATAAATAGCTTTATGGACTTCCTATAGAAGTTAGGTATCTATTATAAAAGGTTTAGGCTTTTAGGTAAATATCTAGTATATAGTCGAGTGTTATATCTCTATAGAATAATACTTAATATCCTTCCCTATATACTCTAATTACTAAGACTATAATACCTTCTTCTTTACGCTATTAATAGTAATCTCTTTCTCTTGCCGCTATTGGTCCTTGATCTTCTTTATCTCCTAGATAACGAGGCTGCGAGCAGTCCAGACCTATGCCTTCTCCTCTTTCTGCCGGGCTTCGGCGATAACCTCCTCCTACTAGTCTTAAATCTCCTATAGACTAACATTATAACTAGAATCTCCTATTAGCTTCGCTCTCTTCTCTCTCTTCTTTGCGTTATATCTCTTCTTAATTTAAGCCCAGCGGTCATCGATATAAGTAGTAATTATAGATTTAAGAACCATAGCCTCTATAATAATATTATATATCTAATAAAGTCTAGTACGCATAGGGGAGCTAAAGGTATCGCCGTATTGGTCTAAGAGTTATTTAGTAGTATCTGCGGCGGCCTAGAAGCGAGATTCCTAAGGAAGAAGGGAGGTAAAGGCCGGGTTAATAGCCTACTTCGCCTAAAGCTATTTCTTAGCTAGGTATATTATTACTAGCTTAGGATTTAATAGATAGATACCTAACTTCTTAAAGCCTAAGATAATATTATATGCTATGAATTCTTCCTTAAAGATTTCTTAATTTAACTTAGTAAGTCTATTAATATAGAAGAAGAGGTATAATTTACCTAAAAGCCGTGAATAAAGTTAGCGTAGGAGAAGGAGATATTACCCTTTTAAAGCTACTTATTAAGAAGCTTTTAGTAAGTATTTTTTAATAGCTAAAAAACTTTAATATCTATTAGCTATAGTATATATATAGAGTAAGGAGGTAAGGGAGCTATAATAATATAGAACTTCGCATAATATTCTTTAATAGCGAAGACTTTATATCTTATAAAGCTATTAAAGATAATAAGTCTCTAGATAGTTATATTAGTAGCCTAAGAGATAAAAGGAATATTATATTAAATATACTTTTATATAAGATCTCTAGGGAACTTATTATATCTAAATTACTCCTTAAATATCTATCCTATATATTATGCCTTAGCGGACTTAGCCTAAGAATATTAATTAAAGTATATTATTTACTTAAGAGTAATCTCGCTATTAGAGAAGGCTATATCGGACTAGGCGAAGTAGATATTAGGATTAGTATTTATATATGCCTAATTTAATATAAGCTAAGTCTTAAAGATAAGCTATAGCGGTATTATATTACCCGCCGCGCTGCCTATACCGATAAGGGTATAAGTCTCCCGGTTAAAAGGGGAGAGAATTTATTTCCTTATCTTTTGCTTTATCTATATAATAAAGACTTTAATACTTTCCCTAAGGATCCTAATCCTAATCCTAGCCTAATTAATATTCTAGTACTTAGAAGCGCCGATATTATAACTCTAGATAGTCTTAGTAAGGTTCTTAAATTACTATTTAAGGTTATTAAGACCGCTAGCTTCCTAGGACTTATAAGATTATTCTATGGCTTTAAGGAATACCTACTTAAGCTTAGGATAATCGTTATAGAAGCGAGTATACTATATCTTACTAATGGGATCGGCGTTAGGGTTCCTATGCTAATAGAGGGTTATAGCGGTATCTTTTATCTTAGGCTTAGAGGTAAGGAACCTAGACCTCTCTATTTAAATAATAAAGGCTATGATAGCTTTATCTTCTTTATCTATAAGAACTCGCGGTCTATTGACTTAATGAGGCGTATATCTGGTCTCTAGCCTTCTTATAATCCTCTAAATAGAGGTAAAAGAGGACCCGGGGTAGCATGCATTAGCGGCACGAAGTAAGAGTAGTTAGGTTATGCCGGTTAAGGTGCTACAATAGAGGCCCCGGGTATACCGCGCATATGATACTATGACTTCCCGGGCGGCCTTAAGACTTACCTTACTCGGCATAATAAAGATGGATAAAAGAGAGGTGTTTTTTACTAGTTAGTATCGTAAAATATAGCTTAAATAGGTAGTAATTATATATAAATAAGGATATCACTAAGTGCGGGGTCTATATTATAATTTTGTGGCTATATTACAATTTTGTGGCTAACCTAGCTTGCTAGGTTGGCTCGCCTGGGTCGCTAGACCCACATAAGCCAACGGGTACTCTCTTAACCTCCTCCTTGACAATAATAAACCCGGCTTCTTTTATATGCTTCCTCTGTGCGCCGTTATCCACGATAGTGAATAAGCAACCTGTCTTGTCCCCCGCCTCCTTGAAGATATCTCCTATCCGTCGGGTGGTTATTATCGCCGTCTGGCTCTAGAGTGAGCGCCTCCTTGGTTAAATCAACGGTTTTATGACGTGTTTTGCGTTTCCTAGAGGCCATGACGCGTTTTAACAATCCCAAAATATCTGGCAGGTCGTCATCACCTTCGTCAGTAATGTCGTTATCCACTTCGTTATCTGGCCCCATTCGTTAAACGAGTTTAAAACGAGACTCGGTTATTAGGTCATAAGTAGTATTAGGAAAACCGACCTTAATTATACCATAATTATATCGCTCCTTCTTAGCTATATCATAGGTGGTCGCCTACGAGTACTCGTCCGGTAGATTCTCAATGCGTTTCTTATTGCCCTCGCCCTTCTCTCGGGCCTCGGTGCTTAACCTTACCTAACGCATCCCAGACAATCTTACTTTTCCTAGTTTCTCTTTCGACTCTTTTATATATAATATTCATTTTTAGGAGCGTAATAAAGTAGGATTAGATAGCTAAATATCTAATACTATCCGGGGTAGATTTTCACCTTACGTCTCCGAGATAGAATCAATCGATGCTATAATAGCATATATAGGAATAAATCAAAGGAGTAAAACGAATAGGTATAATAAATAATAAATAGGGCTAATTCTACTGCGCGGGAAGTCATAGGCCCAGAGACTATAAGCTCTATTAAAAAGGAGGAAGGAGGAGAGGCACTAACGAGGATATAAAAGCCTAGTTATCTCTTAGGTAAATAAGGCTATATATAAATCCATTCTTATATTCTCTAGTATCGGGACTTAGCATCTTCTCGTAAGGCTCTAGAGGCCTTTTAGCGTTAACTTAAGGATTTATACGAATTATTAAACTACCGGGTTATATTAGTGCAGCTTCGCTTGCACATATAATCCTTATTATCTCATCTTGTGCATTGCTAGGAATTAAATCCTTACCACTGGCAAGGCAGAGCTCTCAGAGAAGCCAAACTAAGCCTATCATTATAGTTACACAGGTTTCCAAGGGATTTATCGGTATATTGCTATTAAGGGTATAGTGACCTTGCCAGGCCCCGACCTCAGCCATAAAGGTATAAGACATTAGGCTAATCAAGCATATTCACCCTCGCCCCAAGGGGCTAACAGCATCGGCCTAGAGGGGGGCCTACTAACGCAGGTAGAAGAGGAATAAGTATTAATAGAGACACATAGCGATGCTTTTAATAGATCTTAGTTATTCGGCTAGTCAGGGGAATACTTATATAAAATTAGTAATAAGGGGTTACTAATAGAAAGCCCCCAGCTTAGTAAGCCTTAGGACCCAGAAGGGGACCTATATATATACGTCTAGGCATATAAATAAGGTCACGTAATATCTTATATATCTAGGCATATAAATAAGATCTATTATATAAGAGGCATAACGTACATGATAAGCGAGTCGGACAGACAAGCGAGCCGGACATCGTAAAATACACCTTAAAGCGCGATTTTAGGAAAATTCTTAAAAGTTCAAACTAGGCCTAAAGTAGCTAAAAATTTCAAATTAGGGTAATTAAATAGGTTTTTACATGAGGAAATTTTCTAAAATTTTGAATATTTTTTTCTCTATAGTTATTAAGAAAAAGCTTATTCGCACTGTCTTTTTTAAAACTTTTCAAATTAACAAGTTAAATTTTTTTTAAAAAAATCTAGAAAAATTCTTATCCCATGACTTTTTCTCTAATTTAGTTAGAAATGATTTTTTAGACCTTAGTACATTTTATAGCTAGTTTTAGAAAATTTAAAATTACTTAGTTTAGCTGCACAGTATGCTGTCCGACTCGCTTGTCTGTCCGACTCGCTTATCATATACGTTATATATGTTAGAATAAGGATAAGAATTAATAAGGGTAAGGATTATAAGTATTATAAATAACTTCATAGTTAATATAAACCCTATACCACAACGAGCATTAGGCAATAGCCTACTGCCTATAGGATCGGCAGACTAACCATAGGTATAAGAGATTAACTCTTATTACTCCTTAGATAAAAGAATAAGTATAATAAAGTCTCTTCTAAATATACCTATTATTATATACCTCATCTTTTGAGAATATAGCCTTATATTCTATATACCTCTACCTAGATTATTATAAGAGTGCACCATAAGAGTTAGAGTAGTATTATAGATCTATTATAGGTTCGGTAGGTCTTATATTATACTTTTATCTCGTCGAATATAATAAAGACGAGGAAGGATAAAGATAAAAGGGGAATTAAATTAATTAATAATTTATTCCTTTCTATCTTAAGATTATTATTTATCTTAATTTATTACCCTTATATCTAATATTTTATTATAAAGGGGGCCTTATATTATTAATTAGCCCTCTAATCTAATAATTAATAGCTTTATTAATATTAATTTTAATTACTATGCCTTACTTTTAATAAAATAGATCTAATTAATAACTCTTATAGCTTCCTTAATAATATTTTTTCTCCTAAGGGCTAATTTATTTTATAAGAGGAATTAGCTATAGTAATTAATGCTTAGGTAATACCCCGAGGCTATGCCTTTATCTCTTAAAGGTCTACAAAGAGCTCTACTAGAAGAGCTATAATTACTTTTATTTATACTTATAGAGGAGGGCCTATACCCTCTATAACCTCTAAGAAATAGATCTAGAAGACCGCATTATATTATATAAGATACCTTTTCTCTATAATAGCAAAGGAGAGCCTATATAGGACTTAATAGGCTCTTAGGTATTATCCTAGCCCTCGCTTCTACTAATATAATTACCCCCTAAGCTTAAGCCTAGTAATATATCTAGTATTTCGCTAATTATTATACCTAGATAAATTAATAATTTATTAACTTTTTAATACCGGTATTATACTAAGGGAGATTAAATCTTATTTATATATAAGCTTAGATATACTCGCTATATAGTAAGATATCTATAACTATATTATATAGGGTAAGTAATAGCTTATAGAAGGTCAAAGTAATATATATGCCCTTATTAATTAACTTAATAATAAGGGCTTCTAAAGCGAGATTTGCCTTAATAAGACTAATAGGGTTATAATAGTCTTATTTATATATCTATAGTCTCTAAGATACCTTAAGTTATATCTTAAGGTACTTTTATTAGACTATATATATAAGACTAATAAGTATAAGATACCTTTTCTTAATATAGTTAGTATTAATACTTATTTATATTCTTTTTATATTATATTTGTGTTCCTTAGCGGCGAGGAAGAAGAAGACTTTATCTAGGCTCTTAGAAGGTTACAGCATATATATAAGCTTCACGCTATAGCTATTCCTTTTATAATCCTTATAGATCGCTATCTAGCTTATATAAATGCCCTTTTTTTCTCTTTTTATTTCCCTAAGTTAGCCTTAATCTTATGCCTATGGTATATTAATAAGGCTATCTTAACCTATTATATACCTATATTTACTTAGGATAAAAGTAATCCTCGAGGGTAAGAAAAATAAAAGTAATTCTATGCCTCGTGGTATAAGATCATTGCCTTAATAACTAAGGATATATATAACGAGAGGCTCGAGGAGTAGAAGAAGCGCTATATTCCTATATATATTAAAGAGGTAGGCTATATTATAGAGACCTAGCTAGATCCCTATAAAGAAAGATTTATTAAAGCTTAGATTTATTAATACCTCTACCTTAAGTAATTTATTATATCGCGGGCTAAGGGTATTTATCGGCTTATTAAGAGCTATTTAAAATACTCTTAGGTCGATTTCTTTAAGGCCTAGAGGATTATTAAGCTTATTTTATTAAACTAGCTTTTTAAACTAAAGGCTAAGTAAGCTAAGTAATATATTATTATACCTCTTAATATATCTAGGGTATTATATAGTAATATCTATGGCTAGATCTTATATAAAGCCTTACGGAAGGTTAATACTTAATAGGCATAGCTACTAAAAGAGCTTCCCGCGTGTATAGGGGTCTTTATAAAGACTCTTAGTCTACCTTGTACTTATAACCTTTAGCCTTTATTAGCGCAAAGTTACCCTCTTTAATTATATTATTTCTATTTATATTAGTATTTCTAATACTTAGGGACCCCTTAGCTTATTATCGAGCCTTATAAGCTATTTAATCGTCTAGCTACTAGTTTAATACTACTATCGTTAAGCATATAGCATAAGCCTTCTGCATTCGAGCCTATTAAGAAGGTATTTATAGAAGACTAAAGAATAAAGACTATAAAGTCCTTAAAAACTGTAGGGTAGATGACTTGGATAGGAGGTAAATAGGCAGAGGAATTAGTCTTAATAAATAGCTGTGAAGCTAAATAGCAAGGCATAGGGTAGGTAAAGTCAAGAGTAAAATAGATAGAAAAAATAAAAAGAAAACCAGCTTCTTATTAGTATGTAAATTGTGAGTATTGGTTTTTTTTTTAGATCTAAGGAGCTAATTCTAAGAGAGGGCTAATAGCTTATATAGCTAATGAGTCGGAATCTATTAGTCCGATTCGGATGAAATTTATACCGCCGGATAGCCCTAATTTCGGGCTTCCTAACGGTATTAGTTTCACTAAGAACAGATAACTAGAAGCCGAGTTATGCGTTATTCTAATATAAAACTTCTAGGGTTTTAAACTAGGAAATTTAAAACCGGATAGAAAATACCCATTGGAAAGGCACGGCTTTAACGGCTTTATCGGGCTCTTTAAAAAGCCCTAAGTCCGAAATCACGTGACCTTCCTAATTAGGAAATAGAGCTAAATATAGCCGAAATAGACTATCTTGTAACTCCCTAATATCTTGCTTATCTAAGCATATATTGCTTAGGTAAGCATATAGGTGGATGGCGCATAAGCTAAACTATAGGGTATCTAAATCCTAGGCTTATATTATATAAGCTTATTTTTCTAGAATTTTATTTATAAAAGACCTTCTTATTGTAAGGACTTTTACAGTATTATAGCTAAGGGCGCCGTCAAAGTATTTAAGATACTATAATTATGGCCATAGGATAAACTCAAAGGCTTGCCCCTTGCGTTATAAATATCTATTAGAGGCTCTACCCTAAGCCACTATAGTAATATATACGGAGATATATATAGCTATTTACTCTATAACCCACTTATTATCCCTATTATCCCCGTTAGGAGCCTCTATATTATCTAAGATTATATATATAATAATATATATAATAATATATATAATAACCTAGGTTATATCTCCTCTAATAGCTAAATTAGTAATAATTACTATACTAAATATGCCTATATTATAACTTAATAACCCCTAGGCGATTTATTAATAATATAAAGAAGCATAAGAGTCCTAATATACTATATTGCCTCGGGGAGCTATTAAGACTAACTAGTAATATAGGAAGGCTATAAAGCTACCTATATATTACTCTAAAATAGAATATAATTAGTACTTTAATTATAAGTAAATAGGTAGGCATTATAGGGTAGGAAATAGTATAAGAGAGTAGACTAAGGAGGAGATAATAAGTTATCTTAATTAAGATAAGGCTAAGACTAAGCGGGTTAAGAAGAATATAGAGATAAAGAAAGTAGAGGAGCCTTTCTTAAGGTAGTAAGGTATATAATATATATAGGATACTACGGAGAGAGATATTAAAGTATAGAAGAGATTATATAGCGATAAGAACCCCCCTAATTAGGTAATACTTAAGTAAATTAGAGGAATTAAAAGTATTATATATTATTATAAAGATAAAGAAATAATAAATCTCTAAGTATTATTCTTATAGCCTAATTATATTATTAAATAGAGCTATAGCTAAGTTTACGCATAGGGTTAAAGGGGCTAAGTCGCGATAGTAATAGGAGGAAGGATTATATATTCTTTATAGCTACGGGTAGACTAATATATAGCTAATAGATTATATATAATATATTAAATAGCGGCATATTAGAAAAATCATTATCTTCCTTTAATTATATATATTAATAAATAGAAGAGATCTCGCTCTTATATATATATATGCCTCTTATATAATAGATCTTATTTATATGCCTAGATATATGAGATATTACGTGACCTTATTTATACGCCTAGACGTATATATATAGGTCCCCGACCCAGAAGGAATACTCCTAGTAGTTAGGGGCAATAATATATACTATTATAAGAGCTTTAAGTATAGCTAACCAGAAAGCCCGAAGCACTATAATCCTTCTACTAACTATATAGAACTTTCAGTTAAGCTAAGGATAAGGATAGATACCTTACATCTATGCAACATGGCAAGGCTTTTATGCATAGTAAGCAATGCCAGTGTACGATAAGAAAGATCCTTTACCTAGAAACTTCTCGCCCTTCTCCTCAGCTACTAGGATCCTATTATAACCTCACCCATAAGGCTATAAACTCTACTATCTTAACTAGCTACTAATATTTCTATCTTATACCTCCTCTCTATAATTATCTTAAAACCTTTAATATTAAGCTTATTCCTTAAGGAGTAATTAGGTCAGTATTTTTCCTTTTAGTTAATCTCGGTAGCCTAAAATAACTATAATATAGCCGCAGTCACTATAATATTCCTATCTAAGGAATAATATCATACGATTCCGCTATTAATATAACTACCTCTAAGACTAAGCTACTAATAGGTAATTAAGCAATAATCCCTCCTCCTTAACTTAGTAAGTTAGCCCTAAAACCTAAGGCTACTCTTATTTATATTCCCAGGGCCCATTATAAGCCCTAGGATCTTATTCCTATGTAAGAATTAGGTAAGAAGGCGTAAGAGAGGATATATAAAACATAAGGCAGTACTAGTTATTCTATCAGAGGATAGAATAACCCATAAATCATAAAATTTTTCTCACAATCCCACGGCTCGATACTAGAGGCGGTATGACTGCCTCCATAGTAGTATCTTAGGGTATACGAGGAGCATTTGCCGCATAGCAATAAGTATTAAATAAGACATTTAGAGGCCAGACGAAACATATAGCCCCATTCATGCGATCTTACCCTAACCGACTGACTATGTTAGTAGAGAAGTCATTAGATGCCTTAGAGGCTAAGATTAAACCTAATAGCAACTAGGATCATATTGCCTAAGTCTCGCAAGTTTGGGTTCAAGGGGCCCGGATTCTTAATGCGGGTAAATCTAACCGGGGCCAAAAATAGGGCGTTGTCCTAGATCTAGGGCCTTATAGGGGCATGCGATCCTAAAAGTGGGCTCGTATAGGCACCTTAGCCTAAGCTTAGCCCAAGCTTAGCCCACCCCAACCTCAACTCAGGCCTCCTTAGCCCGAGCTTAGCACCAACTCAGCTTAGAGCGGCAGGAACTTAGCTCTGGAAACGGAAATGGATTTTGGTGTGCTTGAGTTTCGTCTCCAAGTATCATGGTATGTCAATAAGATGTTGCCTTGAAAGACGCTACCAATGAGTGGCATGGCTGACTCTAAGCTCTTCCAGTTGGGCATGGATGATATAAAATCGTTGTCGTTGGTGTCTAAAGAAACACGAAAGTCTCTTCTCAAGACGCTCTGGGCCTCCATCGCTGTTACCTTGACCAATGACTTTCATATGGATGATGTTACGCGCTCGACTTTCCCACAAGAGGCATCTATGAAGACATCTCAGATTCATTTCATCCCCAAGTCCGGTCAAGAAAGACATCTGTTTTGCCTTCACTTGTATACCATGCGCCGGCATCTAGGATGGCGCCTTGACATGGATGAAGGAGAGGAACGTTTCGAGAATCTCGAATACAAGGGCATGTCAGTCATCAAGCTCTTTATGCCTCGAAAGCTGAAGAGCTTCAGGTAAAAAACCAACTCAGGCATCATTGAAGACTATAATTCTAACATATTTGCCAGCTGGGAAATGGGAACTTGCGTCCCTGAAGAGATTCTGGCTGAGAAGGGCATTCTCGGTAGAATGCACCCTACGATCCAGTCTCTCCGTCTCATCACAGATCCAGATTGCCCTCGCGGCGCCGGCGAGCCCATGCGCCTCCCCAACTTCCGCCAGCTCAAGAGGCTTTCATGGACAGGACCCAACGCTGCCTATCTTCTAGAGCTGGGCCACCTCATCATCAAAAACTCCCAGCATCTCCAAGAAGTCGAAATCGATCTACTTGACTGGGACAGGGTTGAGTCAACCAACGGCTACTACGATGATAGTGACAGCGATGGTTGGGGAACCGACAGTGACGACTACTGGATGGACAGCTCAAGAAATGGGGACAAAAAGGCCGGTTTCTTTGCTTGCATTTGGAACCGGCACATGCACACTACCACCCCCAGGCCCATTTTCAACGCCCTGACCAAACTTTCATTGTCGCATGTACGCGTTGGGCCAGGATTGATCGACGAAATGAACATCGGATTACTTCGATCGCTAACGCTCCGATCATGTCCTAAGTGGACGAGCTTTCTTGAGTATGCCCCGAAACTCAACGTGGTCCTCAAGTTGAAGGAGCTTGAAATAGAGGATCATTATGATTGGCCTGACCCTCCACGACTGAGCACTCTCTGGGGATTTCTAGACTCTTTCTTGGGCCTTGAAAAGCTGTATCTCAGCTTCGAGGAGTTGGTCGGAATTTTGCCGCCTTGTGGGCATATTTCTCGACACAGAGACACTTTGCGGCGACTCGCGCAATACGATGGGGCAGTCGCTAATATTCTTATCGGTGATTCCGATGATAGTGACGAAGAATCACAGCAGAACAGTGAAGAAGAGTCACAGCGGGATAGCGGTGGAAATGCCCCGTCCCAGAATTTGCCTTCAAACCTCTATCTCGAGTGCCTTGGTTTGTCTTGCGGGCCGGAAAAAGTGGTAAGACTATTTGCACCTTTTCAACGCCCAGGATGCTCACAGAACTTTCACGGTAGCCTCAATGGCTCAATAATTTCGGTCCTGTTTCGTCGCTCAAGGTCATCCACTTGCGCCCAGACATAACTGACGAGCGAAGGTTTACCAGGCCAGTAGACGAAAATGGTCGGTCCCCCTAGATGATTAAGTTACTGATGCTTCTAAGGACCTAAAAAGCTGATGTCTTGACAGAACATACCGCCGAAGACGCTACGGAGAACGCGCCACAAGCGACGGTGCAGTCTACACGACCTGCTCGGCTTCTAGAGCCGTTCACTACACTCGCCAAGTGGGCGTTTGGATCTGAAGGGCCGCCTTTGCTCAAGTTTATTACCTGTGGAGAGTTTGCTCAATATGGCCAAATTGGCAAGGAGTGTTTCATTGTTGGCCGCGAGCCAGAAGGTGATGATGTGTTTCGACTGATAACCCCGCGTAGCAGTGAGTGGAAAGAGGTTCTTCGGCTTTATGGGGATCTTATGGAATCTTGTCCAGATCAACCACTCTATGAGTGGCCTAATCATCCCCGGCCAGATTGGTAATGGCTTGTGCTTGCATGGTACAATTCGATATGAATCTCGCATGAAAAGTAATTCTTAAACTTAAGGTGCACACTTCGATCCGCGGGAGCATTCGTCTTGCCTCAAGCCTTCGTTCTCAAATGTCACGACCTAATGTCGCGCTGGATCAACGACTTCCGGATACTTTAGTGAGAAGACTTGCAATTCGAACTAACTTGTTAGAGAACGAGCCATGTATTTCATCTTGGGAGTGACAATGCCATGTGTTCTGCACTAACAGTCTCATGAAGCCGTCCCTGCTTCGTTTCAGACCCTCGCGGTCCTGGCACCAAACCGGCGACAAGTCGGCTGAAACTTCAACAAAGGCCGCGTGGCCTAATGGCTAAGGCGCTAGATTTCGGTCTACAACTCGCAAATTCTCTAGAGATTCCAGGTTAGTTCTACTCAACATCTTCCAAGTTCGAACGCAAGACTAACATGACAAAAAGGTTCGAATCCTGGCGTGGTCGCATAATTTTTTCTTTTTGCCTCTCTAGCCTTCAACCTCGCGACTCTTTGCATGAGACGTCAAAGACATTGAACAAAAGTAAGAATGCGTTCGTTGTGTTGTGCGCCTGTGGGTCTCCATTGGGCATTAGTGCAACTATCCAGACCGCTACACGTGATGGAACACGTGATACCCTTCAGCATCACTTTTTGTCCGCTCCGTGAATCAGCTAAATTCAAGAGTGCTTGTGTTTATACTTACTTATTGATTGCATTTATTTAACTCTACAACAGTACCACACCTGAACTGTCCATCTCTTGTTAGCCTGTTCATCTTCGTTCATACTTGCACGGGCAGTCCTTTGGCAACCGTCGAGAGAGTGGCATGCCTAAAGGTAATTTAGCCCTGATGCAAGTCATGTCACCGCTGGCTAGCTAGACAAGGCGTTGAGGAAATGGGGTTTCCACGACGCCAGTGATAGTTACTGGGTCTATTGAGCCGTGTCTCTGGAGATGATGTGCCTCAACCTTATTCACGGGGATGAACATGCTCGTCGTATGAGTTCTCAAGATAGAAGAAGTATTTGGTCATCGGATTATTTACACAAAGCCCGCCTTGTCCCTTGGTTCAAAACTCCCTTGACCTACACTCCCAATCCGACCACACGACGCTAGCCGGGTATAGAAAACAATATTAGACTTGAAGACACACCTACATAACCCTATGTCCTTGCTCTCAGAGGCTCAAACACATCGTGAGCTTGATCCCTGTCTCCATCCAACTTCCTTCCCCCAGCTGCCTCTCAAGCCTTCGTGTTCAGCGCACCATCGATGATCTTCCACGTATGCTCTTCGACATCCTTGATCTGCTGCTCGGTCCAGCTTGGCTTGTTCAAGATCAGATGGCCCTTCTCGTCAATGAAACTCCAGAGCTTGTCGCCGTTCGCCGCCAGCTCGCGTGTTCCGCTGATGAGCCTCTCCGCGCACGTATCCGGCTGCACACCCAACAAAGGGCCTATAGCCTTCGCTGGGGCCCTGAAATACCACGGCAGGTTCTTAAAGATCTCGGTCCGCACGAAACCAGGGAAGGCGTGCACAAAGTGTCTCTTGTTACCCGGGTTCTCCTCCGCCTGGTGTGTCGCGAAGGCTTGCACCATGGCGTCCGTCATGGAGATGCAGTGGGCGGCCGCGTTGGCGAGGCTGAAGTTGGACTTGAGATCCAGGTCGTCCCAGATGAGATCGGATGGTTTGCCGCGTTTTCCATCGAGCACGATGAGGATCTTGGCGTCGTCTTTGAGAACCGGCAGCAGCTCGCGGATTAGCAGCTGCTTGCCATAGAAGTGGAGCGCCATCTTGTTGTCGATGCCCTCAGCCGTCTCTGTGCGGCCGGCCATGGTGCCGATGCCCTGGCTAAGAACGAGGTAGTCCAGTGCTGGCGGCTTAGCAGCCTTATACGCGGTCGTGTACTCCTTGATTGCGCGCATCGACGACGCGTCCAGTGGCCGGAACTCCATGTTGGCGTGTGGAATGTCCTGTGGCTTGTTGCGACCGCTGATGATGACAGTGGAGGATGAGGACTCGGCAGCGAGGCGCGAAGCTATCGCGTAGCCGATGCCACCAGTTCCTCCGACTACAAGAGTCCTTGTGGCCATGTCTCGAGCTGATCAAGTAGGGATTGTTTGACGATATTGTATTGGAGGGAAGAGTGCCACTGGATCGTGATGGCAGTGGGTGGTCAGCCTCTTTATCAATAATTACAGTAGTAAATGCTTTAACGATAGGTCGCTGCCGCGTGACGCCACTCCAGCGCTGGTTGTGTCCGAGTCGGGTAGGTAGATCGCCCCGAGCCCGGCCGGACTCAAACAGGGACAGGGTACTTATCACCGGTAAAGTCCGAGGACGCGCACTACAATGGCGTGGGAGACAACGGGAAACTTAAGGTTATTAGAACCTGACTAGAACATTCTGGGAATTTAAACCTGGTAGAGAATCTTGCCATCTTGAGGACTTGTCGGAGGAATACGCGCGGCAGTGAAGGTGGTCGTTCCGATGATGCTCTTTACTGCCGTGACAGACTCTCTGAACCATGAAAAGACGGGCGAAATCGCCAACAAAGGGCAGTGTTCAGTCACGCGACGGCATCTTCCTTTGTCTGCACCGCAAAATACTCACTTCAAGTCTCTCTAGGGTACTAACTTGATGCCGGGGTGCATCATCTCTAAAGCCTATGGTCCGCGCGGGAATGGAGTCGCGCTTTGGAGCTCGCGGCCGTCTGACACTTCAGTTGGGCGGCATCGAACTCACATCCGCAGCGGGTTCAAGGTGCCCTCAATAACTTCAAGATAGTCAAAGAGATCTTAAGCTCGAGTTCGAATGCAGAAATTAGTGCCGAGGGATAAAGGGCATCTGCTGCGAAACGAAGATTGAAACGTTGCAACAAGGGGATGACATCAAGGTTTGGATTGATCACGTGTGATCACATGGGGCCCTTCAATTAGTACCAACTTCATCTTCGTCAAGTTAAAAGCCAAAGAGCACAGTCATCAGGTCATTACTTATTTACCTCCATAGGTACATGGGTATTCCACAACGCCGAGAAAGTCAAACCCTCAATCAGTCAATGCCAGTTGCTTCGCAACACTCCCTTCATGTGTCGTCCATGTCCTCCATGTGAACCAATCGTACACATCCATTCCAAACCATCCAGGTAGACACAGTACATTCCACGTCAGTCAACCACCAGATCCATCATAGTCGCTTCAAGAAGACTCGGACGATTCTTCGGAAAGTCGGGGTTCCATGTAAGTGATGAACGTCTGAGAGATCTTGACCAGGTCGGTAATGTCAAAGTTGCATTGGGGTCCGCTGGCAACGAGGCGAGTCATGGTGTCCCACCATTCCATGCCTCCGAGGTGCTTCTCGTGCTGAGTCTTGAGGGAGTCCAGCTTGGTCTTTGCGGCATCGATGTGAAGCTGAGCGTCTCTAACGCCAAGCAAGTCGCGTTCCGCCTCGGCGAGTTCCTCTCGGTTCTTCTTGATGTTTTCGTTGAGGCCTCTCTGACGGGCCATGAGGTCTTCCTCAGAGGCAGTGAGACCAATCATGGAGATGCTTCCCAGCTTTGCCTTGAGCTTGTGAAACTTCTGTTGAGCTTCGTATAGTTCAACCTGATCGTCAAGCTGCTCCGACAGGTCTCTCTTGAGCATGGAGATGCGTGTCATGAGAGCCGCAGGAGAACGGACCTGAGACTTCATGTAGATGAGGTCGGCACCGAGCTGGCGGTGCTGTGCCTGCATGGCAGATGACTCCTTGGCGAGAAGCTCTTGATGCTTTCGCAAGGCGTCGGTCACGGCTTGAGCACTCTGGAGAAGTGCATCGCTCTGCTGCTGTTGGTCCTGTATCTGTCAGATCGAATTCACCTTGGAAGCGAGAGAAGATGACATACCTCAGGGACTTCGAGAGTAGATGGAGAAGATCGGTTGATACCTTCTTCCACGGAAAGGCGTGCGGGGGTCTGCTGAGACGCGGAGGAAGTGGAGGAAGCGGTGCGTCGTCGCAGGTTCTTTGGTGCCACACTCATGGTGGACTTGCGGACCTTAGGGAGTCGTGCGCGCGTCACAGTCGAAGGGGTAGCAGCCGATAGATCCGCACTCAACTGCTCAGGAGAAGAGCTGGAGGATCGTGGGCTGACCTTGACTCGAATTCGAGTCGATCTCTTGGAATCGCTGACGCCGGGGAGGCTGCCAGAGGTGTCGCTCGTGCTTGTGTCAGTGTTGACTCCGTCAAGAGACTGATCCGCGATGGCTGCGGCTTGCTTCTCTCGGTCTGGCTTCTTCTGATCGATCTCAAAAGCGCCCTCGAGGCTCTTGATCGTGCGGCGGCGCTGATGGCGCCTCGTCATATCGTAAGAAACTCGCCCTGAGGCGCGCATGCTGCGGCGAGGTTCAACAACAGGGGCCATGATGAGCTAGTCGATGCGGCGGAGATGAAATATGATGATGCGGGAAGCAGAGAGATGATTTTGTGATGATTCTCGAATGAAGAAGTCGAGGATGCTCGAGGGAAAAGAAGAGATGAACTTCGTAGAGTCGAGGCGTATGAGAGGTGCTGCGCCAGTGCAAGCTTGGCCGAGTTGCACTGTGGAGCCTCAGGCAAACAAACGCCAGTGCAAACCGTCGAGACGCGTTTCTGCACGAGGTCAACAAACGTGAACAGTTTTGTGCCTCGAGAATAAGGCGCTATCGGTCATCCGATAAGCGTTTCGTCGTCAACTTCAATGATTGTTGCGGCGGTTGAGGCCTACCGTGACCCAGTCAATGAGCCACACAAAGTCATCGCGACTCCCAATAACGGTGTTCTTCGTGATAGGTCATGCATGACGCCAATTTATTCTGTTTATTATTAGTACTATTTCAGTATTTGATATCTCGCTGCCCCAAACGAAGGCATCATCGAGCGGGCCGTCAGATTGGTGCAAAGTCTCCAGCCATGAGGCTACCAGATTGAGAAAATGATACGAAGAGTAAGTCCCGGTGTTACCAGTGATAGATATTAATTGGTTCGGTCGAGGTAAATAAAATAAAAACTAAAAGAGCGTGTCAATCTAGTGTTCTCATCGCACCCTTACTCCATTGTCTCCCATCGAGTTGCCTACACAGGAATTTGAATCACTGGCGAACCCTTCTTCTCGAATGACCAAGGCATTCGCAGCTTGAGATACTTCTCACCATGCTTCCATCCTTCTCCACACATCTCGGGCTTCGTAAGCACTTGCGTAACAGTTTCCTTGGTCTGAGGAAACTTTTGTGTGTAGAATGCGTTGACCTCATTGGAGTTGAGAACCATATCCATCAACAGCAAAGCGTTGATGCCGGCGAGGCACTCTTCCATGTGCGTTAAAGCGTCTTGGTGGCACTTATGTTCCAGACTGTCAAGCGTCTTTCTAAACGACTTAGAATTAGCCTTGTCGTTAAACAGAGCGTCAAGAGAGAGCGGGTTTGAACGGAACGAGGCGTCAATGTTCCCGAGCTCCGAGTACATATCACAGATAATGTCTCGCGGCTCCAATTCCACGCCGTCCGTTCTCACAAAGTACTTCCTCATGTTCTCAACCGTCGAATCGTTCTCCAAGTCGATTCTCTCCTCATAGCCGGCAGTTGTGTTAGAGACGACATACGGCAGGTCGGCCGAGACACTCGCAGCGAAAGCCCCAAAGGAGAGGAGAACAGAGAGGAAAGTAAAGTGATGCATGATGTAGAGTATATACTCTTAGTGAAGAAATCTTAGTGAAGAACAGATGGTATGAGGTGGTTGCTGATGTTGAGAGTTGAAAACCGTTCTGGCTTGATAGGATGAGTGCGATGAAGTATGGAAGGAGTTGATAATTGAGTGATACCAGTCGACTATATACTCATCAGATTCCTATCATTTCTCAGTATGAGAAGTTCTTGTCTTCCCACTGCTCGCATCTCATGTCCTTTGTCATTTGTTGTTGTGGCTTCAATTGTTCAGCCGAGAATAAAGGTATGGTGCTCTTGGCATTGATTTTGTCACTTGTCAGCTAAGCATTCTTTGTCACCTGCACCACTCATTCTGCCGACACCATCTTCCTCTTTGATACGTGTTTGAAGCGGTGTTCAATCCCTAACATAGGAACTCTCATCTAGGGATAGGTAGATGTAGATAATCCAGTAGAGAAAGTAAACCTAGTACACCCACGACCACTACCTCCACGTGCGCTCATTGTTTGAGCTTTAACCGAACAATAACGCACAATCAGCTTCAGCAATGAACCCACTGAGCATTCCTATAGGTGTTTTGGGCGCACTGTAACATGAGGAAAGTGCAATCCATCACAGGGTATTGGTGATGTTGTAGGCTAGGGTGGTCGTGAGCCAGAGGCTGAATAATGTCCGACCAGCCAAAGCCCCTACGGTCATATCTCCCTAAGATAAGTTTGATCCAGGTGCTAAGATAAAGGCCAATAATATTTATTTTATATTCTGCCAACCGTATAGGTTTCGTTTTTCTCATCGACGTATCATCCCACTGGTTCGGAGATGGTTGGTGTTATGCGACATGTCCTGCCATCGACCCTTCACATTGGATACAAACGGCTTCACATCACCAGCATTTAAAGTTCGAGAAGGCTATGGAATCATTCTGCTTGAGGATCCATTATATTTCTGGACCGTTTGTTTGCCATTGTATTGACGTCTTATCCAGCGCCATTCGTTCGTTTACAAACCCACCCCGTTTACAATCAGATTCCGCTTCACAATCTGAGATCGTTCACTGATATTGTCCAATGTTGAATAAACCAACAGACTCTGCTCAAACGTGCGCTCGGCTCAACTATATCTAGATTTCTGACACTTCATATCTCTCCTCCTTCACTTCTTCCAATCATCTTCTCCTACTCCGTCCCGAAGTACAACTTCGACAGAGCCTTCCTTGCAACTTGAGCAAAGCAAAACATTGCACTATACCACGTACTGAGCGACATCCTCTACCTTCTATTACCCTCTCACTCAAGATGGCGCCCACAGATGGCAACCCCGGACAATCCAAGTCAAAGAACCACCCCGACGAGGGTCAGAGACCCATGCGCTCCAGCCCACCTCCCCAAGGACATCCGACCCAGTGGTCTGCACCTCGTCTCGACCCTCAGCTCCTGTCAGTTTTACAGGAGCGGGTACCGTCAAACGACAACTTTGTAATCGCTACAAGATGCTCCACTTTGGACGGTTCCGGGCTCCTCTTCCATGGCGATGGCGTGAACATGCTAGTGCCCTTCACGATGCTTGATGAGCAGAATCAACTTCGTTTCGGTCACACTGACAAGTATGAAAGTCTAGACTGGTTGGCTGTAGCCAACATACAGAAACCCAAAGCAGGCTTTAACAATCCCACCATCACAAACAGCACCAGCCGTAAGCCGCAGCCGACTGTTCGTTCAAACCCGTCTCGAACTCAGCCTGTAACTCCGCTGGTCCCGCCCCGGGGTCGCCAATCTGGACAGGATTCTACACGTGGAAATATGACTGGGAATGGCAAGGGCCTGTCGGAAGAGGAGCGTATTGGTCGGTCCCGCGGTCCGCGTTGATCTTGAAGGCGCTCAGTCAACCTCGTCGGGTTTCTCATTGCAGTGGAGTACTATGGGAGAACTCTCTGAATTGGAGAATGGGAAAAGTGAGGGATCTCGGTATGCGCAAATGCTTCAAGCAGTTGACAAGTAAATGAGAATATGGACTTGTCGCTAGTGGACGGGATCAAATGGCCACAAAAGCTCTAAACAGATCAGTTCAGCTTGCAGAGTGACGATGAAATTACAAAGATTTCTCGAAGTAGAATGCTAGATGTTAATATACGCGACAAAGCTGTCAAGTAATCTACTCATACAATCTCTTCTGATCCAGCGGACCAGCAAACTTTTCAGCATCCCCCATCATCGGAATAGACCTCACCGCAACATAGCCCGTGGCGCCCTGAGGACGCACATCAGCGAGCTGTAGTCGTAGGTGCTTGAGCTGTCTCGCCCTATCGGGACCGTCGAGGTACGATCCACCTGGCGGCACAGGCACATTGGGATTGTCTCGTGTCAGGGTGCTCGCGTATCCCAGCACGTCTGGACCCCGGATGAAGGCCTGCAGCGCAAGACCGCAGATGGCGAGGACCATAAGGATCAAGGTTGTGAGCAGCAACAGGCCAATCCAGAGGCGGTTCGCGATATACAAGTCTTTGGTCACCTTGACTGTGCCTGTTGTGGAATTCATAAATGGAGACAGATTAGAATGCTCAACCGAGACGGTATTGATGCTGGGGTCGGTTTGGAATGAGACGTTGGTGTGACCATTGGGATTCAAGGTTGAGTCCCAATACGTGTTGAAGGCCGTCGTGAACCGCCTCGAAAAGACATTCTCGAACTTGGACGTATCGACCTTGGTCCAGTTCCTAGCCGGCTGTCCTGAGTACGGGAACGTCTCGTCGATAAAGTAGTTCTCAATTGGCGAAGCGAGGCCGAGGGCCAGGCTACCAGTCGAGTTGGCCCATAGTGAGAAGGCGTTGGACAGCTTCATCGCCTTCTGGAGCATGAGGTCGGGAAACCGATTGCCCGGCCTCTGCTTGTTCTTGAGCCGCCGCTGTCGCTGTGCCTCACAGCTCGTCCCGCTACACTGCATATCCGTCTCGAGCGTGACACTCTCCATACTACAGTCCACCACGATCAGCTGCGTTGTCATCCACGGCATGAAGTCCGCCCAGCGGGACATGTACCGCATGGACAGCGGTGGCGGGTCCTCGAGGCTCATCCAGTCATCCCACTTGGCTGGAAGCGAAACGTTGACGATAAAGGGTGCGTCGTCAACCGCAAGGGGATATCGAGTTGAGTTTACATCGGCATGCCACATTTCGAGGACAGAAGTCTCGTTGTCCCTCGGCTTCACCCGTAGGTCAATCGAGTGCGTGTGTCTGCAGTCAAAGTCGAGGTATGACGTCTCGACGGTGAAGGCGTAATCGGCGTGGCCACTCGGGAGGTCCAGCCCGTGCATCTTGATGCCTAAGAGGGATGCGTAGTAGTTACCACCCGTGCGGAGGGCATCGCTGTCGACGTTGTGCGTCTGGCCGTCGAGGTCTCGTGGCCATTGGGGAATCTTGGGCAGGCCCCAGAGGTCTCTCGGCGAGCGCTTCTGCTCGAGAGACGACATGAGGCTCGACGAGTACAGCGCCTCCACGCTGGACATGCTGGTTACGGCCGAGTCCCAGAGAAGGAAGTTGGACTTCTGATAGGCAGGGTTGGCGTAGTAGATAATGGCATCTGCAGAGGCGCTGCTGTTTCCGAAGGACAGAAGTCTCGAGGCGCTCTGGCCGCCAAGGGGAGACATTGCCCATGTGAGTATGATGGTCATTCCAATCAGGACCTTGGTTCGGACGAAGCAAAGCCGCTCAAAGGCTGCGGCAAAACTCTGGCTACCGAAGATCTGCTCGAGAACTGCGAGCCCGATGCCGTCTGGTCTTTCTAGGCACCAACGGGCGAGATTCTTATAGAACCTGCCAGCAACCGCGGCAAAGATGATGGGGTACACGGTCGGGCTAAGACGTGTCCATTCCATAGCTCGTTGGCCAAAGTCCGACTTGGGTTGGCGGTCGAGACTCATGGCAATGATAGCGAGGACTGCTGAGATGAGTATCGGGGTGAGCCACAGGAAGATGGAAAGACTGACCTATGAAAATAACTGGAATGAGGGTGAGGAAGGTATCTCCTAACCAACCCGAAACCTTGTTGGCGTTCCAGGAGTGTAGGCGCTGTGGACCATCGCCCCAGCTTCCAGAGGCTGTCAGAGCCACTGCAGAACCATGCTGGGGCGGAGGGCCACCCTGAAGCGACACTTCAGACACGGCAGGTATATACGGTTTGTCGGTTTTCTGTGCCTGGCCAATGGGGCTCATTGGAAAGGACTGGCTCGTCTTGACCTTTGGCTTTGACAGCCTGCTGATGTTAGGGCTGAGATGTCTTATTGTTATTGCGATAGACATACCAGTACTTCCAGGCAACACCTAGGAGGAGAACAACAGCGGCCAGGGCCCCGAACGAGGCTCCAGCTACAGCCGCGTACCCAACAAGACCATTCCGTGTCTCCTCGACCCTGATGTTGCCGTTCTCAGTGGGGAGATTATTCGGGTCCGTGAGCGATAGGTTGTACGTCTTGTCATAGGCGTTAACAAGATATCGGTACTCGTTGTCCCGCAACACAGCTGTCTGCAGATCCTTGTTGGCACACTGGGGCGGCTTCTCGAACTTGGTGAAGCAAGGATCCGTCTTGCAGCAGCCAAAGAATGACACGCCTTTGTTCGAGCACGCGTACCTGTTCAACCAGCCCTGCTCGCCGTAGCACGTCACGGGGAACTTGTACAGCTTCTCGGTCGTCGACTCGCCTGGGATGTCAGCCGTAGCCGCAGCTAGGCGGGTCGCGTTATAGCCTGCCGGTCGGTGGTCCTTGGTCGGGCAGATGCCTGAGCCATCTGCACACGGGTCGCTAGTGCAGCAGCCCATAAACTCGACCCAGCTACCGGCACAGATGTAGTACTTGCCGCCATTGGGGCAGTTGAGGCCGAAGAAGTCGATAACCTCGGTAAAGTTGGTCGTCATGTTAGAAGCGGTGACTGCCGCGCAGCCGAGCCAGCCTAGCGAGGATTCAAAGGAGTGTGCAGAAAGAGGCAAAAAGCCACACGGTGGAGGAATCTTGACAGTGAAGAAGTGTGGGTGAGCGAGTCCCTTAAAACATAGGTGAAAGGGAGCTCGTTGGGACCAACAGGGCTGACAGCCATGGCTTGGCTGACACGACGCGGGCCTGTTATTGGTCTGGGCTGGGTAATCTTATTTCAGCTTCTGGCTCTTTTCTCGTTAATGCTCAAGGGTTCTACCCTCTATCGGATGTTAATGTCGACATTGAGTGGGCATGATGCAGCCCAAGGGGGAAAGGAGTCATCCTTTAACTGCCGAACTAAGCTCGGGTTTTGCGAGCCGCCGCAAAATTTGGGGGACGGGAGGATGCGAATTCCTTCTGATTTGCTAGGTCGCACCCAAAAAACCTTCTGATTTGCTGGCTCGCACTGAACATCCCTGGCTGACTATGGGTCGTTTCAGATGCAAGCCGGGTCAGGTCCAGCCCTACGACTGGACGTTTAGTGCGAATATACAGGGATATATCCCATGAGTCCGAGGAGGTCACTACAGGGGGCATAAGTCAATAACATTCATTTATGTTGATATATGACCGCACATTAAGCTGCGCCAATCGAGAAGTACTCATTGCTACGATTCGACTGGGATCACTCCTGTAATGGACCTTGCGACTCAAGGCAGTCAGCCAAGTATGCTGGTCTTTGAGGTTTTAACGGCAACCTATGTTCTCATGTAGCCAAATTCAGCGCATCGACTTACACCGCATCAGGGCTATAACGACTATATAACATCCTAAAGACGATCTTCTGGCTCAGTCCCCATCAGGGGCCGGACCGCAACTATAATAAGAACCAAATTATCAACAAATCTTAACGTCATGACCCAATATTAACACAGGCATCCTAAAAACAACTCTTAAATTAACGTTGATTTTTTCCTAATTCCTGCAGATATCAGTAGGCTCCATAGGCTCTACCTTGAAGAATTATTGACTTTGTCTAATACTCGATGATGGCTCTTGTTGCGTTGATGGCCATCTTATCTATCTTACGGAGGAGCCGGCCTCTCTCTCGGCAGGATGTTCATGCGCTTCATCTGAGTAGCTATGACTCGGTCACGAGTAGCTCGGGGTAGGTGCAAAAATCAAAACAGGGTTGAAACCAATCAAGGAATTAACAAAATGAATCCGTCTTAGACACATTTTCCTCTCTTATTTCAGTCCTCATTATTACATTTCTTTGTTGGGAATTGCGCGTAACGGGAACTGGCACAAAGCACACCGACTTGCGTGCGTTCCTAACTATCCTAAACATCTCATCAACCGCCTCGATACGGAGTCCATTGGTCTCATAGATGAAGAAGTAAGTGAATACAATGATCGTCTCCGAGACCGGCGTTGCCTGGCTCGGAGTCAACGGAATACGGTGTGCCGTGGCCCAGAGCCCAGTTGAGGAGCCGGTTGGTTGCGACCGACTACGCGAGACTTTGAGCGCGCACCTCAAGAGAGAAGAGCTCGCTGAAAGCAACCCAAGCACCGATGCCCCATGTAGAGGTGAAGATGAAGATAAAGATAGAGGCGTATGTCACCAGAGCCTACTAACCCGTCGAGCTGTAGGGAACAGTGCTGACGATAGCAATAATAAGGTAGCGCAAACCCATGGCAGCAGCTCCAATGAGCAGAATCTAGTGGCGTCCAAGCCTTTCGAACACCCAGAGGTCAGGGGGGATCAACATGCTGGTGATGCAGCTGGTGATCAACGAGATGACGATTGGATTCTGCACGCTTTAGTTCTGGAAAAACGATGCACCGTAATGAAAGATGAAATTTACTGCCACCAGCTGCTGGAAGACCTGTAGAGCGCAGCTGATGAGTGGTTTCTTGAGATAGGTGCCCTAGTAGCACGCGAGTCAAAACATAGTGCCGCCGGACTCGTACTCGTAGTTTTCCCTAATCTAACAGAGCTCGTTCTCGAGGTCGGAATGCCCAGCTGGAAGACGCCGAAGACGATTGAGAGACACCATGGCATCGTCCACCTTGCCTCGCCTGATTAGATAGCGGGGCGTCTCAAGGAAGAATAAGGCACCGGTGAAGAGGATGATGGACCATACGAATTGTATAGCAACAGGGATCTGACAAGCGCCACTGTCATCGCCACGCCTGGAAGCATTGTTGACGGCGGAAGTAAACAGGAGCGCGATTGTGATGGAAAGTTGATAGGTACCAACAATGGCTTCGCGAAGTCGGTTGGGAGCCGTCTCGGACTGATGCAAAGGAACCGGCGGGTATCACCGTTAGCTATGCATGGTGTAATCAGGTTAGCAAAACTTAGGGGGAAAAGTTGTAACTTCCTACCCGTGTGACGGGGGTTTTAAGGCAGCCTGCCCGCACTGTATCATTAAGCCAGCTAGTTAAAGGGAGCATAATACTAAGGAATAATATCTATTAAATACATAAGGCTATTATAATAATGATATAGCTCTATTAAGAGCTAATCATTAACGTATATGATAAGCGAGTCGGACAGACAAGCGAGTCGGACAGCATACTGTGCAGCTAAACTAAGTAATTTTAAATTTTCTAAAACTAGCTATAAAATGTACTAAGGTCTAAAAAATCATTTCTAACTAAATTAGAGAAAAAGTCATGGGATAAGAATTTTTCTAGATTTTTTTAAAAAAAATTTAACTTGTTAATTTGAAAAGTTTTAAAAAAGACAGTGCGAATAAGCTTTTTCTTAATAACTATAGAGAAAAAAATATTCAAAATTTTAGAAAATTTCCTCATGTAAAAACCTATTTAATTACCCTAATTTGAAATTTTTAGCTACTTTAGGCCTAGTTTGAACTTTTAAGAATTTTCCTAAAATCGCGCTTTAAGGTGTATTTTACGATGTCCGGCTCGCTTGTCTGTCCGACTCGCTTATCATGTACGTTATGCTATTATTCTATTATAATTAAGATATATTTTAGAAGATATGATACTAACTTTTTATCATAAAGCCTTAATATAAACCCGATAGTGTGAAGCAAGCTATGTGTCACACTGTCTTGAACCCCCCCTTCACCCGGGTAGGTTGATAACGGTAGAAACTATACCAACACCATCTCCAGCCGAGAAGCAGGCTGCAGTAAGATTCCCATCCTATCACCTAGGGCGCAGCGATCAAAGCGAGGGCCAAAGAATGTGCCAAGAGATAGAATGGAAACGATTATCAAGCTCTGACTAGAGCTCATGTCGAGTTCTCCATTCTCAGGGCTGCGGTAGCCGGTAGAAATACCTCATGGCAAGAGAGCCGCTGATAATTCCAGTTTCATCGCCATAAGGAACATTGCCGAATGCCATAAGCATACCCAGAAGAACTGCGAACCAGACGACCCCAGGCTTGCTGCCTCGAGGGCGTTAACTCCTGGTCTTGTTGAGCATGGTGTGTCTGGTAGCTGCTCAGACTTCAAAAAGATAGAACAGAATGATGTGTGCTTAAATATGGCGAGGTTCGCAATGCAGGAGTTCGAATTGATACTCTGAGATAGAGCCGCATGGCTCTCGCGTGTCTTTATACGTCCTGCCCGGGGTCTCATCTCTATGGTACCCCGGATTCGATGGGGTGGCTCGACTCAACTCTCATGTGTCCACGTGGAGATGTCGGAACTACTGATCTGTGCCGTTTCCGTGGCATATGCATCTAGATTTTAGTCTTCCCCGGCATAATGTATCAAGTCTCCTCGTCCAGAAGCTGCCCCGCTAACAGGCTGACAGCCCCTTCGTCAGAGCATAACTCTAAGGCTGCCGTGCTCCCATCTTTGTAGAAGCCTCGAATAGCTGGCCGCTGTCGCTTTCTTGCTTCCTCAGACTCATCCATCAGCAATACGATGCCTTGATCAGGCACTCCAACTGCCCCTCAGGTGGCAGATGCAGCATTGGACATGAGCATCCGCAATGCTTCTCCGAAAATTCCGATGCCCTGCGGTCCGCTGTTGGCACATCTTCACCATCTGTTGGAAGGCTTGGCAATCCAAGAGAGGAAGAGTCTAGAAAATCCATGTTTAGCCTCGCCTCAAGAGAAGCTGGCGTCTGGGAATTGACATGATACTCTCCGTCGCCTACAGGATGCATCAAGGCGCCACCTATCACCAACCAACGGTTGTCTCGAGCCATTACACCCAACGAAAGTATTTATGTTAGAAAAAAGGCTCAAATCTATCAGAGATGCGAAATGACTAAGTGTGAGGCCTAAAAATGATTCACTCGGTAATACCTACGCTCCCTATCTACAGCCAAGCGTAGGGTAGGACGCCATACCTGCTGATGGTTTAGAACGTGGACCCCTTTTCATCTCCTGTTTAGTACACACTTTTGGGCAAGTCTCCAGTAATTCGCCTTTAACCACGGTCCTAATTTTCTGAAACCCCCTTTCGATAGTCTGGAGGGTACCTACTCGGCGCGGTGACGCAAACACGCACCGTGAACAACTGGGGAACACAGGGCGGCTATGATCCCGCTTGACACAGGACCTGGTTTATTCATACCTACCCTGGACCGCTAAGTACATTTAATGTCCAGCATGGCTCATCAGTCTTCTCTTGGGTTGAAGTACCTTTCGAGATTGTTAAACTTGAGACCTGTTCCTCGGCCAAGACCATCAGGCATCAATGTCACCGATAGGCTCTCGGTCGGCATCAGCTCAAATGAAGGGATGTTTAGTGCGGGTTAAGCGAGTTTCCTCAGCCACCGAGGCCGGTCTAGTAATTTCAGAGGTCCTCTGCTGCCAGAAACTAGATCAATGTTTATTCTAACGTTGTTAGAGTCCATGGCTTGCCTAACTAGATATTGCAAATGCAACGCAACAGTACTGATCTTCATGTCAGCTCAACAAGCAAGTTCCAACTTGCCCTTCGTCAATCGGGATGTCCCTAGACTCAGCCCCGCCAGTCTGGATCCAGCCCCTACCGAAAAAGTCGAGGGACCGCGGCTCGAAGGATTTTCATCCCAACTCTACCCTGGACGTTGCTGATCATGACCATATTGGTAAATGAGAGGGAATTAGGCGAATTGTCAAGTCGCCCGGGACTTACCAAGTTCCCGGATAATACCCCTGAGTTGACCACGTCCCCAGTTACATGTCAGAACTTTCTCAGGATCAACAAACTCTTGGCAGAGGCCTCATGCTACTCCTGCATTAGATGCAATTAGTATGAAACCATACACGCGGAATGACCCCGGCCTTCAATGGAATAATTGAGACAGAAGGCCGCGCGGAATGACCACTCCGGGTCGTATTGAGCACATGAGCAATCGCAATGAAAAATTAATCCGGATAGGTTGCGTGATGTGATTTATTTGAAACACCATGTGGAAAGAATATCTACATATATAACCAAAGGCTTCCCAACACTGCACGCATGAACTTGATATCGAATGCAACTCAGCCGCAAGCTTCTTGAACATGCTCTGCGAACTTATGTGGAAGTGCCAAGAGCACCCATGGTAATGGTCGAGCAGGGTGCATCATAAACCGAAGGCTTGACGAAGCTAACGGCAGCCTTGGTGCCCTTGCCAAGCTCAATCAGAGTCTTGCCGTTAGGATCAAACTGCGGCCAGCCAAGCTGCGTCAAGCCCTTGGTAGGGTTGTCGCTAAAGGTGAACCAGGCGTGCTGCATGATCTTGGTAAGCTTCTTCTGGTCGGCCGACGGCTGAATTCCGCTGACGTCTCCGGAGGCTCCGAAGATCATGTGCAGATCCACACCGTGGTAGGCTCCGCTGGTAGGGAAGAGACGCGTGTTATCCCAGTCGGCAAGGTATCGATAGGCCCACGCGGAAACACCGTGGTCACGCCGGGCCTTGGCCTGATAGGATACGGGACAGGTGAAGGATTCGAGGAGGAATGAAGTGACTTGGGCGTCTGTGGGAGTGACGCCGTTGCCGTAGGCGGGAATACGGTAGTAGCCATCTTCGTTGTGGTTGTGGCCCATAAGGACCGGGACCTTGGCAAAGCTACCAGCCTTGGTGAGACTGACATAGTCGGAAAAGACAAGCTTGCCGTCGGGCTTGGGGTAGAAGGGAGGGATGGACCGCAGGACGCTAGAGCTGGAAGTAGGCCTGACAGTGGCGGCGGCCGCCTTGATGTCCTCCCAGTCGGCCTCGCGCATGCAGGCCATGACATCCTGGGCATCTCCACATCCGACAGCGGAGACAACCGTGTTCCAGTTCTTCTCAGGGACGCCCTCAGCGTTGACAGGGAAGCTAAACGCGTTTCCAGAAGGGGCGATGATACCGTTGACAATGGGGTCCTTCTGGTAGGCGTAGGTCCAGTAGTCAACGGCCACGCCACCAGAAGACTGGCCAGCAATGGTGATCTTGGTAGGGCTGCCGCCAAATCGCCAGATGTTGTCGCGGATCCATTCAACGGCAGCACGTTGATCACGCAGACCCAGGTTGGCTTCTCCGGGGCCTCCGGGGAAACCAAAGATGTTGATGCGGTAGTTGACGGTGACAACAACGATGTCCTCAGAATCGGCAAAGTACTTGCCGTTGTAGAAAGGACTGTTGGTGTTTCCAATGGCGAAGCCTGGAGAGTCAGCATGGGCAGAATGGACCAAAGGGCGAAGTTCCACTTACGTCCGCCGTAGAAAAACACCAGCACTGGCTTGTTGGCCTTGGCAGAGTTGGACGTCGCCTTGGACCAAATGTTCAAAGTCAAACAGTCCTCACTTTGAGGAGTGCCGGCGTTGCTAGCAAAGTAGGAAATAATATCCTGCGCCTGAGGCGTCATATCAGGATAGTCGACCTTCTTGCTAGGCGACAAGGGGCAGTCATAGCCAAACTTTTCCGCCTTGTAGGGTTCCCTAGAGTTGAAGCGCTCAGGGGGGGCAAAGCGCAGCTTGCCCACGGGGGGCTTTGCGTACGGGATGCCCAGGTACTCGACCACGCACGCCGAGTTGTCAGCGAGGTGACCCGTGATGGGGCCGTTTGACGTGTCGACGGTGATGAAGTTGGTGGTGTCGCACACGGGGGCAGCAGCCGCGAAGCTGGCCCATAGGGCAAGGGTTGTGAAGAGCATCTTGTGAGTCGCTTACCGAGAGTCTAAGTTGTGGTCGGGAATGAGCTGGCTTTATCGTCTTCCAGGTCGGATAGCCACGTGCGTCGGTATCAATGCTCTATCCGAGACCACGGGAGCGGGCTCCAGCTGCATGGTTGTCCCTGTCTCGGTTCACAGGGGCTATGTCGCTCCCCTTTCCTACCGCGTCATGTCAGTCGACTTGGCGCTCATATGCGTGATTAGAGACCCGGGGAGACGGTGGCAATGGCAGGGGAGACCTCACCATATGGGGACAAGTGCCGCATAGGTGACATCGGAAGAATTGAGACCAATCCATCGGGTCTTAGCCCACCAATAACGCCCCCATTGACAATTCCATAGTCCACCAATGCCATTCCACTCGAACGACCGTCTAGTCGTGCCACAATGCTGCATGAACACCTGGTACTGATCCCTTGTCAAAAGGAGGATCCTTCGTCTCTTTGGGCAATCATTTCCGCTGTGCCACGCGAAAGCCGACGCAGAGGCCAGGGCGGGATGTTCGGTAAGGACTTGCTTGCTTCTGCAAGGGCCGATGTGACCTCGGGTTGAGAAGTAGGTGCCCGTATATCGCATCCGACTCGTTCTTGGGTGAAACTAGAGGAAGGGCGAACATTGTGATGGCACCACGACCAAGATGGCAGTCACTCCACCGCCTCTGCAGGATTCATACATGAACTTGAGACAGGGTCGAACCTCTGGTTCGAGGTCAACTCATTCAACAGCAACAACAACAACAGCGTCAAGATGGGTGCCTACGGTATGGGGTTCCCCGACAATGGGGTCGACAACCAGGGCTGGAAGCTGTACATTACATCTTTGGTGATGATCATCACAGCAGGCCTGTTTGTGATCGCCAGGTGCTCCACGCGTTTTTTCATGCACAAGCTAGGATCTGACGATGCGGCAATCGTTGTTTCTCTGGTAAGGCGAATCTCTCTGCGGATCTTTCACGGCTAATAATGGAGGTAGCTGTCGTCAATAATTGTCTCTGTTGCCATGCAGCTGGCGGTACAGAACGGATACGGAATGCACAAGGTCGATCTCAAGAAAGAAGAGCTACGCACAGCACTCAAAATGTTCTTTATCGCGCAGACTCCCTACAAGGTGACTGTCTGCCTCAACAAGGTAGCCGCCATCCTCCTCTACCTACGCCTTTTTCCCACCAAGAATTTCCGCGTCGCTTGCTACGTCGTCATGGGCATCATTGTGAGTTGGAGCATCGGTGGAGTTGGTGCAACAATCTGGCAATGCGTTCCCATCGAGGGTGCCTGGAACAAGGCGCTTGATGCCAAGTGTATCGACTCCAACAAATTCTGGATTGCCTACGCCGTCATGAACATTCTCACCGATATCATGGTCTTGACTCTTCCAATTGGCTCCATTATGCGCCTTCAGATGAACATGCGAGAGAGGCTGATGCTCTGCGGCGTCTTCCTCTTGGGCGGCTTGTAAGTATCCTTTGTGCAATGCATTACCAAGCTAACATGCCGTTCAGTGTTACCATCGCATCCATCCTTCGAACGACGTCTGTACAAAACTCGCTCAAGAACAAAGAAGACATTACCTACAACTTTATCGAGCGCGGCATGTGGACGTTGATCGAAGCCAACCTCGGAATCATCAGCGCCTGTTTGCCTGTTCTTCGACGACCCCTGGGCAAGCTGTTCCCACGCATTTTCGGATCTACAAAGAAGAGCTCCAACTACTTTAGCGGACCTGGAGACCACTCCAAGGGATATAACCTGTCGAATATGTCTGCCAGCGCCCACCCCAGCTTCTGGAGGGGCACGACAAGAACACATCAGGTTGTTTCCGTCAGTGGCCCTGAGACAACTACTGGACGAAAGAGCGACGAGCGGCGTATCATTGAATCTTTGAAGGGAAGCGATGCGGAGAGCGATCCTGATATTCATGGATCTAGAGGTATTGCAAAGACAGTGGATGTGGTGAGAACGTCGTTCCACGAGGCCAATAGGGAGTAGAGGTGGCCCACAACATGATATAACAAACCTACCTACTTAATACGAAAGCGAGTTCATTTGTACCACGATGCACCTTCTACGATTCCACATGGTCAAAGGTGATTTCTTCTATTACTTTGCCGTTTTAGTCGGGATGTTCGTGTTGTTCTCACAATCGCCTTACCGTCATCTATCGAGTTCACCCTCCAGTTCAACCAAGAGTTCGGCGCCTGGCCTATTTGTCAATATTTCCTCCCATGTAGTTCTGATTCCAACTAGTAACTTCAGATCCTTGTACATACGCGAACAACACACGTCTCCGTCTATAAGTTGTGCAGGCGTTTGGGCTTCAGTACGCTGGGTATGGAGGGTATTCACAGTGTGTCTTGAGCAATATTATATTATATAACGGTAAATTGTCACTACTAGGAATATATATCACAACCCGGAACAATGCAATAAGCATTCCTTCAGATCTACCGGCCGTCCAGCCTTGCCGATGCCAAGCTGTGGCTCATTGTACGCATTGTGGCTGGGGACTGGCAAGAGGTTGATGCAGGCTGGGGAAAGCTGAACCAACAACTATTAAGTCAGCAAGTGACATGGGTGAACGTTCAGCTCAGCCTGATTGATGCCTTGTCGGGTTGGGCTTCGACCATGCTTCTTTCAACTCCAAATACCGGCAGCCATGGCTGATTCAATGATCGACACCCTGGGGGATCCGCCAGCTAAGTCATTCGACCCGGCCAACCCTTCCTCAACGACCCCTGGCATATCAGATTTCACTGCCTTCAAAGATGCCATCCAGCAAGGAAACATCGACGCTGTTCGCGCACTCATTGAGAACGGCACTGACGTCAACAGCTGGCTCCAAGGAGAAGATACCGTCCTGCAAGTTGCTCTTGGGGTGACAGAGCCTCAAACCGAGTGTATTCGCATGCTTCTAGACAATGGCGCGAATATTTACAGTAGGGGTGGTACCCGTCGAAACGCGCTGACAACAGCCGTGGAGAATGGCCTTGACGACATATTGGACCTCATGGTGCATGGAGGCTACGTGCGGAACGAGGCTGAACTGCCACCAGATCAGCGCCTGGAGAATGACCTGACGATTCTCCACGTCGCGGTCCGCTACAGGAATCGACGGGCCTTGAAACGCCTACTTGAATCACCTGCGAAGGAGATGATCAACCACCAAGACTACTGGGGCCAAACTCCACTGCACCACGCAACCCGCAGTGTACCCGTTGGCTCATGTGGGTCTAGCGACCTAGGCGAGCCAACCTAGCAAGCTAGGTTGGCCACAAAATTGTGATATAGCCATAAAATTGTGATATAGACCCCGCACTTAGTGATATCCTCATTTATATATAATTACCACTTATTTAAGCTATATTTTATGATACTAACTAGTAAAAAATACCTCTCTTTTATCTATCTTTATTATGCCGAGTAAGGTAAGTCTTAAGGCCGCCCGGGAAGTCATAGCATTATATACGCGGTATACCCGGGGCCTCTATCGCAGCACCTTAACCGGTATAACCTAACTACTCTCACTTTATGCCGCTAATGTATGCTACCCTGGGTCCTCTTTTACCTCTATTTAGAGGATTATAAGAAGGCTAGAGACCGGATATATACCTTATTAAGTCAATAGACCGCGAGTTCTTATAGATAAAGAAGATAAAGCTATTATAGCCTTTATTATCTAGATAGAGAGGTCTAGGTTCTTTGCCTCTAAGCCTAAGATAGAAGATACCGCTATAACCCTCCGTTAGCATAGGAACCCTAACGCTGATCCTATTAGTAAGATATAGTATACTCGCTTCCGTGACGATTATCCTAAGCTTAAGTAAGTATTCCTTAAAGCCATAGAATAGTCTTATAAGTCCTAGGAAGCTAGCGGTCTCGATGACCTTAAATAGTAGTTTAAGAACCTTACTAAGACTATCCGGAGTTATAATATTAGCGCTTCTAAGTATTAAAATACTAACTAGGCTAGGATTAGGATTAGGATCCTTAGGGAAAGTATTAAAGTCCTTATTATATAGATAAAGCGAAAGATAAGGAAGTAAGTTCTTTCCTCTTTTAACTAGGAGACTTATACCCTTATTAGTATAAATAGCGCGGCGGGTAATATAATACCGCTATAGCTTATCTTTAAGACTTAGCCTATATTAGATTAGGTATATATAAATGCCGATCCTAATATTTGCTTCGCTTAGTTTAATATAGCCTTCTCTAATAGCAAGATTACTCTTAAGTAAATAATATACTTTAATTAATATTCTTAGGCTAAGTTTACTAAGATATAATATATAAGATAGATATTTAAGGAGTAATTTAGATATAATAAGTTCCTTAGAGATCTTATATAAAAGTATATTTAATATAATATTCCCCTTATCTCTTAGGCTATTAATATAACTATCTAGAGACTTATTATCTTTAATAGCTTTATAGGATATAAAGTCTTTACTATTAAAGAATATTATATAAAGTTTTATATTATTATAGCTCTCTTACCTCTTTACTTTATATATATATTATAGCTAATAGATATTAGAGTCTTTTAGCCGCTAAAGAATACCTATTAAAAGCTTCTTAATAAGTAACTTTAAAAAGGTAATATCTCTTTCTCTTGCGCTAACTTTATCCGCGGCTTTTAAGTAAGTTATACCTCTTCTTCTATATTAATAGACTTACTAAGTTAAATTAGGAAGTCTTTAAGAAAGGATTTATAGCATATAATATTATCTTAGGCTTTAAGAAGTTAGGTATTTATTTATTAAATCCTAAGCTAGTAATAATATACTTAGCTAAGAAATAGCTTTAGGCGAAGTAAGCTATTAACCCGGCCTTTGCCTTCTTTCTTCCTTAGGAATCTTACTTCTAGGCTATTATAAATACTACTAAATAATTCTTAGACTAATATAATAATACCTTTAGCTCCCCTATATATATTAGACTTTATTAGATATATAATATTATTATAGAGGCTATAGTTCTTAAATATATAATTATTACTTATATTAATAACCGCTAGGCTTAGATTAAGAAGAGATATAATATAAAGAAGAGAGGGAAAAGAGTAAAGCTAATAAGAGATTCTAATTATAATATTAGTCTATAAGAGATTTAAGACTAATAGGAGGAGGTTATCGCTAAAGCCTAATAGAAAGAAGAGAAGGCATAGGTCTAGATCGCTCATAGCCTTATTATCTAAGAGATAAAAAAGATTAAGGACTAATAGCAATAAGAAAAAGAGATTATTATCGATGGCATAAAGAAGAAGGTATTATAGTCTTAGTAATTAGAATATATAAGGAAAGATATTAAATATTATTCTATAGAGATATAATACTTAATTATATACTAGATATTTACCTAAAAGCCTAAACCTTTTATAATAGATACCTAACTTCTATAGGAAGTCTATAAAGCTATTTATAATACTAGTCTTACCCTAAAACCCCTTAGCGCAATAAACTAGACCGCTCTCGTAGGAAGTAATAATAATATTACTTTTTAGCTCGAATTAGCTCCTCCCGAGGAAGAAGAAGAGGAAGAGGAAGAAGAAGAGGATGAGGAACTCCCTCTATTTAAGCCTCTACTGCGAATGCCCTTATCGCCGCTAGTTATACCCTCGCTGTCACGACCTGACATGCACCCAACCACGACAGACGCACGTGATTCCCTATAACCGAAAGATAGGACTAATTAAAGAAGGATCACTACTATAGCTAGATCACTACGATCCTAGGATCACGGTGATCCTTAGATTATAGTAATCTAGGACGACTATGATCCCCTCACGAAGGACTTAGTATATAGTACGCACCTATATGTACTTTCTTATATATTAGCTACCTTAGCTATTAATATAACTTAGTTATACTTAATACCCTTAAGTATATTACTAGATATAACTTATATTACCTTTTAAGGCTATATAATATTCTCCTCTACTAATATAAACTAGTATAACTAGTTTATCCCTTAGGAATCCCATAATTATTATATATTAATAGCTCTTATTTAGAGGATTACTTATATTACCTTAAATAATATTAAATATAATAGCTACTTAGGCTACTCCTAGTAATAACTATTAGTAGGTTTTACCTATTAATTACCCCCCTATACCTATTGCACCTATCCTAGTTAACGCTAAGGACGAAGATATAAATAATATGGAAAGCTCCGATAATAAAGAAGTCAAGTAGCTCTGAGCCTAGATTATTACTATAAGTACCGAGATAGATAGACTCTGCGACCTTATTAAAAGAATAGGCTAGACCTAGCGCGACTAAAACGCGTAATATATTAATAATGCCTAAAGGCTTAATAGTATCGCTATTATTACTATGCGAGGAAAGGATATAAGAGAAATCCTAAAGCTAGACCCCCTAGAGAAATTTAATAGAACTACTTATAAGCTATTAATATTTCTTACGTAGCTACGCGCGTTTATAATATATTACCCTATATAGTTTATTATAGCATCTAGTAAGGTCTAGTATGCCATAGGATAACTAATTAAGAATGCTGCGGCCTAGTTTAAACCTATTATAAAGGAATATCTTACTAAATTATTTACTAAACTTTCCCCCTAGACTATAAACCTCTATGCTAGCTTTAAGATTTTTAAAATTATATTTAGATAAGCTTTTAGAATAATAGATAAAAAGTCCTAGGCGGAAAGAGATATTAAGGTATTCCGATAGATTCGCTCTATATTAAAATATAGTACTAAGTACCTTTAGCTTGCCTTAAAGCTTAATTAAGACTAGGAACCCCTAATATCCTTTTTCTTTAATAGACTTAAAAAGGAAGTTTAGGCTAAACTCTATAAGGAAGATTAACTAGATAACCTTATCGACTATATCGGCAGGGCTATTAGAATCGATAAATAATAATTCTCTTAGAAAAAACTATAGAACCCTAAGTTTAGGAGTAATAAGGTTAATACCCCCTGGTTTAATGCTAACTAGGGATATACTTAAACTAATACCTCTTATGGAATATAACCTAGACCTATATAACTTGGCAGCGCTTAGTAAAGGCCCCTAACTATCGAATGCTATTACTACTATAAGAAGGGCTATAAGGCTAATATATATAGAAAGAAGTAACGTGATATCTAGGAAGGATATTATTAACCTAGGCTATAATAATTATTGCCTAAAGGAAAGAGATAAGTAAGGTTTATAGGGATTAATAATAAAACCTAGATAGCTATCTAAACCACTAAGACCCTCGGTATAATACGCATAGGATATAATAATACTAGCCTCTATCCTAGAGAAATAACTATACCCTACGACTAGGTATACTTTATAAAAGAATAATTTAAATATAATAATAAACCCTAGAAAGGAGAATATTATATAACTATATAACCCCCTAAAGTAAGACGATTTTACCTAACTAACGGATTAAAGTAGTAACCACTACTAGAATCGCTTAATAAGCTAGTTAAGGCCTAAGGTGCAAGGACTATTATAATTACGCGACAAAATAAGTAACTAAGACCTAAGTAGCTATTACTATTGACCCCCTAGGAGTAGGCTGACTTTAATAAAGCCGCCGCCGGAGGATTTAACTATAAAGAATGGGTTATAGGCTATGCATATGGCACTAATATGCCCTCTATCGCCTATAGAAGGGATTGCTAGTAGGACGACCCTACTCGGTGCGATAAGATACTATGCCTATGATATTAGATTAATATATCCCGAGAATACGATATAGTATATAAATAAAAGGAGGCCCTACGTCGCCCCTAGAGGCATTATAGGGACCCTAATTACGCTAGCGTAGCTTAAGCATAGCGGTAATTAGCCACTATAGAAATCCGGAACTAATATAACTAAAAGATAAATAATAACTTATAGAAAGAAGAATACTACCTATAACTCCACGATAAATAAGGCAACTAGTATTAGAATACTCTTAGGGAATAATATATCTAAATAGCTCGGGAATACATAGATATAGTAAATATATAAGATATTTATATCTACGCTCTATATTAAAAGATTACTAAGGATCTTAGACTCCCTGAGGTACCCTTTGGTATACGAGACGATATCTAGACCTACCCCACGCATAAAGAATACCCTAGTATCTCATAGATATCCTACTACTACTATAAATATAAGGAATACCTAAAAGAGAAAAGGAAGAATAATTATTTTTTAATTCTTTTACCTTATTAACCTAATAATAAGCTATACCTCTAATATAAAGTAAAAGGATATAAGGTATATTACTAGTATAAATCTATTTCCATTGCTATACTATGGTACCACTAAAGGCTATATAAGGCAACCTAGGAATATAAATAATATAATTATAAGATTAAGAGATAATAAGAATAAGTTACTAAATAAGAGAGACTAGAAACTACCCCGGCTATAGAAATAAAAGATAATGACTTAGATATAGAAGATATCCCTATTAGGGCATACTATAAAGAAGTAGCTATGAGCTCTTAATAGAGCCTACGCTATGATATATGGGACGATAAATGTACCCGATTAGCGTACCCTAGGCATAAAGAGATCTCATAGATCTCCTATAAGGACTACTAGTATAGCATATATATCCAAAGTAAGCGAGAAAATAACTATTTCCTAGTATAGCTATAAGGACTAAACGATAAGCTATACCTTGCCTATAAAACATATATATATAAGGTTAGAGGATAAAATAAAGCACTTAGCGTAACTAATATCTATTTTTCCCCTAATAATAATAGATTAATTACCCTCGAATAATAGTTTATTATTACTATATAGATAACCATAACTAATTAAGAATAAGACCTAGATAGAAGTTACCCTAGCACTAAGGTAGCCCTCTATAACGAAGAAATATACCTACGGCATAGGCTATATATTAAGGCTATATACGATAGATTCGAATAAATAGCGAAGGAAGGATTTAATTTCCGCATATGAAATAGAAGACCTAGAGACGAGGAATAATATTAGAAGATTTAACTATACCTCGGAGATGACTAAGGACCTATAGATAAGCTCCTATAGGACTACGCCGATTATATTAGGCGCGGCGAGCCCAAAGATACTAACTAGCAAGTAGATAATAGCTTCTAAGAATGGCAAGATAGCATAAGAGACGACTACGATTACGAGGCATGCGCAGACAGCGAATATAAATTCGACTACTTTAGCTATGCTATGCGAATATTAAAAAACTAGTTACCCTATCCGATATAGGGCAATAAGTAGATAAACAAGGGAATAAGCTACCTAGGAAGGCCCTTTACTCTATAAGTAGAGAATATAAGCGACGATACTTAGAATTAAGAGTATAAGTTAAGGGAAAATAATTAAACGCTTTAGTAAATAATAGAGCTAAGTAGAATTATTTCGATCTAATAATAGTAAATAGGCTTAGGCTACTATAGAGGCGTAAATAAGAGCCCTATACGGTATATAACCTCGAGGGAATACCTTTTAATTATAATAATAGAGTTATTAATTATAAGATTAATTACCTTAAAGTTTTTATTAAAAAAAAAAACTAAGGAATCTCATTCGATATTATATTAAACTAAAGCTATGATCTTATGCTTAGGTACCTATAATTATGATATTATAACCTATATTTCGATTAAAGAATTAGCTAGATGCTCTCTTGCAATGCAGAGATATCCTTTATACTAAATAACGACTTAGGATAGAGATCTCGAATTTCTACCTATAATAGAGAAGCTAGGCAGAGGCAAACGCGAGATACCTCTCTACCTATAGGGACAAAATATAGATACCATAACGGATAGAAATAATAATAACGATAAATAATCGCACGAATTATATAATAGTTCTATATACTCGAGAAGGATCTCAAGTAACTAAAGAAGGATAACCTAGAAGAAAAACGACTTAAAAATATATCCCGGCAGTATAGAATCTATAGATAACTCTTCGCGGAAGAACTCAAAATAGGTCTATTAGAATATACCTTATATAACCTCGAGATTAAGTTTATTAATAAGAAGTAACCCGGCTTTAATAAACTCTACCTACTTAATAAAGCATAACTTCTAGTATTAAAGGAATATATTAAAGATATAATATAGAAAGGATATATTAGGGAAAGTAAATTATCTATCGGATACCCTATTATATTTATTCCGAAGAAAAATAGCAAGCTCCGACTTTATATTAACTTTAGAATACTTAATGCTATTATAGTTAAGGATTATATATTACTACCTCTTATTAGCGAGTTAAAGGATTAACTTTTTAGAATAAAATACTTTACTATACTTAACCTTAAGGGAGCCTATAACCTTATTTAGATTAAAGAAAGATATAAATAGAAAACCGCTTTTTATACTAAATATAGACTATTTAAGTACCTTATTATACCTTTTAGACTTATTAATATACCCGCCGTATTCTAATAAATAATTAATAATATACTATAAGAATACCTAGATATATTTATTATATATTACCTAGATAATATCTTTATCTTCTCTGAAATAGAAGAAGAATATATAAAATATATCTATAAGGTATTATAGATACTATAGGACGCTAAGTTATTAATAGAACCTAAGAAAAGCAAATTCTATGCCTTAGAAATAAAATTTCTTAGATATATTATCTCTTATAATAAGATATATATAGACCCTAAGAAGGTCTTAGTAGTTAAGGACTAAAAGGAACTAACTAATATTAAGGAAATATAAGCCTTCCTTGGATTCGCTAATTACTACTATAGATTCCTTTAAGCATTTAGGAAGATCGCTATATTACTAATAAAACTTATAAAGAAAAATAAAACCTTTATATTTAGGAATAAAGCTAAAGAATCTTTTAATAAAATTAAAGGACTTATCCTAAGCGAACTAATACTTAAGATATTTAACCTATCTCGATTAATTAAACTTAAAACCGATGCCTTAGACTTCGCCCTAGGCGCCTAGATTAGATAATAAGATAATAAAGGATAACTATACCCTATTATATTCTACTCCTATAAGTTATATAGAGTAGAATTTAATTACCCTATTTATAATAAAGAATTCCTCGCTATTATTAATACTTTTAAGGAATTTAGATATTACCTATTAAGAAGTTATTATTAGATTAAGGTCTATACTAACTATAAGAATATCTCCTACTTTATAATAACCTAATAACTCAGCGGATAATAATTATAATATGCCGAATATCTTTTAGAATTCGACTATATTATTATCTATATTAAAGGATCGGAGAATAGCCGCGTAGATACTATTAGCCGCAGACCTAACCTAGACATAAGAAAGATTAAAACCAAAGAATAATTATTATACCTTACCCCCGAGGGATACCTATAATAATAGATAATTATATATATTAGGCAATAATAATACCTAAATATAATATATATAGTAGAATAAGGGAATCTACTCCTTACTAAAATCCTAGAGTATAATAAATAACTACTAGATAACTAGAAAACCGATAAATAATAGGTACTAGAGGATCTATGCTATGACCTCGTACGCGAAATATATAATTACTAACTCTATAGACACTAAGGAATTAATAAAACCCTAGAACGCATTAAAATAATATATATATTTCTTAGTATAAAAAAGATTATTATAATTATTATTAAATAATACGACCTCTATAAAAAAACTAAGGCATAATACTATAAACCTTATAGTAAATTATAACCCCTACTAATACCTTAGCTACTATAGGAAGCTATTATAATAGATTTTATTACTAAACTACCCCTATTAGAAGAATTAGTAACTAGAAACTTCTATAATAGTATTCTTATTATTATAGATAGACTTATAAAATTTTCCTATTTTATACCCTATAGAGAATTAATTATAGCTAAAGAATTCGCCTATCTCTTTTATTTTTATATCGCTAAAATATATAATATACTACTCGAGATTATTACTAATCGAGGACTATTATTTATATCTAAGTTTTAGTAAAGCCTTATTAAATACTTAGGGATTAACTATAAGCTCTCTACTATATATTATAAGGAAATAAATAGATAAACAGAATATATAAACTAGATATTAGAATAATACCTTTAATACTATATTAACTATAAATAGACTAACTAGGTTAAGAAGCTATTAGCCGCTTAGCTAGCCTATAATATAGCAATAAATAAAAGCATAAAGACTATACTAGCCTATACTAACTTTAGATTTATACTAAATATTTACCGATAATTATAAGATATTATTATTAACCCTAAAGTAATCCTTATTAGCGACTAATTATATAACCTATATAAAGAAATATATATAGAACTTAAATTTATTAGAAATAGAATAATAAACTATATAAATAAGAAAAGGATCGAGGGATTAATCTTCTTAGAGGGAAATATAATCTACCTCGCAATAAAAAATATCGAAATAAGATAATAAAATAAAAAACTCGATTATAAATATATTAGATTATATAAAGTTAAATAGAAAATCTTAAAATATAACTATGAATTAGACTTATTACCTAAGGTTAAGCTTTATTTAATCTTTTATATTTTATTACTTAAATTAATATAAGATATTATTTAGGTTAAAATAAGTAATAACCTTAATATAGAAGTTAATAGACTAAAAGAATATATCGCAGAAGCTATCCTCGATATAAATAAAATTAATAATAAAATAATATATTTTATTAAATAGAAAGACTACTTAGACTTAGAAAATACCTAAGAACCCCTAGAATACCTTACTAAGGCATAATACTTTTTAAAGAATTTTTATTAACTCCGCTAGAATTAGGTAAGGGATTAAAATTAAAACTACCTAAGCTAAGGGAAACTTAGTTAAATCCCTCTAGGTTTAGGGACTAAAGCTCCTCCTAGATAGACTCCTTATAATAACTTAACTCCTCCGCTAAATAATCCTCGCCCTCTAGACCCTAGATCCCCCGCCGGAACTTAGCAGTATAGCGCTCCTTAACTAAATTCTTAGTTTTCCGCAGTCTAGATAAACGACCCGCGGCTAGTGCTATCTTTGCCTGAAGCTCTGCTAGCTCCTTATAAAGCTATAATAAGTCGGCACTTGCCTTCTCCTTATCCTCCTCTAGCTTCTTCTCTTGCGAAATTAAGCGATGTATTACTTATATATTAAATGTGACTTATGGGAAAAAAGGGACCCCTATGAAATCAGGGCATAAGACTCACGAGAATTTATAACCCGTATCCCGTCGCAAGAATAACCCCGATGTATATACTTACTATACCGCGAAGAGCCTTCTGCTATTAAGTATTCCTTTTAATACTTAAAATAATATAAGTATAGTATATCTATAAATTCACGCGATAATTTAATACTCGCGGCTAAAAATTAATACTCTTTGACTTTTTAGTTAAGATATTTAGAAATGCGATTAGATATTTTATTAGTATAATATCCCGGAAAATATTATAAGTCTAAGTTATACCTATAGAGAAGGAATATAGAAGCGACTATTTAAGTAGCCTTATGGATAAGGCCTTGGAAGGGGAGATATTATGTTATGACCTGATATATACCTAACCATAATAGATATATATAATTCCCTATAACCGAAAGATAGGACTAATTAAAGAAGGATTACTACTATAGCTAGATCACTATAATCCTAGGATTATAGTAATCCTTAGATTATAGTGATCTAGGACGACTATGATCCCCTCACGAAGGACTTAGTATATAATACGCACCTATATGCACTTTCTTATATATTAGTTACCTTAGCTATTAATATAACTTAGTTATACTTAATACCCTTAAGCATATTACTAGACATGACTTATACCACCCTTTAAGGCTACGCAATATTCTCCTCTGCTAATATAAACCAGCACGACCGGTTTATCCCTTGGGAATCCCACGATCGTTACACTCGCCGCCGCGGCTGCCGTCTTTGCTACCTAAACTTCCCTCCACGCCGTGCCCGATACGGTCTTAACACCATATATCAGGGATATAGAGGATCACGAGCATTATTACGCAAGCAAGGGCCGCATAAGAAGCCAGCCCAGAGGGCTAAAAAGACGCTCTCATAGCTAAATTTATATAAGGAATCATCTAGGAAGGGGGCGGTGTCACGACCTGACATGCACCCAACCACGACAGACGCATGTGATTCCCCACAATAGAAAGAAAGGACTAATCAAAGAAGGATCACCACTATAGCTAGATCACTATAATCCCAGGATCACCGTGATCTAAGGATCGTTATAATCTAGGGCGACTATGATCCCCTCACGAAGGACTTAGTATATAGTATATACCTACGTGTATTTTCTTATATATTAGCTACCTTAGCTATTAATTATAACTTAGTTATACTTAATACCTTTAAGTATATTATTAGATATAACTTATACTACCCTTTAAGGCTATGTAATATTCTCCTCTACTAATATAAACTAGTACGACTAGTTTATCCCTTAGGAATCCCATAATTATTATATATTAATAGCTCTTATTTAGAGGATTACTTATATTACCTTAAATAATATTAAACGTAATAGCTACTTAGGCTACTCCCGGTAATAACTATTAGTAGGTTCTACCTATTAATTACCCCCCTATACCTATCGCACCTATCCTAGCTAACGCTAAGGATAAAGATATAGATAATGCGGAAAGCTCTAATAATAAAGAAGTTAAGTAGCTCCGAGCCCAGATCACTGCTATAAGCACCGAGATAGATAGACTCCGCGACCTTATTAAAAGAATAGGCTAGACCTAGCGCGATTAGAACGCGTAGTATATTAACGACGCCTAGAGGCTTAATAGCATCGCTACCGCCGCTATATAAGGAAAAGATATAAGAGAAATCCTAAAGCTAGACCCCCCGGAGAAGTTTAATAGAACTACCTATAGGCTGCTAATATTTCTTACGCAGCTATATGCATTTATGATGTATTACCCTATGTAGTTTACTATGGCGTCTAGTAAGGTCTAGTACGCCGTAAGATAACTAACTAAGAACGCTATGGCCTAGTTTAAACCTATTATAAAGGAATATCTTATTAAACTATTCGCTAAACTTTCCCCCCGGACTATAAACCTCTATGCTAGCTTTAAGGCTTTTAAAACCGCACTTAAATAAGCTTTCGGAATGATAGATGAAAAATCCTAGGTAGAAAGAGATATTAAAGCACTCCGATAGACCCGCTTTGCATTGGAGTATAGCACTAAGTACCTTTAGCTCGCTTTAAAGCTTAATTAGGATTAGGAACTACTAATATCCTTTTTCTTTGATAGACTTAAGAAAGAAGTTTAGGCTAAGCTCTATAAGGAAGATTAACCTAATAACCTTATCGACTATATCGGCAGAGCCGTTAGAATCGATAAATAATAGTTCTCTTAGAAAAAACTATAGAACCCTAAGTTCGGGAGTAATAAGGTTAATACCCCCCGGTTTAACGCTAACTAAGGACGCACCTAAACCGATACCTCTTATGGAACGCAACCTAGACCCATGCAGCTCGGCAGCGCCTAGCAAAGACCCTTAACTATCGAATGCTACTATTGCTATAAGAAGGGCTATAAGGCTAATATATATAGAAAGAAGCAACGCAATATCTAAGAAGGATATTATTAACCCAGGCCATAATAACCATTGCCCGAAGGAAAGAGATAAGTAAGGTTTATAGAAGCTAATAATAAACCCCAGATAGCCATCTAGACCACTAAGACCCTCGGTATAACGCGCATAAGATATAATAATACTAGCCTCTATCCCGGAGAAATAATTATACCCTACGACTAAGTATACTTTACGAAGGAATAATTTAAATATAATAATAAACCCCAGAAAGGAGAATATTATACGACTATATAACCCCCTAAAGTAAGATAATTTTACCTTACTAACAGATTAAAATAGCAACTACTACTAGAACCCGCTAGTAAGCTAGCCAGGGCCCAGGGTACGAGGACTATCGCAATTACCTAATGAGTTAAGCGCCATAACTAAGACCCTAACTATAGCTTAGCGATAGAAGTATAATAATAACTAGCTACTACCTAGATCCGAAACCGACATAACCGGAAGATAGATAACGACTTGTGGAAGGAAGAACACTATTTATAGCTCTATAATAAATAAAGCAACTAATATTAGAATACTCTTAGGGAATGATGTATCTAGATGGCCCGAGAATACATAGATACGGCGAATACATAAGATATCTATGTCCGCGCTCTGCATTAAGCAATAGCCAAAGATCCTAGACTCCCTGAAGCACCGTTTAGCACATAAGACGACGTCCGAACCTATCCTATATATAAAGAATACCCTAGTATCTCATAGATATCCTACTATTACCACGAATATAAGGAATACCTAGAAGAGAAAAGGAAGAATAATTATTTTTTAATTCCTCTACCTTACTAACCTAATGATAAGCTATACCTCTAGTACGAGGTAGAAAGATATAAAATATACTACTAGTATGAATCTATTTCTATTACTACCCTATGATATAGTAAGGGATTATATAAAGCAACCTAGGAATATAAGCAACGCGACTATAAGATTAGCAAATAGTAAGAATAAATCATTAAAACAACATAAGAAGACTAGGGCACTATACTTATTACGAAAAACGATGGCATAGATATAAAAGATATTCCTATTAGGGCATACCACGAAGAAATAGCCATGGGCTCCCAATAGAGCCTACGCTACGACATATAAGACGATAAATATACTTAATTAGTACACCCTAGGCACAAAGAAATCTCATAGATCTCCTATAAGGATCACTAGTATAGCATGCATATCCAAAGTAAGCGAGAAAATAACTATTTCCTAGTATAGCTATAAGGACCAAACGATAAGCTATATCTTACCTATGAAACATATATATATAAGGTTAGAAGATAGAGCGAAGCACTTAGCATAGCTAATATCTACTTTTTCCCTAATAATAACGGATTAATTACCCTTAAACGATGGTTTACTATCGCCGCATAGATGACTATAACTAATTAAGAATAAGACCTAGACGGAAGTTGCCCTAGCACTAAGGTAGCCCTCTATAATAAAGAAATATGCCCACGGCACGGGCTATATATTAAGGCTATATATGATAGATTTGAATAAATAGCGAAGGAAGGATTTGACTTCTGCACGCGAAATAGGAGGCCTAGAGACGAGGAATAGTATTAAAAGATCTAACCATACCTCGGAGACGATTAAGGACCTATAGATAGGCTCCTATAAGACTACGCCGACTATATTAGGCGCGGCGAGCCTAAAGATACTAACTAATAAGTAGATAATAGCTTCTAAGAATGGCAAGATAGCACGAGAGATGACCACGATTACGAGGCATACGTAGACAGCGAATATAAATTCGATTACTTTAGCTATACTATGCGAATATTAAAAAACTAATTACCTTATCCGATATAGGGCAATAGGTAGATAAATAAGGGAATAAGCTACCTAGGAAGGCCCTTTACTCTATAAGCGGAGAATATAAGCGATAATACTTAGAATTAAGAGTATAAGTTAAGGGAGAATAGTTAAATACTTTAGTGGATAGTAGAGCTAAGTAAAACTATTTCGATCTAGTAATAGCAAATAGGCTTAGGCTACTATAGAGGCATAAGTAAGAGCCCTATACGGTGTATAACCTCGAAGGAATACCTTTTGATTATGATAATAAAGTTATTAACTACGAGATTAATTACCTTAAGGTTTTTATTAAAAGAAAAAACTAAGGAATCTTATTTAATATTATACCGAACTAGAGCTATAACCTTATGCTTAGGTACCTATAATTACGATATTATAACCCACATTTCGACTAGAGAACTAGCTAGATGCTCTCTTATAATGCTAAGATATCCTCTATATTAGATAACGACTTAGGATAGAGATCTCGAACTTCTACCTATAATAGAGAAGTCAGGCAGAGGCAAATACGAGACACCTCTCTACCCATAGGGATAAAACATAGATACTATAACGGATAGAAACGACAATAATAACGAATAATTATACGAATTATATAATAGTTCTATACACTAGAGAAGGACCTCGAGAGGCCTAAGAAGAATAACCCGGAAGAAAAACGACTTAGAAATATACCCCAGTAGTATAAGATCTATAAACAACTCTTCGCGGAAGAACTCGAAATAGGTCTACTAGAATATACCTTATATGACCTTAAGATTAAGTTTATTAATAGGAAGTAACCCGGCTTTAATAAACTCTACCCACTTAACGAAGCGTAACTTCTAGTATTAAAGGAATATATTAAAGATATAATACGGAAAGGATATATTAGGGAAAGCAAGTCATCTATCAGATACCCCGTTATGTTTATTCCGAAGAAAAACGGCAAGCTCTGGCTTTATGTCGACTTTAGAATGCTTAACGCTATTATAGTTAAGGATCGCATACCGCTACCCCTTATTAGCGAATTAAAGGATTAACTTTTTAGAATAAAGTATTTTACTATACTTGACCTTAAGGGAGCCTATAACCTTATTTAGATTAAAGAAAGATATAAATAGAAAACCGCTTTTTATACTAAGTATAGACTATTTAAGTACCTTATTATGCTTTTTGGACTTATTAATGCACCTATTGTATTTTAGCGAATAATTAATAATATACTATGAGAATACCTAGATATATTCGTTATATATTACCTAGATAATATCCTTATCTTCTCTGAAACAAAAGAAGAATATATAGAATATATCTATAAGGTATTATAGATACTATAGGACGCTAAGTTGCTAGTAGAACCCGAGAAAAGTAAATTTTATGCCTTAGAAGTGGAATTTCTCGGATATATTATCTCTTATAACGAGATATATATGGACCCTAAGAAGGTCTTAGTAGTTAAGGACTAGAAGGAACCTACTAATATTAAGGAAGTATAAGCCTTCCTCGGATTCGCTAACTATTACTGTAAATTCCTTAGAGCATTTAGGAAGATAGCCGTATTATTAATAGAACTTATAAAAAAAGATAAGACTTTCGTATTTAGGAATAAGGCAAAGGAATCTTTTAATAAAATTAAAGGACTTATCCTAAGCGAACTAATACTTAAGATATTCGACCTATCTCGGCCAATCAAACTCGAAACTAATGCCTTAGACTTCGCCCTAGGCGCTTAGATTAGATAACGAGATAATAAAGGATAACTATACCTAATCGCATTCTACTCCCATAAGCTATATAGAGTAGAACTTAATTACCCTATCTATAACAAAGAATTCCTTATAATTATTAATGCTTTTAAGGAATTTAAATACTACCTTCTAAGAAACTATTATTAGATTAAGGTCTATACTAACTATAAGAATATCTCTTACTTTGCGATAACCTAATAACTTAATAGATAATAACTACGATACGCCGAATACCTTTTAGAATTCGACTATATTATTATCTATATCAAAGGATCGGAAAACGGCCGAGTAGACGCTATTAGCCGCAGACCCGACCTAGACATAGGAAAGATCAAGACTAGGGAACAACTACTACACCTCACCCCCGAGGGACACCTACAACAACAGACAATTGCATGCATTAGGTAACAACGATACCTAAACACAATATATATAGTGGAGCAAGGGAATCTACTCCTTACTAAAATCCTAGAGTACAATAAATAACTACCAGAGGACTAGAAAACCGATAAATAATAAGTACTAGAGGATCTACGCGACGACCTCGTACGCGAAATACATAGTCACCAGCTCCATAGACACCAAGGAATCAATAAAACCCTAGAACGCATTAAAACGACATATATATTTCCTAGCATAAAAAAGACTATCATAACTATTATTAAATAATATAACCTTTACGCGAAAACTAAGGCACGACGCCATAAACCCTATAGTAAACTATAACCCCTACCGGTACCTTAGCTACCATAGGAAGCTATTATAATAGATTTTATTACTAAACTACCCCTATTAGAAGAACTAGTAACTAGAAACTTCTATAATAGTATTCTTATTATTATAGATAGACTCACGAAATTTTCCTATTTTATACCGTATAGAGAATTAACCACAACCGAAGAATTCGCCTATCTCTTTTATTTTTATATCGCTAAAATATATAGCATACCACTCGAGATTATCACTAATTAAGGACTATTATTTATATCTAAGTTTTAGCAAAGCCTTACTAGATACTTAGGAATTAACTATAAGCTCTCTACTATATACCATAAGGAGATAGATAGACAAACGGAATATATAAACTAGATACTAGAGCAATACCTTTGATATTATATTAACTACGAATAAATTAACTAAGTCGAAAAGCTACTAGCTGCTTAGCTAGCCTATAATATAGCCATAAATAAAAGCACGAAGACTATATTAGCCTATGCTAACTTTGGATTTATATTAGATACTTACCGATAATTACGAGATATTATTATTAACCCTAAAGTAATCCTTACTAGTAATTAGCTATATAACTTATACGAAAAAATGTATATAGAACTTAAATTTATTAGGAATAAAATAATAAATTATGCTAATAAAAAAAGGATTAAGGGACTAACCTTTTCGGAGGGAGATATAATCTACCTTATAATAAAAAACATCGAAATAAAACGATAAAATAAAAAACTTAATTATAAATATATTAGACCCTATAGAGTTAAATAAAAAATTTCGAAATATAACTATAAACTAGACTTACTACCTAAGGTTAAGCTCTATTTAATCTTTTATATCTTATTACTCGAGTTAGTATAAGATACTATCTAAGTCAAAATAAGTAATAATCCCGATATAGAAGTCAATAGACTAGAAGAATATATTATAGAATCTATCCTTAATATAGATAAAATTAACGGTAAAATAATATATTTTATTAAATAGAAAGACTACCTAGACTTAGAAAATACTTAGGAACCCCCGGAATACCTCACTAGGGCATAATGCCTTCTAAAGAACTTCTACTAACTCCGCCGGAACTAGGCAAGGGATTAAAGTTAAAACCACCTAAGCTAAGGGAAACCTAGTCGAACCCCTCCGGGTTTAGGGATTAAAGCTCCTCCTGGACGGACTCCTCGCGACGACTTAACTCCTCCGCCAGACGATCCTTATCCTCCTCTAGTTTCTTCTCTTGCGAGATCAAGCGACGCACTACTTACATGTCAATACGACTCACGGGAAAAGGGGGCCCTAAGAAATCAGGGCATAGGACTCACGAGAATTTATAACCCGCGTCCCGTCATAGGAATAACCCCGACGTATATACTCGCTATACCGCGAAGAGCCTTCTATTATTAAGCATTCCTTCTAATACTTAAAATAATATAAGCACAGCATATCTATAAATTCGCGCGATAGTTTAATACTCGCGGCTAGAAATTAATGCTCTTTGACTTTTCGGTTAAGACGTTTAGAAATGCGACTAGATATTTTATTAGTATAATATCCCGGAGAATATTATAAGTCTAAGTTATACCTATAAAGAAGGAATATAGAAGTGGCCATTTAAGTGGCCTTATGGATAAGGCCTTAGAAGGGGAGACATCATATCATGACCTGATATGCACCTAACCACGATAGACGCACGTGATTCCCCACAATAGAAAGAAAGGACTAATCAAAGAAGGATCACCACTATAGCTAGATCACTACGATCCTAGGATCACCGTGATCTAAGGATCGTCGTGATCCAGGGCGACCGTGATCCCCTCACGAAGGACTTAGTATATAGTACGCACCTATGTGTACTTTCTTATGTATTAGCTACCTCAGCTATTAATTACAACTTAGTTATACTTAATACCTTTGAGCATATTACTAGACATAACTTATACCACCCTTTAAGGCTATGCAATATTCTCCTCTGCTAATATAAACCAGCACGACCGGTTTATCCCTTGGGAATCCCATGATCGTCACAGGCGGCCTTAGAGGCTTAGGCGGCGGCTTCTATTATAGCTATAGTTAATATCATTAATATTATCACATTAGGCATCGCTAATAGCTTTAACTTGCTCTTTTGTACCTTTATAAATCACTCTAGATAGCTTCTAAAACTAAGAGACCGAAAAAGGCGGCTTTCTAAGGGGGAAAATAGGGCCCCACGCTGTATCACAATTTTGTGGCTATATCACAATTTTGTGGCTAACCTAGCTTGCTAGGTTGGCTCGCCTGGGTCGCTAGACCCACATGAGCCAACGGGTAAATGAAATGTGGAGCCCTATTTCTGGAAGTACCGAATGCGAGATTGCCCAAGTCCTTGTAAACTACGGGGCCAGGGCCGACATTTCTGACGTTTCGGGCTCCACCGCCCTACAGAACGCCTTTGAGAACTTCGACACTTATGATGTGGCCAAAATAGTGTTTCCAGCGACTTTGGTGGACATGTCACGATGGGCCGAAACGGCGAGATATGTATTAGAGTGGCCCAAGATACATATCCTCTACAACGAGAGAGGCGCAAGCTTGATTACGACCAGCGAGCTGGAGGCTTCGGATATATCCGAATTCAACTCCATCCGCTTTTTGCTCTTGCCGACAAAACAACTAGATTTCAACAAAACTAGCCTCCTGTGAGAACATGTTTTCCTCATGCATGTACAGACTAACACGCCTGGACCTGTTAGGATACTTAACGAACACCACCGTCTGACCACTGGAAAACGGGGCCTCTCTTGTGAGTGATGGAATCGTGCTGAAGGCACGCCTTCTCGTGATAGCTGGTAGGAGCTGCATCGATCTTTGATGCCGACAAAGTCCGAGTTCTAAACGTTCAGAGACGATTCCACTTTGCATGGTAAGTTCTGGCTCACTGATTGTAGAGCCTCTAGGGGCTGGAAGTCTCTCACCGCTTAGTGAAAGGATAGGCTGAAAGGTTTAACCATTAGATTTGATTGCGTGTCGATTCATCACGACTTACCCCAGGCTAGAACTAGACAGGGCCAGCCCCGAGCTTGTTCGTCGTTCCCATGTGCTCCTGTGGATAATGGTGAAGTCGGACGAAGGTCACGATGGACTGGGTGGAGCCAAGTACATCTTGCTAAAAACGGCCAGTCTCATAACCACCTCTCCACACGTAGAGCTGGCGATTAATGTGTGCAAGTTGCTTAACCCGTTTCTGCGCACTCTAAGGGAGGAATGGATGCGTGTGTTTGAGACGGCCAACCACCACCAGTTTGAAATGGCAAGTTCTTCTTGGATTTGAACGCCGGGGCGTGATTCGTTTGTTGCTGATACTATATACAGCGCTCGACAATCTTAAAGTCTAGGGGAAACGTCCCTCAAGTCATCGATCGTCTTCTCGAAGACGCGTTGTCGTGGGTTCAAGTGGAGGAGATTGCCAACGAGCAGAGGAGCGACCTGTCCGAATTGAAAGGCCTTGTTCGTGGTGGGACAACATTGGAAGCCACACGAAAGGAAAATCCCAGTCCATGATCAGAGCGACATAGAAGATTTCCAGAGATTTGGTGCCGCGGTTAGTGAGTTTTGCGAGTATCTCGCGGCAGGTGTCAAGAATCTGAGAGACACGTCTCAAGAGCTCATTGGCCTGGTAAGTCAAGTGAAACCCCCTAATCAACACAGTGGTGACCGTAAACTCTAGGAATTCAACTTGACTTCCATTAGGGAAGCTCAAAAGTCCACGTCAACAAGCGTGAGCATGAAGCGTCTCAGCTGGATCACGGTGCGTATCCCAGCCACGCTAGAGAAAGGTCAACTGACAGGATATGGGATTTAGTTCATCTTTCTCCCATTGACTTTTGTTTCGGTAAGTTTGATAGTCAAAAAGCCCACACAAGGCAGCTCTGACCAAAATTCAGAGTCTCTTCGGCATGAATGTCAACGTGCTCGAGTCAAACCCGCCCTGGTGGATCTACCTCCCCTTTGCGTTTTCAACGCTGGGGCTGACAATGGTTGTGTGGCTCACCTTTAAGCGCTACCCATCCGTAAGCCAACTTCTCTCTCTAATCTTCCGACGAGGAGCTCATTTATATAGATTGAGGACAAAGCCGAGAGGATGTTTCGGAAGGTGGCGGGCTGATTCTTTCTTGTGTCGTCATTTATGATTGTATCTTTTATCTCGCTGGCTTCTCCACGTTGTGTGTCTATCGCAGTATGCACGCCAGCGAGTTGAGCTTTCAGATTATTGTTCAGGCTAAGTCTACTTGCATTCCGACCCCTCATGTGTATGACGGCGAGCAGTTGTTCATTGGAACTGCCTCTCAAGGCCTTCAACGGCCGCAATTACATCCCTCGCATCCTTGTCACACTTGATCTGAGATTCCATCTGTCTGTCATATGTTTCTTGAAACTTTTCAACCATGAAAGGCTTCAGCACCGATCTCTTGCCAGTCGTGTAGTCGTAGATGGCCGTGTCGTCAATACACTTCGCAGCCAGCCGGCGATGCTGGTCTGATAAGATCCATCCTTCCATCAGGAGCGAGGTTGAATCATAACGTGGGCGTTCAGACAACTTGTAGAGGACGGTGACATGATCGGGGAACGTCAATGGCTGTTTAGGCAAACGATATTAATCGGCATTCAACACATCAATTTCGGGTGTCACATACCAACTTAAACTCAGTTGTGATGCGCCTCAGAATTAGGCCCAGGCTTCGTGGTGTGGGTAGGTCATCCCATTGTCTCCGTTCCTCTTCGGTCGTGGCGTCTTCTGCATGGTGTTTAACAAACCGAACCCTGGCGGTTTCGACGTATTTGTTATACATGACATTGTTTACGTGGCCTAGAGCAGTCAGCATAACGTGGCTAGGTCTTGAATACGAATATTTTACAACATACCCTGCAATCTCGTTAGTATCATCCAAGTGAGGAACAATCCATGTTACATACCATGCTATCCTAAAGCAAGCGTTGTTAGCAATTGCCCAGTCACTGTAACTATAGGTGCATACTTACCATGTCACCCCAGAGCAATGGATAATGGTCCAAAGCTCTCCAGCTCTTTTCAGTAAGAAAGCCTTCTCTGCCTCCCAAAAGCTCGATCCAGTCTGTTGCGGTATGCTGGTGGAGCTTCTCGGCTTGCGAGACACATTCGGCTGGGTATTTTGGGCTTCTCAATTTTTCGATGCGCGCCTGGAGGTTAGAGAACCATCTTGAATCGAGTGGCGTTGTATCTTTGGAGGCTGTAGAAGTATCCTGGCTTAGCCGAGGCGTTGTGCATGAGTAGCAGCGCAGTTGAGTTCTCGACGCGGCAGACAGAAGCCGGAGTACGCCGGATGATCTGAGGCGGGTCGCGAATGACATGATTCAAAGCGAACTCTCAAGCGAGGCCAATTGATCAATGAATGACAGATTTTACAGTGTTGCGGGCGATAAACAGAGCCTTTTGCAGTCTCACGTACCGATGCTGCAGATGTGCTGGGGAACCCCTCATGGGAGGAGACGACAAGCCAAGTCTCGGTAAGTTCGGTAATTTCCCGGTCAAGCTCGGCGAAACCGGCCTAGACCGAAGCTTAGTCTGGGTAGAAGCGGATAAACATGGTTCTCAACACCACCATTGGCGGCGATCATCAAATCACAGACAGGAGCACCTTTTGCCATTGAAGTTCCACAGGACATTGCCATGGTCTTGAACCTCAGATTGTTGCATAATTCTTTAATGCAGGTCTACCTGTATCTTGCAGTTTGCTTTGTCGGCGAGTTTCATCTCTGTCCATTAAAGTACAATCATAGTATGCTATTTAGTTCATGGGTTGCACCCACACTATCTGTAAGAATTAGAGAAATGGCGATAAAGTAGGCAGCGCAACGCTGAGAGAGAGGGAGCCCTGGGACTCATCCAGTTTCATGAACGATTCAACATTTCGAAAATATCCAAGATGGACGAAACTACTCATGATCTTCTCGAGATGATTAAAAAGTTATCCGCACTAGAAAAGTGATAGGGGAACATGGCATGCCTGCCTCAAGAAGCGCTCAATCAAGCAAGCACACCAACAAAAAGCAACCATACAACCGTACCTGAGGCAAGCCTTGCAAACAAAACAGGCTTGCATGGGGATGTAACCCGTGGTATAACTAGTTCTCGGATCATTCGCCCACTTACGGTTAAACCGGCAGGGCGTTGTGTTAGCCGCCGTCTCAGGTCACTCACCGGCTCGGCCCGTGATGGCATCGAATGCGCCACACACCTCGATAGTGCCCCTTCTCTCAGCATGGGTTCAATCCCTGTGTTTCTATGTTCAACTGTATTTGAGAGGGGTTTTATGATGAGCCTATGATCTACGTGGCAATGCCGAAGTATAGCATCTCTGAGAGACAATCTCGACAAAAGAGCAACGAGGGCGTTTATTTACTAGTTAGCATGGAAAGTTATGAGGAATAAAATGAAAGACTAGCTGGGATTTGATCTACAAATGAGTCAGTTGCGGAAGGTATCATCTGTCAAGTAAAGCGTTCACACGCAGGTAACCATGTATCATCAGCTAAATGCTTCTTCTGTGGTTAAGGATTGTCATGATATCATACACCGCATCTTACTAAGAGGAATACAAGCTGACATAGCGAAGTAATTTAATTGATTCTTCGACTTTTGGGTGTTCAACGCCTCCAAACGCTATTGTCGTGCACAGGTATTAGGCATCAACCACTCATGGTGGTGTCGAGGCTCTCCTTTAAACACTTATAAGAATACTAGACAATCGTACCCTTTCAGGAACGCTTGCATGGAAATATCATGACCAACGAGTCGGCAACATTGAAAAAGCACAAGAAGATGTTCCTTGTCGTTAATTAAATCGAGAGAGATGTCGTGCACATTGGAAGTTCCGGCTAGGACAGTGACACAAGAGGCTTGCATTTCTTGTGTAACCTACCTAAGCGATCATTACCACCGTTGACCATCCAAATCAGCGCTAGATGAAAGAAAAAGAAGGCGAACCGTTTGACTGCATCAAGAAGATGCAAATCCAAAAAGAAGTATCAGTGATATAGGCAAAAAGAGTGGTTCCGCCCGGGATCGAACCGGGGACCTTCTCGGTGTGAGCGAGATGCCATAACCAACTAGACCACGCAACCTGAACCGTTTTTGGATGCTCGAGGAGAAGCACACGTGATACTTCTGCCCTGGCATCGACGGGAGACATCAAAATCGCTTTGAGCAAGACGAGAATCTTCAATGTTGAGGCCTCTGGTGTTGAAGGGGTCCTTCATTTCAACCCTCCCTAAATGATGCTAGCTTGCTGAGATGTCTCGCTAAGTTCTGGTCGATCCCAAACGTTCAAACAAAGTCCACCAATGCCACCAATAGAGCTGGATAAGTCACTCAAAATGGGTAGTTCAGCTCTTCATGGTCTCATGTGCCAAGTGATCAGAAGCCATGCCCTGGGTATGACGTAGGCTGTGTGACATAATTGAGGCTCTTGAGAAAACCTGACTAGGCAACACGCGATACCGCATGGTGGCCGATACCGGAGAAAGTGGCTACCGCCAAGGGCAATGGCAGTGTTCTGAGACATTTTCCACAGGAGGCAAAGTTCGCAGCGGAGCCTCATGATGGCGGATGGCAACCGAAGTGGCGCCAGCGCCGGTTTCAATCCACTTTCAATGGAGTTCAGCTGTGCCTTAGTCTTGGCCACTGAGCCAGGAGGCCAGGGGGCCAGGGGGTCTTGCGGTCAATGTCTTGGTGCTGGACTTGGGCCGAGAACTGGGAAGAGAGATGTCCTTGGCAACAACAATTGGAGGATGTCAATCACAGGAAGGCGAGCAGTCTTTAGGTTGGGAGGGACTTGTTTTCAAATGGCAGAGCGCAGGAAAGCGACGCTTCGCAAATATCGATTACAGGCTAAATACTCAACAAGCAAACAAGGTAGTCGAAGCTTAGACAGAGTTGGAGTTGTCAGCACAGGCCCAGGCTGCAGAGCCACCAGTCTCCTTCATGGAGTCAATAATGCCAACAATAGAACCGTACGTTCCACCAATCATCAAAAAGGTGCCAGAGACGACAACAAAAACGCTGTAAGCAACCATCAGGTACCAGCTAAGGGTAGCCTCACGGCGACGGCTCCAGTTGTCGTAGAGCCACATGCAACCCATGGGCTGGAAGGACATCAGGGTTCCGAGAAGAGCGCCGACGAGAGACACGAGACCACCGAAGACGGGAATGCCACTGGCGATGAGGTAGGCGATGATAGTGGCAGTGGTGGTGCAGCCAATCCAGGTGACCCAGTGGGTGAGAGAGTTGGAAGTGAGATGCTTAGATCCGCGGAGCATGCGAACGAAAGCGTACTTGGCAGAGTACTATGAACTTGTTAGTTACCTAATGAGCACTATCAAGAAAGCAAGAATACTTACGTGAATGACAAGGGTGGTCGAGGCAATGAGACCGGGCAGGGCCAGACCATAGGCAACCTTCTTGATCATGGCACCGGCTGAACCAAGAGCGGGGGTAGCAACATAAGAGCCGCAGTAGATATAAACAACACAGCCGATGACAATGTAGGTGATGGTCATGCCGGCCTGGCAGACAATGAGAGATCGAGTGTAGTGCTGGGGGTTGCGCATCTCAGCAGCGATAGCAAAGTAGGCAGGAGTGCCAGCATAGGCAAAGATGAGAGACGAAACGGCAGAGATAGCCTCGGTGAAGGGAGTTCCCTTGTTGACGATCTTGTAGTCCGACTTCCAGGTGCCGTCCTGGGGGGCATCGGCGGGACGGTCTTGAACACCGACGGCGATGGTGACAGTGAAGATGGCAGTGAGAAGGCAGACGAGTCCGACCCAGGCGAGCCAGCTGATGCGGCCCAGAGTTTGGATACTAGCAAGACCGAAGCCGATGATGGCGGCGACGGCGACGAAAATGGCTGTGCATGCGCCGTGCGTGGAGACGGCGTTAAGAGCGATCGAGATACCAAGCATACCAGAGCCGGCGACAAAGATCCAGACTATACAAGTTAGCGACCAATTGAGAGACATTAAATATCAGGCTATGGCGTACAAAGGCAGAAGGCAATGCCAAAGACCTCGCGACCCATACGGCCGAACATGAGAGCACCAGCATCATCAATGCCGTAGACCTCAGGGTGACGAAGCTTGAAGGTACCGACAACATATCCAGACCAGGTGGTGATGACAGCAATGGCGATCAGGGCAATCAGGCCAGGAACAAGACCCAGGGAGTGAAAGACGGCGGGGATAGACAAGACACCAAGTCCGATCTGGGTCTTCATCATGAGAGCGACGGTACCGATCCAACCGACCTGCAGTCAAGCGTTAGCTCGCCTTCTGGGAAAATTCTAGCGTCTCGCCTTCGGGAATAGGCGTGCTCACGTTGCGGTAATTGGGGCCCTTGTCAGTGATTTCTCCAAAGACGGCATCGTGGGCGATGGTTTCATCGGCGTGTGATTGGGGGGCCTGGAATTCGGGATCTTGGCCGAAGTCGCGCTTCACGTCCTTCTCAGAGGAGGTCGACATTGTGATGGATGGGAGGAGGCAAGTCTGGAAAGGATCGACAGGAGTAAAGATGATGTGCCAAGAGGCGGAGAAGGTGTTGAGTGAAGAATGATGGAGTGAAGCTGAGAATAATGTGTCTGGCCAAGAACAACTTATACCTCGAGAGTGATGAGCATTGACCGGGTCAGGTATCAGTCTCGAAGCACCCGCGGGGCCCAATTATTACGTGTTAGTTCATGACGAGCATTACGATAGAGCGAACGGTGACGGGATCCAGGGGATTGGGCCTGTCGGGGCGCAGCGTGAGAGCGGAGTATGGAACGAGTCTTGTCTGTTGTTGGTTAACAAGGCGCGATAGGGAGTGGAGAAACGTCTGGCACCATCACCTTGTCTGGTCCCCATGGGGTTGAGAAAGCCAAGATGAGGGCGAATGGGGTAGAGAGGAGACCCGTGGAGTAGGACAAAGGGGCGAGAACGTGTCTAGGATTCAAGACATTAATCACGCGAGAGAGGCCAAGTTGAGAGATGAAAAGGTATTTCGTACGTAACAAAACACTAAGGTGAATGACATTATACTGGATTCCGTGACGTTAAAGATTCCACAATTCAGGAGCTCTCCACATTGGTCCAACGAGTAGCGACCACTTCCGCGACGGACCCGTCTAGGATAGAGAGGAACCCTCTCCACCCGAAACCAGGCGGAACCAAGTTTCCATTACGAATAGTTAAACCCGGGCCTCCGAAGCCGGTCGACCTTCCAGAACCGGTCGGGCCGTGAGAGAGGCAGCCGAGATTGTTGAGCACTGACGTCTCTGCGGCTTGTGATGGTAGGATGGAAAAGCGAGTGGTTTTTCTCGAAGGCGACGGATCCACGGATGAGCAGAGAGATCGCCAAGCATGGGAAGATGCATAAACACCTTCTCGTTTGGGGTCTAGCGTCTTCGGGCCTCCCGTTTCATGCCCCTGGTCATGAGCCGCAAGCCGAGTTGGCCGGGGACGTCTTACCCTACACGTGATGGTTTGGAATGGATTTTATGATGAAAGACGCTATTTCGAAGCGAGGAAAGGGTCGGAAACTTAATTTTGATGTTGTCCCAAAGAAAAATAATTGGCATGTTATTTGCGACACCAAAACTCGCACGAAAAAGACACAAAAAAGACACAAAAAAAGGCCGAATTATTACAAGGGATCATCGCTGTTCCACCCTCATCGGTCACTGCCCGAACCGCCAGCTGGTCAGGGTAACAATGTGTCACGACAAGGCGTAAGCAAAACCCAACATGTGCCCCTGAGCGGGCGCAAGAGTAAGAGAGTCATGATTCTTTGTCATGTTGACTAGTCGAAGAAACTCGCTCAATCACTCTCCAACTGTCAGAGCATGCTCACCAAGAAAAGTATGAGAATGTCCATGTTGTATTCCATCCTCAAGATCCCATCAGATTCATACGTAACATCTTCTCCATACTCGACAGTAAGCATAACAAGGCTTCCCTCGCGAGTAAATGCCTGCGTCCCAAAGCCTTGGATGCATTCCCACTCACGAGGGCTCTCAACGGCCTGAGCGCGTTGTCGTGAGTCACGACCTTTTTCAGTGGACATTTTCTCCGCGTCGCGTCCAGTTTTTTTTTTTTTTCAGTGGACTCGCCTTCTCCTCCTCCTCTCCACGATTTCTTTGGATCTGTTACGTAGCAAGAATTGAAGCTTGGCGAGCACGCGAAACCGTCTCCATTTTTTACAGATCCTGAGATGCTGTACGTAATAGACAAATTTGGCCCATCAAATAGGCTTCCCCAGATCAACAATCGTGATGCCGAAAGGGTTCTTAACGCGGGGAAAGACGACGCTTGGCTTGGATTTGAAATGGAGTTGTGAGCACCACAAAAAGAGGAGTTGTTGATGAGACCAGTTTGCGCTATACTGAAAGAGACCAAGGGACAGTTAACCATAGGAGGCCAATATTACAACGTACTAACTCGTGAGTTAGTAATTAGAACTGCCTCCGGCGTATATATCTGCGTGGAGTGCACCAAGAGGACTCCAAAACATCAAGGTCGAATCTTCTCGACCGCACCGAAATCTCTGAGAAGAGAAATTACACCATATTAATATCAAACTCTTAATACCTAGACATGAGGAAATATAGACAGCTTGTAGTTCGATACTGGGGTTTCTCAGTATCGAGCTTGTTAAGTCCTATAACTAGACATCTAGCGCCCCAGCTACTTTTGCACCCTGGAAGATTTCATTTTCTACCAAATTTGTCCAAATTAGGATTCAAATAGCTTTGATCATCCCGACGGGCAAAACAAGTCATGGTGGTCAGGTCGTGAGTGAAGGGGCGGACACGACTAGTATGCTGCTGTTGCCGCAACTAACAGCCACGCATCGTCCCATCCACATGACACCACTGTGGCCAACCTCCAACGGTCTTCCCGAAGCACAATCCAAACGCTTCAATTTTTAGAAGACACTGCTAGACGACACATCTAAGAGACCGACGACTGCACAGATCCGGAAAGACGTCCTTCTTGGCTGTCGTTGGTGCCAGGATATTTGAGGCTGCATCGCCAAGCCTCCTTGGCGAGATGCATTGCCGAAGTAGCCAGGGTGAAGTACCAGGCCAAGACTGAGGCGCTGATAAGTTGGAGAAGTTGGAGATTGCCATGGCGCAATGTAGTCTTGGCTGGTAGCCACGTGCATCTCACGTTCCGCATCACCTTGGGATCCTCGCCCATTTGCATCATATTTGAAACGCCTTCCTCTGGTGGGCCAAGTCTAGATGCATAGCTCGGGACTTCTTAGCATTCTTCGAGGTAAGACTTTATACAACTTAGGCGAAGACAGCTGGACAAAAACTACACTGAGAGGATGCCGGCTGAGTGTCCTCCAAGCGGTGGGCATACTTGTGCATGTTTCTATTCTTTGGCACTGACGAATGATGCGGAAATTATAATATCAATGTATTATTTTGGAGAGAGCGGTAGTTGATCTCGACGTGGTGGGAACACTAAGCATAGAGAAAAGCCTGAGCAAATAGCCACAAGCCGTCCAAGGAAATCGCCTTGAAATCCAACGTCCAAGATATTAATAATTCTATTGACGCATTAGCTAAACTCTCCAAGTTCGTTCTGACCGTTTCTGTGCGTACTACCGGTGTTCCCGATCGCGTGTCTCACGCCGTAGCCCCTTGAGTTGGGCCCAAGACAGCGCATCCACCTAGTTTTGGAAGGAATAAAAAGACTCCAGGAGGACTTTCCTTTTGGATTACTAGGACTTGAGCTTCGATCAACGCTGTTCTGAGAGTTTGGATAACGGTGTCGCTGCCTCATCTTGACGCCTAGAGTAGGACTTCAAGACATCGTTCTGTGGTGCACTTCATTCTTCAATCCCCGCAAGTAGAAGCCGAAAGTCAGGCACACTTGTTGGAAATGCATTTATTTACCCAGTTTAAGAAGTTTACAATACATGATCGCAGACCTAGGTGGTGATTTACATGTTCCTCCCTCACATTCCCGATGGCTCTCATCAGCCCTAGAGGATGTGCTCCAGGAAGCCCAGACTGTAGAATGAAACACTTTGCCTTCTTAGTGACCTGATGACTGGTCTATACTACCAGAAAAAGAGTTCTAGGACCGACCGGTGTGTTCTACAGGAGTTGATCCCTTCGATGTGGCCGTATGATCGCGTTCTAGCCATGTGTTGGGAGACGAGCAACAATTTAATACTAGATAGAAGACGATAAATCCACCTACATAAGTGAAGAGGGTTGAGAGCGACGTCTGTGAATTCTCGACCAGCTCGCACACAGAGCGATTTTCGCTTCCGTCATCTCAACCAATCAGAAGCCAGCCTCTATGGCTCAGTGGTAGAGCGTGTCACTAGTAATGACAAGGTCCCAGGTTCGATCCCTGGTGGAGGCACAGCAACATTCAAGGACATCAACATGTCCTCGAATTCTTTTTGTCCTTCATTGTTCTTGTTGCTCACATCTGCGCTCTTCTATGATGCAGGTTATGCGGAACTGGTCGTGTTTCTTCCCCATCTCCCTTTTTACCCCTCTATGGTCCCTCGAAGGAGCTACTACTCTACCATTCAACCTCCGGCTTCACGACATCGGCTAGAGGGTGTACTTGGTGCCACCAAAAATGGGAGCCATTTGCCCAGGCATTTCCTTCTCAATGAGTCCCTTGAACCTCCATCCCGTACAATGCCCTGGCATGAGCAGAGCTGGTTCAAGCTCCTTCAGATCCTTGATACTGTTGTCCATCTTCTCGGGGGACGCATCCGCCAGGTGATAACCGCCAACGATGGAGTAAATAGGACTCTCATCGAGCTCTCTGGCATTCTTGGCAATATTTATCAGGCCTGCATGGCTGCATCCCGTGAAGATGACTAGACCTTTACCTGCATACGTGCATTAGCGATCAATATTCGATGACTTAGAAGCTGGAAACTCACCCTTGAGTTTGCACATGACAAACCGCTCTTCCATGATCAACTCATCGCGCGTCCACTTTTCGGTTGTTGAATCATATCTGATACCACCGGGAATGCCGCCTTCATAAGCTGTTCGTCGAGGAATGTCGCCAGAGACAAGAAACATGCCATCTAGGACAGTACTAGCATGGCTCATCGTTTCCACCTCCCCCCCGGCGCCTTGAATTTCCTCAAGAGTAGGATCTGGCTCGAGAGAGATAGGCTCATCAAACATGACACCTCGGTAGTCTGGTCTATCTGGGGGAAGGGCGACAGCCACAGAAGCGCCGTCGGCTTTGCCACCATTAATGAGTCGAATGGCTGAAAGCAATCCACCAGAATGATCTCGGTGCCAATGAGAGAGTGCAATCACTTCTACGTCGCTCATCTGTAGTCTCAGCCGTTTCGCATTCTTCTCGAACACGTCTTCCCCGGGCCCAGCATCAAAGAGGAGCGTGCGGCTTTGGCCATCTTTCGTTGCAGTCTAACGAAGACATCAGTTTCTACACTTCAAGACCAAGTAACGCGACCCTTACGATAAACAGCGAAAGGCCGTGAGCACCACAGCAGATATTTCGCATTGGCATCTCCCAGTTAGCCCCACCACGAGTCGCAGGATCAGGGACCCGACTAAGAGGAACTCCGGCAAAAGACTGTGTGTGTTGGACCTGAGGATTCGGACTCGGCGAGATTTGGTCAATCTCATCATTAACCAGAACATGTATCTCGAGGCTATCAACCTCGACGAGAGGCGGGTTGACAGCCGAGCTGGTAAAAGACATAATCGGGAGTAGTCGTTGTCGGTTGAGGGCGCAGATAGATCGCTAAACGCTGAATTGTGGCAATTCTTCTGCCAAAGAGTGAGGGCATGTAGAGAACTTACGTTGAAACCGAAGGTCGAGCTTGGTTGTTATTCATCATTTGATCGCCGACTCGGCTTCGGTTATCGGGCTTTGAACAAACCCCGTGATGCCTCGGTGACCATATTTGTAAGCCAAGGTACACAACTCTGGCTGACGAGTGGTGCCATGATATCCCTGTTAGTCAATCCTACCGATAGATTCCAAATCATGGTTATTTGGAATTCACAACTTGCATCATTGACTTAGTAGACGAGGTGCGCAGGAAATTGGCCACCAAAATAGCCCAATCTGATGAGGCTTGATGCCCAGGCCCTCCGATAACTATCGTCCGAGCTTCCTTTTAGCAATACGAATTGTCGAGTTCATAGAAAACCGTCGATTTGTCATCTGGTTCGATAGTGTTGCTAGTGAGCTTAGGCGGGCAGCCGTGCGACCATCTGTTCGAGAATAGGTAGAGGAACAATTCCTCTAAGGTCAGTTTTAATCCCGTGGGCCTCTGCCGAAAGGACGTTGATTGCACAAATGACTTAATTTCCTCTATCAATATGGTTATGCTGCATTGAAGACACAAGAACATCGGTGTCTAAGATTGCTTCAAAGGTGTTGCGCGTGCCCTCCATTTCGTTTGTGTCACTGTTCGAGTTACTGCTGGCCAGGCGCCTCAATGCACTTGACAAAGCCCTTTCGTAGGTAGTTTTTTACTAGAGTAGTAGTAGGAGTAACTTCTCGGTATGTTCCTAGTGCTTGTTCATCACCCGTTGATAATCATGGCGGTCTCCCTCTGCTAGTTATGAGAGCTTGATACAGTATTGCATCATCACTTCTTTGGCATGTTCTGCAAAATTTTCACTGAAAAATTTGTTCTTGGATTGATCACAAGAATTTTACACCTTCTGAATACTGCCTAGGCGCATGGACTTGAAGTTGCATCATGACGACTAGGGATATGACTTGGTAAAGAACTCTTGTCCGGAAATTGCCACACTTGATGTTAGATGTGATGCCGATACGAAGAGCCTTTGTCATTACCTAGGTGGAAATTGGAGGCTTCTAGATCAAAGACAGAAAACAAACATCTTGGCTGAGACACTCGGACTCACCGAGGTGGATTGATGGGCCTGAAGCACCATTTTTTGGTATCCCAAGGCCCTGATCTGTGAATGAACAGGTCCGTGTCTATGCAGCTTTCACGTGTTAGTTGCGTTGATGCACGAATCAGGTATTTTGTACGTAAAGAACAACTATCAGTAGATTGGGGACCGAAAGCAACCGCCCCAAACCGATAGTTGTATGTAGAAGTCGGATTGGCATGTCTAATACTGATCTGACTTCACGAGCCAAAGAGAAGGTGACAACATCCCGCATAGCTTAAACTTGAATGAGACCATGTGACCTATCGTGTCTGAGCAGACCAAGTCAGGTCGATTATGAGTTTTTCAGCCACAACTCTCCTGTTGCATTGGCTAAATGAAACGTGGCCAGGGATCGACAAAAATTTTCTTCGCCGGTCAGGGCACAGACTTGGTCTGCAGCTTGAGAATGGCTTCTCATTGGATATCTTTTTACCTCAAATACCTCGTCTTGGCACATTTTGAAGCGAGGCGGAGCAAGTCTTGTCAGTCTGGGTAGCTACCAACAATGAACTTTTGATGCTGAGAAGAACTTTTGAGTAGGGTTTCTTGACTGGCCGCGCGGCATGCAACTGACAACTGCCAAGATATGCAGAAGCTCAGATCATTCAGGACTTGGACATGGTGCCGATGCAAACCAGCAGCGGCACATTGGTCCCTCCCTTGTCGAATCCCGTGTGATGACCAGGCCAACAGCCGTGCAATGCGAGTGAAATATGAGCAGCTGAGGCGGCATTGAGTTAATGTGAGACACGCCTCGCCGTCATCATTGGTGCCGCCCTGAAATTGCTAGACATCGAGGCCCACACGCTTATGCACATGATCAGGAGAACAGAGCACTTTTTCAGCTTCTCGATGACTTCTCTCCTGTGGCTTACAGCGACTGTCCGGATGTAACCTGGGCTCTCAACCTCTTGGGAAATAATCCTATCAAGTATTTGCCCGCAAATAGTCAGCTTACACTGCCCAATCGGGCCAGACGTTCCGCCTTGTTGGTCGGCACCCGCGCTCCGTAGGACGTAATTCGGTACTCCCCATCTTCCGCCCAGAGACGGAATGCCTATCGTGAACGTTGATTCATCCATAGCCAAGAGTCAGCTCGTATTGCGGGCTGATGTGATGATATGCAGGGAGTGGAGATAATCTTAGTTGTGGCGGGCCGTTTGCGGGAGTAAATCGGCCGTCCTCACAACGGCTCAAGAAAAGGAATGTGATTTTTGACACGGACACCCTGCAAGCTTGGACAACCTAGATTTTTTATATAAGGACGTGTTGGCCGTCTGCAGATCCATTTTTTGCACAACAAGTTCCACACAGCTCAGCATCAACAGATCACACTTGAATCACTTCACATCAACTCTTCAAAATGAAGTTCTCCATCTCTCTCGTCGCCCTCTTTGCTACTGGCATCTTGGCCAGCCCTGCTCCCAAGCCGGCTCAGAAGTGCCCCGTAGGTTTTTCTTCTTGATACTTTATCTGAGACCTCGATCTAATATTTCTCAAGGCCGATCGCGTGTGGAGCGACTGCGGTTCCGCATGCCCCGAGACCTGCACCTCGTCCCCTGACCGTGTGTGCATCACCCTTTGTGTCCCTGGATGCTTCTGCAAGAAGGGCACTGTTCTGAACGCCGTGAGTCATTCTACTGTATTTAACTGACCACTGCTAACATTGCAAAAGGCCGGAACCTGCGTTCCCCGCTCCAAGTGCTGATTCTCTTGATTTGGATTACTTTTCGCTTCTATCTGTACATGTTTAGTCCAGCTTTTTAGGGCAGGACCTTTATATATGCTTCAACTACAGCTGCTTAAAACTGCTTTGGCACCTCATCTCTTTGCTTGACGCTATCACCTGCATGCACCGTGTGATCTCACAATGACCTCATCACTTTATCGACCACACAAAAAGGTTGTCTTGCAAAAGTAAACACTGCTTGACTTGGTGAACTAATTGGCACCTTTGCTCAAAGCAACTCCTGGCCAGCTAGAAATAGGTGGGACTTGTTACTGACGAGGTGGGGTCGAGATGGTTCACTGCGGTTCCAGGTCATGATAGACATGGCATTGATGACACTCCCATCGGCCTTTTACTCCGTAATGCACAAATATTCCCCATTCTGATGATCTGTCATGGTCGTAGTATTATTGGAACTGCGGTGACCCATTGAAGTGGACTAGTTTCTGGCGGTGAATCAAGCTGGTTTGGGATTTGGAACGGCTTGTAAGCTAAGGACAATAAGAGCTGGTTTGCCTGGGATTGAATGAAAGGGGCGTTATTGATAGAATGCAATAGGACTGTAATTGGCCTAAGTAAACTTCTTACGAGATCATCCTTTATTAAGTCTTTCAGGTTGAGATGAGTGGTGAACTAATAGATTGACATGAAGCTATGCCAGCTAGCTAGCGATCGAACTTACATCTTATGGGTATCACGAACCACGGCCCCGGATCCCAATTAGCACTTCTCGGACCGAACTAAACAGTTTTATGACTTCGCAATGCTGATGTTAGTCACTCCTTTGCCTTGATGACTTGGTGAGGCAACTCTCGATTGCGGGTCCGGGATATTTCATCTGACCAATAGGGGTGAATCTTCGGTATCCGAATGGCTTCACCTCCGGTGTACGAACCAACAAGAGATGTCACAGAGGTACTATATAGACCGCAAAGGGATCGTTTTGGAATACGAAATCATATTCTCACTCTGAAATACGCTCAGAAAGACGCTCAACTACGCAACCTTCAGCTCCAACCATGTCTCAACTAAGCAACGTGCCGAAGCTTCAAGCGACTCAATCACCACCGGCTCCTTCGTATCCGACAGGCTTCGCTTTTGGAATGACACTATTTGCCCTTTTCATCTCTCTCCTTTGCGTTGCATTGGACAGCACCATCATTGCCACGGCCATTCCGCGAATCACTGACCAGTTCCACGCATTGCAAGATGTCGGCTGGTATGGGTCGTCCTATCTTCTGACAAAATGTGGTACGTAACCAATTTTTGGGCTTCCTGGAGCACAGTTAACATAGGAAAGCATTTCAACTGCCCTTTGGGAAATGCTTCCGTTTCTTCAGTCTCAAATGGACCTTCCTTGCAGCCTTGTTCATCTTTGAGATTGGCTCTGTTCTCTGCGCAGCTGCCCAGTCCTCAGAAATGCTTATTGTCGGTGTGAGTGCTTCCTCTCCAGCTTCATGTCTCGATTGTTTTGGACGCTAATATAGGTCCCATAGCGCACGATCGCTGGTATTGGGTGTGCTGGCATCTCCAGCGGCGGCCTCATCATCATCGCCAACATCACACCCATGGAGAAGCGAGCCACGTACCAGAGTCTTTACGGTGGGATTTTCGGAATTGCTTCTGTCGTGGGACCACTGGTAGGTGGAGCATTCACTGACAAGGTCTCCTGGCGCTGGTGCTTCTACATCAACCTCCCTCTTGGCGCAGTCTCGGCCGCTTTTATCGTCTTCTCTTTACGCCTGCCCTCGAAGCCCAATCCCCTCAAGGAACAAGGAATCTTGGGACTCCTGTGGAATCTTGACCCCATTGGATTCTTCCTGTTTGTTCTGAGTATCATTTGTCTTTTGTTCACTCTCCAGGTGCGCATTGTCCTCTTTATTCACCCCGAGATCAACGCCAACAGAAGTTAGTGGGGAGGCACCACTTACGCCTGGAACAGTGGTCAAATTATTGCCTTGTTTGTGGTCTTCGGTGTCACGCTCATTGCGTTTGTCTGCAGTCAGATCTGGCTAGGCGAGGCAGGGACTGGTAAGATTCGCGGAACTTCTCGATCAACAGTCAACTAACAAACAACAATAGTCCCACCTCGCATTGCCAAACAACGAACAATCTTTGCCTCGAGTTTGTTCACGTTTTGCCTCGCAGGCACCTTCTTTCTTCTCAGCTACTTCATACCCATCTACTTTCAGGCTGTCAAAGGGACCACTGCCCTTAAGTCGGGTATCGACACGATCCCCCTGATTCTCCCTAATGTCATTGGCATCCTATTTGCGGGTTTCGGAACAAGCAAGATTGGATACTACGTCCCTTTCATCTACCTGGCGGTGATCATTGCCCCCATCGGCGCCGGCCTCTTGACTACCCTTGGACCTAACACCAGCGCGGGCAAGTGGATTGGCTACCAGATCCTTTTTGGCTTCGGATCTGGCTGTGGCTTTCAACTTCCCCAAGTTGCGGCCCAGATCGTGTTACCTCCTCGCGACATTCCCATGGGAATCTCGGTATCGATGCTGTTCCAAGGCTTGGGTGGGGCAGTTTTGATCAGCGCCGCCAACAATGTGCTCAACGAGAAGTTGCTACACTACATCAATGATCTTGGGATCTCTGGTGTAAATGGCATGAACGTCATCAACGCTGGTGCTACTGGTTTCCGCAACGTCATACCCGCTGAGTACATTGGTGAAGTCGTTGACGCCTATAATTTGGCTCTTCGCAAGACCTTTCAGATTGCCCTGATTATGGCGTGCCTCAGTGCTCTTCCTGCCGCCTTGTTGGAGTGGAAGAGCGTCAAGAAGGGTAGCCCTGGGTCGGCGGAGAGTAAACCCAAGGCAAATTCCGCTTCGCCTTCAACTAGCGACATTGAAAAGGCGTCCTCTTAGTAGTTATGTTAGTAACTTGATCTCTAGTCATGTTGGTAGTGGTCATAACGATATCGAGGATGTCTGTCTAAGCCCGGGAGGATGCATAGAGGGGAGACTTCACTTGTAGAAGTAGACGTTGAATATAGGATATTATAGCTCGAATCTCCACAACATGCGATCAAATGATCCATTCGCGGGGTCAAAAAAAAGCTTAAGACACTAAAGCACTTATCCTTAACTTAGATCATAAAATATACTAATTTTATACTTAAATTAAGAGTATTTATTATATTAAATCTTCTAAAAATTATAAAAGTCTTTTTTTATATTATTAAAGTATTTAATCTTTTTTTTTTTTTAATATATTTTTATTAATACTTTTAGTCCCCTTTTGCCCTAGCATCTAGAGAGTCTAGAGAGAGCTGATTTAGTGTCTTATGTTTTTTTATGACCCCGTGCCGTTTTAACAGGTCTCCATATTTAGAAATGGGTAAAAGTCTGTCCATTGGCTTTGTTCGAGGCCGGAGTCTGGTCGGCGTGAAGCATGTCCACCGCGTTCATCGCGAATTCTCATTGTGAGTGGGCGAGGAAACCAGCTGCAATTCTGAAAATGGGCTTTCATGACATAGTTGGCTGGGAGTCATGTTTCTACTCTACTGCGGCGGAACTCGACCTCGCCTTAGCTACTATACCCTTGTACTCAGTTTGAAGCCAGGTGCCAAGGCTGGCCACCAAGTTGACGTCTGTCAAGTCCGTCCCTAGTTCCTCAGCAGCGGGACAAGCGGCCTTTGGGTCGTATGCCTCTGTCCCCAGAGAAAGAAACGCGGTAATTAGGCTGCTCACTCTCTCCAGCTCGCTCAGAATGAGGGTGTTCGTCAAGGTCCTCTGCAGGGCATGGTCATGACTCTGGAAAGTTCCCACGGTGAGAGCTGTTCGGAGAACGGATACTCCCGTCTTATCACTAGTGGCTCCCACACCTGAGCTACTGAGTGAGTCGCCGCTGGCTGATGACGTGGTAGAGCCTGGTGCTCTGGGAGCTGGTGGGTATGGCATTCCTGCGTCGTTCGTGTTCGAGATAGCTTGTTTGTACCATAGTAAGACTCTAGATACTATGGAAGCGTATAGCATGGCTGTGTGTGGTAATCGCGCACAGGGGCATATGAGAAGTAATCCCAAGCGCCCTACCACGTCGCGGTTGCGTGTCAATACTGAACCAAGATCCAATGTGCGTGCTGGCACTCCATCCGAAACAGGAGCCGAGGGGTTAGCGCAATACAGCCGGCGCATGATGTCCTTGGACTCCTGGGTACAAAATTGGCGCGCCGTAGTAATGGGCGGTGTCATCGCTGTTGCGCTTTCGGTGGTTTCCAGTATCGCTGGACTTTCAGGGCTATCAAACGAAAGCCAAGGCTGGAAGACACCGTGAGAGGTAGAAAAGGGGTCATCAATGGTCATGTTTGTCCCAGTCAGGCCAAGCATCATATCAAGATCGCCCTGGTCATTGCAGGCCAGGTCAATGTCCGGAATTTCCGGCATAACGGGGCTCGACCGGATCTGCGGAGGGCTGGCAAGCCTCCGTCGTGGAGGTTTCCCAGCCTTCCTAGAGACTCCGTACACGCAGTCCAGACCTTGAGCGATGCAGCGAGAACAAGCAGGGCGGACACGGTCGCATTTGATCTGGAAGATTTGAGGTTAGTCAGCCATTCTGCAGAACTGGGAGAAACGTGGCGCACCTTTGCTTGTCCACAGGCATCACAGCTGGATCGAAATTTGGGCTGGGGTCTTGGGGCTCGATTGTGAGGTTCATGCTGAATATTGGACATCTTTGGATACCATGAGTCTTAACGCAGTTTCGTATGATGATGGTGACGTTGAAATTTGTGAGCCGGCAGATGAGATTTGACTCATTTGCATTCGAGTGCCGCTTGTCCGAAGGATGCCAACCAACAGACCGGCTTACCCATGTCGGCAGTGCGGGGCTAAATTGTCTATTGGAGAGGCTCTTCGTGGCTCTGGGATGTAGAAAAGGCGCTGAATACGTAGTTCGAGTTGAATGAATCTCTGAAAGGAGATACCTACCGGGCACTGACTACGGCGCGACTTCTCAGAATGCATTGTGGCATGGTTAGATGTGCTTATATCAACATGAAGTAAAGAAATATATATGGCAGAGAGAGCAGATTTAATCAACCTTCACGGCATACTGCGGTTGGTAGAACCAGAGGAGAAGCAGGGGATGCCGTTGATCTCCTGTCTCAATCAACCCTCTAGTGCTCGTCGTCCTCCACCACTATAGCCTGCAGCATTGAGCCCATACTTTAAACCGTGATCCTCCGATAACTATGCATGCTATTAGATGTTTCTTTATTTCTAACTATGAGTAAAGGGAGTTTTCATGCGATTGGGCAGCCTTTGTTGTTCTCTGAACATCTGGTGTTCAAAGTACTTACAAAGGGCCGAAGGATAATGTTAAGATTGACCCAAGTGTACGTATTGGATCAGGCGAACACAAATGAACATAGTCATTGTACATAAAATCTGGCGGACTATAAGAGACCGTGTGCAAGACACTAGAGTCCACATCTAATAACACTCATTGAAAAATTGCGATAGCCTTCTGTAGAAATTAGCCCAAGCTTGAGCTGCCACGATCTTGAATTAACCAAAAATCCCTTAGGAACCATGGATTATCAAACCCACCGACAGCGACTGTCTCTCGGGACTACAGCCGCCTCAGTCTTCCTCATCATCCTTATCTACATACTAGAGCTGGTTAGGTACGCCTTGAGGATTTTCATTTTATTGCATGAACTCTGCTTCATGTCGATGCTACTGGAGTTTTTCATACCTCCATTCTGGAGGCCTTCGAGGTGGTTTACTGGTTGTCGGAGGGAGTCAACGCCAGAGGAGACTTCCTTGTTGCAGCCGCATCAGTTGACGGTCAACACGACTGAATACTCCATTCCTTCTGCAACTGTGTAAAATTGGGTTATGGGGGTCCTTTGTGTTAGGACTGATGTTTTGCCCTTACGAGCTGTAGGTGCTTCATGAGGCCTAGCGGCGACCAGAATAAAAAATATAGAAACCACTGGTCTTTGCTAAATCTATTTCCAATCTTTGTGTGTAAGTGAATAGTTGAAATGTCTTCGTTAAGTGACGGCTGTGCTGGTCTCAATAAGGCGTGTGTAGGGGAACATAGGTATAAGAAAAAGGGCCGAGTGCTAAGATGATGATTCTAATAATGAATTGTGGGATCGTTTCTGTGATATAGAGTAAAGCTATGAATATTCAAATGATAGACAGCCAATCTTTGACAATCGCGTTAAAGTGGTCAGGCCCCCATCATTGCGCAGAATTCTGAGTAGCTTGCGGCTGGATTGTAGTATATGGAACTGATGAGGATGAGGGCCTTCACCAGTTCAGATGAGCGTACGTCAAGAAGTGATGCGACAAGACGGCCTAGGGAGTGACCGACGACGATGGCTGGTTCAGTAATGTTCAGATGCTTGAGCAGGGCCACCGCGCCATCACAGGTTACTTCTGCACGGAGCTGTTCGGAGCAGGACTCGGGGGGCAAGGAGGACCGCCCATTGCCACGAGAGTCGAAGGCGACGACTTGGTGCTCGAGCACCTTGAAGAATGGGATCTGAAAGGTGAAGTCTTGGCTGTCGTATGCCCAGCCATGGAGTAAAAGGATAGGAGGTCCCTGGCCCTCAGAGACGTAAAAGAGGGAGCCGTTGTCTCTGACAAGATGTGGCATAGTAAGGCCTAACAAATCCTCTTCAGCCTAAGTGACCAAAACGGCAATGTAAAGGAGTAACTTATAAAACCTTATATCTTCTCATAGGAGGCTGAAAAAAGAGACCGCGGATCGTCGGCTCCTTTTATTTTCCGCGCTGATCGTATGCGTGGCCATCGTCGCATTAGTTAAGCCTTCAGCATCACACTAGTCCACGACCATGTCTTCAAATCTAGATGCTGCGTTTCAAGTAGAAACCATGAACCCATTCCTATTGAAGTAAGAACATAGGAATAGGAGGTGTGGCTGGCTCACCGAGGCCACCAAGTCAAGAAGACATGAGAGGAACACAGCATACAAAGCCCAGGGCATTCTTGGTCGATACTAGATTTATTCACTATGCTTCCGGTAAACACCTAAGACTGAGGATTAAACAAAGACCCTAAGTCAAATAAACAATTGCAGGGATTCAATGGTTATGCAAATGAAGTTTAGCAAGAATCTCACAGAACCCGCTTTGGTATTGGATCAAATAAATTTGCCGATGCTATTTAAGAGTAAGATGGTACAGGGGTAAATAGAGAGAAATACAATACAATCCACCACCCAAATGTGAGAAATGAAATGTAGGATTATGGCGTGAATTACTTATGCTCCCGAAATGGGACTTTCTCAATGACGACCTCCTAACGCTCAAACTCATTCTGTCGCTAATTCTGAAGCTTGATCTCAATGAACTGGTGCAGTGCCCCAGGCACATTGGAAACAGAAGTAATCTCCAGCCTCTTGTCAACCTTGGCTAGCAGACCCTTCCAATCCTCCAGACTACGCTCCAACGAGTTGAATGCATTCAACATCTGAAGGTCGGCAGCATTCATCATGCGACCAAGGGTCATGAAGGGAAGGGCTCCAGTGTCTGGTGGAGCGACGACCTCGACTAGGACGACGCTAGATCCAGACTCTAGATGCGGGACAAGGGGTGTGAGGACCTTGGCAGCGTACTTGTCGGGCCAGTCGTGGAGGATTGTCTTGAGCATGTACACTTGACCCTTGGTGTTTTGAGGAGTGAAGAAGTCACGCGCTTCAAAGGTGACGCGGGACTTGAGCTCCTCAGGGAGTCGCTCATCGAAAGCAGCCTTGACTTCAGGAAGGTCTTGTACTACAAACTTCAGGTCGGGGAAAGTCTTGGCCAAATGGCTGGCATCATGGCCACTCGAACCACCAATCTGAGAGCTGTTAGCGAAGTCCACGACGGATAATTGTAAATGGTAGAACTTACATCAACAATAGTAGCTTCACCAAGCTTAGCCCAGTCATAGCCCGTACTCAAGAGATCCTCAATCTTGATGGATGATGCAGAGGCAGCTGCCTGCATACTCTCAGCAAACTTGGTAGCACGCCATCCCTTGGGCTTGCCCTCGACATCGCGATTGACGTAATCCCAGAACGACTCGGGCTTTTCCAGCCTGTCAACGTTGGCAACAGCGAAGCTGCTCTCCAAAGGCTCCTCGCTCCAGGTTTCCTTTCCGGAGCCATACTTTCGGAATGCTTCAGGCATGTGAACAGTACCAGGTCTGGCCTCGTGGAAGTTGTGTCGAAGCCAGGACTTCATCAAGGGCTTCTTGACAGGGAGAGCAGAGAGAGATGTGTGCACGATCTTGTCCGGTGCGTTGGGGTCCACAGCGAAGAACCGGATAGAGATGGCGTACTTGAGAACACGACGAACAAGGCTCTCTGGAAGACCGACCTTGGTAGCGATCTGTGCACGTGTTGCCGATCCATCCAATGGCACAGCGTTCCAAAAGTCAAACTCGTTGAGAATGTCCATGGTGGCTGAGTCGTAGTTCATCTGCTTAGGTTAGTCGCGGCATTTCAATGCTGAGGGCTAGACGAACGAAGAGAGGAGTCATGAAGGAAACATCAGTTGGGCCTAGAGTAAGACGATGAATGTCGTTGATGGCATCGAGCAATACCATACGAAGACTCATGACTTCTGGAGACTTCGGATACTCTTCAAGACTATCCAAGGCAAAAGAAGGAGCGGCATGCCCTCCTTTCTCAAGCGTTGCCGCGAGGGCATTCGCGGCTTGAGAGATGGATTCAGCTAGGCTGGTCAAAGAGGGTTGCTGCTTGTCTGCCATTTTTTCGAATGTTTAGAGTCTGGTGAATTGATTATCCTGTCTCTACAGACTTCATCTCATGATATATGTCTACTGCGGAGTAGGTCGTATGCGTTGGTCAAGGGGACCTTCGTTTCAGCCGAGCATCAGCTCGTCGACTCACAGTCAACGCAGTCAGCACTACTCCTAACCTGGCAAGCGAGATGCAAATCAGCGCGGAGATAAAGCCTCAAGAGGAATAGCAGATTCGTAAGCGGCCAGGAAACCCTGGTCAAGAAGTCCGACAACGCCAATCAGCAACCAGGTTCAACTTGACAACAGGTTCTGCGCGGGTAGGGCTGAATGCCGTTGGACCAGCGTGACCGCCGACGGCGTCTGAGTCTTCCTCCTGCTTCCCGCTGACTTTTTTATTCGTCAAGTTACAGGAATTGCCGCTTGGCAGGACAGAGTCCCTTTTCATCTGGAAGCCGATGGTTGAATGGCTTAACTAGGGTTGACCGGACGTTTCCAAAAGAGATCGGTCGAATTCCAAATAGCTTCGTGGTGGTCTCTCTGATCAACTATACTATTTCGACCCTGGTGGTTGCCGCTTAGCTGATACTTCGACTGTTGGTTGATGTTTCATTGCCGGACTTTATCTGATTCCCGAGCTCAGATGGTTGCATATGCATGCCGTGAGAAATGAAAGAAGACAAGTCATTTTACGTCAAACGCTCCCTGTCGCTCCCAGGAGTAAGCAGAAATGGTCCTCGTTGTCTTCAACACGTTCTAGAGCACGTATAGAGCAGTTGAGGGTTAGGGGTTAATACTCATTTTCTTCTAGAGATGCTTGCTATTTCCCAGGCTATGAGCTATGTACGTTTCATCCTCCTAGTGACCATCCTTCTGCAATCAATGGCCACCGGCCGTGTTGGAGTTGTCTGCACAAGTCCAAGGTCCTGTCGCCCCAGCTTCTTTCAAGCTATTCATGATACCAACCACCGATCCGTAAGTGCCGGCTACTACCATGAAGGTGCCCGCGACGATAATAAAGACGCTCCAAGCGACCATCAGGCACCATTTAAGAGATTTGGTCTTCTTGCCTGCAGTCCAATTATCGTAAAGCCACATGCAGCCGTACGGTTGCAAGCACATAAAAGTACCAAGCAAAGCGCCAATAAGTGCCACAAGCCCGTTAAACACTGGGATGCTGCTCGCGATGATGTACGCAATAATGGTGACGCCTCCAGTACAAGCCAACCATGTGCCCCAATGCACCGCACTGTTAGATTTGAGGTGCCTTGTACCACGAAGGAGTCGGACAAAGAGATACTTGGCCGGGATCTATGCACAACAATCAGCATCTGGAATTGGGAAAACCCATTGCAACTCACATGTATCATGAGCATAGCGGTAACAATCAGCCCTGGCAGGGCGAATCCATAGCAGACTTTCTTCATTAGATCTCCGGCCGAGCCTAGCGCAGGCGATGCGACGTAGGAGCCGCAATAATAGTATACCACGATACCAATGGTAGTATAAGTGATAGTTACGATAGATTGACAAGTCAGAAGTGAACGGGTGTAGTGACGAGGCTCGCGCATTTCGGCTGCAATTTGGAAAAAGGCTGGCGTCCCTGAAAATGCGAAGACGTGAGAGGAAATGGCTGAGATACCATCCACAAATGTCGGAGAATTGGTGAGTCTGTAGTTTGACTCCCAATGGCCATCACTGGGGGAAGGGGCATCGGCAGGACGATCTTGAAGACCGACGGCAACGGTCACACAGAAGACTAGAATAGCCGGTCAGTTGCAACGGGTCTGTCAGAAGGACATCAACTTACTAGCCGTCATAATGCAGACCAAACCAATCCACGCAATCCAACCGATTCGATCCAGGGTACGAATACTGGCAAGGAGAAAACCGACCACCGCAGCAACAGCAACAAAAACAGCAGTACAAGCTGCGTGAGTTGACACCGAGTTTAAGCCAATCGAGATGCCTAACATTGCAGAACCAGCGACGAAAATCCAATCTGAAGAGTATTAGCAGGAGCCGAGAACTGGCTGGTCCTACATCTTGAGACTTGTTGCTCACATAGAACAAAGACGACGGCGAGAAATTCGCGACCTGGGCGCCCAAACATGAGCTTGCCGGCATCATCGATGCTGTAGACTTCAGGATGACGACGTTTAAAAACGCCAATCATGTAATCGGACCAGGTGGTGATAATTGCGACGGTGATGAGGCAGATAACACCTGGGATAAGACCAAGAGCATCAAAGGTTTTGGGTATAGAGAGAACTCCGAGACCGATCTGAGTCTTGGTCATTAAGGCAACAGTCGCGATCCATCCGACCTGTGGGAGCCCAATATTTAGTGTCTTCCATTGTGACATTCTCTCATAACTGACTGACATTTCGGTAGTTGGGCCCGCCCTCTGAAACCTCACCAAAGACAGGGTCCTCAATGTGTGGTGATGATTGGCCATCCTCGGAGCCCTGAGAAGGACTTCTCTGAACCACCCCAGACAGCTCGACGTCTTGAGGACTCTGATTCTTGTCAAATTTCATGTTGAATGTATAAACAAGCAAGATAGAAAGTCTGGGGAATCTGGGGAAAATGGAGCAGAATGGGGCACAGTGAGTATGTGGAGGCTAGAATCTGGGGAAGAAAGATCCGGTGACTAAGGGGAAAGCCACTCCTTTAAAAGAACGTATTTTCCATTAGTCAACGAAGCCCGTAAGTGTATCAAGGCCCCATGGGAACGCCGTTATGAAGGTTCCGTCGCCCCACGCTGTTGAGGAGGAACAAGGTTGAGGCGTGCATGAGTTGTTTAGAGCGGCGGAGCCAGCGGGAGTGTGATGTGCGGACCCGAACTGGGCCAGGGGAACGGGGATAACGATCCCCGGGACTGCGATCTTCCCAGGAGGATCCACTGCATTATTGATCGAATGAGTTTCTCCTTTCAGGGAGGTATTTTAGTCAGTGAAGGCCGATTCGGACGTTGGGACGCGGTACATGTGGTTGAGCTGTTCGCCCTAAGATTTCCTGCAGCCAGACTAGAATAGAGTTTGTGTCAAAATATGATGACCACTTGAATAGAGTAGAAGTGCACATCCAAAATCCTTGCCGAAGTCACCGACTTGGCACTTCTAGAATGCGTAGAACGTTTTCTCTTCCGCCGAGATGGGTCGTTAGCAGGCCCCTTGCACAACAGCCAACTGCGTGCCACGTTACCTTGCAAGGCCCGGACAACTTGTGGAGTTGCAAACACCGAGGTATCAAATCCAAGGCCAATCATAGGTCAGATCTCTAGGCTTCCATTTGTTCCATAGCACAAAATGACGTGAATCTCCCGGGATCGGTTTCTCGGCATTCGACGCCGGTCACGCTAGAGTGGAGCACGGGGATAACTCCGGCCGTGATATACATGGCCCACCCGGCGTCGCTTTGTTTTGGGGCATGGAACTGTCTTGAAAACCCATCAACTGATCTCCTTTGAGGCATTTTACGCGAAAATCATGACTCAGGAGTTGTCGGTCCATAAGGACATGATTGACATGGAGTCTGCTCGATGAAGAAGGTGAAAGATCCCAGCCAGGACTCTCTATCCAGCAAGTCGTAGAGCACCGTGACATTGCATGTTTGCTGACATGATAATGGTGTGAAAAAATTCCGTACATCAGTCCCTAAACCCTCATTTTCTGTATTAGCTCTATTGGGATGTTTGGATTCTCGTGTTAGATACCTACGTCCTGACCGGCCTCCCCTTCCGAGGACGGTACCATCAGGATGCCACCATTCCATATTTTCTACGTATTAACAAGCATAACGAAGAGACTATATCACAAAGTCGGAAAGAGTCAAGAACCTTGTGGGAGAGTATTGAGGGATGAGACAACTCAAAAGCCATCACCTGGCTCCCGGAGAAGAAAGTCGGAACAAATCAAGTCCAAGCTTCTTGTCCTGGTTGTATCCTTGCGAGGTGCCTCAAAGATTCATAGAAAGGCTCATGATCTTACACGAATTCGTTTCGCTGGGCACAGAAACATCGACCAGTGATGAAGCTCCATCTCCTCGCTTACGCGGGGACTGCCATCGCATACCGAGCTAGGATCTAGACTAATTATAATTAAACTCTTCTTAGGCTCACTAAAGTATAGATTAAAGATTAATAAATCATTATATAAATTCTATAAAAGCTTAGATAGTGCCTTAATAGAGGAGGTTAATATGTTCTAGTAGCCCTCACGTAAGCAAGGAGACATCCAGGGCCTGGGCGTCGAATTCAAGCTCTCTATTATCTCATATCCGAGATTTTTAGCCACAATTTCATGTCTCTTCTCTTGACTATTGTTGCCCCACTCTTATGCAATGTCCTATTCCGAGCCAGACCATGAACTACATTGCTACCACTCGAAAGTCGAAGGCTGTGAACAATCCAACATCTTCGCCGCAAGTCCACTGTCAAGTTCCTTTCTCTTTCTTCCGCCCTTCACCCTTGGCATGGTGATATGCCGAAACACCTTACCTCCAAACTGACTGTACAAAGGCAGCACACCTCCTGCGTCTAGCAGAGTTTCCTCGATGTCTGATTGCTGATAATAAAACACGTTCTGATATCCTTCGATGCACATTGTTTTGCTGTCTTTGTCAATTGCCATCACCGAGTCTTCTTGTGCGAGTTGGTAGAACTCTGGATCTTGCAGTTTAATATTAAACAGGCCCATGTTCAGCTGATTTCGCTCATCTGCACGAGTCAGCATGGTCGTCGTGAATTTGCAATCCTAAAACCTACAGATGAAAGCGAATCCCTTCGCAATAACCGCTTCCACTCCAGCACCTTGCAAGGCTCTCACGGCGTCTTCGCGGGATGACCCACTGCCAAAACCATGGTCTGCCACACTACAAGGGGTAAGTATGTACTCGTGGAGAATTTATGGCGGAAACTTACATGATGCGCGATCCTTGCTGGGCCTTCTCTCGGAAGCTTGGGCGGAAGTATTGGAAGCAATGGCTACCTAGATCTGCGTTGTCGATACCAGGCATGAACTCGGCAGGAATGATAGCATCACTATAATAATCACGCCTTAGCTTTAGCTCGAGCGAGAGTTGAATGGGAGTTTGCTTACGTGTCCACGTTTTCTCCAAACCGTTGAACCTTGGACCGCACGACTCGCGAACTTGACTGCGTCGGAGGAGCAGGCTCATTCAGCTCATTGCCGTTGAGAAGGCTTGGTGTCTGGTGAGACGAAATCTGCGGCTCGGGCTCACTGATAACCACTGAGACGTCCGTGTTACCCCTGGAGCCCTTCACTATCCTCTCCAGCTTACCCCTGTCCAGTCGGCCCAGCAAGTACTTCGGGTCTCTCACTACCATGTCAAAGCTGGACGCGGCCACGGCAGCCGCACAAGTAATGTTACCCAGGCTGCCTTTGCCCATTCGATTGCGAAAGTTGCGGTTCTGTGAAGACAGCCAAACTTCGCCTTCTCCGGCAACGTCAACATCGTTGATTCCCACGCAGTAAGAGCATCCAGGGGCACCAATCTCAAAGCCTGCCTGCTTGTAGATCTCCAAGAGCCCATGTCGTTCAAGACGCTTGATAATGATGAGACTACCAGGGGTGACTCTGCGCTTTCCATGAGTTACAGGTTGCATGCCCGCTCGGAGACCAGCCTCGAGAATCAGAGCACCAATGATCAAATCCTCCTCGGTGGTGGTGCAAGCTCCGATGAAACAGCCATCTAGCTTCATACCAGCCTTTTCTGAGACAAGAACAACGTCGTCCGGGTTTGGATATAGTGCCATAGTGACATTGACCTCAGAGAGATCAACGGTTCTCTCCTCCACGTACCGTGCGTCAGGGTCAGCTCGGAAATAAAGGCCGCCCTCTCGATGCTCTGGTTGTTGTCGCCGTGCAATCCATGCTGAGGTCTCCTCATCCGCTTCGAAACAAGCACCCATGCCACCGACCTCAGTTGTCATGTTTGCAATCGCAAACCTTGCATCCATCGAGAGCTCCTTCAATCCCGGCCCGCCATACTCCACGGCACGCTGGAACGCAATGGTATTGCGCTTGAAGAGACCGAGGATATGAAGTATAACGTCCTTGCCGCCAACACCAAAGGGTAGTTTGCCAACAAAGTTAATCCTACAAACCTCTGGGACTCGGAACCAGGTCTCCCCAGTAACCATGGGCATGACAACATCAGCAGCCCCAAATCCAACGGCAAAAGATCCCATGCTTCCAGCTGAGCAAGTGTGCGAGTCACTTCCGACGACGATGCGTCCGGGTTGTGCTCGCTCGCGTGTGAAGTCTGTGTGCATGATGCTCGTGTTCGCTGGCAAGTAGTCGATAATCTTGGCTTCCCGGCGAAACCGTTCAGCTTTTGCCATGAGACCCCTTTGCTTAGGCTGATGGTTTGTGCGAGGGTCAACAGTATGGTCAACAGCTAGCCAGAGTCGATCATTGCGATAGGGACGTGGTCTTCCCATTTTGTCGTATGTCTTTTCCATGCCAGCCCAGAGTAGCTCCGATGTAATTGTCCAGTCAACTTTGACACAAATCATCTCTCCCGGCTCGACATGGGATTTTGTGAGGCCAACGCCAGCATGGGTGAGGATCTTTTCAATGACACTCATCGGACGCCGTGCTGAGGGAGCTTGAAAGGACTCAGACGTAACAGGTAGTGGTGGAATAGTCTGCACAGCCGCAGCATCGCTAGAGTTGAGTGCTTCGAGGTAGTAATCCAAGTTGTGTAACAGAGTATCCATAAAGCTGTCCGCTGTGGCTGAGCCGCCAAGGTCCACTGTTCTGGTATCCGATCCGACCAGCTCAATAGGGTCCAAGGTCCGACGAATTGCCTTGGACAGGGCCTCACTCTCGGCAACCAGGCCTAGGGCTAGTTCCAGCATGAGACCCACTGCCTGCATACCACCGAGAGGGTTAACTCTTTTGCCCCCGGGCTTAAGGTTGAAAGGTTCAAAGATTCCAGGCGTCCCGCGGGAGCTGCTTCGTTGGATGGCAGACACGGCAGCAGACGCTAGGATATCCGGAGATCCCAGAATTCCACCAGCTTGGTCAGACAAAATATCTCCAAACATGTTCTCGGTGAGAATAATTCCGTTCAAGCTGAGCGGGTCGGAGGAAAGTATCATAGAGGCTGTATCCACCAAGAAATGGCGTAACGGGACTTGAGGGAATTCTTGTTCGAAGACGTGAGCTACGACGGACCGCCATAACCGTGATGTTGCCATGACATTGTGCTTATCAATAGAGTGAACCGGCTTGGGTGGGCTGAACTGCATGGCATAAGTACCTGCTAACCGTGCAATTCGTTCAATTGTTTGTCGAGAGTATGGGGTAGTGTCATATGCTTCTCCATCGTCTCCAGCCTCTTTCCGACATCCATAATAGACACCGCTGGTGAGATCTCGGAAGAACGTGATATCCAGCTGCTCGACCATTTCGGGCTTGTAGGAGCTTTGCTGTACTAGCTGCGATGAAGGGAATCTGACTGGTCTAATGTTGACACAGCCTTCGAGTTCTTGTCGCAGGGTTAACAAGCCTCGCTCTGGCTCAATTCCATAACGTGGATCTCCACAGCCACAGACAATGACAGCATCAGACTGTCGGCAAGCGCCAAGTGTCGTTGAGGGGAGGGCAGTTCCGGCACCTGCAGCTAGGGCTACACCCCCAAAGTCATGCCTAGAGACCTGGAAGGAGACGTTTCGGCGGACTCGTTGGATCAAGTCAAGAGTTCGCTCCACATAAGAAGCTAGATGAGGCCCTTTCCCGTCGCCTGGTAATAGGGTAACCTGGAAGGGTCTCTGGTCGTCGATTAAGGGCATGGTGACAATGGGATGCAATTATTGAGCAAACTACGCTATGTGCCCAAAGGTGAACTCTTTTATGGTGTGATTTGAAGTACACAGAACAAGAATCTATCCCGATATCGGCAAAGAACCTCAAAACTCCATTACTCGTAGCAATTGCTGACCTTTCATGATTGGAAGCTATCCAAGTGGCCTCCTAAAGCGGGCCGGCCTTACCCGGACATTACCAGCAAAACGGCCCCGCCCGCGCCGGCGATCTGGGGAAGGCGGGGAAGACATGAGCCAATTCAAGGGCAAGCTTTATGAATCTTGTAGATGGTTGAGTAAGTGAGAAATGGGGAGTTTATTAAGATGGGGGCGTGGTGTTGAAGTTTCGAACCTAGTCGTGACCACCCCCCCTCGACCATGGACGATTAACATGAAGGGCTTCGCGTCTAGGAACAACCATAAAGGTATAAGATACAGATTCAATCTTAGACGGGTTATCATGGTTCTTATATCATAGCTCGGACTCTTAAGGTCTACAGTAGACGTATGGGATGGCTTCGTGACATCATCATAGTGAGGCGCTGCACCCCAGCTGGGGTCATGCCAATCAAGTCTCACGGGCCGGGGCGGATCGACAGGGACCGACGCGGGTCCTCGCGGCCCCGGAGTCCGACCTCCCCCTCAGATTTCAACCGCGTCACCTGGATAAACATTAGTTAGATTGCCAACGCACCGTGAATCTCTTTTCTCTTGCAACTAATTCGCACACCCGTTACCCATACGGGTGAGGACTCTTTGTTTTGTTAGAGCTATATCATCTACGTCCTCTGGGTTTCCCACATGCAATAAAGAGAGCCCGACTCATCCAACAATCAGCGCTCATTCAACCAAAACTAGGCCGTCTGCTTTGGGAAGCCTGAGCTACCCTTCATAAAAGTGGCGATGCCTGGCGTCCATGTTCTCCTGGTAAAAGAGAATCATAGCCGCGAAGAGAAGCTTGTAAATTCTTTTCAGACCAAGCCTCACTTAATTGCTCTCGATAATGTTGTTATAAGTCATCCGTCATGACGACGAAGGAACTTATTGAAGTAGAACCAGATATGATTAGCGACCGAGCTTCTTCATTACATAGTTTACACTCGTAGGTATGTAATGATGTAACCCTCGTGGGCCTCACAGCGTTCTATCTCGCGAAATTGAATGTAGCTTGGTATCAACACTCCTGAGGCGTTAGTTTACCTGCTACTCTACTATTTGGATCACAAGAGCGCATGTCGTAGCAATTACCGAGTGGCATCCAGCAGCATATAAGTAGGTTAAACCTTTATGGATAGCAAATCGTATGTCTAATGTATCAAGCTCCGTCACTCGGCCATCACTAGTGCTAGTACTTAACAGTAGAGTCTATCATGAAATGTGTGGTTTTATTGTTTATTCCATGTTGATAATTTTCTTATCTTTGCAGCTCATTAAGGTAACTAACTATTGGCGGGAAAAGAAACCACATGGGGTCGAATCTTGTGTCGTCACCAAAAGAAAAAGGCGGCGTTGGGCCATGTTGCTAGTCAAACGACCGACTTCAGAACAGTTGGTTTCCTTCAGGGGGCACCTCCACAGCAAGCAGTCATTCCTCGCTCACCGTCCCCACGGTAGGGACTCCAGGAAGTAGCATACATCCCACAGCCACCCTCCGATCAGCGTCCCTTCTGTAGGGAGCTCATGAAGAAGAACGTAGGTAACCGCCACTGAAAGAACAAACAGACGAGCAAAGAAATCTAGATTTCTCCCGACAGAAATGATCAGCTGCGTAACAGCGGAGGCGATCGACAGGATGATGAAGCAGAGGATGACTACAACTCCAAAACCGGGTTGTCGCCCGTAGCTCCGGTAATAAGCAGCTCCGAATGTATTCATTTCGATCTTTCCTGCGATTTTTTCGGGTCAAACTGGGGTCAGACTGTCAGTAGAGGCTTTGGGATCGGTAAGTCAGCATAGGTGTGAAGAGCCAACTGTTGGGTTAGGTTTCGGTAGTGCCTGGCTACAGCCATTTTATAGACCATGAGAACGGAAGAAAAATGAATTTTCGTGTTGGTTTGTTCTACTTCGGGCTGTCACGTCGTGCTCTTGTTCCGTCATGTCCCATTGTGAACACAAAGGATTACGGAAATAAACTAGTTCGTGAACAATACAACTTGTTGTGCCAACCCCTACTTTTCTTCATTGATATCAGCACAACATAGAGACACAGAGTAACATTACCACAAGAAACCTTGTACAACATAGTCGGGTGGGACTTACTTGACTGATCCGCCAGTGGGATAACGAAGACCCACGTTCGGATACCTCAACATTCAGTCTACCCCCGTACACAAACTTGTTCCTCTCCCATGTATTTCATCTTGCGGACAACTGCATTGACTTGTCTTAGATGACAATCATTGTTCACTCCTGGGGGCAGAGCTCTGAAGCACCTCGCTCCTTTCAGGAGACCACTCCTATCTATCACGGGTCAAGATCAGGCCCGCCCCTTGAAGCTGGTCAGACATACTACGAATTAGATTTCACCAGCGTGTGTATAACATCACAAAGTATACTTAGAGTAACCATCGTCACACCTGATGTCACACCTGATGCTTCACGCTTGTTCAAACGGGCCAAGGCTTTATGAGAAGTTTACCATTTGCTTTAGAGCACTGAGATCCTCTGATACTGACTACATAATGCTATGCTGTGATTGAGAATACTCCGCGACTGGTGGCGTTTCTGGATGATGATAACTTGGTTAAAGTAAAGAGCTAGGTATCGGGGATGAAGGCTGACCTGAACTGCTAGATACCGGGCATTAACACGTCATACAGAAATATGATAATGCCGCGGTTGTGGATTTGCTATCATGGTATCAGCACTCACAACCCTTTCTGGTTTCTTAGATGTCAGGATGACTACGAAAATACAAGCCTCTTAATTTGTTAGAGCGTGGCCATTTAGAATGACTGTAGATAAAGTACGAACTATTCATTAGCAATTATGGTATAATGATACCTCGCGTTAGTAGACACACATTTAACAAACTCGCTTGGTTACACACTTATATATAAACTTCAGAAACGGATGGGTGATTCAGTCAGTGATTTTATTTCTCATTCTAGGATATGATCACATTTTGACGGTTTCCATAGCTCAGGAGTTAAGGTCTCATTAAAGAGCCTCTCCACCATCGAGCCTGGTATGACAAAAGAAACGGGTGGCGTGGAGCCATGTTCTTCTTTGAACATTTAGGCCATTGTTCATACAAGGAACATCGTGGAACCTATGACGTCTCTTTAAAGCTATCGCCATAGATATGTTGCGACTCACCGCATGCAAAGCAAAAGCCAATTACACTTTCAAGTGCAGATAATCATTCATGGCGTTTTTCGGCATCTCTATGATTATTTTCCTTGTTCACTGGGGTGGTGGAGACCTTCATCCAGCGTTGAAAGCCATCTTGGCAGCGAACTAGCTGTATGGCAACGTAGGCAGCCAAAAAACTGATCCAGAAAAAAAGCCAGACAAGTCCCATTGCAACCTCCTCTGGACTCTGGAGTGTCGAACAGTGGAGTTGGCAAGCCATTGTTGATCGCGGGAGAAAACCTAAGCTTGATCTGTTGCCGAAGGATGTGGTGCTTTTGAACCAGTGCTCAAGAAAATGCTGAGTCTGCCGGTGTGAAGATATGATTTGGACATGGAAGGGTACATCGTTCTATATTGATAGACTTGGCGCGTAGTCAATACCCTTTTTACCTTGTCTTGTTGTTTATATTTGCTTTATGTTTGCCTTTGTTCCTGCTTTGAAGGCATGTAGCCTGCTATCGAACAACCCAGCTTAGCGCTTGTCATCGCATATGTCCTTCTTCACATCGACATAAGACAAGGGAACAATAAAGAATTTCCATCTTAAGAGCCCACGAACGTCGTAAGAGGCCAGATGATTCGGTTCTGGGAACATAAACACAGCCCCGTTTTGACAAAGGGCCTGTAATGCATCTCGCCTCTCCCCCCATGTCTCGAGGATTCGTTTTATGAATCAAGACCTAGCCGGTGTTGGTTAAGTTCCAGAGCATTCCTCTTCCCTAGCCGAAAACCTTCGGAAAATTACAACATGCGCCTCGTTTCACATAGCAGAAAAGTTTTCCTCACACCGACTTGACGATTGATTGCGCATACATGGCGTACGTGAGCCGGTAAAGACATTCTATTGACCGCTAAGATGCTGCTAACTACACAATGCTGCTATGCTATAGTTGGAAATGCTTCAACCTAAACCTCCATCTGAGGTCCCTTGTACTCCCTCTTGGCCCAGACCAAGTAGTACACAATGCTAAGAAGGGTAACTCCACCTGTCATCAGCGACGAATAGTTCATGGAGGCGGCGTCGACAGGAGTCTGAGGGGGCCAGAAGCTGAAGAACCAGATGATGATCATGAAAAGGCATGCGAACGTGTTGTTGATAATGCCAAAAATACCTGGGACGTGCCATGGACCCCAGGCCAAAGTCTGGCCCTCGCCAGCAGTGGTGTCGGCCAAAGCAGGGAGTGCACTGGGGTCAGGCATCTTGTAGCCCGTTCCGCATCGACGGTAGAGCAGGAGAGATGCCGACATGAGGTAGGAAGAGTATAGACCAGAGACGGCGACGGAGATGATGGCGTTGTAAACGACGGTGGAACCGATGTTGATGAGACCGATGAGGCACGAGATGACACTGGTAACGGTGATGGCCCAGACGGGAACATTGGTTCGAGGATCAACCTAATACTGGTGAGTCTTGGTTATTTCAGATGAGGTACATGGAGCTTACCTTGGAGATGGTAGACCAGAAAGGCACGCCACGGTCTCGAGCAAAGGCCCAGAACATACGAGAGGAGGCGGCGATGACACCAACAATAGCGGATAAAGTCATGACGATAATCAGGGACGTCATAACAGCCGTTCCAGTCTTAGAACCGGTTGCCTGATAAAAGATCTCGATATAGGGGTATCCAGTCGGGGAGTTGATGGCCTTGTCGATGTCGGTGGCACCGTACAGCATGGCAATAATCATGGCAAGACCCATAGCGCCGTTGATGCAGACACTGGTCATGATGGATCGAGGGACAGCCACAGAAGGGTTTCTGACTTCCTCGCACATCTATTTAATCAAGTTAGCAACCTTGGGTTTCTACGGATTTGCCAGTATCATTGGTCAATATGATACTGAACAGGAAACCTTACGTGGAAAGAGCAGTCGACACCTATACATGTTAGACTTTACGTGAAAGACTATGAGGAAGAGATCAAGACTTACCGGCAAAGGAAAAGACACAGCCGAGCAGGCCGACGAACCAAGACAGACCTTGGGTAGGCCACATGCCTTCGTTTCGGAACTCGAGGAAGACACTCTTCGCATCGCCGTGGGCACCGAAAGTGACTAGAGTGATAAGAACGGCAAAGAAGCCAATGATGTGCAGAATGAGGATCATTCCCTCAAGCTTAGGAAGCATAGAGCTGACGACAGTGTTGATAAAGACGGCAATCAGAACACACATCCAGAGCATCAGTGTTCCCTGCCATGTCTGAGCGTTGTATGAGGGAGTCGTGAATGTCACGAGACCCTGGATCATAGTACCAGTGAGAAAAGCGGCAGCGGCGGAAGTTCCTTGCCAGCCAGCAATAGTCAACCAACCGGTGATATAACTCAAGAACTTAGAACACCATCGAGGAGCGAGCATAGCGACCCAATGATACTGTCCACCCGATGTTGGTGCAATAGAGACGAGTTCACATAGAGTTGAGAAGACGCTGATGTTACCGATCCAAACGAAGATGAAGCCGTAGATGAGACCTCCAGCACCACCATTGGACAGGCCGGGGGCAAAGTTCATGAGTGTGCCTTCCCATGTCACGAGAATGGCGCAGCTGAAACCCAGAATGGTCAAGAAGCGGAAGTTGCGCTGTACAAAGAGAAGCCTTGTTTAGTATTCTCGTACATGCCAATGAGGGGATACGGTGTTGCATTGTTCAAGCATCTCCATCAAGAGAAGTGACATGAGAAATAATAATAATGATTCAAGCTTACCTTGAGAACCGACTTCTTACCCAGCCTGGCCAGTTGAGACCGGTCAAAGGCGTCAGGATCAACCTCCTCCGAGACATTTGTGAACGTTTGCTCCGGCGACTTCTTTGGAGTCACGTCATCGAGCTCTTGACTATCGCGTTTAAAAACCATCTTGACGAACGAGCGCGTTATCAATGTCAAGCAAGAAGAGAACAAACAGCCGTGGTGAGCACCAAAAGACGGCGTGCGTGGTGAGAAAGGCAGGAGATTAGGGGATGGCTGATGCAAGATCTTGCAGCCAACAACTGCACGGGGGTAATCTATTATGTAGGGAATACAGTTCGTTGGGCATGCAGAAAACGTGGCGAGTCATCCCCTAACTCGGTTGCGCGTGTTCATGCAGCCGGTGCAACGATGCAACAGTCCCGGTAGCAGAGGGGGTGAAACTCACTTTCGGCCAACGCTGCTTCTCGTCGGCTTCCTCTGCAGGATACGACAAGGACGGTTGGCTGTTGGACGACTCGACCCCTGGGCTCACCCGAGAAATGCTGGGTCACCCGAAGGGAGAGATGTTGCCTCATCCACCAGGAGCCGAGCCGATCCCTGCTGCATCAGTGCGACCCTCTCCCCTGCCAGGATCGTTTGCTGCCTTGTAGATATACCGTGCACTAAGTCCATGCACAAACTCCAGGGATGGACCTCGTTAGATCGAGACATCCGGAGATGTAATGAGACTTGTGGGCTGGCGAGAAATTACTGACAGATGTCGTATCGCTACGGGCCCGCATATGATCACCGAGGTCCGTGACAAACCCTATGGATAACAGAATCGATCGGGGAATAGTAACAGCGGTAGTGGGAACGCGTCGGCTTAGGTGGACGGGAAACCCCTGTCACCGGGAGTGACACCGTGTGGCCCTCGTACGATGGGAGCAGAATATTCCTTGCCTGCATCAATTTTGACTTTTCCCGGGGAGGAGATTGTTCCACATGGATCTAATGATCCGCGCTGTCCGCGCAATTAATGCCCCCGTTTCTTGCGGTCCACTGAGAGTGTCCGTGTTGCTCTTTAACACTGCCCCATTATCTTTGCCAACCCAAGGAAGAAGCTGCAGTACAAGCCTTGCTGGGTACTTCTTTGATTTGACAGATTTGGGTCTGTTTGTCTGAGACATGTCTTGAAAATTAATGGACTCTCCATAAGCTGTCGATTTTATGTAAATTAAATCTCGATCAAGCACCTGTGGTGCTACTACGCTCCCTGTGAACATCCACTGTCCAGCTCTGCTCGACAAGCACCGTCTGGCTTGTCTGACTATGACGGTCCCATGAGCCATTGGCCTCAGAAGCCGCCGTAACAGTAGCCTGGTTTCCCCGGTCGCGAGACTTGCCCATATCCATCATTTCGTAATTCTGTCTCCGATAAGAAGCATTTGAAGCCATGTCAGCGACTGACATTATTCCCCTTGCGGACTTGTCTCGAGGACGGGTCGTGTGGGCCGAAGCTGAGGCGTAGCCACTTGGTCCGCTTCTGCTTCTACTGTTGCTTCCCTTGCTGCTCGCTCCACGAAGATCTCCTGCAATCATCTGTCCCGATTCCAGACTGTCGAGGAATGGCTTGAGGTAGGGAATACACGTGGCCATGACGCTCAAGCAGAGAATGACTTGGGTTATAATAGTCGGCGGCCACATGTCAAACATGGGATTGTTGGATTCGGTCGCAGCCTTGTAGTAGTACATGTGGCATATAATGGGAGGAATGATGCTTTATATCCTTTGTCAGTACTGTGCTTTTGCCAAGATTGAGGCTGCTTACAATGTGCGGCACCCAAAAACGCCAATGACCAACGTCTTCTTGGCAACCGATGTCTTTAAGTGGATGAACATGTCGACAAGAATTGAAGTGATGGCCAGGTCGGTGATGATGTTTAAAGCATCAACATAGACCCAGAAGGCGTACTGTAGTCGTCATTAGATGCAGTCTCTTCCATCAGAATATGCGACGTACCCGATTGAAGCACTGGCCTTCCACGTAGTCCCATGGCTCCGGGATAGAGCATTGGAAAAACGAAGCTGCTATCGAGGATAGTGCCCAGGCGCCAATCATGCCTTCGGTGGCCCAGATCAAGCCTCGACGCTTTCGAGGAGCCATACCCCAGATGGTTCTCGTGGCCGAGATCTTTGCCAAGAGCAAAGTGAGAATGAATAGTACGTCCGATGTGTATTGCGCCTGTGATGCAGACATATCTTGTTAGCGCTTTGACTGTCCAGCCGGTGATGCTTCATAATTACTCCGTACCTTCAAGATTGACGAGACCTGATCGGCGGACAAGCCTTGCATCTTCCCCAGTCCGTTGGCACCCTGGATAATGACGGCGATCGACTGCGCAATAGCCATGATCTTCTGCGGTTAGCAAGCGACAACCAACAAAAAGAAGTGTAGAACCAACCGTGGAGGCGCCAACAAGTATGTCGTCCAGCTTGAGGTTTCCCGCCGTTGCCATTCTGGTCACCAAACGGGTAATGGCAGATAGAATCGAAATGACCATGAGTAGAGCCGTCACGGCCCGTATCAACGGCGCCTTATTGAAGGGCGTCTCATGCTCGCGAGGCAGAATCATCGTGTAGGCGCATCAAGTTGCAAACTCGCAGCGTTGGCAGCGGAGATTTGAAGCCACAGAATAATTCAAGGGATGGCAGGTCTTTTCGCCTGTTGGTCAATCATCCGCCAGCCACAGAAATATCTCTGCCGAAAAAGACGAACCACCACTTCTTCTCGCAATCCAGACAGCTGGGAAAACAACACCCAAGCACCAGGGTACGAGCACCGTGTGATAGCCAAGAACGTGCCTCCTTTAACCTTGACACTGACAGGCACATGCCGTCCAATCGCAAAAATTAACCGTAACGGCCCACCGCACACCCGCTCAACTGAAGCGTCTCGGCTCAGGCGGGATCGACAGGCCCCCGATCCGCCCGTGGCAGGGCCATCCCGGCAGATGGACCTTAATCCAGCTTCCAGACTGGTGATAGATCTGCCGCAGCGTCCACGGGGCGGTCCTTGCTACTCCCCGGTTGCCGGGTTCAGGGTCTTAATGACAAGGAAAAAATACGTGATAATGTAACTCCCGCTTAACAGCGACACGTCGTCGACCAACAGACATATGCATCTCTCTGCATGTGCCGTCAATGCGAGACGCGCTAAATCAAACAAAATGCCCACCCTGAGCCCTTGCTTTACCCATTCAGGCTTTTCGCCTTGGTTGCATGGCCAGTTTTGCTTTGCAAACCAAACTCAAACCTTCATTCATCAGCTCAGTCTACGGCGCATGCACGCCACAGTTGTCACATCCCTCATCACCCTCGTTTATGTCCCGAATCTTTCTTCAAGAGGAAGGTAGGAAGTGATTGTACCGAAGCGAAGGATGAGGCTTGAAAAAAATCTCCGCTGTCTGCTAAGAAAGAGTCATATGTGACGTGGCTCGGCACCTTAGAAGGATCCATTATTGTTAGTAGTGTCGCTCCAAGTATGCGTCAATTCGCCGAACTCGGACAAACTGATCCCCCTTTTTAAACGACCTTGATTCTGTCGCATCACCGTCAGAGCAACACTCCTTCGACTGTGAACGGTGCAATTTGTCAACATGGCGTCCAACGCTTTGGTGCTAGAGAAAGCAACTCTGGAAGACGTTCCTGCGCTTACTGAGTTATGGTACGCCGGGTTCACAGACCCCGGGGTGCGATACTTGTGGCCCGATACTCCAGGCGTGCGCAAGTGGTGGGATGAGGCCAACCGCGAGGATCTTGCCAATAAGACATACCAGCACTATATCAAAGTTATAGATCCCAGTTCAAAGGATCACCGGGGTCGGCCGCGGATTGCTGCTTTTGCGAAATGGGACACAGCTTCTCAGGAGGAGCGAGGACCTCGATATCCTGCTTGGAACCCGGACATGCCTCTCCAAGCGATCGAGGATTTCATTCAAAGTCTGGAGAACTCAAGGCAGCAAGTAATGGCTGGCAAGACAACGCATTACTGTAGGAGTTTCTTTATTTCGCTTAGGGAAGCGACGCTGACTGTTTTTAGATCTTGATACTCTCGTCACACATCCCGAGTATCAAAGACGAGGTGCCGGCTCAATGCTCATGAAATGGGGTTGCGATCTTGCAGACGAAAATGGTGCCGAGCTGTACGTAGATGCAAGCAAGGACGGCTCGTTCCTTTACCGGAAATTTGGTTTCATTGAAAAGACCCTTGAGGGTGAACCTGCAGCTGGAATCATCCCGATGGCTCGGGCCCTTACAGAGAAGAGCCGAAGTGGTGGGTGCATGGACCGCGTGCTCGTGTGAGAAGGTACTGAGATGGCATCTATCGGGAAGTGATGTTAATCACCAATTTGTTAACATACAAGAGACATGTGGGTTTCTAGATGACCTACCTAATTCAGTGTAGTTCTAGAAATGTGAGACCATGCTGCTTGACTGATCATTGGTGTTCTAGATGTGTTCTGGTGCTCCATCAGAAAGATGTAGGGTGCGGGGAGTTGGTTGCACAAATTTGATTACCCTTGTTTTTTTTAGTCAACTCCTCTTTTTTATTTGCGCATGAAGTTCTGTTCTTTGCTTCTTACGTCTTCTTTATATAATTAACTTTGTTAGTGCATTTCTTCTAACATTACAACCATGTTTGATCCACATGTTCCAGAATCATTGTTTCTCAAAGTTAATTCAATCGGATTTAAGCAACCCCCGTCAACACCACCGCTTTGACTTTCAAATGCTACGTTACATAAATCGCGTTATTCAAGAACTGGTTCTTGATACTTGAATTGTTGTACCTCTCTCTTTTCAAAGGGAAGTACGTAATTGCAAAACTCAGGCTCGTCCTTCGACATTCAGCTTCATATCCTCATTCCCAAATGGTAACTTCGTCATGAATTCCGGTCCCACGAACCAAGGGAAGAAGTTTCTCGATGGATTCCCTGCCCATTGGCTGGTCGACGAGAACGAATGGATGTTCTTGAGCACCTTGAATACCGTTCTTGACCTCTTCGCGAACCCACTGGATGGAAGGTCAACCGCCAATCTTCACATGCCGTGAGAAAATTTTCTACTTACCGGGATTCCAAACGAGGTAAACATTATGTGGTCCGGGCGAACCCAGTCATTTTCTAGAACAGAGCGGTCCAATGCCCCAGTCCAGAGAAGCACCACATGAGGCCAGTTGAGTTCAGCTGGGAGGCTGGTAGGGTCGACTTCATATCCGATAGGCGAACCGCAGACTCCGCAAAAGTACCGCCATCGGCTCGGCGAGGATTCGTAGCGTTTTAGAGGTGACGCTTCATCAGCCGAAAACTTGGAACTCATCGAAGCCCAAGGTGTCCAAGTCCGCTCGTCGTCAGAAACCGGGGTCGTCGCTTTGCCGTCCAATCTAGTCTCGGGAGCCAATATGGAGATGCTAACAGTCGGAGCATGAGTGGGCATTCCATAGACACCTATCTGAGCTGTTGCAGCACGACAGCCACCGCAATGACAGACAACAGACATGGGGAATCGAGGTTGAACCGAATCAGGAAGTTCGACACCTGGAGTCTTGTATGGACTGAGAGGACGGTCCTCGAAGGGAGGCACAGAGGCCTTGAATCTCACTGCTTGACATCTGCAACCCCCTCGAAGTTCGAATGCGTGATCAGGAAAAGGCATCACAGAAGGTAGTCTTGGTGCTGAATGGCTTTGGTATATGGGCCTATGACAACAGGGACAGTAAACTTTCAATTTATAACACGAGCCTATCGTCTTGCCCGAGGTTTCCGAGCTCGAATTCTTCCGTTGACAAGTCTCGGATCTCGGACTCAGACTGTCGACTCAGAATGTCAGACTCCTCCTTCTTTCGGCATACTATAATCTGACATGTGCAGTCTGACAGTAGTGGGCGCCAATCATGAATGAAGCCCAGAGTCGCAAATCGGCCCATAACGCCAAACTCGTCCATCGGTTAAGCTTTAGCGTTCCGGATACCATGATCCAAAGCTATGCTTACACAATCATGATAAACATAGCTGAGGGGTTGCTGTGGATGGAACCGAAGCGGTGAGCCTGGGAGATAGCATCATCATTTCGGGGTAAACCTGATTCTTGGCATTTAGTTGAGATTCCTCTTTGCTATTAGCACTATTATATGATTGCTGTCATGTGGCACTGTCTTCCATTGTGTGATTATCTTCCGTGGCGCATGCACAGGTATGATTGAGATATTCCACTCATATAACGAGATATCAATTTATTTGGCTGTATCAAGCGCCGTTGAATCTCATACGGTGTCAATATCGTATTCAAGGCTCTTTCGTCTGCTACTGTGGCTGGCTTTCAGTTGTAAATATGTGAACAAGTAGTACCGAGATAGGCTCAGGATATTAATTTCTTTGTGTGTATCTCTATTGCTTATCTGTCTTCTTTGTCTTCCAATACCCAGCATCTACTCAAATAAAGGTGAAGTTGTTCATCAAAGGGAATCTCCTACATCATTCTTGTTGCTTTGTTCATATATTGTCCACCCATTGACTAACCCTGACATGCACTATTAGATTCAGGCAGTGCTATGGGTGTGGCGAGCAAATATGATGTCTGGAATTGTTCACCGTTATGAGACATCCGTTCTTATTGCTAATTCTCATTCGGCTCCGCGTCAGCTTACCTTAGTAGTGTATAAATCAGTCTTTTCCCTTATTTTTTCATGTTCATTCCTAAGCAATTTCTAGCCCTTGGTGAAACAAGCGACTAGACAATCCCCGCACCAAATACCACGGAGATCATGTCTTCGATGACGGACGTTCTGAGACTCCAGGAAAATTTCCTTCCTATCGAGTACCCAACATACGATTGGGGAAAGTCTTCATCCTCTGATTACCTTGATCATGACTGGTTCTGGCCTTTGGACAAGCGAGTTCTTAAGGTATCATTACTCAACGGAACAAATGAGGAAAAGAACACCATCATCAACCTCGTCAATGAACACTACAACACACTCAAGATGGGGATCCGGTTCAAGTTCCTCCAAGACGGCGATCCTCCCCTATCTGGTATCCGAGTCGAGGTGACAACCACATCTGAGTCAACCGACGGGTACATGGCTACCACTGTTCCCGATAATGTACCAACTTTGCGGCTTCGCATGTCACTGAACAACCCGGATAACCCACTCCAGGAAGACATAGATCAAAGGCAAAGCGAAATTCTGCACGAGTTTGGCCATGCCTTGGGTCTGAAGCACGCGCACTGCCACCCTGGCTGCACGATCAATTGGAACCATGAATTCATTGAGAAGCGAATGGGATGGACTCATGAGGAATTCGAGACGCAAGTGCATATGGTAAAGGACGGAATATTTGCCTTCATGCCCTATGATCCAAAGTCCATTATGCACTACAGCATCCGTAAGGGTGACACTCATAGCATGATCACGTGTTTTGACTCTAGTCTCGTTCTTTCCAGGGGAGATAAGAAGTTTCTCATGGCGATATATCCCCCTGGAGGCTCAGACAGAACACTGAAAGGAGTAACTGAGCGGATGTTGAAGCCAACAAGCGTGTTGTTGAGAGAAGGTAAAAAGAGACGGGATCTCAGGTCCGTTACAAGGCAGGACTTGGGTCAGTCAAATGAGACAGAGACATTTCCCGGTATTACTCTGACTAACAGTGAGATTCAAGATCTGGAAAGTTTTTGCACGGACACCCAGAATGGACATCTGGGCACGGTCTTCCTACAGACAATTTCCCCCCGAGCCTACCGTTTGGAGATATTTTCCATTGCGTTTTTCTACTGTGCGTTTATGGGGTATGTTGGCTTCCTTCTGTTTCATTAAGTTCCATTTTCAACTTGTATTATTACCGACCCATCCCAGCGGCCCCGTCCATGGTTTCCTCGTTGTTCCCCACCTAAATGTTGCTGATCCTCCGGTTATGAGAGCCTACTCACCACATCAAATTTCTATCCCTCATTAACAAGAGAGCTACCAGTAGCCCATGTCTAGTTTTCATTGTGGTGAAAACTTGGCAAACAGCTGTTCCCATGCCCCTTAATTGTAGTTGAAATAAGGTTCGGCCCGGTCAACGAATCTCGAAGCCGCCCAAGAGCCGTGAGGTTGGAAATTGGAAACCATTAGTGAGGGTTCAAACACCTCCAATCACAGATCTAAATAATGATATCTTCATAGGAGGAAACCCTACATAAACGCTGAGGCCGGGTGTTCAATTACTGGGCGACTTACGTTATGCTGATATTTAGCATCAAAACTTGAATTCGTGACAGGTCAAGCCTGGGAATGTCATCTTCACCTTTATTTGCTTAGGTAGTGAGAGTTTCACAACTGAAGCTTCATCGCACCATTGGGGCCATCATCCCTACGCAGAATGTGTTGATAATCAAGGAACAGGCAAGAAATCCGGGGCACTGCCTCGTTCCTCGCTTGATCCCTCTTTACTGGGTGCACCATAGGTAGCGTGATGCATCATCTCCAGCCAATTGCGTCCGACTTCACACACTCCGTTGCCTCCCCATACCAAAGAGGCGCAGCTGAGCCACGCTACAGCCTCATTAGGCATTCCTGATGCAGAACCAAGAAAACCCCTCTCTCGTTCCGCACTCAAGTTTATTCACCTTGCAAACTCCATAACCTTTCTAGTCTTTGTCTTCTGCTCGCCATTCAAAGATCTAGAATGGGCCGAAGATCTAAAAAGCAGCATGAGCCGGCTCAGGGACAAGCCGCACAGCCGCCGCCCGTGAGGTAGGTGTTGAATTGTCCAACTCACGGTGTAGGACTAGCTGATCTTATTGTCCTGGGGTCTAGCCCGGCCATGTCTTCCCCCCCAATGCCATACTCCCGAGTGCCGTACTCCCAGATGCCGCGCTCGCCAATGCAGTATTCGCAAATGCAGTTTGGCAATTTCATGATGCAAACATCCCCGCCCCCAGCTGGCCTCGTCGATTATTCGCAGGAGCTCTGGAAGATGCCAGAGATTACCCCAAGCTGGGGCGACGCGAGTGTGCAACCAGTCCAGCCTTACATGAATCAACCAGTACCTGCGGTAATGCCAACAGAGCCATGGAGACCCCAGCAATATTCTCTGACATACTGGTACGTCATACACATACTAACATCTCCCACGGCTCTAGAAAGCCTGTTTTCTGGTTTGACTATAACCCGGGGTATTTGTATTAATATTTGAGGCGTCTGATAGCATAACCTGCGACAAGCAATTCGAGCCCAACTCTGTGTCGCTGCTCTACTGTTCTGCATGGTACGTCATTTTTGGCACAGTGAAATCATTAAGATGCTCATGAGACTATAGTTGCCAGGGTCTTAGTCAAGGAACCCAACAGCGGGAGGCCGGGCTTGCATCCTCCGGGTTCACCTTCACCGGTTTTCCAACAGCCACTCCGGGGACTAAAGCTGAAACATCTCCCAGGACTTCATCAGTCTCAGGTCTAAAATCTCACAGCCTCCTCTCTCGCAGATTCGAAAATACTCGGAGACTTGCACCTTTAAACCCTGAATCAACTCCTCCCAAGATGTCCAAGGACCCTCTCGATACAGGCTATGCCCTACCTACGACAAAAGATCACCAGTTTGGATCTCAACCGGATGATATAGAGGATCCTGAAACTACCAAGAAATTGGAAGGGGAAAAGCGGAAAGAACCACACATGTCTCGCTCTTCTCTCAAGGCTCAGCTTTCTCATCGGTTTAAACGGTCCGGGTCAACACAGATGGGACCGTCCTTCCACGATGACTCTGACGCAGACACCACTAGTTCTGTCGATTCTGCCCGGGGTGGCTCAACGGAGCCAAGCGAGCAACATTTTATCCAACAGCTCGTCCAGGGTGTCAAGAGCAATCTCGGCAGCATTTGCAGCAAGAGTATGGCTGTAGACTACCTTGGCAGTACAGTGAAGGAGTTTACATATAGACTGCAAGACGAGTCCCTAAGTGCTTGCGGGTTGAAGGCAGGGGCCATAATTAAGCGGCACAGGAAGTAAGTTCAAGCATGAAGATGGGAAATTAACGCAAGTTGACTTGTCGGATCACAGACAAATCGTTCAACTGTTAGCCTCTTCTTCATCTGAGATGATATCCAATCGGTCGGACCCAGATTTACTAGGTGACGATGGGTTGCCAAGCACCAAGCAATCTAGCAAGCCTAGCGATGCGATCCTTGATTGGGTAACCAGCGTTCAGTCAGTGCCTGCCATGGAAATGTCGCCATCAGCCCAGTACATGGAGTTTATTCAACAGTCGGATGCATATCGCTGGCTGGTAGCCAAGATCCTTCAGTATGATCGATTGTCCTTTGGAGACGAAGATGTCGCAGCACGAATCGGGAAAACCATTCGAAAAGAGTTGTGGGCTCGAGGATACCGCCCTAAAAACAGAAGCCAGCCACGGCCGTGCATAGTGGCCATGACATTCAACATCAACTGGAACCCTGTTTGCTTCTTCCGGGACTTGGGGACCAATTTTCCTTTCAAAGAGGCCCTTCTCAAGATACGCTGCTTGGTCGGTGCATGGGATGAGGCACAGGCTTTGACAGTAGCGGATTACATGAATCAAACGTGGCCCGAATCTGGACAACCTCTGATCACTCTCTTACAAGAGCTAGTATCACTTCCCGAAGGCCAAGAATGTTCACGCAAGTTGGTAATGTCATCTTTGCTTTCTCGATTCTAATTCTACCTTAGATCAGACACCACAGCCCCTTGGAGATCAGCATCAGCGAGGCCTCAAAAGTCTCAGTGCCATCATTCGTCCGGAATCATCCTTCTCCCTCACAGCGGTTGGGGGCCTTCACTTTGTTTCTGAGATAGGTGAGCAGCTTTCCTGGTTGGCCTCAGCTTTGCAACCATCACTGGTGAATGGGCGCGTGACAAGTTACATCCCTCGTGTCCGCAGCCTCCAGATACTTTCCCGAGATAGGGGACCTGGAATAAGAAAGATAACTGCATCTTGCGATATTAGATGCGAGTTTATAGGCACCGAGGACCCGTCTCTGAAACTCGGTCTCTGTTGGGGCAATCTATTTTGCGGCCCAGTCCTAGTCTCAGGGTTTCCAATCCTCAAGCGATCTATACCCAAGACGGGCTTGGAGATGTCCTTGGCCGAAATAGCCACCATTATCGGCTCCAGTCACGTCGTGCGATGGGACCAAAGAATCATCATGAAAGGGTTCAACATGCTTGCCGTCGCTACTCTTGCGGCTGCCGATATTATCGTCTGGCATCTTCTTATTAGTATTAAAGCCGACGAAAGGATCTCATATGTTGACCCCAGGCTCGATGAGTTGGATAGTGTGAATTTGGAAAGTATTTCTCTTCGAACTTTGGAAGAGAAGCGCCACGTCATCGGATGGTGTACAACAGCTACAGACCTGTGTGGTAAGTGAAACATGATGCCACGAGATGAGGATATTTGTCAGTCGTATTAACTAGTAATAGGAGGCGCATTGGCAAATCATGGCGTGAAATCATCAGGACTCCAAAAGCCACCAGGTTCAATCGTTATTGACAGACTATACCTTGAGGCTGGGGCTGACGTGGTAGGCGGTGTCAGCATGAAGATCAACTCCAAGGAGCAACCCTTTTGGCTCCAGCGCGGAAAGGACTACCCCAGCCTTCTCAAGTGGGTTGGAATCCAACCCATTGCTTTCTACGATGTAGCAAGCCGCCGTACATGGCTTGTCGACGGTGCTTCTGCATTGCTTCATCTTGTTAGGATATCTCTGTATCTCGACGAGAACGATCCTGATTCCACTTATGACTGGGTTTTCGATCCAAGCCAGCTCAAGGACAATTGGGATGGGGTCACAGGTCGACAAGCAGCCCTCGGGACTTTGAAGAGCTGGGACAATCTCGACTTGAATATCTACATTATTGACAAGCGACGGGGGCCAACGGGTACGCCAGAGGTACAGTATGCCACATTCGGGACGCGTGTCAAGGAGGTACTTCATTCTATCGAGCTCCTGATTGATAGGCAATCCAAAACCGCCTCGCAGGAGGGAATAAGGATCTCTCAGTCTCTAGACCCCCGCCGCGAGATTGTTGGCTTCGACGTTCTAGATGTTGTCACCCCACTTGGTCCCATTCTTCCTCGGGTTCAACATCTAAAATCATGGGGTCACGGCTGGATCGATTTTATGCCCTCGGTTGGCGTCACCACCATCTTCGGCAACGGGTTTGGTGATTTGATTCGCCCCGACCAGCCTCAGAGCTTGTGTCAGGGCTGGAGGTCTTTACCTGAAGGAAAAGACTATATGGCGACTTCCATCTCGACCCTGCAGATGTTGTACGAAAAGCGCCTTCTGAGAATAGACCCGGGTCTGAAACAAGGCGAGATGGCCAAAAAGATTGTCTGGGCCTCTTTTAGCCACCCCTTCAGGCCCTGCAACTGCTTGACGGAGTGCATCAACAAAGTGGCTGCAAAGACAACCATCAATGAAACCCAGGACTGTCACGACCCAGTGCAGTTCCTTGTCAAGAAGTCATGGCCTCGCACGGTCCCCCATGGTATGACACCAGTGCACTTGGCGGATCTTGATGAAAAGGGAGCAGTGGTCTTTGGGCATTTACCCATGATGTCTCGAAAGGGTGAAGGGAAAGCCACTGCCCAACAACGAGATGAGGAAGTGGAAGCATCCTCATCGAGTGCCGATGGAACATTGCAAGCGCCCCTCACAAACTCAGCCACAAGCGTGTCAGTTGGATCAACTGGGATCACAGTGCCAAGCTCGGGCATATCAAGTCCCAGAGAGGAACAGAAGGAGGACAAGTCAACGGACGGTAGTGCGAAAGAAGCAGGGGCAAAAAGAAGGAGATGGACATTCTTTAGAAAATAGCGCAGGAACAGATAATTATGTCTTTTGGAATAAGGTAGATATCTTGTTGGGATATCTCATCTGAGACAATCATTTCTCCTGTCAACTTGGCCATTGTCCCTGACGGCCATCCACACCCGCGTCGAAATCATGGGTCAAACTGGGAACATCGGACAACAACTCAATCGGGCGAATGGTTTAGTGGTATAATACTCCCTTAGCATGATTCGTCCTGCTAACCCAGCAACTGGGAGTGGTCCAGGGTTCGATTCCCTGTTCGTCCATTATAGGTGGTTGAATCCACCAGTAAGTTCTTTTTGTCCTTTGATCTTTTTTTTCAACTTCCCTTCTTTTTTTTCTTTTTTTTTTTTTTGCTTTTGCATCCTGTTGAGATAAGGCCTATCGATAAGATATGCCAAGCGGTCAGTCTCTGTCGCTTGTTAGAAATGTTCACGCGAACCATGCGTAGTTAATGGGGTGGGAGCCTAGACCAAGAAGTACCTTGGCGTAATCAACGATGCCGCCTGGCCTTTCTACCTAAATTGCGAGACACGGCTTGTATCTTTGATCTAGCGCAGGTCGACCCATCAGCCGAGATTGACTGCCCCACAAAAGTTGCTTCGATGCGCTCCAATGAATGGCCTTTCTATCCTCATTCTGCCGAGCGTGGCAGGTCAGGGCATTTCGGTACCAGGTCCTTGACAAAGAGAAAGGCAAAGCATCGTAAAATGCTTGACCATGTACAAATCTGCGATTAGGGTCCCCATGAAACGAGGAAACTGATTCGAGACATAAAAAAGCAACCAGAACGTACTCTAACAGCCAGCAGCTACTATAGAGTCGCAAGAAGGCCACTGTGCAGATTGATAATATGTGCCTTCGATGAAAAACCCTGAGTGCAGGGTAGGTAAGGACGGGAGTGTGGCGTGTGGCGCATGCATGTATCTGTTGGTCACTCACGTAGTTCCAGAATCCTGTCACAGCGGCTTTGCCGAAAAAGGTAAGCCCGCACACCCCCGCGAGACGCGTCTCAAGGCGCGTCAGACTGAGATTGCTGCAATCATCAAAGTGGTGCAGATTTTTCCATCGATCAAATTGCGGGGAAAGACAGGAAGGATGGGCTCCAATGAATATAGGTTTGTGGTTGTAACGTCTAGGGATATTCGCTATATAAGTATTATAGAGGAGTTGTGTCCACCGAGTCCAAGGCGTTGTGGAATGCGAGTTCGCGAATCTCGACAGTCAACTGAAGAAAGTAATGTGTTATTATAATAGGTACTCAATTCTAAACGCAACAACAGTGTACGGCCCTAGTTGGTATACGTTGCTAACTAATAACCCCTGGCCTCTGAAATAATCAGTCTCGCCGCATTCTCCGCGATACCATAGACAGCCGTCTGGATATGGGCAGAAATCAACAGAGGAATGACACTCGCATCAACAACTCGCAGATTCTTGGTGCCATAAACCTTGAGCTTGGGGTCGACAACACCGCCATCAGCCTTGGGAAGCATGGAGCACGTTCCAACAGGGTGGAAAATGCTGAGCGTTGTCCTTCGGGCATAGTCCCTGAACTGCTCGTCCGTCTTGACGTCGTCCAGGCCAGGCTCGTACTCACTCTCCCACACCGAACGCATTGGCTCTGTGGTGGCAATCTTGCGGCAGTACTTGACGGCCTGCGTGACGGCCTCTAGGTCATGCGCGTTGCTGAGGTAGTTGGGGTTGATGACAGGCTTTCCAGCAGGGTCGGATGGGTTGATGTGAATGCTACCACGGCTGAGGGGGTGCATGATAACGGCGATGAGGGAGAAGAAGCCCTTTCCAAAGAGGGGTGATGTGCTAGCTGGGTAGCCCTTGACACCGGTGTAGCCATCCGAGAAGATGACTTCCAGTTGAGGAATAGAAGGGTTGCTCATGAACTCGAGCTTCTTCTTGTCCACCTTGCTGGCGTCCTTACCAGCGGCTTCCTTGGCCAGAGCGACAAGGTTCTGGTCACTACCAAGAGCCTGCTTCCATGTTGTAAAGGTATACCCACTGCCAGTGTAATCATACAGAGAGGGCTTGCCGGCATTCCAAAGGGCCAACTCGGCAGCGGCCACGACAGGGTTGCTGCGGAGGATGTCGAAGGAAAGGAACTTCTGCTTGAGCTGGTACGAGCTCATGACACGGAGATGGTCCTGGAGGTTCTCGCCGACACCCGGAAGGTCGATGATCTGCTTGATGCCTGCGGCAGAGAGAACGGACTTGCTGCCGATACCAGACTGTTCCAACAATCCAGGGCTTTGAACTGATCCAGCTGACAGGACGACCTCTCGACGCGCCCTGATGACGGTCCCGTCCTGAAGAGTGATGCCAGTAGCAATCTGCTGGGTGCCACTCTTTGCCAGGTTCACCTTGGCCACAGCGGTGTCCGTGAGGATTCGCAGGTTGGGTCCAGCGATCTTGATATAGGCGTTGGCACTGTAAGATCGCTTGTAGCTTGTTGGGTCAATGCTGCTCGGCTGGTACATGACACCATTGGGGTTTCCGCCAAGCGACTCAAGGTTGGTCTTGATTCCAAGCTTGTTCATCGTAGGAATCCAAGTCTCCTGCTGGTCGGGAATGAGCCGGTTGATGACAGCCTGCACAGGACCACTGTCACCAACGCCAGCGGAGCCGTACGTGTCGGTGTTCTTGCCGGTAAAGGTCTCAGACTTCATCATCGCCTTGATCATGGTCTTCCAGTTCCATCCAGGATTGCCCAGGGCCTCCCAGCTGTCGTACTCTGCAGCAGCAGCCCGGTCGTAGGTCATCAGATTGAGGGCAGAGCTGCCACCAAGGACCTTGCCACGGTTCACGGGGAAGACGCGGTCATTGGCACCAGACTGTGGAACTGTCGTGAAATTCCAGTCGTATTTGGTCGCCAGGGTTGAACCTTTCATGCCTGGGATGTTGATCTTGGGCTCATCCCAGGCAGCGGGGCCAGCCTCGACGAGGAGGATACTGGATGAGGGTAGGCCTTCACTCAGTCGAGCAGCAACAGCCACTCCCGCAGTGCCGCCTCCGACAACGATCTGTAAGCCACAGTATTAGCCAAACGTGTCACTTTTGCCACTTGCGTCTCAGGTGTAGATGCTGCAGGTGTAGATGCTGCAGGTGGACTAAGGCAGGTTTTGGACTCACATAATCGTATGCCTGCTGCTGAGGCCGGGCTGCAAGAGCAGCTGCAGAGAAGCCAACCCACAAATACGACTTGACAAGCATGGCTGCAACCGAAGAGGGGTTGATCCGACAATGGAAAAGTTTATTCAAGACTTACCTGTCGTGGGGGCGAAGAAGGTAGAAGTGGAAGAAGCACGTATTTGTAACGGGTTGCAGAGCCCCTGTAGAGTCTGCGGTTCATCCGGAATCATGTCTTCTCTGGGCAGCTGGAAGGCTCTGACGACGCATGCAGGGAAATTGGATTCTGTTAGTTGACAATTAGCGGATGATACTCTTGTCCCTTGACGTGAGGCCATGAGCGGGACGAGTACCAGACTTGATCAAATAGGGGTAAGGAAGCCAAGACACCTTCCTTTTCGTGTCTGCAAAGGCCCGGCGGTTTAGTTATTTGGGGTTTGGGACGGGCCGTCACGGCGAATCATGATCCCTGTCAAAAGCTTTTGACATTGATAGCAGCCGGCTCTATGTTGCATTCCATGCCAACCGTTGCAAACCTTATTCCTCGCTTCGGGACCCCTGCTTGCGAGAAAATGCCTCTGACGCGGCCAAGTCGTTGATGGGATGAACCTGCGCATGAGCCATGTGAGATAGACAGGTCGTTCGATCCTTTCAATAATACAGATCCCAGATCAAGTAGATAGAAAGTCTTGGGAATGTGAAAGGCCAAAAGATTGGTAAGCTCTCCCTGCTGCGAGACACTCTAGATAATCCAAGCATGCCCGCGGAGGCCGCCTCAAAGCATCACCAAACCCCCTGCATTCAGTCCACAAACAAGGGCCCTTGCCCTTGCAGAAGAGCCCGACAAGTTCTCAGATAGCAATCCTCCCCCGCAATCAGTTGGGACGTCCGCGGCTGCAGAACTGTCCCAGATGCCAGACACTAGCCCTATTGCCTCATCGGGTGGAGGAGGAGACAACTTGACGGCTGGGGGAAAACATGGCTAAGTCGGCGTCGCCGCAGAAGTGTTCAGATGCCTTTTCTGGCCTGGTAACTGGGTTTCCGTTTTGTAATATGCGGCGTGTGAGTGGGATAGGTGTGCACTCTTACTTAACTACAGCATTGGCTCGGCCTTGTTGGTCTGTTCCTTTTCTATTCCCTCTTCTGCGATCATTCGCTACTTTTTGCAATCAATACAGTACGCATGTCGGCTGTAACGCCCCCAGATCCACTACCACCGGACGAAAATGTCGGTCCCATACTGCTCGGAGTCTCTAGTGTGCTGATCGCGCTTGTCATCATCACGACAGGCTTGCGCATCTGGGTACGATCAGCCCTACGAGTTCTAGAATGGGACGACTACACCATGATCATTGTCACCTTTCTCGGAATCGCTCGATATGGAACCCAGGTCGCCCAGATCAGCATAGGAAACGGCCGACACAGATGGTACATCTCCAACGAGAATTACGTACGGAACAATATGCTCGGATGGGTCGCCCAGATTTTGCTATTCGCCAGCATCTGTCTCCTTAAAGTCTCCATTCTGCTGCTACTGCTACGGATCAAAAACTCGAGGGGGCTGAGATGGTCAGCTTGGGCGGTCATGGCGGGCTTGGTCGTCACCAACTTCGGATGCATCATTATTCTTCTCGCTGAATGCAACCCTGTGGAAGCGTACTGGACAGGTTCCGGTAAGTGCTGGGATGCACGAGTTCGCATCTACGCCATCTATTTGACCATCGGTATGTCTTGCATTGAGAGTAGACTGATCGGCAGCTGACACATCTTGGGCAGCGTACTCCATCGTCACCGACATCATTTGCTCCTTGCTACCCATGCTCGTCATCTGGAAAGTTCGACTTCCCTTGAAGACGAAGATCTCTGTTTGGGCCTTGATGAGCCTTGGTTTGATGTAGGTCCCTGCATGGCGGCACGGTCCAACCTCAAAGTCACTGACATGCGTGATCGACAGCGCTACCGGCTTTGGCATTGCTCGTGCAGCGTCTCTAGGCATTAAGACATCAGACCTCAGTTGTAAGCTGGAACCTTCTGCGTTTCGATAACTAGTACTGACAGCTGCTTTCCTTAGGGGTCTATGCCATCACGGCCATCTGGTCCAACCTCGAGTTGTACCTGGGCATCGTTGGCGCGAACCTCGCCCTAAGTCGATCGATATACGGATTCTTCTTTAACAAGAACAAGTCCAATGTGCCGTCCTCATACGCCCAATCCGGGTCCAACTTGGCATATAACAACAGCGGGTTCCGCCACGATACCTTTCCCCGATCGCCACGAGCACCGTCCCCATCACGAAGTGATAACAGTGATATACCACTGGAGCCGAGAACTAAGATGCAAAGCAATATCTGGGTTACAGAGGAGGGCAGTAAAGAGTCAATTGGTAGAGCTACTTGACAGGGTAGATACACGAGGCAGGCCCAAAAGAAGGTCTCTGCAAAGGTTAATGAATCATCTTAAAGGTTTTGCTTGTCATATTCGTACTTCGCTATTGGCTGAGTAGAGGCGTTGCTTCATTGCTCATTGCATATTGTGTGGCCTCTTGGCAGGATAAGGTATGCCTCCTCGGCGGCGCTTGCTGTCAGTTGAGGCTGGGATACAAATTCTAGGCCTGATTGCCTGAATTACAATGTCCGCTGCTGTTCATCTAACAACCCATGGCACTGTTGCTCCCACCAACAAAAGCAACGAAAGCAATGTCCGGCATAGCCGGTGCCAAGGAATCTGTTGTTCATTCGCCATCTGCGCAGGGGGTAACCCCAGCCGCCAGCACCACTTCCTGGCCTGCCAGGGCTGGGGGCGACCCCTGAAACGTACGTCCTTAACTTTAACAGGGCAGCAAAGTTCCTCTACCCCAAGGAAAGCTCAAAGGCCAATAGTAATCATAGTCGCATGGAATTGAAGATAGGTTTTGAGAATAAAAGTCGGCTAGATTATCAAGAATCCCGTTCTGACTATTGAGCACCCTTCTTAGTGGCACATCACTCTTTTCATGGCGCAGAGATACCAAACATCTCCTAAAAGGGCGTCTATTTTCTGCAAAAAATTGAGTTAAGGGTTAGGGTTAATTAGGATTGGACATGGCTCAAAGGCTCGAGTCATGGTTTGAGGATAGGGTCAGAGTTAGGAGGAAAGGATTCTGGTCACCCAGGGTGTTCAATAATCAGAACGGGGTGCTTGATAATTGCCCCGATCAAAACTCAACCCCCACGGTCAAAGAAAGTCGAAACCTAACATCGAGATAAAAAGAAGGTACTCTCTTCAAAACCAAGATAACAACCTGTAGAAAACAGTGACAAATGCCTCCAGTTCCAGCGCCTCGACCATGCGAACTGTTCGCATTCAGCATGACGATGTATGATAAGCAAATTGATTCCCCCCCACCCCCCAACATGTTTCCATTGTCATCACCACCCCAGGGCCCACACGCAGGGCATAGTCTCCTTAATTCATTATCTTCACCTTGACATCTCCTGCCATCGCAGCCTCCTGCTTCATCTTCATGTGTTCGATTTGAGCCAGCTCCTCAAACTTTCTCTTGACATCGTTGCGTGGGACAGGGGCCTTGGCAAGCCCGATACTGGCCAGAGTTCCCCAGAAAAGGGCGTAGATGAAGTAGAACAGGTTGATGGCGCCAAGATAGATAACAGGGACGATAACCATGGGAATGTTGCCAAAGAGTCCTGAGCGACGAGAAATGGTCTCCCACAGCTCACCTGTGAGGATCTCAGCGGCGCCGTCAAACTTCCAGGGCCCAACTAGGCGGAACTTGGCGTTGAAGCTGGAGCCACCAGCCCAGATGTAGGGGAGTCGCCAGCCGCGAGGTGTGTGGAGGGAGATGCGAAGGATATCAGTGAATGAAGGGGCCATGTCCAAGTCCTTGGCGAGCTGATAGGCATAGCTGTCGTGCTCGACCCCGTAGGTGACACGGGCGCTGGGAGAGTGGATCACACGGTAGTGCCACTCGTCATCCTTGAGGAGCGGGCGGGAGATGCGTCCGAGGAGATGGGTGACGAAAAGCATAGACTGCATTTCGGCGAGAGGAGGAATGGCACCAAAACCGGGGCGCACGAAGCCGATGAAGCCGATGGTAGGGTCGTTAGAAGACCAGACCTGACGGACGTCGGCATCGTGGGAGACGGGATAAGGACGGCGACCGGCATTGTGTTCGGTGTTGAGGAAGGGGAAGTGGGGGACATAGCCAGTTGCAAAGATGATCATGTCAGGCTTGACGATGGACTCTTGGATGCGCTTGGCCTCAGGGCGGCCGTTGTCAGGGAAGTGGGCCACACCGTCTGGAGTGATGTGAGAGGGAAAAGGGGCAACGTCGATGGTGCGTTTGGCCGGAATGATGGCCGTGTTGAAGAAGAACCGGCGGATACGGGTAGCCAATGTCCACTTGGTCGGACGCCATGGCGTAGAGATGTTGTTCTGGACTCGCTGCCAGGCCTTGTTCCAGAACACTGCGACGGCGTTAGCTATGCTCATATAATCTCAAGGATGAGAATAACTTACATCGCGAGGCGTGGAAACGATCACTAAAGATCTGACCAACATACTGGTCGACACCATATTTCGAACCGCCACAGATCCAGCATCCGGCAGGCAGAGCAAGGAAATGGTAATAATCCCAAACAATCATAGTGTCTCGAACCATAGGATGGACATACATGGTGTCGAAGAGAGTAACTTGGCTGACATCGATGGGTAGTTGAGGCGTGTCGTAATCTTGGTCTCCACGCAGCCATGGTAGGAACCTCTGTCCTGGAGCGCGCTTAGGAGCACCGATCCAGCCATCGCGATGACAGAAAACAACTCTCTCAGTAGGAGATGTGATGGCGAGGTAGCACATATCGCAGCCAGTCTCGCCGCTACCCAAAACCATGACGGTCTTGCCCGTGCCAAATTGCTCACGCTTCTTGAAGTCTTGTGAATGAATCACTTCGGGGACATGCTCAATGCCAGGGATATTGGGGATATGAGCTTTTGAGTGGACGCCTGAGCAAATGGCGATGGCGTCACACTCCCATTCAATCTCCTTACCATCGGGTCCCATGTAAGTGACGACATGTTCACTCACATCTCCTCTCCTAACGCCCGTGACGCGAGTACTGAGGTGAATATATGGCCACAAGTTGAAGTGAGTAGTATAGTCCTCCAGATACTCTCTGTACCGCCCGGAAGAGAGGAAGTCACCATCTTCGGGACGGGGACGGAAGTCAGAGAAGCTGGTGAGGAATTTTGAGGAGACGAGCTCGGCATCCTCATAAACGTGATGCAGGAAAACACCGCCAAGCTTGTCGTAGGACTCAAAGAGCTTTAGCTCAAAGGGTTCTGTTGATGGGAAATACTGATGAGCGGTTGCCAGTGTTTTGAGCTGGACGAGGCCAGAGGGGCCGCCTCCGATAACAGCAACGCGCATGTTGCCAGTTTCGACAAGTTCTGAAAAGAAGAATGAACACTTCTGAATCGAGCTTCGTTGCTATACTTGACAGCTGAGGTTCTTTGGGTCTTCCAGGAGTTTGCAACCAACAAAAGACAAGTAAGGGGGATGGACGCTTGAACCGCCCGGTCGGTACTAAGGCCACCTCTTATCTACCCCAACACAGTCTTTTGGATCCATATCACGCTACATAAGTCCTCGTAAACTTTCTGGCTGATTGGCGCCAAGTGAGGGGATGGATGAATGAGAAGAGGGGGCGCAGGGAGACATGATATCTTGGAAAGCATAGGCGAGTCTCCATTGCATGGTTAGTTTGAATTCTTATATGTAGCTAAGGACCTTAGTTTTGCTCGTCAATATGTAGTCGTCCTCTCTGGAGGAGCAAACGGCACATGCCTACATAAACATACCCGCTTACAGGCATTCTTCAGCACATCTGCAGTTGCAATGTTGCATTCGCTGCAACCCCACCGTTACCCGCAATCGCTGCACCAAGGAAATGGTGCAAACTAACGCACGCTTGACAGGTGTCTCTATCCCACTCGTTCGGGTATGCGGGATATGCGGGATATATGCTGGTATCGATGTCGGTGTTGTGGGCCATGTCGCATCGGGACGCTTCGGCTCGTCAATAGCGCTGATGCAATCATGCTGCATGTGATGAACACGTCATACAGAACCTGATATCTCAACTGGAACTGTTACAATACCGAGGCTTCCGCGAGTAACATCCCCTCACTCTATCTTCACCTTTACCCCACTCTGGGAGATTGGTAATAGGTTGCTGCTGAACTGAATGAGAATATATCATATATAATGCCTTGCTTTCCACACCCCCCAAAATGTAGAACACTGTAATTAAGAATCCCTTGAGCAGTCATTGTGTTTGCCTATCAGATCTGCTAAATCTATTGCGACGTGTCGTCTCCCAGATCCTGTGACATCTTCTAATGTGTACTCAACAATAATCATTCCCTGTTGAATCAAATTTATGAACATACGTAGGGAGTCGTTGCAGCTGAGGCGACAGCGTAGTTCCTCAATGAACCAAAACATTACATGGGATATTAGATGGGCTCTAAGTACATATTCCGAGACTTGCCAACTTGGGAGACCGCGTCTTTGACTCGAGCTCCTTTTTTCTTACAATTGCATTACATTGGATCGTGAAGAGTGTATCTGTGCTGTAAGGAGCTACTCTCTCCTGCCAGTGAATAGGATCAATGATCTTCTGGCTCAATTGACTTATCAAGGGCTGGGCAGCCCTGGCCTTAAACTGTAATGAATAACACATTTTCAACACATCATAACATTATGACCTAATGCTAAGGATACCCAGGATGGAAATCCCCACGACGCCATGCAAACTCGTCGACATACTCCTTAGCACCTAACCACCAAGTAATGAACTCAAAGTAGGTACACACAGCCAAGAGCCCAAATATCACAACAGGGATTAAGTATATATGGGCGAGACAAATTACACTATCTCTTGGTCACACAGGAAGAAAGCAACACATATGAGCAAGTCGAGGCCGGATACTTGCCTGGGAGGTGCATTGCGCCAAGGGTAAGGAAGATTACCAGTCACTAGATACCTTTCATAGAAAGAAATGGCCCCGTTGCAGTCTTATCTGTCACCCATCACGGGTAGATATTGGTGTCAGTCGCTAGTCCAGGATGGGCTCGATAATATACAGGCGCATTTTGAAACAGTGCCAAATCATGCCATAGCACAAATGCTAAATGGTATTAAGAGTGTATAAAGAAAACGACTCTGATAACTACCTACGAACCATGCTCTTCCATGACTGGTTCTACACTATCCGAACTTGAAAGGTTCTGCCATCCAACTGCAGGCTCTCAAGAACTGGGTGCCGTCCACCATAACTCGCTTTTCGGAAGCGATCCTCTTCCCTTGGTGGTTCCCTTATCCTGTCCCCAACGTCGGACCCTTGGAGGCTTTGAAGGAATCCGAGCACCCAAAGGAAATCCAGAGAAGTCGAGCGGAAGAGTTAATGCTTGATTGCTAGTAAGTCGCATGATACCACATCCTCCCCGGGCTTGTATTGGCCTGGCGCCTTCTTCCACCACCACCCCAGCCCCTGAGCCCACCACCACCCCAGCCCCTGCGCAATATCGCTCTGCGGATCTTGAAAGTCTCTACCTAACGAGACCGTGAGACGGCCGTCGGATATTTCAGCCCACCTGCAATATGGGCATATCAAGTTGAGGTAAGCTTCCCCGAAGGTTCCCCACGATTTGAACTTTTCTCTGAAATTGTCATTTGTGAATCCTAGCAGAAGAGGAAACAGTTCCTTGAGCTGAGGGGTCGGTTGCATGCCAGGAATTAGGATATATGGAATAGGATCATATGTAACAGTCTGTTCAAGATAGTCGTGGAGGTGTCTGAGGTTGGTGTATAGGCTTTGATGGAGATCTGTAGTGGGGATGGTTCCAACCTTTGGGTCTTGGCGATGATCGCTCGAAAAATCGAACAGTGTACTATCAGGGAATGTGCAAACGCAATAAGGACACGCTGCTATCAACTTAAACTCCAGTTGATTCCCTGTGGGGCGCAAGACGAGATAGATAGGCTCCGTCGTGTTGTTGTCAAAAAGATAGACCTCATCCTCGACCTCGACTAACGCATCGAGCTTGCTTCGACTCGCCAATGAGATACTTCCTTCATCGAATTCTGTTTTAATGCAGGAGAATTGGTACCAGGTTGAACCTCTGTCTCCATTTGTCCGCTTGAAGCCGCCAATGGTCAATAGTTTTGTCAGATTGAGAGTCATGGCCCTCGAGTCAGCGTCCACTATCGCGTCTTAATACCAGAATACTTCATCTCGACAAGCACTTCGTCTCCCCGGACCTCATCCAAAATGATAGATTTCATCTCAAACTTGTCACCCGGTTTCTCAGTGACAAGCGCCTCTGTGGCGATGTTGGTGGGTGATGTCATGGTGTAGAAATTTGCGAAGGAAGACTGATAATATGGCACAGAACAGAGACTTGAATGTGTACAAGGGCTTGGTTGAAGTGAACCCAAACAACGAGCTTGTAGATGGGATTATATGTACATGGCGTTCATCAGTTCTCAGGTAGAACTTACACCCCATGCCACCAGTCACGCTATCCAGATCTAAAACCGACTGACCTGCTCGGTATCGCGGAACGGCTTTCCGACCCTCAACCCCTCGACGCCCGCAACTAACTGACAAATAACACCTCAGCAAATATAATCTAGACCTGCGCCTCGTCACTTCAGCTTAGGATCGAGAGCGGGGAAGTGTAGATTCTGGGGAAGACTATGGGGTATAGTCCGGGGATGTGGAGGTTCTCAGCTCATATCCGGACATCCGAATATCCGATCGTGCCATGATTGGTCTTGGCTCAACTGATGGGGCATTTCGGTCCAGCGCAAGGGGCTCGAGCGTCAGGGAAGCTAGGGAGTGATGTATCGTTGATTTCACTTGGCGTGGACGTTGGGGTTGCGGCCATAGTAACCGCGAGACGATATACTTGGGTACCCTCGGAAGCGTTCCGAGTAGCGTCACCAAAGCATGACTCGCGGTAATACGCCAGAAGTTGCACCGAGATTTCATTCATTAGAAAACAATCAACTATAAGAGGCTATCCATACCGTGTCCCAATCTTCTTGTTCCAGTTCATGCAGCTCGCTGAGGTGCCCCTGCATTGCCCCATCCAAGGATCGCATTACAAGCCGTCTGCCATTCCACAACCACTAACATGGCGACGGACTCCCGCCAAGCGGTACTTTGAACCAGCCCCAAACCACCTCCAGCAAGCTACCACTGACACTCCCCAGGAGTTGGAGCAGATCCAGAATGAGCTCGACATTGAGATCCTCCCCGGCACCGAGATCATGGCAGACATCGGAAGCCATCACTTCGTCAAGAGTGAGGACAAGTCACACCGCGTGCTCGTTCCTCAGCCCTCCAGCTCGCCTCACGACCCCCTCAACTGGAACACTCGATGGAAGGTCTCGGCCCTCGTTGCCGTATCAACCATGAGCTTTACACAGGGCTTTGCGCCGTTGGCTCTCGGGCCCATGTTTGGCTATCTGATGGAGGACTATAATACCTCCCTAACCAACGTCATTCAGTTTACTGGTGTTACTATCTTGGTACTTGGCTTTAGCAACTTCTTCTGGTGAGTGGATACATCGGGAGAGAGCTGGCATCTTTGGCTGGTACTTACTGATAATGATCTAACAGGGTCCCGATTTCCACGTCCTTTGGCAGACGCCCTGTCTTGATCTTGTCCCAGATCGTTTGCCTCGCGTCTCATATCTGGCGAGCGAAGGCTACAACATATAACGGATTCATGGGTGCTGCCATGTAAGTTTGGCCATGCCGACAACGAAGCTCGGTCACTAAACGGCATTTTAGTGTAAGCGGTATTGGTGCAGGCCCAGGAGAGACCATCCAGCCGAGCGTCATCGCAGACATTTTCTTCCTCCACGACCGCGGAAAGTGGAACACCATGTACTGGGTTCTCTACACTGGAGCTCTGATCGTATGTCCCTCTAAACAGACAAGACATCCCGTTCTAACATTTCCAGGTCGCACCAATCATCGCCGGCGCCATGGCTGACCACACCGGCTGGCCTTCGTTCTGGTGGCTCAACGCAGCCATGACAGCCGTATCTCTTATTTTAATCATCTTTGGCTTTCCTGAGACCATGTTCGGCCGTGACGAAGCTACCGAGGGCCAGTCCATCCCACCCGAGACCTCCTCCAAAGTCCTAGAAGTTGAGCATCAGGAGGAACAGGAGACCAACGGCGGCTCCAATAGAAGCGAGTTCAACGCCGACCGAGATCCTTGCCTTGGAAAGGGGAAGCCGAGCCGACAGCAGTGGAAGCTGTTTCAGCCGAATGCGTCCACCTTTCGATCCGTGCTCTACGAAGTGTGGATTCCTTGGAAGCTGTTCACATTCCCGATTGTGTTGTTTGCGTCTTTTGTCGTCAGCTGGAGCTGTAGCTTCATCTTGATCCTCAACTTGACCCAGACACAAGTCTTTTCAGCGCCTCCTTACAACATGAGCTCGCAAAATATTGGTTAGTCTACTTAAAGGAATGCTATGTGAGGCTTATGCTAACAGGGCGGGCAGGTTTTACTAACTTCTCGCTCTTTGTTGGGGCTTTGATAGGCCTCGCGACGGCTGGCCCATTCAGTGACTGGGTTTCTTCTCGAGCCACGGCTCGAAATAATGGAATCCGGGAACCTGAAATGCGTCTCCCGGCCATGATCCCCTATGTCCTAATTATGGCCTTTGGACACATTATCACCGCCATCGGGTACCAGTATAAATGGCCATGGCAGGTCATTGTGGTGTTGGGCTATTCCACAGCCGGTATTCAAGTCGCGGCACTCCCAAGCATTAGCAGCACGTACGCCGTTGATAGTTACAAGCCTGTTGCAGGATCGCTTTTTGTTGCCATCACTGTTAACAAGAATTTATGGGGTTACGGAATGGGCAAGTTTATTACGCCGTGGACCGAAGTTGATGGGTAAGCATTCTCGCTCTAACCAGTCGCCGTCGGTATAAACTAACGTCTTTTTTCTGCAGTTTCATCAACGCCTTCATGGTAAACATGGCTCTTACCGTGGTGTGGTGTCTCTTTGGTGTTATGTTTTATTTCTACGGAAAGACGTTCCGGCGATGGACGAAGGATAGTAGCGTGCATAAACTGTAGAAATAGGACCTCCATGTTTACTTCTTCCTCGACCGACGGATTGATAGATCAGGCGTCGCTTAATAGTAGATTGAGAACTCAGTAGATCTAAAAGAATTCTAGGTAAATTACCCAATGAATTGAGCAAGGTCGGGTAGGCTGTTATGTATCTACCAAACGAAAGCTCAAGTTGGCGCGGTAGCGGTGCAAGTGGCCCAAACTGAGTAATGGCAACGCATTTCAACGACCTGCACGTACAATCAACCGCAGGTAGACATTGGAAGCCTTTATATGCTCATCACTCTTGAATGTACCAGCAGTGAACGAAGTTGGGTTGGATTGGTCTAATTTGAACTACCTAGCAAGTAGCGAATAAATAAAGTGGAAGATGGGGCTTGAGCACCTCCAAGAGAATAGAAAACACTAAAAGAGATGTGAAGAGCCGATAGACGCCACCGTAGGTCTTGAAACACAGTCATCTTGATAAAATACTCCCAAACTACTGAGGAACATTGCGGATATCGACCATCAGGTTGCCATTGCCCCAAGCAGGGTTCTGGCCCCTAACCTTGCCATCGGCCCTGGAGCATCTGTCCATGACTAGTCCAGCACCCCGAGCGACAGCCTGGCTATTGAAGAAGTTAGCAGTGGCCCATCACAAATCGTCTGCAAATGAAGGGCGCTTTCGACTCACCAAGGCGAGGTAGCAGTTCGGTCACTGGGAAGGCCAACGGCGATGCCAGTAATCTGGGTGTTTCCGCGCCTGCAGAAGGATTGGCCGCCGACGCCAGCCGTGCATGCCTGATTGCCCAGACTGGCGAGGTAGTTGATGCACTCTACCGCTTCATTGATCTGTCCGAGGGTCAGTGGTTGTGAATTGGTAGTTGTAGTGTATACGTACATTGGCCAGTGTGTTTCCGGGGAGGTTGTCCATACAGCTCGGAGCACGCGCTTCAAGGCCTTGCGGAACAGCAAGAGTCGAAGTAGCGAGAGTGAGCAGGAGAGTAACGGAAGTGAGGTAGTGAACCATGTTGACGGTGTTGGGGATGGTGATGGAATTATTAACGATTGTGAAGTAGATAAAACGTGGAAGAGTCTTGCAACTGGAACGTCTAGGTGTGCTTGTACTGTGAGTAAAAGGTAGGCAGATTAGAACTGGAAGGCATGCTTTTATATTTTTCTATCTAGCAAAGTTCTGTTACATCTGGTGATAGCCCTATGATTGCAGGATCGCTATAAACAAGGGTGCAGCTTGACAACGCATCGCTGGAGAACCAACATAGTCATCTTCTATTGGGTAAAACCTTAATTAACACTGGCGATCGAGGCAGTGACTGCACCGCCGTAGAAGAATCTTATCTGATTGGCGTGTTCGGACTGACAAAGGATCGACATCTTACTCAGCCCAGGGGCTCAGCTTCTGAAACCACTCCCTGTCAGCATCGGACTTCTTTTATTTAAAGTAATTACGAAGACCGACGGACCGAGAATACGGACTGCCGATGAATTCAATGCGACGATATCGACGGATGAGTACTAAGAGTGGGTTATTATGCGTGCCATGCCGTGCCTCGGGCTGAGCTAGCCAGGGACAAGAAATGCCGCTTCCTTCGGACATGGGGTTCTCGGACTTGAGCGTGACGGCAGCTCGCCAAGGCCCGCAGACCTTTATTTCTGCTCGGTTTCAATTCCTGACTTCTATTGGGATCTCTGCTGAGATGCCTGACTACCCAACCGCCGGCCCTCTCGGGAGGCACCCCCATAGCATCTTGACTGTACACATTTTCTTCCTTAGACCTAACCTCTCTTCCCTTAGTCTCGATTTTGTTAGACTTGATTCTTATTCTCCAAAGTCCCGTTCCCCCCTCAATTTTCAACTTTGAAGCGTCCGTTGTAGAGGACTAATCTTCCTTCTCCTTGTGCCAAGGCTGCATCTGCTGCGCTCCCTTGAGTACAGGCTTTCCCTTTGGTTCCTCTCCCTTTCCAGTTTCGTCCCTCATTTGTCGCAGTTGAAGGGTCAGACCAAAGATTTTTCATTTTCTCGAACTACCTTCTTCCTGAGCTTCTTGCCTCTTTCCTTTCCTTTGATGCTTAGTCCAATTGACTTTGTCACTTTCTAGACTTCGATTCCTGCCTTCAGTTCGGCTAATTCTTTCTCCTTTCTCTCTACATAGTCTTCCCTCGTTGCCAATGCGCCTGCTTCTGACGCAATTACAGTTCGATATTCCTGAGCTTTATATCCTTCTCCCGTAGGCACTAGTCGTAGTTTTCTTTTGTCTAGGAAGTCATCTTTAGCGATAACAGGTAGCTAAATCAGCCAGTTGAATCTATACTTTCCATAGGTAAGACTCGTCATTAGTGTTCCATAAGTCCAAGTTTTAAAAATTGGTGCTGGGTATTATCGCCCTTGTTTATCTGGTGGCTAGGATTAGAACGGAACCAACTACTTCGTAGTGGCTACCATCTTCTTACAGATAAGCTGGTGTGATTCAGAGGTAGTATTTCAACACAGGTCGCATGCAAGAAAAATTACACTCCCTTGCCAATGGTGTTGGGCATTGTCCCGGGTAGCACAGCCACGCAGACATTCTCCGGCTGGGTATTTTGACAACCTTAGGGCTGTGGGTAAGTACGCAACTGAGAGCGTATCAGCAAGAATAATTCGCGACCTTACTACACCTAACCTTTGAATCCATCCTAGAGTCCTCTCGTACCTTAAGTCTAAGATGAGTTGCCGAGGTTACAAAGTAAGATCAGCATCGGAACCGCTTCCGGTCCTGCAGATTCCACCTTATCACCCCACTACGTCATCTTCCCTTCGTCATTCATGTCAATTCTAGCCTCAACGGTCAGACTCAGACCTAATGCAAACATCTTTATCTCATCCCGCTACATCTAAAACACCCTCTGCGCCCAAATGGCCAACCTCGCACGTTCTCTGAATTCCTCTAGCGTCGCCGAGACCTTGGCTACCTACGAGAGCTGGGCCGAGAGTTACAACGAAGATATCAGCAAGGAAGAGTACACAGCGCCCGAGATTGCCAGTGACTATGTCGTCAAGCACGTGGGGTCTCGGAATATCACGAGCGCGACCATCTTGGATGCTGGATGCGGCACAGGGCTCGTCGGCCACCATCTCGCCAAGCGTGGTGCGACACATCTCGACGGCATCGATCTCAGTCCTGCCATGCTCCAAGTTGCCCATCGAACCGGTGTATATCGCTCCCTGAACGTGGCGAACCTATCGCAAACCCTTGAGATACCTGACCTGTCGTATGACGTTGTGGTCTGCGTTGGGACATTGACTCAAGGGCATGTCGGACCCGGCGTTTTTGACGAGTTTGTCAGGGTGGTTAAGCCGGGCGGGTTTATTGTGGCAACAGTGAGAGAATCGGTTTGGCAAAAGAATGGGTACGAGGACAAAGTGAAAGCGCTTGACAAGGACGGAGAAGTGAAGCTCCTCGGTGACAAGCTGGAGGTTATTGGAACAGATGTGCGCGCCGTCTTTGTGATCCTTCAAGTTCAGGGAGAGGACTGCAGTAACGATATGTGAGGAGAAAGGGTTCTATATATTGTCCTCAAAAAACCCCAACGCTCGCTTTATTGCATGGGTCCCTGGAAGCCATCGGGGGTTCTACCCATCCTTTTTGTGACGAAGGATATAACCCAGCTTGGCTGTGGTACCTATTGAGAGGTATCTTTCACTTTTGCTGAAGTGGCTTTGCGACACTCTTCATTCCTTATCTTGGTGTTGTGGCTGATGCTTAACGCCACACTAATCTTGAGGAAATGCCGTTGTTACCCCTGAAACCCGGATTTCCTTCGGGACCTTCTCAACTGCCTACCTCGCCCACTTGACTCTCATGAAATCGCGCCCAATCTGTCCTTCATAGCTTCAATTTACCCGCAATGAACATCGAAAACCTCAAGGACCAGTTCGTTGCTATTGACGAACTCATTCAACTCAATACAGCTAGTGCTGTAGCGAACGCTCTTGGACGCTTTCAAGACATCCTCCAGCTCCACCGACGCGACCCCCTACGTGCACGAGACATTATCCCTCACCTCCTGCTGCGGCTCGACCGTGAAGAAGAGTGCTACAATTTTCTCAAATGGTGGGCCACTGTCAACAACAATGGCCAATTCAACAAACTTGAAGATTGGGAAGATGCCACGCTGCCGTTTCTGGAGATTCGCGGGGCTGACCCTTTCGAGCCCATCGGCATGCTCTGCTGGGGAGGTCTGAGTCTCAACCAGCTCGTCGCTCTCGCCCTTCTGAAGCTGCGGCTTTATCTCGACACTTCTGCATATCAAAACCACAAGGATGGGACTATGCTTGCTGAGCCTCATCCCATCCATTGTCGACCTGTGGGAAGACTTGTACGCGCAAAAATGCGGAGTGTCGACTCACATAGCCTCCCAAAGATGCTCGAACTATTGAAAAACCAATTCCTAAGTGTCTATCGACGGATAGATGAGGATAATGCGCACTTCTGGGAAGCTTTGATTGCGGAAGAGACTCCCACCCCAAGACTTCCCTCTACTCCCGGTTCAAAAGATGAGGCATATGTGGTTCTCCATCGCTATCTACGGGCCTGGCAAGAAACCAAAGATGCTATTATGACGATTGATTCGGAGAGACGGACATTCACCCGTGTATATCAAGACACTGCTGCCTCCACGGACGTGGGTAACGCACGGCTCAAAGACCCAGGAATGGAGAAAGAGGGGTTGAAGAGAAGGCGGGGTAGTGGGAGAGTATTCCCAGGACAAGCCAATTTTATGGATGAAATGCCCGCCAAAACCGGTTTGAGTGCCAGGCAAACGGTCCGGTATATCTCCAGCAACCACCCAAGAAGACTTGTCGCATATGCCGACGGAGCTTGCATCAATAATGGTCGGCTAGGACCTCGCGTCGGCTGGGCTGTCGTCTGTGGACCACCTGGAAATGACCAGTGCGTTGCGTCCGGTCGACTTGAGGATAAGGGGCCGTTTGGAGATGATATTACCGCGACCAGCAACCGAGCTGAGCTGCGCGCTGCCATTGCCGTGCTGTGTCTTTGAGATTGGCAAGATGAGGGGTTCAAAAGCATTGTTATTGCAACCGACTCAAATTACGCCGCTGAGGGCGCTACCACCTGGGCCCAGGGCTGGGTATTTCGGAGATGGAAGACACGCACCCAACAGGAAGTCAAGAACCAAGACTTATGGGAACTGCTGCTCGGTGACGTAGAAAGGTGGTATGAACGGGGTCTGCAGGTTGATTTCCTGCAAATCTCAAGGGGTTACAATGATCATGCCGACACAGCAGCGAAAGAGGCGGCCCGCAACGGCGTAGCCATTGCTGAGTTTCAAGATGTCACTTTTGGTTCTTCTCCACTCACAGCGGCAGGAATGAATTAAGGCCCTCACGTCCTTAGTCTATGCCTTGAGCCTGAGTCTCAGTTTGACGCTGAATTTGGAAGCTCCACCACGAACATCAACTCAAAAGCCAGCATGGAGCATATAAGGTTGGTAAGAACACTAAGTGAACATAAGAGCTATCAGGGATAATGATAGATATTTTAGAGACTAAGAAACCTATCAATATTGAGCCAGAAATTGCATCAAGACATGAATGTTCGGGTAATTGCTTTCATGCTATTCTTCCAACGGATGTATTGGAAAGGAAGCCTTTAGCCTCACAGAATAGACAGATGACTGGTGACGAGATAAGACATTTTTTGCGAGATTCAGGATACTTAGCACGGTGACCATAAAGTTTAAGCCGCTTACTCTGACCGTAACACAAATTGCGCAGCCTGGCCTCTGCCTGTATTGGTGGCGTCTTGTGATGCAGCAGCTGAAAGCGGCCTGCATGGAATCCGTGTCTTGGCAAACACCAGGCTCCCAATCAAACAACGATTTTAAAGATAGAAAACTCACGGCTGCCTTCAGATTCCTAGTAGCTTGCGCTTCTGAATGACGTGAGAATCCTGGACAAGGAACATCTGGTAGCGAGTGAAGGGAGGGGATAAATACTCCGCGGCATTCTGGCTATCCAGTTGGAGCCTGTTGGTTCAATATATTTGCCTTGCAGACTCGGTTTACCTCAAACCATCCCCAAAATGACCAATGACTGTGGTCTTAGCACATACTGGCAGTTCTGGGACGACTGCCCATGTAGTTGTCCTCAGCCCGACCCAGATATTGCTGGCATCGGGGTACGTAACTCGTTCGGTCCTTCCTTGAGAGTAGACTGACACATATATCAGGTCATAATCTCATTCATCACATCTTCTTCTCTAGCAATCATTGCTACGTGCATTTACCTCCTGCTTATTCGTTCTGGCCTCGAGCCTGAGGATAGCTTCAACCCCATCGATCGCTGGACGAGAAGTCACATCTGTGATCCCTGGGTCCGCTTCATCATCAAGGCGCCATTCATCGAGCGCCGTATCGACAAGATCGAATCTACTCTGTTTCCCTTTCTCCTCTCCCTCGCGGATATGCAACTGGTGTCGGGGATTGCCATGCTCAGTGCCGCCGTGATCAAGCTGCAAGATAAGAACGACGGAATTAGCGCCTACCATTTTAGTATGGTGGCCAACTTGGCCTGGTTCAGCAGTATGGTGCATCGGCTTACTCTCCTAGCCATCCGGACGAAGGTCGCCGGGAGTATGAAAAAGCAGCATCGTGATGTGTGGCCCAACCACATGAATTCATCTCGCTCCAGGAGAGCCAGAGCCGCTATTGGCAGGGGAGGAGATCTTATGGTCCGAGTCATAAGCATGCTCATATTGGCGTCTTTGCTTCTTTACTGCTCTTATGTGTCCGACGCCAAGGATTGGTACACCTACAGCTACTGCCCCGCTAGCTGTGCCCTTGGAAAACAGAGAGAGGGGAGGCGAGCCGCTGTGGTGGACGGGATTCAACTTTTGCTTCGTATTGTTTGAGTACCCAAGACGATGTCTGTTGCTTTGGCCAGCGTTGGGCCACTGGTTGATTGACCATGCCAGACACCATATTCTTGACGACCAAGGCCGTGGAGGATCACCCAAGGGCCCCGCATTGCCGCGCTGGAGACGGATACTTGTTTGGCTATACTATATCACGTCATCCGAAACTGTCGACGTTATTTTTACCTCGTGTCTCTGGTTTGGACTAGGCCTCTATTAGACTTTTGACGAAAGAAAGAGGTTCCACGAGTCGTGGAGGGAGCTCACCGACATCGTCAAGGAAGACGACGTCAAAGGATTCGGGCAGCTGATGCCTATTTTACTGTTGGGGATGCCATTTCTTCAGGGTCTACAGACGTACTCCGGTAAGTCGCCCATCATTTGATACCGAAACAACTTCGCTTTTTTGTTCACACATGTTGCCAAACAGAACACTCAAGAGAGGAAGAGCGAATGAGAAAGCAACAGAGGTCGATACGGCTAACGCCTATCTTGATCGTTGCTGATCTGAGTCCTTCTCGGTAATCTCAGTGGCAATTCTGACAGAGGCCACTAATTCTACGTCCTGGCTATAGACGTAACAGTTTATTCTTATCATAACTCAAGCCTTCGTTCATGTTGTTGTTTTGCTCATATGCAATATAACTACTCAGAAATCGACTGCCCTATACCTCACTTGGGCCAACACGATGGTCACTCTCGGCCCTCTTTCTCTTCGTGCCATGTGGACTTTCATCGGGTATGACTGTATCCGTTGAACTGACTTCATCGATGCCCAGTCCTCCACGAACACAGATTAGAATGCGCCCGAGAAATCTTTCCACATAGCTTGGTTCGTGATACCTCGTATCGAACACGCCAGAGAGTTCCAGCTGGCCATCCCAAGACCCGAGAAAGAGCGCCACGCCAGCCCCCATCGGTTCGCTGGCGGCCCAGACGTTTGTAAGTTCAAAAGGCCCATGCCTCTGCTGAACCATAGAACTCACATTTCCGATCGAAGAGAGAGCTACTGGGCAAAAAGGCGGTTCCGATACAGCATGGGGATCAGCGCCCGATGGAGAAGTGAAGGACTTGAATGTCGAGGGGGCAAAGGCAACCTGTTCATGAATCTCGTCGGAAGTAACCGGCCGGATATCATTGAAGAACTGTTGGACCTGAGGTAAGACTTTTCTTATTTTAGCCGCGTGGTCTTCAGTTGTCTCATCTGAAGACCCGGGGACAACCAAGTCTATGCCCAGTGCCTGTGTTGAGATAGTATTATATGCAGCAGCCGCGTGAGCAGCGGTGTTGTAAGGCTCCTGGCAGTAGGGACGTAGGTTGATCATGCTGTGATTCACATATCGGACTGGATATGAATCTTCCTTCTGGGTCTGCACCTCTGAGAGAGCCATTGCCAAGGCCGACACGAAGACATGTGTCACACTCACTCCAGGAGCAACGTCCTTGCAGCCACGGAGAATTTTCGAAGTAAGATCCTTGGGAACTGTATGCGAAAGGCGTATCAGCCTAGCAGGTTTCACGCCATCAGCAGGCGTGGACCTTGAGGGGAGTGTAAGAAGGCCCTGGTGTTTGTAGATGGTTCCATTTTGACTTTGGATCTCCTTTAAACGTTTCGTTTGCGCCTCGGTCAATGAATCAGGCATATTCGCAGCAATCCGGATACATGGAGACATATTTTCGTGTTCCTTTCCCCATTTCGGGAGAGAATAATCATCTCCCTGTTTGAAAGCCAGGGCAGCGTAGTCAAACAGTTGATTGACTAACTGCAGAACGCCAACTCCACCGGATACGTCGTGGGGGCATCGTAAGAAGATTGTGTGACGGTAGCTATCCTGTCCCTTGGATCTCACAAAAAAGACAGTGGCCGTCTCAAAGGCAGCGCCTGTGTTGTTGTTGAACCACTCGAGCGGCCCAACATCAGTATCGACAACCTTGAAGGTGGAGTCCACCCAACTCTCCTGCTCGTCGTCGGTGTTAAATGACTGGTATAGCCTTCGCAATTGGTCGCTATTTTCATCATGTTCAATACGAGAACCCAGAGTCGGATGCTGGTGACGAAGCATGATCCAGGCCTTCTTCAGAGCTGCCTCAACCCGGTCTTCTTCGTCTATGGTGGGCACCGAGTCAACAGGGTTGACATTGAAAGAGGCACAGCCGCTAACGGGAAAGCATCCATTTCCTTTTCGCGAAGACGTGATGTAAAATCTCTCGCATTCGTCGACATCACGAGCCCAGATGCCCTCAGGGGACATCTGCCACTGGAGTCTGGACAAGAGGATGTTTGACGCCATGTGTTAAGTGAAAGAGTTTGTGGATGAACGTGCGGGTAGAGGTAGAAGAAAAGGCAGCGAGGGGAACTTGTGTAGTCAATACGACTGTGGTGAAGAGAGAAGATGAAAAGGAACAAGATGAACAGAGGGACGCGACCGTGAATGAGACGCGACGACTCGATAATCACGCGAGCACGTGATGTCGCGTTAGACAGCTGATTTGTGTAAATACGAGGAAGACAAGGGGCGCCAAGGACCGGATAAGCTTGTTTGAACCTTGATGGACCCCTGGTAGCGGATCTTGATGAAATGACACTCGGATTAAATCTCTCAAACTGACTCAGAACGTTGTTCAGACATGATGGTTTCAAAATGTCTTGAGAAAGCAGATGCCGTGTTTGGAATCATCCGATATAGCATAATGACTTCAGATTCCGTTCCAAGGCTTTTAACTACCCCATATCTTCTGATTTATGCCTTCTCGTTTGTAATGTTCTTCATAGGTGCCTGCTGTTCCGTAGACGTCATGCCATCATCAGCCCCCGGAAGAGTCTCCTCATCGGTACTTTGTCGCCCTGATATACCACCTAGTCCCCCATTAGAGTAGTCGCCTGGACCTTTGCTTCCGTTGGGAATATGAAATCGGCGATCGAAACGAAACAAGGCGTAGATGAAGACCATAACCAACTCAATTACATAGTTGAAGCAGTAATAAGCTGCCTTAGAATTGAACCATCCAGGATTCTCGGTGGGTCGTCGAATGAAGGCACCACCAGCGCAGAAACAGGCGTCGAGAGAGAGCAGTACTGAGGTGAAAAGAAGAAGAGCCACTTTGGTACGCATAGTCTCTTCGCCGAAATCGTTGATAGGGGATATGCGTGGGAGTAGGAATGTAGCGACGACTCCTGGAATAG